>CM045451.1:31703719-32303719 GCA_024666655.1 Dascyllus trimaculatus
TAGATGACAGAACTAGCAGAGCAAATATGCGAACACATTAGATAAAACACAAAGTCATTGACTAAAGTTGCATAACAGTTATTACTGTTAACTGCCGTTATATCTTGGAATGGTTAAAAGGCATCTGAGGCTTCAACTCAGTTTTGTTTCTTCTCTAACAGCCTAATGCCAGAAAGGAGGATCTGTTCGGTCGTCCCTCTCAGGGCTTGTACTCTTCCTCTTACATGGCAACCAAAGGCCTGGCTGAGGCAAGCATGGACAGGAACTGCCTGGAGGTAAACATGGGCTCCTCTCTACCCTCCCCTTCTCAGGTATACCACCCCTCTTCACTGGACAAACACGCTGGCAGCTGTGTTCTAATATCCATGCGTAACAAACACCACGGAAATGTTGAAATGACTCCACTTTCAAATAGAAATCTGTACATACTACCCAGTATTCATTATTTCATTCTATTTAAGAAATAATGGATACGTTGGATAGTCTTTTGTCTACAAGGTCATTTAAGTGTGGATATTAGAACATTGCCTGTGTTCTGTGTCCCATTTCCATTCTGTCATCATCACACTGCCATCATCGTAAGGCATACATCTGTTCACATAACTAAAGAACAAATTTGAACCCCCGTGAAACAGATCCTGCCCACTAAGATGTCTTACTCGGCCAACCTGAAGAATGTGATGAGCATGGAAGCTGGCCAGCGGAGCACTGAGAACCAGTCACTGGCAGAGCAAGAGCTGGAGGCGTCCAAACCAGGCCCTTCACCCCATGACCTTGCGGCACAGCTGAAAAGCAGCCTTCTCGCCGAGATCGGCCTCACTGAGAGTGATGGTCCTCCTCTGCCATCTTTCAGGTAAGCACCTGCCAATGCATTTTGTGTGAGAGAGGTAGCAGCTGAAATTGCACACCGAAAATGTAAATGCAATGACAGCTTGTTAGAATTTATTTGTTGTAGTTGAGATCCTTAGCCTCAAGGAAGTCTAAAAATCCACTGAATAAGCTGCCATGTTGTTTTTACATGTAATTATGTCTATGTTAACATCAAAATGGTATTTATCTCCATCTGTCCAGACCGCACTGCAGTTTCATGGGAATGATGATCTCACATGACATGCTGCTGGGCCGCTGGCGTTTGTCACTGGAGCTCTTTGGCCGTGTCTTCATGGAGGATGTAGGAGCTGAGCCTGGATCGGTAATTTACTTATTTTATTTTCATTTAAGCTGAATAGAAGTAGCAGTTATCTATCATTTTATAAATGTGCAAATGTTTCTAATTTTCAAACTAAGTGCGTTTTTGAAAATCAGTAAACACAAAGCAAAAATGAGGTTTGATATTTTGTGTTGTTTGGTCAAAATCGTTTGCTGAATATATTGGCAAATAGTTATTATATTATATATATTATATACATACTTTGCAAAAATTGAGCAACATCTGCACATTAAATCAAGCCTTCTATCTCGCTACTTGTAAAATGTACTTTCAATATATGCTAATGTCTTCCTGTGTTGGTTTGCCAACTCCTCTTTGAACAATGTTTTTCTTTACAGCTTGTTTTTACTTCTCTTACCTGCACCAGGTCATCATAGCAAAAGAGATTCACCTATACAAACTTGGAAACTATCACCAGCTTAATGCAGAAAATCTCTCGCATCACAAGGAAGCATATGGAAATGTTTGTGCAACAGGGCTTTAATAACAACCCTGTTCTCTCTTTGTTGCTTGTCCTCAGATTTTAACAGAACTGGGTGGTTTTGAGGTAAAGGAATCCAAATTCCGCCGGGAGATGGAGAAACTTAGGAACCTGCAATCCCGTGACCTGGCCCTGGAGGTAGACCGCGATAGAGACCAGTTGATTCAGCAGACGATGCGTCAGCTCAATACGCACTTTGGCAGGCGTTGCACAACCACACCCATGGCTGTACACCGGGTGAAGGTCACCTTCAAAGATGAGCCTGGCGAGGGCAGTGGCGTAGCCCGCAGCTTCTACACGGCCATCGCCCTGGCCCTCCTCTCCAACGATAAGCTGCCCAATCTGGACTGTGTTCAGAGTGTCAGCAAGGGCATGCAGGCCAGCAGTACGTGTCATCACGATTACAATTCAAGTATGACAATATATAGAAACTACCGTATACTGCATTATGGAACTTGATTTCAATTTTGCATTAAATGGTACTGTTGATGTAAAATGTTGTTCAAAACAATTATTACAAGAGTAAAAGATTTTTTACTTAAAATGATAATGCTCAAAAGTGAACTTCTTTTTCATTTGTGTTGGTGCAGATCTGATGCAGCGTTTGAGGAATAGAGACCGGGAAAGAGAGAGGAGAAGTGGAGGACTTCGAGCAGGATCTCGGAGAGACCGAGACAGGTAAAGACGACTTCATATGTTTTCCTTATTACTTACAACGAAATGTCTGTGGAGTTGGTATGAACTCTATGATAACCTGTGTTTATTTGTCATTACAGAGATTCAAGGAGGCAGCTGTCCATAGACACCAGGCCTTTTAGACCTTCGTCAGAAGGAAACCCCAGTGATGAGCCTGACCCCCTGCCTGCACACAGACAGGCTCTGGGGGAAAGACTCTACCCACGAGTTCACGCAATGCAACCGGTAATAAGCCAGCAGCATCTGACAAAACCAGTTTTGGTTACACAGAGAGCTTTAACAGATTGAAAACAGGGCAACATTTTTGCATGAGACTGAATTTGCACATTGACACTCCACAAAGAAGAAGCCCGTTGACTTTGGAGACCACATGACCTGTCGTCCATCACCATCACTATGCCACATAAATTTTCAATTTGGTGATTTGGAATACTTGTGACACCAGTAGTCCTCCTTCCACAGAGAACAGTATGACTTTGTATGTTGAACTATAATGATGGATAAGCTTGCATTAAGGTTTGCATTCTCTTGGATGCCTTCTTGTTTGAATTTACTATATTTTCTTTGACCATGCTGAGACCAGCTCTGTATTTGTCTCCTCAGGCGTTCGCCAGTAAAATCACAGGCATGTTGCTCGAGCTGTCTCCTGCCCAGCTGCTGTTGCTGCTGGCCAGCGAGGATTCACTCAGAGCCAGAGTAGAAGAGGCTATGGAGCTTCTCATTGCACACGGAAGGTAAAATAATCTCAAAAGTCATGTGAACATTAAGGCATAAACACAGCAATATATGCCTCTGACAAAGAGGTGCTCTTCCAGTTGACAATAAAACAGACATGTTAATGAATTTACATGCATCAGGAAGAGTATTGTTTTTGCTCTCATAGTGTTCTCTCACTGTGATTTTTCAAACCAACTATAAACCCTGGTGTTTTTCTTCCTACAGGGAAAATGGCGCTGACAGTATTCTGGACCTGGGTCTTCCCGAGGCTCCAGAGAAAGCACAAGTAAATAAATGATCTCTTTCCACTCTATTTTTCACTCGGCCTTAATTTATTTTCTTATTCTGTTTTAGCAATATCCTCGAAAGTCTAAGCTGGTTTGGCTTACTTTTTCCACTTTGAGATTTAAACTCTGTCAACTCTGCAGAACACAGCTCATTGTAACAGCCAATATGTAATATAGTCCTCCCCTCTTGTCCTCCGTATGGTTGCAGCAGCAGGAGAACCGTAAACGACATGGTTCAACACGCAGTGTAGTTGACATGGAACTGGATGACCCTGATGATGGGGACGACAATGCTCCTCTCTTCTACCAGCCTGGGAAACGAGGCTTCTACTCCCCTCGACCTGGCAAAAATACAGAGGCCAGACTCAACTGCTTCCGTAACATCGGCAGGTAATGAATTGGAACAATCATATGTTTTGTTGGGTTGAAAGGAAGTTTGATTTTAGCAAAATGTTGTAATCAGTGCACATTTGGGGAAAATGAGTCATGCCTTTAACAAATTAGAAAACAGCAAGCTCACATGTTGTCTTCTCTATACAGAATACTGGGGTTATGTCTGCTGCAGAATGAACTCTGTCCAATCACATTGAACAGACATGTCATCAAAGTGCTGCTTGGTAGGAAGGTAAGAGAAAATGTTTTCTAATAATACGTGTTTACACCTACAGTTTAGGTCCTTTCAGAATAAAATTTGCTAAGTGTGTTTGTGATCTTTGTCACTGCAGGTGAACTGGCATGACTTTGCGTTTTTCGACCCAGTCATGTATGAGAGCCTCCGACAGCTGATCCGCCATTCACAGGCTGGTGAAGCAGATGCAGTATTTGCTGCCATGGACCTGGCCTTTGCTATTGACCTCTGCAAAGAGGAAGGAGCTGGACAGGTAATGAGCTGTACTGTTGTGTCACCTAATTTAGATAGCAAACTTCAAAAATGTCAGGTTTACCTTGTGTTGTTTGGATTCAAAGTGGCACTGCAAAATGGACAGATTTCCAGGTGTTCCAACCCTGGAAAAAGATTAGTAAGAACTTGAACTGTAGATTTAGCACAAGGCTGCACAGTGCAACAAGGTGTGTTATATAAAAAAGCTGCATTAACATGTAATTGATCAAGACTGTTTGAGCATGTTTTCTCCTGCTACACCAACATGCTTATGGTTTTCTGCCTGACTAATTGGTAATTTAGGGGCAGTGCAAATGCCTTATGCTCTCTTTTATTTGTGATAATGGAATTTCAGAATGAGGAGGCACACAGGCACAAAAGCTTTTAACAGCTGTCTCTAAGATACGTTTGTACATTGATTCTTCATTAACTAAGCTATTGTTTATGCCTTATTCCTCCTTGTTCAGGTGGAGCTTCTGTCTGGTGGAGTCAACATGCCAGTAACTCCCCTCAACGTGTACGAGTATGTGAGGAAGTACGCAGAGCACAGAATGTTGGTGGTGGCTGAACAACCTCTTCATGTAAGTAAAAGGCTTAATATTCCCTCCCAATTGGCTGTCAGTGGTCAGCTAAACCTTTATGTGAAGTGAGAGGGTTTTTTTTTTGTTGGAGCACAGAATGTTTTGTCAGTCATCAAAACATGTATTTACACCAAATGTGACTGTCTCTTGAAGGCAATGAGGAAAGGTTTGCTGGATGTGCTTCCTAAAAACGCCCTGGAAGACTTAACGGCTGAGGACTTCAGACTGCTGGTCAACGGCTGTGGAGAAGTCAACGTCCAGATGCTCATTAGCTTTACCTCCTTCAACGATGAATCTGGTACGTTGTTTTGTCTGGATCTCCTCCGCTCAGTCTGCATTTATCGATGTTCTACTTAATAATACAAGATTTACTACTGTACAGGGTTACTTTAATATATTAAGCAAAGATTTTGTTCATCCAACAGGAGAAAATGCAGACAAACTACTCCAGTTTAAACGCTGGTTTTGGTCCATAGTGGAGAAGATGAGTATGACTGAGAGGCAAGATCTGGTAAGTCTGTTCTCTTCATAATAATATTAATACTGTGGAAACAATGCAAACCAAACTATTTCAGTATGGATAACCGGCATACAGTCTTTATGGAGTAGCTATCAATGCATCATGTAGCTGTAATTCTTCAAGGCCAGGCTTGAGCGAGCCCTCAATTTTATGAGATGTTGTCTTGAAAAAGTTACAACTGATTATGTATTATTGATCCTCAGGTGTTAGATTCTTTACACTGCCTCCTTTTTGGCATTTAAAATGTAAAAAATAAAAATGATGTTGATAGGGCATTCTTAATTAGGTTTTTCAGTTCTGAGAAACAATCTTAACAAAATCACTTTTCTTTTCAATTTGAAACACTTCAAAACATTTTATGGGGCAGGTAAACTGTTTATTTTGTCCTGTTTGCACAAATGCAAAGCTGAAAGGATGTGTTGTTCTTGATTAGGTGGTCAGGTAAAACCACTTTACCTCTGTTATTAATAGCAGACTGAAATAAACTTCAAATTTAAGTCTGGTTTGAGTTCTTTGAAGAGCCATTAGTGGGGGTTTGTGTGATTGCACCTATTGTACATTTTGCATTCAAAATAGAAAAAATATGGAGCAGTACTGGTGCAGTTTGGTATTTGTGAGTTAGGGTTTAGTTCTTCGTTTCATTTCTTTTATCATTCTTTCATTTGTTTCTACTGTTTGTGTTCTTTGCCCTTTGCATCACATAACACAGTGTATTATTTCGGTTAATTTACAAGTAAAATATACTCAGAACACCAAATAAACCCAAGCAGAAGAACAACTTGAGTGGCACTAAGTGATAGGAACCATAGAGTAAGAATGTACACAATAAAAATATAGTTTCTTGATCATTTTGTGCTCCTCAACTCCAGTGACAAGGACTTTACAATAGCTGTTCTAAAATCCAATACAGTGATAACTAATGTGACTAATCATTTCTCAGGTGTACTTCTGGACCTCCAGTCCGTCTCTGCCAGCCAGTGAAGAGGGCTTCCAGCCAATGCCCTCCATCACCATCCGGCCTCCAGACGACCAGCACCTCCCCACAGCCAATACCTGCATCTCACGTCTCTACGTGCCACTCTACTCTTCAAAACAGATACTCAAACAGAAACTCCTGCTAGCCATTAAGACCAAGAATTTTGGTTTTGTGTAGAGGTTCAACAGAAAACTTTAAAAAAGGAAAAAAAGAAAAACATGTTTACTGTTGTGTAATATTTACCTAGCTCCATTTTTGTAGATTTATTTTTTGTCTAAACAATTTTATGAAATTCGACATACTGTCGCTATCTCCCCAGGCGGTAATATTTGTTTGTGTTGTGAACACAAACGGCTTGTTATTTTTATTTCAATTTTTATTGTTTTTTTTTCTTTTGTGTTAATGAAGAAGAGGTATACGGTCCAGAACATTCCTGCATTGGCACTGTAAAATGTAAAGCCCACAGCTCTGCTCTATTGGCTTAAACCTTTTGCTTCCCAGGAATTTGGTGTGACAGAAAGCTGTCTGCCGAAAACCCAGCCAAAGATGACAGCAGTAGAAATATTTAAAAGAAGTACAGAAGACACACTGTGATTATAAGTTTTTTTCCTTCCCTAGAAAAGTACTATCACTGACAGTTCACTGCTGCCTTTGTGGAAAGTCCTTTTTTCTTGTACAGGGGGAGTAGGGAATTTCAAAATAAACTTGGATGCAAATAAGTTGTCCGTTGTGATTTTGTTTCCATTTATATTTTTTTGTCAAAAGTAGTGGGGAATTAGTCGCAAATTATGTGACAGTGTTATACTTAACTGTGACAGTTTTACCCAAGTGAAAGGAAACAATAATTTATTGATGGTCTCCATTATTTTATGTTTATCCCCGCCCAAATGATTTAGTCATAGTCACTGCTACACACCTGAAAAGATCATTTAACCTTTTATCTCTCCTAGTCCTTCATTTCATAGAAATAACTACTGTATTGTTATTAGTAATATTTTCATAATTTTGCTAATATGCTGACATCCTGGAGTTGTAGAGCAAGTAAGATTTTTTGTGTTCATGTTATATAAATACATCATACAAAGGGACAAGCCGACAAAGTTAAGGTTTTACAAAATACGCTTTTTATGGCTGGACATTGGTGACTGCAGAGTAAATTTAATCATTTTACAAACAGTTTGACAAAGTTCATTTAAAACAATCAGGTTTTTGAAAGAGTACTGGAAATGTTTTTGAACTGAGAGTTTTGACCAATCAGCATGAGCGAAATAATGGCTCCGCCCACTTCATTGGAGCTGTCAGGGACCGCTTTGTTGCTTTCGAATGCTATCGGGGAAAAGGGAAATGTAGTGTGGCAAGTTAATTTAACTGGGAAAGTTAATTGAAATGAAACCCAAAATATCAAGACGTGCCATTTATGGGAATAAAACCCCTTTTAAAAAATGATAAGAATTTTAGTATTACATATATGAGCATATAACAACAAAACGCAAAACTTTGTCTCAAACACAATTTTCCTTTTAAATTTGCAATCTAAACGCATAGTGAATGTACTACATTGAAAATAATAGTAACTATGAAAAGTCATTTGTATAAATTGCCTTTTATTCTGAAGTAATCACAGACTGCTCCAACACGCAGTTGCGATTTACAATGCGGAAGCTCCAGTTTACAACCGTCTTGAAAGCACCGCTGCTCCTCCAGTCAAAACGGAGCCATATGAGGTGAACCTGCCTTACTTGCGGTCACAGTGGATTCATTGTGGTGGTCAGCTAACGGCGGCATATTAACTTATGATGATATCAGCTAGCTTGGCGGCTAGTTAGCTAACTTAGTTTGCCATCGCGGCGCTTACAAGACTTAGCTAGCAAACTGGCTGTCTGGTGTGACCGATGTTGCTGGCGGATGAATTTATTGTTTTCCATCATGTCGATATCGTTCCGTTATTTTTAGCTAGCACTGCATGCTAGCGCAGCTAATAGCGGTAGGCAAAGCGTGACTAATCGGTCTGTTGTTTGAAAAACAATACAAATGGAACAGTGGCAGGACGCGGCCTCCCAGCAGGTCAAGCTGCTTACAAATCGTCTGAATGAACTGTTGTCCAAAGGCCTGGAGTTCCTGCGCTCCGAGCTCGGCGTGGATTTGGGACTGAAGCCTGAGCTTATTCCGCCATGGATGATCCTCTTAGCGGCATGTACCGGGCTGGTGCTGATGGTCGCTCTGTGGGCCTCGGTTTGTCGGGCTCTTTTCAAGAAACGTCCGGCTGTAAGCTCGGTGGACGACGGAATAGAAGTAAAGCGAAGTGTCAGTAAACCTGTCAAAACCGAGGAACCGAAGAAAAAGAAGAAAAGGGCAGAAAAGGCACGTAAATGAAAATGAAAGTTCCACCCTTTCCTAGCTGATAACCGTACCGTTAGCAAGGCTAGCTGTCTAACACCACGGTGACAGTTGAATCTCATGTCACCGCAGCTAGCTTCAGGCTAGTGCTCGACCAGGCTTTGCTAGCCTCGGGTGGTGTCATGTGCTTTGTATTGACTGTTTTCAGCTAAAATAGCTGGAAATTGCTCTGATACTTATCATTTTATTTTGACATGTCATTTCCAGAAAGCTCAGCCAAATGGAAGGGCTGTTGCTGAACCACAGGAAGAAGCCATAGTGTCGGAAGAGATATTGCCACATCACCAGCCGCCCCCAGCTGAAGTCAAGGCTGAAAAGGTTACTGAGGTAAGTTGAAAATGTGCTAGAATCATGTACTATTGTGACTTGAACATGTTAATTTATCCATTCTAATGCCTTGGTTCAGTTTGTATAAAATATAGTCCTTATGAATCACATAATTTATGGCGTCTTCATTCACTATAGGGGGACCACGTTTTCTCCCTGTCACCTTGCAGTAATGCAACCAACTGCTAGTGTTGGGTTACAGATTTCTGCCTGCAGATGCAGCAGAACCTTAGGGATGCCCCCTGGCTTATGACAGCACGCAGTGCAGCCTTTCATCAAATGACTTTTTTTTTTTTTTTACTGAAGACCACATATCACTAACGGTTCTGAGGGTCTGTGGCTGAAGATATGATTTTACACACACCAGGAGATGGAGATGTGCTTATGAAAAGTACATGCAGCATATTTAGATAGTCTTGGACAGTGAGTGTCTTTTCACTTATAAATAGACGGGGCCTGAGCCTGCTGATTTGATTTACTGACCATGGTTCATTCATCGTGGGGTTGCTTGCCCAGTAGCTGTTCTTGTTACTGAAGTCATACTGTGTCTGCTGCATAGTATCACATTTCTCATTTTCTCCTCCTCCTTTAAAGTCAGTCTTACGATTACAGATTTTCTTTGTTGATACACTGGCTTTCTTTTTTGATTTATTCACACTTTCTATGCCTGGATTTCTTTCAGACAAAGAAATCCAAGAAGAAGGCCAAGCAGGCTGTAAAGGAGACCAAGACAGTGACTGCAGATGGGAAAGAACCAGAAGAAGGTAAAATATTATGAATCAGAATTTAGTTGTTTTGTTTGGAGTGATAATGTGGAGAGATCTGTCACTTGAGATGGTCTGTTTTCACTTTCTTTGCATACCTTATTTATGTAATCACATCCAGTAACCAGACATTGAGCCACAAATGTAATAACTAACTTCTGTACCAATTCTGACATAACTTAGATGTGCGATGTATAAATCAATAAATGATCAAGAGGACAAGGTTCTCTCTTCTCAGAGAAATACATTTAGCTTGTACCAGTCTCTACATTGATTCCTTCATCTTTCCTAATCCATACCATATTTCCACACTAATCTCATAATGAACCCATGCAGTGTTTCGCAACTAATTCCGATCTGCACTCAATGTTACTTTACAGGCACATGGGAAACCAAGGTCAGCAACAAGGAGAAACGTGAGCAACGCAAGAAAGATAAGAGTTCCAGCGACGGCTCGTCCAGTCCCGGAGGAGGGGACACACCTGTGAGCGCTCCTCCAGAGCAGCCCAAGGCCTCTGCCGCCCCCGCACCTACCAACCAGAAGAAGAAAAAAGGTGGCTCTAAAACCCATTTTGCTTACTTTTAGAAGGTTTAAAAAGCACAGGTGGAAATGTTTTTTTTTCCTTGCATACACGTACACAAAGCACACACCTCCTTAGCAGTTGAAGAAAAGCCGTAATTTGGCATTTCCAGAGAGATGATTCTGTTATGTCTTTTCTTTTTCTATATATGTTGTTGTTGTTGCTTTTCCTTGAGTCTCCTGTTGACATGACTCACTATAAATACAGGCATCATGGGAATTGACTTGCCTCTAGTGAGTTATCTGTGAAGTGTTTGTATGTGCATGTGCTCTCTCTTTAAAAACAGCCTCATATGGACGGTGCGCCTGGCATTTATTAACCTTTTCATTCTCTGTTCTCAGGAGAATCCACAAAAGCGAAGGCAGAAAAGGCGGAAAATGTTGTGTCTCAAGGTAATTATCAGTGGAAAATGCTTCACCTCTTGAATGATTGCTAACTCTTAAAGTGAACCCATGGAGTGATATCTCATCTGTGTGTGGCAGAAAGAAGCCACTGCGTTGTTTTTGCTGAGTTGCCAGCATCGTTGGTGTTTATTGTGGCTGAGTATCAAATGTTTTTCTCTTGGTGTTAGTTAACAACAGTGAGGCAGCAGAGGTGGTTACTGCTGCCACTGACATGGCAGTCAAAGTTCCTGCTCACTCCGCTGCTCCGAAGTCAGGCCCCTGGACGACCAGTAGAGACCAAGCATCACTGTGGAGGTCGGGGATCGATGGTAGGAATGTTTCACATCTCCTACTAAACTGCCTGATTGTTGAACCTTACATATATGAACCCTCTGAACCCCAAGCAGTTTCTGGGTGTTTTTTGATCTGGTCATATTTTTGATCACTGTTGGTTTATTGTTCACTGCAGTATAGAGTCCTGCACGTCTTTGGAAACAGCACAACTATAGTCAGAAATACAGGGAACTCAAAAATCCTTCTTTGTGCAGTATTTATAAAGTAATGTAATATAATATATTGTAACTTATAATGAACCACACATCATTACAAAATATATTGGAAGTTTACTTTTTTAATTATTTGTTTCACAAGGAATGAAAAAACATGAAATCAACGTGTACCAAGTATTTCTAAATGCCCAAAGGCTTTACCAGTACTGGGGGGACAAAGGGGGGCCTAACGTGCTGTACATACTATTTACATTTTTGGTATGTCTCCATACTTGTCTTCTCTCTGACATTCTTTTTGTTTCTCCTCTGATAAATGGCAGAATTTTTTTTTTCATTGAATATCATTTATTTAGTTATCACTTTTAAGAAATAATATTTCTTTGATCATATTAGGAGATCTTCATCAGCAAAGAGCCAACATTTATTCATTTTTTTGTGCTCTTTCCCTTGACTTCATTGGAAAATGTCATTAAGCCAAGAAAAGATGTGAAAAAGCAGCCACAGTTCTATGAGAATCTGAGTGCACTTACACCAGGCTGTGTAATCATGCAACAGTGAATTTTGTCGGGGTAGGATTACTGTGGATGGTGCATAGCTTTGAATGTTGCTGCCGCAAGGAACTGTAGCACAAACTTATCTCCTTTTCTTGCATAAAGGACAGACCATTGTGTCCTGTGCTAAAGGAGATAAGAAAAGAAGCAGTGAAGTGCCCTTCCATAGCCTTCAGAGAATTCCACCAGCTCTTATGGCTGCCACTTAGGTACTTCCAGGTCATTTCACCCAGTTAGGAATGCTCCTAAGCATAAAAGACTGTTCGACAGCAACCAAAGTCCCCTAAGAGCTTGGGGGGAAAAGTGAGAATTTCTACTGCAGCTGGGCAAACTTCATCTGCTGACGAAGATTATGCCACATGATTAAACGCTTCAGAACTGCTTGTAAATGGATCTAGTGGTGAGACTGTTTTCTCAACAGTTAACCCCCCACTAGTTATGGATAGGAGCATAATAGAAGACACATGTTACCTTTTCACATTTAGAGTGCTCCTGATCCCTTCCACACAACAAGGTAAAAGGAAAAAGCTGTTGGCATGCCCCTTCTGTGTGGGTTTACTCATGTTGTTTTAGAAGAAGAACAATAAAGGTTTCTTAAATTCAAGTTTGCTTTTGAAAAGGTCAGACTTTGAACTAATACATCTAGATCCTTTTTGAGTCTTCTGTTAAGAGAAATGAAAGAAATGGGAAAGAGAGCTGCCTTTTTATTTCAGAGTACCAGATATATGATCAGAATAACTCACTGACATCCATTGACATATTTATGGTTAGTATTTCTGCCACTCCCTTGTCTCGGATGACATTTACTGACTCACCCTCTCTGCTGTACCACTTTAACTACTAAACCTGCTTTGTCCACCCCCTTTTCTTTGATGTGTAATTTTAATTAAATGTGGTAGTACTTATTGAATCCTCTAACCTTGATTCTTTTTAAAAAACAGTTCAGTTAGTGTTTTTCCCTCGTTCCTTAAGTGAATTAACTGACAAAGTCAATGAGAATTATTTGGTGTCTTTTCAAAGCTGGAAAATTACAGCTCGTGTTGGAGTTGAATATTTGTTTATTCTTAAAATATGAAGCATGAAAATGCTCCAATGAGTGCAGTTTCATGGTTTAGATTCTGCCTGACAGTGATTTCATTGCATCTGTGAACTGTGTGTTTCAGAGTCTTGGACTGTGATTGACAGGGGGATGTCCCCAACAGAAATAAAACTGGTGTCTCTAAGTGGACTAGGGGTTGGTACTGCTGGTAAGTTCACGCTGCAGTAACCCCATGATGTGAAAGTGACTGTCGCCACTAGATGGCGCCTCTTGTGCTGCATTGGTTGTCTTACTGCTGTGTTTGTCTGTGTAGAGCCCCAGCCTGTGAGGGACCTGCCGTGGCTCAGTCAGCCCAGAGTGGACGATGAGTGGTCTGGACTCAGTAAGCATCATTTATTGGTTTTCTTTTACGCCTCTGTTTAACTTTGGTGTAGCATCGTAGTCATCCTTTGTGGCTGTGGTTTCTGACGGCCTCTTGTGTTTCTCAGATGGAGGTTCAGTCGACCCCAGCTCTGACTGGAACGCTCCCTCTGAAGCCTGGGGAAACTATGAAGAGCCCACCCCTGAGCCTCCTCCTGCTCCGGAGAAGCCCATCCCTGAGCCAGCCCAGGTTAATCTGCTGATTGCAGCTGCTGTAAGTTTGCTCAAACTCGGGACAAAACCAAGCATTATGGAAGTTACCTGAAAGTTTTAAAAATAACAACCCAGTAATTGATGAGTCCTCTGGGCTCAAACCCCAAGACGACTGTCCTGGTTCTTCCCTCTGACTGTGGCCCTACTTCTTGTATTAGTCACTTAACACAGTCGACTAAATAGTACACACAGGGCTATTTTTTTGTGTTATTTTTTAATTAAGAACATTACAACCCCAGCACACCCATGACCAGCCCCCATTGATCATTAAGACTCTCTGTTTAGTCCACTATGTGAATGTACACTGACTGAATTTAATTAACAGGCACATTAAATGGCAGCTCTTTTGAGTTGTCGTACATGAAAAACAGATATAATCAACGATATAATTGGCAATTATTAACTTAAATGTAGGTTTCTTGCCATCTGCCACAGTGTCTCAATGTTACCGCAGGATGGTGGTTAAGTGAGTAATTGCAACTTCCCACACAGTGACTTTAAATATCTTAACTCTGCCTTTATGCCACGAACAGCAGATTTAATGTAGTTTAGAGTAATTCTTGAAACAATATCTCTGCTCTCTCTTTTATCCATGTGGGTTTACAGGAGGATGATGAAGATGAGAAGGACAAGGGAGAGACAGCTGCTGATGGAGCAGCTAAAACTAAGAAGAAGAAAAAGAAGAAGAAGAAGGCCGCTGAGGAAGGAGGAACAGCTGGCCAGGTAAAGGCTACTGGGAACGTACCACAGAGTGCAGAAAAATCTGGAATATAAAATCACAACAGCTGGAAAGTATTTTTTTCTGTCAGTCAATAAATGGCTATTGGTGGGAAGGCAAAATATAATCTAGATTCAGTCTTAAAGCACTCCATACAGAACATTAGTACCTACTTACAGTAGAAGTGGGTATTGTAATGAGGAAGCACATTGATTCTTATTGCTGTCTTTGCTGAATTTTTACCTTGAATGGACCAGACAGCTCAATGTATGGCCTGTTTGTGTTGTGTGAAGGTCGAGGAGCCAGAGAAGGAGACAGCACCTGCAGCCTCAGTGAAGAAGCAGCCACCTGTTCAGGAAAATACTGCAGCCGTCCAGCCTGTCCAAGCAGCTGCTGTTGAGGTCAGTGGGACTAATAGGCGAGAGGTAGAACAAGATAATCTGAAAAGCATTCCTCTCATGGCCCAAGGAACTGTTCTGTAATGTTAAATATTTAACTGTCTTGTTCAGTGGTAGCTGTATTTGTTCATTCTTCTCTCTCTAAAAAAGCGAGAACTAATTCTTGTCTCTTCCCTAACAGGCGAGAGTGGAGCGACCAGTGAAGGACAACAAATCCCAGAAACCCCCTGTCACACAAGTGCCACAGAAGCCAGCTGACGGAGAGCCTACTGCCAAGCAGAACAACCATCCTGCTCCAGCACAACAAAGTAAGCACACGAGACTGTCAGATGCGAAATAAAAAGCCCTGAGGGTGGTTCTGAAACATTTAGTAAGAACACAAAAATTGTGACTGTACAATAACGATTACTTTCTGTTGATCATAAGCCAGCATACAACAAGTGATATACATGTTTGACCGAAGAAAACAGATGTAGTTGCTGGCTGTCTTGCTCTTTCACTTGGTTTTGTATTCATTGCAGTCAGCCAGAGAAAAGTCTGACCTTTCCCAGAAACAACCTGACTTACATTACATTTGATAATGTATCACTGTTGACTCCCTGATTGTTGCTAGATGTGGTTTGTCGGTTAGTAAATTACAGAGGGAGTGGAAGTGACTTGTTTTTCGCTACCCTTCCCATTCTCCAACCAGCTTTTTACGTGTTAAATTTTAGAGCTTTAATGTCATCCGTGCACTGACAGTAGCGCTAACAAAAACACTGGGGAAGATTGCTCACTTATAGATGAATCCAGTAATGTCTGCCACCATGGCAACGGAGTGGAACTTATTTGCTAGTTTGTTTAAAAAGTCCAGCTCTGTGATTTCTTGAATGCATCATTAAAAAACAATTTGTATAAAACTAGCAAGAGATTTTGCAGCTCATCTATTAGAAGCAGATCCCTCCATCTTTAGTGGCCCCTAGCTGATACAAAGTACAGTGCTACTGAGGAATAGAACTTCCTGGTACAATATATTACATGGAGCTGCAGAGGCTTGTGGCTTTTACTTTGAAAAAAAAACACATCTGATGTCTGTTGAAACATCACTATGTTTAGTTTTTTAGATTAAAGCCGTCATTTGAAACATCAAGAGTATAGTTTTAACAAAAAGATGCTTTTATTGAATCCCCTTTTGCCCAAACAATGAGTGACTTTATACATACATTACAGTGTCAGACACCACTGCTAGAAAGGTGCAGTAATGGAAGCTACAACCATATTTCCATCTGCAGCTTTTCTTGAGGATTTGTATTTCAGCTGTGGTTGTTAGAACTGTGCTGCTACAAGTAAGACTGACACCGATAAACAAGCGTCTTCATGCGTCTTGTACCACTCATCTAAGTTTTAAGAGCCATTGTGTCTCCAACCGAGTTGACATTCCTTAGATAAAGAACTGAGATGTCTGTTTATGCATGTGTGTTTCACGCTGAAACCAGTCAATGATTAGCGAAATGATCAACTGAAAATTAGTCAGCAACAAATTTGGATAATCGGTTTGTTCAAGCATTAAATGCCAAACACACTCAGGTGCCAACCTGTGAAATTTAAGTTTTCCTGCTTATCTTTGTTTTATATCAGCCCTAATCACTTGGTCACCCTGACTTAATCAGAGAAAATCTCAACAGATTAATTTGTACTCCTGTGAGTGCTCCTTAATTATTAACTATTACATATATTAGAAAAAAACTATTCATTGATTAACTATGGAAAATGGGTTTACCTCTTTCTCGTATTCATATCTTATAACAAACAAACAGAAACTTTGCTTTAACTCACAGTTTCCCTTACCTACAAAATACAGTCCGAGACTGAATAATCATTGATACTATTTTTTTCTTATTTACGTTCTACCTGATGATTTATTCAGACTTCAATAATGTTTCCTGGGGCTGTTCTCCATGCTCCATCCTGAGCATCACTATGAGGTAGTATGTTTCACTTTCTATGTACAGAAGTCAACGGAAATCTGATTCTCAACAGTGAAACAAACGGATGTGACAATTGCATTGTTGAACAGTTATGAAGACTCGTCAGTCCCGTGTCTGGAGTGGTGTGGCTAATCTCGCTACCTTTTTGTGTTTTGTCAGAAAAACCTGAGGAGAGCCAAGCGCCCAAACCAGCAAAGAAGAAGAAGGCGAGGCGAGAGACATGAGACAGAGTCAACTCTACAGACCTCTGTATGCAAAAGACTCCATATCCTGTTTATGCAACACCTTTTTGTGACAAGAACTTTGAATTGAAGTCTCCATGATGGACTTAACCTTAAAAACCTGTCTGGAAAATGAAACAACTTTTGTACACATCATGTGTCAGTTGGCGGATCATTGAAAACTGAAACTAGATGCAGTGCAATCTAATGTAATGCGGTGTTAATGATTTTTAAGTATGCATTTGATACTCTGATTCTGTCTTCTAATTCCACTGAGTCAAATAACTGATTGAAGGAGCTGTATTGTAGTAATTAGACATTTAGAAAATACTGATCTGTTTAGAAACGTGTTGTCGTGGTGGCTTACGAATGGAGTTTACTGTGTAGAAGATGAGAAACGGTTAACGTGCATCAGGTCACACAACACTGGGCCATAATGGTGAACTGGCCTTTGCTTTGCAGCCTTTTGTTTTGCTCGGTCATTTGTGAGCTGCAATGGTACAATTTGCCCCGTTTTGGGTGAAAAGAGCAGAAAGATCAAATGTTTATTTCATGTCAACGGTTGTGACGTAAACGAGCATCATCACATGCAGAAAAGGGAATCATGTTCGCTGTGTATTTTTGCATTGTTACCTGTGATTCCGAACATTTCGTCGACTGTCCATCCGGTTTGTCCCTCGTCTGATGTTGTACTGCAGTGTGCCGAGACAACTGTTACCTTGCTGTCCTTACTGTCTGTGACTGCTTTATGGCTGCGACTGCGTGGGAGCCTTTGATCATAGATGTACCATTGCAGTGTCATCAACCTCTTCATGATTTTCCACCTGTGGGTGATTCAAAAGTCTTCAGAACCTTTTGTAAAACTCGTTTGTAATAAAAGAAAAGCTAAAGCCATATGTAAAAAGACTAAATAAAGGCCAGTTTTTCTAAGTTTTTTTGGCTTATTCATCTGACAGCTGAAATAATTTGACACCTGTGCTGTCACTCAAACATAAATAGGCAGATGTTAAATATCAGAACAGACCAGTTGTCATGAGCCGTCAGGTTGAAGCTACAGGCTAACCTTTAAGCAATCCATTATACCACAGAGGGACACCCCTGTGTAGTATCACTTCAATGTCAAACAATTCAGATTAGTATCACCATACAGGGTTTTTGCTCTTTAGTCTTGCTCTGCCTTAGTGTCTCCAAACGTGTTGTGTTGGAGTCAAGTCAGACAAAATACTTAGCCAGGTCAGTTTTATTTTCTTGAGAAACTCTTGTTTGGATTGTGATTATGCTGGAATATTCCTCGTCTGCTAAGCTTCTACAGACTGGCAGTCATCTTGTCATGGAGTATTTTGGCATTTCCACAGGCTTTCATCTATAAATGTCATCTCCTCCACACCTTTTGTACTTATGCAGCCCTACATCATCACACTGCTACCTCTGTGCTTCACTATTGGGACTATGCGTTCACTGTGGTAGCCGAGGCTTGATTTTTGAGAGGCAAACAAACTTATCTTGCCATCTAACCTAACAATGTGCGCCCGGTGTTCATCAGACTTATTTTCATGTTCTTTACCAAAGTTTAATTCGCAGTTTTGTGTCAAAGAGCCCTGTCTGAGCTGTCACAGAAGCTCAGGCTTTTACTGATAACCTTGTTTCAAGTCTAAAACACTTGCCCAGCTGCTATTCAAAGCCTGATTGTGAAAGCAGTGCACCGACTGTGGAGCTGTTTGAGGAAAAGGGCTGCTGCTGCTCTGATTAGTGGCTCTGTGGTTCCTCCTGATTACTGCTGTAGCTGTGTTTAAATTGATTTTTAATTGGGCACCAATCTTCCTTTATCCTTTTCTGTTTGATGAGCTCACAATCAGATTTTTTTTTTATTTTGAAAGTTCTGCTGTTCACAGGTAATTGTCACGGTTCCAAGGTTCATGTGATTGGGCTAACTGGAAATGACAGGTGTACTCAAATTTGTTTTCTGACTTGTCTGTCGGTGATCACAGGTGTCCTTTCTTTCGTTGCATTGAGTTTCCACTTTGGTGCCTGTAATGTCAACATAGTCACAGGAAATATTTGTCAATGGTGATACAGTTTTCAGTTATAATACATTCAAGTGATATTGCTCAACACTCAACTCATTTCTGTTCTGGACTGAAAAAGTTGAAATTAAAAATTGGCTCAATTTTCCCTTTAGCCAAAACAATGCCATGATGCCTCATTTCTAGATTAAAGTATTTAATTTAAGCTGCAGCTCTACAAGTTTCTGGAAATGACCGGTTACATCACAGGATTTCATCCTATCTGGTCACACGCTCCTGTGTTTATCATCAGGACTTGTGCAGCTGCGTCAAGCAGGCAGACTTGACCAGATAATGGCCGGAAGCAAGAGGATTTGTCTTCAAAATAATAGCACAATGCTAAACTGTTTGTATTGTAGATTTTTTTTTATCGCAGATAAAATTAAACTGTCAAAAATTCCTGATCTCCACTGAGGGATTGACATGGCTTTAAGAACACCATATTTACACATTTGAACGTTATTTTGTGGGTCAAATCACATCCATATAGTATTAAAGCCACTTTTTGACCACAAATCAATGTATAAAGGGGTTCTGAGGGATTATTGTTGTGATTAATGAGTAAGAACGAGTGATCCAAATGAAGGCAACAGTATCAGTGGCTGCAGTGATTCAATGTGGACTGTTAGAAATGTGTATGTAACAAAGCTGAGCCCTTTACAGGTGATCCAGTGGAAAAGAGGTTAAAAGATCAGGCCAGTTGTCACATATTATCTGCAATTTTTTTTGACAAGAGATTGATTGCCAGGTCAAAAGTCATTTTCAAGCAAACAATTCCATAAAGACACCTAGTTACAGCATTTTTAGTGACATGATTTGCTGCTTATATCTGAGCTATTTGAGCTAAATAGAGTTTTGGACCACTAAAGAGAAAAAACAAATTATTTAAACATGCCAGATTGGGTTCACAGGAATAAATAATATTTCTGCCACTTTAGAAAATGCACTAAGCGAACAATTTTGTGACTGTAGGCTGATTTTGTCTATAACAAGAACAAGTTTATAATCGCGGTCTTATTTTGAAACCGGAAGTGACACTTCTCCTGACGCTAACTTGACGCTCCGCTCCGTTAAGCTGCTCACCGTCGGTGATTAACGGACAGGTCAGAGGCAGTCGGATCCTGTTCGTCATTCCTCGGCGAAGACCGTCGCTCAGCGGACGTTTGCGAGGACAGCGGGGACTCCTTGCTTGGGAACACCGACACCGATTCCTAAATGCTGCCGGACAAGACGATGCTCTCCCCGTGGGACCGCTGGTACTCCACCAGCTGCTGCCTGTGCTGCCATGTCCGCACAGGAACCATCATCCTGGGGGTCTGGTACATGGTGAGCACCGCCTCTCCGCCACTCACTGAATCCATGTAGACACCAGCAGGGAAAACACCACCTGATCAGAGGTGTTGCGTGCATGCAGGACTTTACTGTGTTGTTCATTGGTGACATTATTAACACCCAAAATTCTTATTTTTAGAAATTGATTGAATTATTTTCTTACAGATCATATTCCAGCAGACTTTGTCTCTAAGTTAATAACTGTATACTTGACTTGCAGATGCCTATAAAAGCAGGGATCTGCATATAAACATGACATTGTTTTGTGTCACTTTAACCTCATCTTAGTGTAAAAAAAAGATATTCTTACATTTTCAGATGAGAAAGAAGCAAGAATGTGAATATTTTAAAGAATATTTTGATAAATTTCATTCATGGTCAGTTCAGTTGGTTGCAGCAGTCTGTCGGGCTGATATACAGGAGATACAAGGGTTAACTAAACCAAACACCACATGTGGAAAAATCCTCTCCCTGCTCCCGATGAATAAATTAGCAGCGGGCCTCTTCAGGTAGCAGGTTTTTGTGTCAGGCTGCCTATTGACTGCGGAGAATTTTCCATTCCATTCACCTAATCAATGGGGATGTATGAGTCATCTGCATAATGAGCTGCGCCTGCCAGACCAAAACAAAGACTAACATGGAGCTTGTATGTAATCTGCCATGGCTACTGTATCTCCAGGACTGGATTTAGTGATCATTTCTGGATGTCTGTAGTCATAAATAATTAGGGAACCGATGAGATGACCCATGTCCCTTGTATTCCACTGATGAATCTCTTATGTCAGGTGGCAGATTTAAGGCGCTTTAAATGCCATTTTCAGTTTGAACTGCTCCACTTTGCTCCTGCCCATCTGTCCATATTGATGCCTTTATCTTCCCATATGTCTTCTGTCCTTAAGCTCATCAATGCCGTGGTGTTACTCATCCTGCTCACAGCGCTCAGTGATCCTGAGCAGTACCACCTGACCAGCGCCGAGTTGGCTAATGACCTGGATGTCATGGATGATGCCAGTAAGTAGCCCAGAGGGGCCGGTGCTTTACAACCAATGTCCCATAAATCACCTTGCAGAGGGCGTAAAGCAGCACACAGAGGATCCCACTAACAGCTGGATTGTTATGGCTTTTTGTATGCCAGTCTTGTTGCAAATAATTACACTTTCTCGGGTCAACAGCTTGTTAGCATTCTGCTCTGGCCTCTGTGGCGTTGTGCCTGAAACCAAATCTACAGCTGACTGTGATGGATGACTTTGACTCTTGCTTGTGGGATGATGCTCTCAACAGGGCTGTCACCGGACTAATTGAATGATTTATTGTGTTGTTATTGTGGTATTAAGGGGACCCCACACATGGAGGGCCTAGACAACAGTCAGCACTCCTGTGTTAATCGAACATCCACAGCCACAGATGTACGAGCCTCGTGTCCATCTGTGCAGAGCGTTTGAGAAGCCTTCTTAACACACCAGGTGTAGCTGGAACAGTCGGACTGGAGGTGGCCCTCAGCACATGCTGCCGGTAGTCTCTGATTGGGAATGACTGTGTTGTCCCAGTTCCAGAGGATTAGGGTGTCCGATGATTCATTAGCACTACTTGGACAAGCTGGTGCCGCCTCTGCACCAGAAACACATATATAAGAATATAAGAGCAAGAACGCTGAGGTGGTTCAGTTATTTTAGCAGTTCTTCAGATTTGACAAACAGGCTGTAGTGAAAGTTACTGAGTTATAGTTTGACTGTGGGTGTGAGACGCTCTGCTAATCCCACTCAGTATTAAATGCAGTGGTTTTTTTTTTTCAGCCAAATAACTCTCATCTGAAAACGCCATTGTTTTTGGTGCATTGGCTCCAAAATTTGATTCCACGCAGCAGTAGGGCCAACTCAGCTCGTGAGGAAGAGCAGATGACAGATGAAGTGATCGGGCACTGACCAGCTTTTTCAGTTCTATCAGTATTTAACTCTTGGATTTTTGATGATTAACACTGCAGAAACCAGTCGTTCTCTCTCATTCTAATCATATTTTCCAAACTATCAGCGATGAGAGATGAAACTATTACCCACAAATCTTTGCACTCACTACAGAACTGGAGTCGGGGGGTGATCAGCAGCACTTTGCTACCATAAAGACTGGAGGCAGTGGCTGATAGATACCTTCTCTTCTTCCAGAATTTATAAATATGTTTCCAGTGTTTCTAAAATCTCATTAATTGATCGTTTTGGGCTCTTTCCCTCCTTCAGCACTGTTTGAGGTGAAATAGCTCCTAAAACCTGTAGTTAACTTACTGACCTGTCCACCACACAGACCGTGTATCAAAGATGGATGTAGCCTCCGGTTCTGAAAAGCAAAGCCAGAGCAGAAATGCCTTAAACCTGCATTAAGTGTAATGACCAGCAGGGGGCGGCTCCTCTGGTTGCAAAAAGAAGTTCAGTTGTATGGAAATGAGAAAGTGGCCCTACTTCTTCTTTGATTTGTGGCCTCAGGAAGCATTTTCTAAATGAGTTTATGGTCTCAGTCACTAGTTCCACGTGTCCTTCAATGCAGCTTGATGTTTATTTTGTACATTATGGTCCTATTTAGAGTAAAATTGAAGCAGGGTGTGTGGCGACTATATGAGTGTGCTTAGTATCCCTACATCCCCAGTCAGATGGTCCAAAACCCAAAACCAAAGCTGAATAAGGTGAATAGTGACCCTAAATTCACCAGGTGAAACTGCAATTTTTGATAATATACTCTTCTTCAATCCTAAACACGGGTCCTTTAATTGACTTTTGAGGGTTTTCTCTTACGTGTCTGATTTTGCCAAGGCCTATCTCTGTCATCCCTTCTGACATTTAATTAAATTAGACTCTGGGGACAACACGGCGTATTGCCTCGCTACACTTTCAACCCCTTTTATGAGTCAAACTGTGATTCAACCCGTGACTCAAAGCTGCAAAATATTCCCCGTCACTTCATAATGAAATATACTGTACCTGGCATTTTTAGGTCACAGGGCTGAGGAATATTATTTCATTGCGGTGCGTGTTTTTTTTAGTAGTGCCACATGTATTTTGGGTTGTCTCCATCCTGTGCTGTGCTTATGTAACAGAATGATTAGCGCTGCTCCGTTATGTTGAGTTAGTTTGAGGTCAGGCTGACATGAAGCGAATCACTGAGTAGAAGTTAAATCCTTCTCTTGGTTGACAGAGAGTTATGTTCATGTTCCCCAGATCAACTCAACGTGATGCTGTGAACATTTTCAGACTTGTCGTTTGAAATTGAAGGTGCGTCACCCAAAGTGGCGTCACTAAAACAAACAGTGAAAACAAACAGGTGTGTAGTTAGTATTTCTAACGTGACTTCCTCTGTCCCTCCAGACATGTGCATTGCCTCTGCGATCTCTCTGCTGATGATTCTTATATGTGGGATGGCGACGTACGGTGCGTACAAGGTAAACAAATGCACCTTTTTCATACTTTTCAGCTTGCAAGTGTGGGATAATGTTGCTTCTCCACTAACATACTCCACGTTTATGTTTAAAGTCTTTAAAAACTTAACAGATTCTAATACTGCGTCTCCTGATTTCTGATTTTAATGCACTGTAATCTCCCTGCGACCCAGTTTCAGCTCTGATTTATGTCCACAATGTTTTTTAAAGAGCTTGATTCTCTGATCTCAGATAAATATGCCAGCCTATCCATAATACCTATGTCTGTGTTTCAGCTGCGTGCTGCCTGGATCATCCCCTTTTTCTGCTACCAAATATTCGACTTTGCTCTCAACACGCTGGTGGCTGTCAGCATCGTGGTTTACCCAAACACAATACAGGACTACCTGCAGCAGCTGGTAAGAAACCTCTAACATCCGTGACCCCGGTTGGCAGAACTTCTTAGTGGTTCAAAAGGGCTTTTTGCAATCATTGGATTTCATCATTGCCCATGTCAGTGTGGATGTCACAGCCACAGCTGCCTCTACTAATGAGTGATGCTCCTGTAACCTCACATGAACTCTCTCCTGCTTGTTGACTCTGTTTTTGTGACTCCTGTCCAGCCTGAAAACTTCCCCTACAAAGAGGAGGTTGCTGCTCTGAGTAACGCGTGCTTGGTCCTCATCGTGCTGCTCTTCATCGGCTGTATTCTTGGCTTCAAGGTAACGTTTTCTAACCTTAGTTTACATACTTTAGCCATACGCTTAGCAGCTTTTATGATGATCATTATTATTGCTGTTAGGTTTTATATTTTGTGGTCCAATGGGATGTCAGTTTAATTACCTTTGAATCCTTTTCACAGCAGACTTTTTTGGCTTCTTGCAGCAGGAAAACTCAGATGTTGAGTTCCATGACATGGCCAACACTAACAAAGGCTCCGTTCTGTTCAACTTAGCCAGAATGCACATTACCAAAGCAGCAAAATAACTACATGGAATTCAGACGTTGTTTGTTTTATAATTTATATGAATAAAAAAGGCTGAATCATTTCTGATTGCTGGTAGCGTAACGGCAGAAGAGTTGTCATAGTATTTTGGCTTTTCCACTTTCCTGGAAAGACATGCGTTTACCGTGGCCAGTTTCTTCTTGCCACTACTTAGTCATTTGTGTATTTTTTAGCCACCTTAGCACCACGGGTTTGTGGGTGGTAGTGTTGCCTGGTCCACTGTAGCCAGACTCAGATCTCAACCACTAAGTTTCTATGGTTTTTGCAGACACCCATTTATGTTTCCTAAAAAGTTGGACACCTCTCCGCAAATATAATGCTTGATCCTACCTATTTGTTCTACTATGCACCTCCACCGCCTTTGTGTTTACAGAAATAACAAGTGTCCTAATTAATCCAAGTGTGTCCCAGTGATCCCTTGTGGGTCTTTGCAGTCTTTACAGTCACTTGGGCACCGTGGCAATTATTAGAAACACACAACACAAGCTGGCACTTGTCACAGCTAATCCTACTGACTTTGGTGATTCCTGGTGTCTATTTCTAGCAACACCACCACCAAGTGTTAAAGTTTAATTAGTCCAAAACTTTGCTTATAATCAGATACCTGTGAAACTAATGGCAATCCCAGCAGACACAGATGTGTTTTGTATTTCGCGTTAATTATCAAGGGTCAGCATGCTGAACACTGCCCTAAATGGTGAATTTAACAATGATGATACCAATCTAGCACTTTAAATACAGAAATAACAACAAGTTAGGTTAAATCTCACAATCTCACTATACTGGTGTTAGTATTTAATTCAGCAGTTAATGTTAACAGGGTTTGGGATGTGTGACTGCAGGAGATCCAGTGAACCTGTTACATACTTTGCTGCAGTGATGATGCCAACCGACAACCAACAACATGTGTATTCTGTAATAACCAAGGTGAAGTCTGACATTTAACACAAAGTGCAGCTTAATAGCAGCACTTGATTGAAGCAAAGGGACTTTTTTTAGATTGCAAACACCATGTAGAACACAGAATCTGTGTTTATTTTTTATCAGCACTGGTGTTTGAGTCACTTGTGACTGATGAAGTAATTTGCTTTGTGCAGTCAGCATCGTTATCACTCTGTCAGTCTCATTTTTCAGTTAGACCGTGAAGCAAATCGAGTGATCTTGGTTGCAGGAAACGGATCTGTGCAAATTCCTGCGGAGGCTGTTTAATATAACCAAGCTGTCAGAGCATTAAAGTGGCTTCTTAATTGGATTATTATAGAAGTCAGAGAGCTCCGTCTGGCTTGGGCTCCTGCTAGTGGATGGATGTAGCAGATGGTGTTGTGTTTGGCCGTGGTGTTCCAGTAGCAAACGGCCTGCTGAGAGCCAGATGATTCCGGGATAACAGGGCACAACAGGAACTTGTTTGTTCGCAACTATAAAGTGATGTACAACCATCGAACCAAACCTGTAAACAGAGTCTGAAGGCAACAAGATTGAGAGTTTCTTTAAATAACACAAATATTACAGCCTTTAATGGACTTCCAGGACATGATCCGAGCGTGTAGAAAATGCACTTACACCCCAGCTTCTCTGGGGATCAGATGTCTTAATTATATTTTGGTACACCTTTGCACATATTTTTGCATAGTAATGAGGAAACACTGGTTGTCTTAAATGATACTGCTTAGAGACATGACAGTTTTATGCACCATAATGAGCCTAAGAGTCTACTTCTCTTAGACTGTACTTACTGTAGGCCCAGTGAGTGCATTGAACCTGGTAACATGCTCAAAGTGACAATACTAACATGCCTTTTAGCACTTATGCTTTAAATTTAAGTTTTATCTGTTAGGACGCTAGGCACAAAATACAAATTACAACTGAGGCAGATGGGAATGTCAATAATTTTGTGGATATTTATCTGTGAACTTAAGGGTTGAGCAACTTCAATTCCTGATCTGATCATGGCATGGGATGAAAAAGGAAGGAAATAATAAATCTTAAGAGGGACATCCGTTTTTTATTCAAGATTTCATGGCAGGCCATCTATTAGTTGTTGAGTCTGTGCCAAAGTGGAGGATCGACCAACACTGATTCTGCCATCCATGGTTTCTTCCTGCTAATGTGGCCAAAAACTATTTTTGTGAAGACATATGTCCTTACTTGGAATCACTTGCTATCATTTATGGTTTACTATACCCTGAGAGTATTTATGATTGTGCTAAATGTTATGCAGTCTTCTAATTTGTGTTTTTGTTCTCTTTCTGTCTGGTTTCAGGCCTACCTGATAGCCTGTGTGTGGAACTGCTACAGATATGTGAGCGGCCGCGGCGGTTCTGAAATCCTGCTCTACGTTACAACCAATGACACCACGGTGAGTTACCTCCGGTGATCCGTGTCTTGTCATAAGTCCCATATCACCATGATGACTTCATAACCAGTATCAAGGTTTAAAGGATAAGGCTGAAAAAATGCACTGTCAATACTTCCCCTTAGAATGAATGGGCTCAGGGCCACAGATAAGCTTTCTGGTGCGCTTACAATGAAGTAATGCAACTTAAAAAGTCCAAGTAATTTTCAAATCAGCTGGGCACTGTAGCTTTTAGCAGACTTTATTCAAACAGGAGTATTATGGACTATTTTCAGCTGAGACTTAATAAAATCTTTAGTGCACCACTGAGGATTCACAGCAGCAGCATGCTGTTTGTGGGATTGAGCCAAAGTAAACTACAGCGTGGCTGTTTCATGGTAATTAGGATCAACCAGCGCAACAATGAGGCTCCCTGACAAGTTTTTAATGGCACAGAGGAATAAGATACATTAGGCTTTGGCTACACAGACAGTACTAGTCAGTAGCATCGGCTGATTGTAGATTGTAGTCTTTTCATTGGATTTGTTGACACTAAGAAAGTATTATAGAGTATCAGCTGACTTACCGTTCATACAGTAAATGGAAGAACATTAATGCTGGGCTGTGCCACGCTCTATATGTTGGTTCAGTTTTCGAGAAGCCACAAAGGAAGTGCACAAGAAAATTACAAAAAAGCACTTTTCTACTTGCATGTTTTCTGCTGTCAGACCACCTGTGTGAATGTTAATCATATTTTCCAATGAGCTGTTACAAACGTCTGAGTGCTCTCACTTCAGCATTAATATTACAGGCATTCCTCATGTGCAGCTGTACAAATAGTTCTGTCAGCTTTACTGTAAGAGGCAGATTTCCACAACAGATTAAAAAGTCCAACAAGCAAAACAAATGATTTACAGGTCAGAAGACATTAATGAGATATATGGAAAATGACTCTGAAAGCGTTTCACACACACGTAATTTATGTCGACATCGTCATGTAGAGATCCAACATGAAACAATATCTGATCTTGATTTTCTTGTTTCTTCCACTTCCAAAGGCAACAAAACAACTTCTGTGGAAAAAAGATTTCCTTATTCAATCCAGACCACTAGTCACGTTTTTATCGTCTGCGTAGGTTTCCTCTGCTCAGGCCAGTCTGGCAACTGTAAAGTCATCATGTTGATGGGAGGAAGGAAGTATAAAACTGGGCTGTCGAAGCAGCTAGTTTTACAGAGACTACTGTTGCATGGGTGGATGGACAGAGTTGGATGGAGAGATGAGGCTCCATGCTGGCAAAGCCATTAGAGTGGTGGCTGAGGCTCAGTGCTGGTACAGTAAGTGAGCTCTGTCGGGGTGTTTCTGGGCCTCCTGTTGGTGTCCTGTTGCCCAGATCTGGCCCCCTGACTGCTGCTACCCCACTGCCCACACACCTATTATAACTACTTCCACTTTGACAGATGGAAGGAGAAAAAAGAGGCTTTTGCAACACTAATGACTGTTTTGACTATTGTAAAATGTGGTTTTCTGGCTCCATTAAGACTGATATTTGACCTTTTAGTATGCTGGGTTTCACAGGTATTTTCTGCAGCTTAAGACTCCTCCAAGTGTAACATTCCACACAATTTGAAGCAACACTCGACAGCTTTACACACCGTGTGGCTGTGTGTGATGTTTTGGGCCGTCTGCAGGCTGCTGATGTGTAAAACACCTGAGCTGTAAAGAGACTAACAGGAGGCCAATCTCCAGCTCGCTGACATCATTAGTGAAAAGTGCCAGAAAAAAGCAGACTGACCCTTTATTTCCTTGCATCAGCCTCACCTCTGCAGGTGTGCTTTTTCAGTTAGAGCCAGGCGTGTTCAATTTAAGCTCCCAGTAGGTTTGTGGCTTTTGGTTGCAGCTTGCATGACTGTTCATCACTTATACAGTGTTTAGGTCAAAGGTCCACTAATGCATCCCATATGAGCTGAATTCCATACAGAAGAGTGATTCACACTCACACAATCAGGTGCATTATTTGGCATTAAAGGAGCAATAAGTAACGCTTGATATGCTTCATAGAAGACAATGAGAAAAATGATATGGGTGATGTTTGTGTCCCTTTGGATACTGCCCTCTTATGCTTGTCCAGGACAGTACACATGCAGTCTATGGTGATAACAGTTGCAGATTTAACTTAATATGTTTTAAAACATTAGTCTTTTTTTGTTCCCAGACAACATCAATGTATGTTGTCACCTGAAATGAGATGTGTGTCAAGCAGATATTCAGCTGTATATATCCAAGGCAAGCTCATGCTAATGCTAACGCTCCGTAGGTAGACTGACTCATTTTAAAATGCAAAGCCAGTGAAATGATCTTAAATACGCACATGAAGCTGATATAGATGCTGCAGTACTGACAGACTAAAGCTAAAGAAAAATCTCCTGGGTAAAATGTCATCATCCTTAACAGCTGATGAATCATAGAAACACAGTAATAAACATAACTTTTTGAATGGATTGGATGCTGATAGTCATCCTTGGATAAGAAATACAGCGTTTAGATTTGTGCTTTAGATAGAATATTTTAAAGAGTTTGAAGATGAGGAATCATTAATGAATCTAGAAAATGTAACTGCAGCTTGTTCAATACTGAAATTTTGGGGGCCGATGGCAATAACAATTTTTAGGGAGTAAAAAATCCCTATATTAATTTCATGGCCAATCTATTTTATGTGTATGCCTATAGTATGTTAGAATTATATTGAAAATGGAAAATGATGTCTAGATCCCCTCTTTTAATCACAAACTACAAGGTGTTCTTTTTCATACAGACTTTTATTCCCTGAGTCAATGCGGAATTGGCGAAATGCCGATGTCAATGTCATGAGAATTGAGTAAATAAATATACAAACATATGAGTCTGAGCACAAATTCAGAAAATGATAGTTAAAAGAAGTGCATCGTAATAAACACAAACAACAGCACAATGTAAAAATAGGAATAAGTTTCATACCTCATTGGCCGCATAAACTTTGGAGGAGAAAACTTCCAAAAGAAAACATTGCACTCTTCTTCAGTCCTCTCATGCACTCATAGCATTAACAGGTACTGTGTCTGAAATCATCCACTCCCTGCTCCCTACTCCCTACATAGGGACCACTATATAGTGCACTATATGGTGACCTATGTTTGCTATAGTATATCTAAAATAAATTACCTCCTTTCAAACAATATTCACCTTTTTTTTATTTATAAAACATAATATAATTCTTTTAAGTAAATTATTCCTGTTTTTAACTCAAAAATAATTAAATAAACTGAAATTGCATAGCTGACTTCGATGGCAGTTAGTTAGTTAGTCACTTAGTGAAGGCATCACGTGACTCCACAGCTCCACCGCCTGCTTAGCTGTGATATGTACTCTGCTGCATGTGCTGCATACAGTGCTGAGAGAATTGTAAACAGTGTAGTTGGGGCCGCTATATGCCATGACAACGTCTGAATTACCCCAAGCATCTCCAAAAAACAAGACAAAAGCATATTGGCGCATATCCATCAACATATACATGCATTTTCAACTTCCCAACATTGGCAGACAAAGTGAACAAGAACAATGAAAAGGCTTGTTGGGAAGACAAGAAAAGCAAATGATAAAGAGGTTTAGTTAACAATGCAATTCTAGTTATTTATATCTAGTCCTTAGTGCATGCTAAAGGAGAGTTTCATTACTTAATTCCCTAATTACTTAATACCTTCTTTAAAGGTCAGTAAGGTTTGTAGTTTCAAAGGCCGGACTGCCCTGTCTGTCTTGACTGAAACCCTCAATGGCTCATTGTTTGAAACATGGAACACACAGGTCTGACACATGGTGTTTTTGTATATGAAGTCCAGTGAACCACTGAAGAAGCCTACATTTCTGTTTGCCCTGCTGTCAACAGCAAAACCAGAGTAAGTGCTGAGTCACACCTAAGATGACTGACTGACTCCACACAGCTCCTCTGATGGTGAGGACGAGCAGAGAGGGAGCTCAGTGTTTCTACATTATAGAAAGAAAACACCTGTAAATATGTGAGAACAGGTTTCACAGAGCAGACCTGGTAAGACCAACAATTTCTAAATGAGATCAGACAAACATCTGCTCTAAAACATTTAGACATCTTATATAATTATTTTCATTTCCTCATGGTGGAACCTAAATTCTAAATCTGTCATCTATCAGATCTGCTCTGAGCAGAGGCATCTGTCCAACTCCAACTGTGACTTCTGTGATGCAGACAGCCATTAGCCAAATTTAGCTGAACTCGCCACTGAGCTCACTTTTACTTTCAGAGCGAGGGATGAATAATAGACGATGAATAAGCAAATCTGCCCTCTCTAGTTGGCGGCATACGGCTTTGAAACTAAATCTGGATGCTCACATCTGTTTTGCTTTCTGACATGACATACTGTCCTGGATCTTCTCCATCGCCCACGATATTCAGGACATTGCCTCAGTGTACTACGTTACCTTCGCATCTTTAAACATTTAAACAGTAACACATTCACACTAAATGGCTGAAGACCAAAATACATTTCTGATCAATCAATCCTCCATACTGGACGACTTTGTTTTCATTGTTACTGGAACCAGGATGCTGGCCCATTACACTGGTGCAGACTGAAATATGGATTGAAATAAATATGAAATTGTGCACACACATTCATGGTTGGCAGAAGACGAACCCTACGGACACTGGTGATCTCACAACTTTTTCATGTAGTGCCACCATGGAGTGTGTGTTTTTATTGAGATGTCTGGCCAGCTTTTTGATGGGTTTGCCGATACATTCACCCCTTACATTCATGTCCCCCCTAAAGGCGTTTTCAGTAACGTTGGTGATCCCCTGACATTTCATTTAGCACCATCATCAGGTCAAGTAGCATGAAATGGAAATACTCAAGTTAAGAACGAGTGCAGCAAAATTTTAAGGACATTATTTGTGCTTTGTGTTTAGTGCTAATTGGCAAAATTATCATGCTAAGAAACTGAACTCAGATGCTGACCATGCTAAACATACATACTAAACATCGGCATGTTAGAATTATCAGTTAGCATGTTAGCATTTAGCTCAAACTGTGCCATAATACAGCATTTCTGCCAGCTCCAGTAAATCTACTCTACACAACCTTTTTTAGCATTTTATTTGTAATATTCATTCTGATGTTTTAGTCCAAAGTGCTCGCTGCCAAACACTCCTTACATACTCCAGTTCTACATGTTGCATAATCACATTTAGCTGGAATCCTGCAGTTTGGCTTGTTTATTAGGAACACGTTGGTTTCTGTGGTGTTTGTTCCCTCCGAGTTTCCAAAAATTCCACTTAATCCAAAGTGCAGTCTTCATAGTTTAATTCTTCAGTTTGAAATTACACCAAAACTGCTGTGATATTATGCAGCTTTAACAAAAATGTGCTTATCCACTGAGAGGGATTTGCATTGATTTTCATGCTGTTCAGTTTGACTTGTATGAAATAAACAGCAACATTAACCAGAATTGGTTTTTTCGTTTTTCTTTCCTGTCTCCAGGTGCTGCTGCCGCCGTATGATGACAGTGTCAGCGTCCTTCCCAAGCAGGCCCCTCCGCCCTACACCACTGCTACAGCCTGAAAACATTCCCAGGATCCTCCTCACTGGACCCTGCTGTTAATAAGACCCCAGCAAACTTTATGCACCACACTGCCTCTCCAGTGTACAGTATATTCATGGATATATTGTAGCTACACACACATTACAGTACAGTCATGCATGCACATGTACAAAAGCATCGAGCACACATTGCACACACACCAGTACCACCACCGTGACCTCTCGTCCCTTCCTGTTGAAGTCCAGTTTCTCCTGTAGCTCTTCCATGTATCTGTTCTGTCTCATAGTATAATTCCAGAAATGATGTGCATTTCTATGCATCTGAATCTGGGCGAAAGCACTAGAAAGTTTGATAGATGATCTATATTTTTTATTAACTGTCTTTATGCTCTCTGTGTATCTGTAATAGTATTCTATGGGCCCGACCTTTGATAGACGTATTTATCTTATGCACAAATGCAAAAACGATGAATGAGGGGTCGTCTCGTGTTAGCTGTTTGTCTTGTCTCTGCTCGTGATCAGGGTTGGATTGCCTTCATTCATAACTTTCTCTCTGATGGGGATCACTTTATAGACCCATGTGTGAAGTGTCACCTTGACTGGAAGTTTCCCAAAGAAATGCATCTGCCTGTATTCTGACATGATCAAAGAGCAACCTAGTGTATATCGAACATATCACCTTGTTTTACTGTTTTATTCAACTGCAGACAGAACAGTCTTGTATCGAGAGTATTGAATTGTGCTGACTGACTATTTATAACTTTTCAATGTAATTGTGTGTTTCTACTGATTGACGAGAAATGTCTCGGGCTGCTATTTATCTATTCTGACAGCACAAAGGAAGCGCTGATCTGGAATCAGTTTGTGCTCTTTGAGGAAACTATGAAAGAGATGCTCAGGGGGAACCTGGAGCTTAATAAATATGGACCCTGGTTGTGTTTTTTCAATTAAACCAATGGGAGCTATCTGGTCTGTGTAAACATGACACGAGTCCGTTCCACCAGATGCAGCTATTGGCAAGCTGCTCCCTGGACACAAAATGTCCTGCAAGGACACGAAAGTCAAACCTGAGGACAATTGCTGTATGAAAAATAAAGATGTGACATTTATTTGTCTATTAAAACCAAATTTCACTGATACAGCTCGTGTGTTTTATTTTGAAAGTGAAGCTTATATATAAACCTATACATTAGCTTCCGTGTCAGGGATCAGATATACTACTGCAGCTATATTTGAAGCAAGTCGTTATCAACAAACTATTTAGAATAAATGTGTCTCTGATTTTTTTCTGCAATTAAGAGCTACTCTTCATCTTCAGGGGCAGATGTGCCTCTGGAATTTATTTGGTCACTGAAGAAAGAGGTGACTGTATAAATGTGTTCACTGTGTGGCAGGCAGGTAACCCCAAAGTGGTTGAAAGCATGATGACTCCATTTACAAGGTCTTTCCATAAACTGCTGCTCAACTGGGGATGTGGAGAGTTCATCCAAGCATCACTTGTAAAATTACAGTACACCTCTTTCACAGAAGTGATGACTTAAGAGAGTGTCAGATCTTAAAAACTGCATTAGACTTCAAATTTCTCATCCCTCTGACATCCTGGCTTCATTACAGCTTGCTTACTAGACTGTTTGACTTATATGTTTTCTAACTTGCAAGCAGAGTAGGAAGGCTGCTGAAATACACCTTTAATGAAGCCATTAAACCCTTACATTTTCAAAGACAGGAAAAAAAAGTCACTTATCTACTTTAACTCTAATACAACATGTTAAAATGGCTTTCGACGTGTTAAATTATGGGTTCAGTTCCACTTATATGGAATAAATATGAGTAAATGAATGTGAATGACACACGTAGTTATTGTTTTACCAGCAGACTGAGCTGAACAAGAGGCGTCTCCAAAGTTGGAGTCAGAGGGGGAGTATACAGACAAACAGAGTGGATGGAGTAAAGGGGCTGAGCAATGCAAGAGCCTGCACAGATACAGAAAGACAGGTCTGGAATATATGTTAATTTAAAACGTGGAGCCACTAGATTGACACATTTTTCCTGCCTGGAGCTTCTGTCTTCACTCAGTTCTGGGATTTCCTGAGAAACTTTGGTTGAGCTGAAAACTGCCACTTTTGATTACAAGGTAAGTTGATTTTAAAATTGATAATAGCTTTTATCAGTACAATACTGCAGGCTTTGTATGCATGCTTGCAATGCCTTTTTTAAAGGAACTAATAATTTTTCTTTGGCTTTTTTAAAGCTTGGTAAGAGGAGGAATCACCATCAGTCACCTGCTATGTATTTACTTAGGTTGGAACATGTGTTAGGTTCTTTCACCTGCATCATGAAAAGCCATCAAAGACAGGGGATGTGCAAAACAGATATCCCATAAATGATGTTCAGTACACACTGTTTTTGTGTTATGTAGTAAACACACAACCTTGGCTTTAACTCATGAGGAAATATGATAGGGGATCCTCTGTAATGGAACAACACAAGTGAAGACACACATTTAAGCAGTTCAAGACAATGCTATGGTAACAAAAATGTATTTTAATGAAAATCTAAAGAAGCTTTCTGATCAGTTGTTTATCATAATTCATCCTGTTTTTTCTGCTGACACACACCAGTAAAGGAATATTTAAGGCTACTGAGGAGCAGGATGGACATCTACAGCACATAAAAAATACTGTACATTTGTTACTTTGACTGATAGCTGATGAAGAAAAAGCTGTCAGGATTGCTGCAGAGAGACATCAAACAGATGTGGGTTCAGAGGTCGGCCTCCCCGTGTGGGATGTAACAGGGATATGTGACCCCTGTAGGTCTCAGGTCAGCAGCTACCGTATACATATCTGTGTGGGACCGTTCATCTGCCTGAGCTGAGAACAGACTGAGCCTAAGTCGGTGTCATCGCCCTGAGAGAGCTGTTCAGAACTCCATTTAGAAATCTCATAATTCTAGCTGCTATGTCTTGCCGTAGAGCTAAGATTTGTCCTGTATGACTAATGCCACATCGTACTGTTTGTGAATGTGGATACATTCGCTATTTCTACTCTGTTCACAGGTCATTTTTAAAACAACAGCAGAGCCTGTAGTCAGAATATGGCAGGTAATGAATGGCTCTCCTGGGGACCGGATAGAGAAACAGCCTGTGGTACTTTTCAGTCTCTCTTAAATCACTTCAAACCACCTATGCAGCAAAACATCCAAACTCTCATTCATATGGAGTTGGTCAACTTCATATGGCGGTAAATGGGGAAACACGACCCTCCAGTTGATCTCACACTTGTTCAGAAACACAGTCCATTGTAGACTGCTGCCATAAATCAATAGATGAATATCTTCAATTTAGAAACTAATTCTGAAATTTAAAATGTGCTCATTCCTTTTCAAAACAAAGCGCTTTACAAATGTAAGAGCTAAAATGTGAAATCTGAAGCCGGGCAGGTCAAATATGCAGGAGGTGAAAGTTCTCCCTATTTATATCCTTCCTCATCATTAACTGAAATGCAGCACTAACTAGTTACCTCAGTGACACAGAGTCACTATATCTGTCTACCATACAGGAGATGGCTGCTTGACTGTTAGTTTCCTCATATCTCAAAAAACAATCTGCAGATTTCAGCAAAATTTAGTGAAAATCGTAAGAATTAATTGGTGCATTGTGTAGATACATGCGGTGATTTGCACAACACATACAAGAGCATGAGGTTCAGAAGCACATATGTTTAAATGTTCGACATCTTATTTCTTTCCTACTTTAAAATATTCCTCCTTTTGACAGCTCTTCCACAAATTTCATCCAAACTTCACAAAAGTTAAGACACAAAAGATTTGTTTGTTGAAATAACCATAACTATATGGTTATGTTAATTATGACCTGCTTGATGAAAATTGCAGTCAATTCATTGTGATATGCATTATATTATTGGATATCAGTTTTGCCCACGTGACATTTACAACTTTTTTTGTGTACAGAATTTTAATAATCCCAATCCTGACCGACCATAATCAGCCATTCAGGTGTTTGGTGTGTTATTGTGTTTATGATGCCATATGGTTTCCACATTTTCAGATATAAATATAAATAACACATGTTCTCTTTTTGGAGTTCCATTCCTCTCTGGTTGAACCTCTCTCTCTGCTCTCTCCATGCAGGCTTGTACTCTGGTTGCGTGGCATTGTGGGAGTGTTTCTACCATATCAACCCTTGTTTTTGTGCCTCTATCAGGGCTGTGGTTGTTGCCTTTCATCAGAATGAGGTCCTTGGCCCTCTGCCTCTTCTGCCTGTTTTGCTGTGATGCAGTGCGACTGGACAGACGCCGTCCCAAACCCTTCACAGCCAGACGGCCAAATGAGACAACTGTCCAAACCAAAGCAGTGGGTAAGTGATGAGGCGTCTGTTTTGCTAGCTTTCCAGTTTTGGTCAAACCTCATCACAAATTTCCTCCATGTTTGTGATTCCAGAGAATCCATGTAAAGCCATCCCACTGGATTTCGTCTTCGTCATTGACAGCTCCAGGAGCATCCGTCCCAACGACTACGAGAAGGTCAAGACTTTCATCATCAACCTGCTTCAGTTCCTCACAATCGGCAGTGATGCAACACGTGTCGGTCTGCTCCAGTATGGCAGCGTGGTCCAGCCTGAGTTCTCCCTCAGCACCTACACCACCAAGGCTGAGGTGGAGCAGGCAGTGAGGAACATGGAGCACCTCGCCACTGGGACCATGACTGGTCTGGCCATCCAATACACCATGGAGACATCCTTCACCGAGGAACAGGGAGCCCGGCCAAAGAGCCTGCACATCCCACGTATTGCCATGATTGTGACTGATGGGAGACCTCAGGACACGGTGGAGGAGATTGCAGCTGAGGCAAGAGAGGCAGGCATCCAGATCTTTGCTATTGGAGTGGGCAGAGTGGATATGAACACCCTGAAGGCCATTGGGAGCGAGCCACACTCTGAGCATGTACACCTGGTGGCCAACTTCAGCCAGATAGAAACTCTGATCTCAGTGTTCCAGTCCAAACTGTGCGGAGGTGATGAGTCCCATCTGTTTTTTTATTCCTCTGTCTGTCTTTTGTTGTGATATGTGTGTTAGAAAACCTATACTTGAGTGTGTCTGTTTGTGAATGTTCATGCACACTTTAGAAGCAGAGATGTGTGACGTGGTGGACCATCAGTGTCAGCATATCTGCGTGAGTAGCCCTGCCTCGTACAGGTGCAAGTGCAGGAAAGGCTTCACACTCAACCCTGATGGCAAGACGTGCAAAGGTGAAAGATCTCTGTTTTATCTGTTCTTTGTAGAAGTTCTTTTCCAGCTTTCACATGTGCTCAGTTTTCATGTCCGGTCCTCTTTTTTCCTACAAAACAGCTTGACTTTCTCTCAGACAACACTTTGAATTTTTTAATATATGGCGGAAGAGATTGGAGGCCATCTGCTAGTACATTAAAGGGGCAGTAGTCAATGTTTTAATATCGACAGTGGATCACATTACCACTTGCATGTTTGCTCTTAGAGATGGATTTACAGAGAATGATGTCTTGACTCTGCATTTTAGTGTCTTTTAGGTCATTGTCTTCGTCTTAAGGCTCACGAATATTCTGTTATGCTTCATTTTGACAGTGTGGCTGCAAAGAAAAAAAGGAAAAGTATGCATAAAGATCCCCATTAGCACTTCACTGGCGAGCACAGTGGAGAGTTTAGCTATCAAGTATTTCCCTAAAGAGCATAGTTAAAGGGAGAGCCAATGTTGGATTTAGATTCATTCAGTAGATTAGTACTCAACTCCAAATTAATGCTAATTTTGCTCTGCATCTGTGGATGTGTAAAGAATGAACTACTATGCATACATCTACTATACATAAAGCTCATTTCTGTTGTCTCCAAATGGTCCAAAACAACCCATTACGGCATGCTCATTTGTGCACATTGAACTGTAGATATTGTTCTCCATGTTGTCCCTCTGTAGCTGAGGATACATGTGCTGTGGTGGATCATGGCTGTCAACACATCTGTGCTAACCTGCCTGATGGCTACGAGTGTCGCTGCCGTCCAGGGTATCAACTCACCATAGACAACAAGACATGCAACCGTAATGATGCATTTGTTTACTCTTCTCTTTCTCTTCTGTCTGTGGTCCTAACTTCTTCCTGATTGTCCTCTTTTATTCCTCTTTTTTCTAAAAAATATCTCTATGCTTTATGGTGCAGATCTTTTTTTTTTATATCTTGCATTCATCAGGGCGACATCAGGTTGTTATGATTATTCATGCTGTCAAGACCACCTGAACTTAGGTGGTTGCGAAAGGATTGTTACACATCCTTGTAGTTTCAATCGTAGCATCTAGACTTAGCTTGAGTTTCTCAAAGACGTTTCACCTCTCATCCAAGAGGCTTCATCAGTTCTAACAGAATGGTTGGGAGTTCCAGATTTTTATACTATTCAGGAGCCATTAACACTATTGAAGCTTCAGTCTCCTGGGTGTGTGATACCCTTCCCCTCATTATGTCCTTAGGTCATTAGGTCCTTCCCTCTCATAATGGGGTTCATTAGGGTCCATTGTGGCCAGGTGTGAATGCCTCTCCCCTCATTATGCGAGTCGTTAAGTCCTTCCTTATCATAATGTGAATGAGGGGAAGGGTATCACACACCTAGCAGACTGAAGCGTCAATAGTGTTAATGGCCCCTGAGGAATATAAAAATCTGGAACTTCCAACCAGTTAGTTTAGAACTCATGAGGCCTCTTGGATGAGAGGTGAAACGTCTTCGAGGAACTCAAGCTAAGTCCAGATACTACGATTGAAACCACAAGGAGAACCATGACCTGGATGACTGAGAATCTTCACAGACAGATTGTCACACACTTATATTTTCCCTAACAAACAGAAATATATTAAAAATGAACAGGAAATAGCAACAGATAGATCTGGGATCCATCTCCTCATAAAATGTTTGGTTATGCCCTACTTCAGGACCAAGACCAGGGCAGGTCTAGACCAAGTCAAGACCAGAACCAGACCAGTTCCAGTCCCACGTTGCACATCTAACAATAAACGAAATGATAAGCTAAAATGAGGAACATGTAAAGCATTGAAATGCACCGCTGAAACTAGGGCCCTGAAACATAAATTATATACATAAGTAAATAAATATGTTCAGCTAAGTTCTGCTAAATCTCTTTGGGTGAGAGCATAGACTGTACTTATACAGGCAGGAGCAGTAACAGTACAATTTCAGAAATCAATCAAGCCTTTGGTTGTATTTGCAGAAGGAAGCTTTATATCCAGTCACAATAATGATTTGCATTTAGATCCCTGCGACTGTGGTTTTGATCTCTTCTATGTCTTTGTCATTGAGGCCAAGGCAAGACTAAGTAAACATGCGGTTGCTTTCAAGACAACACCTTAAAAAAGTGGTCTTGAGGCCAAGTTTGAGGGCTACAAAAGCAGTCATGATGGACAGTTTAAAAAAAGGATTATAGTTGTTGTACCAGACGTACAGATCAGTCTGGTGCCTCAGTGTGTGTCTATGTACATATATAAAATCACCGGAGTTCTCCCTTAAATCAACGATAATGGTTTCTCAGATAAAATACAATATTTAATAGATAATGGCCTTCACTGTGATATGGCCAAGATAGCCATATGGCACGGTTATTGAATGCAGTGGTTGTGCAAAATGTGTGATTTTGACAGAGCTCCATTTCAAATGAGAGCCAGCCTCCCTCTCTTCCACTGATGTCTGTCCACCCACTGCTGGAAGACGTCCCTTCTGCTCCTCTGGTGGATGTTAACAGAAAGTAAAGTGGGGGAGATTTCCTGGAGGAAGTGTGCTTTTGCAATCATCAGAGCAGCTGCCGAAATGCAGAGGTGTACGTAGGCTGTCCTAGCATCACCCAGTCAAAACAGGAGTGATTGATCCTTCTTGAGTTCACCATATTAGAGAACTGTGCATTATGAGAGAATGAATTATAGATTTCTGCATGAAAGAGTCACATTTTCTTTTCTCTGCTTTGCTCTTGAGTACTAGGTCTATATGTGTTGATCTGAACAGTTTAATCCTAGAAAGAAATTGTAATTGATAATGCTATAATTGTGGCTGCAGTTCTAGCAGCACAGTTACGACATTAATAAGCAGCTCACCGTCCTCAGATATAGACTACTGTGACCTGGGGAACCATGGCTGTGAACACAACTGTGTCAGCGTTCCAGAGTCCTACATCTGCAGGTGTAACAAAGGCTACGTCCTCAATCTGGATGGAAAAACCTGCAGCAGTAAGTGCTTTTATCATTCTGCAACCAGATGAAACAGCTGAAAATGCCAACTAAACAAAGCCAGTTGCATCCGTTCACAACAGAAGAACATGACACACGACAAACATCAAATGAACGCATGGCGGGCTATAATAAGCAAAATGCAACGATGTCTGTGCTCTTTCCTGTTTTTCATCCCAGAGATTGATCACTGTGCTGATGGCAGCCATGGGTGTGAACAGGAGTTCATGAACACAGCAGACTCCTGCGTATGCAAATGCAGAAAAGGCTACACTCTCAGACCAGATGGAAAAACATGCAAGAGTAAGAGTTTTTTATCCTTCATTTTTTAATTGAACAAAAGCAGTACTGGATTTTCTTTACACTTGTATTGCATGAAATCCATGATGTGTTACTGATTTACATGTTTAATGCTGCACACAGTCATATCAATTGTCAGAGTATATAGGAAGAAAAATGGTTTGATTCCCTGATGAAGATGTGTCACATGGAGGTCTTGGACTCAAGATTATTTGGATATCTGGAGTTAGATTTCCTCAGACTTTTTGTCTAGTTACTCCTTTGTCCTATCTGTACTGATACACTGTTTTCTGCAGAGATTGATCACTGTGCTGATGGCACCCACGGGTGTGAACAGGAGTTTATGAACACAGAGGACAGATGCGTGTGTAAATGCAGAAAAGGCTACACACTCAGGCCTGATGGGAAAACATGCAAAAGTAAGTACACAATGCACATTTTACAACAAAGAAAGTAATGCTTTCCTTCCAATTTTGGAGTCAGGCAACACTTCTTTCCCAGTGACGTCTTATTAATTTGCATCATTTGTAACACTGTATATGTTTACTGACATTTACTGTAGATGTCCTCCAGCCTGTGCAAACAGGAAACTGAAGCGATACAAGAAACTTAGTGATAATTAGTGGTCTTGAATTAAAGGCTTACCATATTTCAGATCGTTGATGACTCAGAAATTCGATCAAATAGCGGACTCGTAGATGTCTCAGCATCCTTTAGCTCTCTGGGGTTAGATATCCTTCTTTTCTCATCACTGATACACAGGAACAGTGTGGTAAAGAAACACCAGACTCAGTGCTAACAGGAGAATAAACACTTTCATAGGTGTAGATGTAATATTGCATTGACTGGGATCAAGAAATGTGCCTTAAAAACCATTTAAAATAGAATATGCTGAAAGTGCATGGTCATGATAACAGATAATAGTTATTTTTACAGTCCGCTGTGTGAAGATTTCAGCAAGACCAAATTCAGGCCTGAGGGTAGTACTAGTTCAGGGTTCAGTCAGTAGGGTGAACCCCCTGGTGGCAGTAAGTATCCACAACAAAGTCTATGGCAATCCAGGCATGATGTACCTTATGTATACTGACTTCTTTCTCTGTGGATTATTTTGGTGAATTTCATACAGTGTGCCCTCGAGATGTATTTATTCCTATGATATAATTATGACTTGACACTACAGAAAATGTCAGGAGGTCATCAAAAACATCAGCCTTTGGGGACAATGAATAGCCAGTTGCTTTTGACATGTTTGCTTGACCAGAAGTTTTGGATGGACAAATACATCCAATGGACAGAGCTGTCATGAGCAGACGTAAAGATTGATGCATCTGATTATAATCTCAAAAGTTGCAGTGCTTAATTGTACACTATAATTTGGTTGAGCTCTCATATACACAGTGTCACAACAAACAAATGCATCTTTCTCTGCAAAAGATGATTTAAGGGCGAGTTTGTCTGCTACGACCTTTCTAACAGTGTGAACAGTGTGTGTGTGTCATTTATCTGTCATCTTACTGCCGTTCATAAGATAAATCTATCTAATCTCCTGCAGAGGTAGATCATTGCGCCGATGGGAAACATGGCTGCGAGCAGGAGTTCATGAGCACAGAAGATTCATGTGTGTGCAAATGCAGGACAGGATTCACGCTGCAACCTGATGGAAAGACATGTCAGAGTGAGTCCAAGCTCATTCACTGTAATAGATATTCCACCGGCTCCAGATAAAGACAATGATACTGGATGTTCAAACACAATTATTCAGTGGGATTTTACAGAGAAAACTGCATTTGATTAAATGCCAACAGTAGATAATATAAGCTGTGTAACAGAGATTCCTGCTGATTTAGTGTGGAGGCTTCTAAATCTCATGTTTTCATTTGAACTCATATTAAGCTGCAGACGTCTGATGCCAGCATAAAAGGACATGAACATTTAGCCAAATTCAGATCCCAATCCAATCCTCCATCAGCATGTTCTCAAATGCTTCTATGGCATTTTTTGTTCCCTATTCCGGTATTTACATGTTACATAACTTTGATCGAGTCTTGAACCATTTGTGAGGTCAGTGTTAATCCCAACGCTCACTCAAAATTCTATTTTTTGCCCTTCCTCTGGATTAAGGGGGATGTTCTGTGTGTATGTTTACCACCACAGCGCATTCATATTTCGGAATGTTATTAGCCTTTTCCTTGTGGAAAAGAAATCACTTGGGTAATAATGTTGATGCCATAATGAAGGACATCTTAACACCTCTCACAGTACATTATAAAGATATGAGTTCTTGATGTTGCTGTGGCAACATCACAGTACCCCTTGCTTCACTATAATTAAACCCACAGGTTGGATCTGTGTCAGACAGAGAACAGTAATAGTTATGCTCGCTCCATGATCTCAGTTGTCTTTGATATAGCACTAATTAAACATACATAAAACCTATATTTGTAATGTCCTTTAATGTTCCTGACAGAGAAAGAGTGTACCGATGGAGTCATGGATCTAGTTTTTGTGATCGACGGCTCCAAGAGTCTGGGTCCAGCCAACTTTGAGCTGGTCAAGCAGTTTGTGAACAGCATTGTGGACTCACTGAATGTTTCCAGGATAGGAACACATGTGGGCCTTCTTCAGTACTCCACCAAAGTGCGCTCAGAGTTTACCTTGAGCCAGTATAACACTGCGCGGGACATCAAGCAGGCAGTGACCAGGATGCAATACATGGGGAGAGGCTCCATGACGGGCTCGGCTCTGCGTCGCATGTTTGAGTTCAGCTTTTCGGCCAAAGAAGGTGCCAGACCGAACACCCCACGTGTCAGCATCGTGTTCACTGATGGGAGATCACAGGATGATGTTTCTGAATGGGCCACTAAAGCAAAGAACTCTGGTACGTGTACAATCTCATCCTGGCATCTTAATGTGCTACAGTTTCTCAATCTTCTTTCTATTAGTTTCATGTCGTAATCCTGTTTTCTTGTACTTTCAGGGGTCACAATATATGCCTTGGGTGTTGGTAAAGCCATTGAACAGGAGCTGAGAGAAATAGCATCAGAGCCTGATGAGAAGCATCTGTATTATGCAGAGGGTTTTGAGAAAATGGGAGAAATTACAAAGAAACTCAAGTCCAGGATATGTACAGGTAATCCACACAAGGCTGAAATATTTCATCAAACGAGAATCTGAACCCAAACCAGGCCTCAAAAACACTAACTCTAAATGAATGCTGGATTAATACTGTGTTTAGTACTATTTCAGGTAAAGTACAGTCTCCTGGCAGGCAATTTGCTGAAAATGTTCAGTTGTCCATCATCATGGTGCATCACTGCCACCTGCTGCTGCCATAATAACCCCAGACTGTTCAGCAGCACAGCACCAGTCTTTTTATCTCTTCATCTCAGCAGTCACATGAACACTGAACTGTACCTCACTCACATTCTCTACTGGCAGAGACAGGAACAAAAGCATGCAGTGGAGGATAAAACAAATAAATAAAGAACAGAAAGACTGTCTCACCTCATTATTTTTCCCCCCACAGATAAACCAGCCGATGACGGCATGTGCCAGTGTGAGAACGTGATAATGTTTCAGAACCAAGTCACTGAGAAGCTGAAGAACCTGGTGCAGAGTAATATCCTTTTCTGCTACAGTTTCACTGTGTTTGAGCCTGCAAAAGCATCCTGCAGAGATCATAATCAACTACTGGCAATAACTCTGCCTGTCTTTTCATATCTTCTTAATAAGAGAAAAACAAAACGTGAACACGCTCCATATCTATGCAGAGTTTAGTCTGAGTATTTGCCTCTGAGGATACTTTTCTAGAGCAGACGGCGCATTGCTTGTTAAATGCTCACAAGTACTCAAATAATTTAAAAGTCTGTAACCAGTAGTGGATTATTACAATTTTTAAATGTAGGTTAAGAAGGGATGAGACAAACATCCTAATGATGTGGTCATATGATTTCAAAAGCAAATGCATCAACATGTGTCAGAAAGTCTTCATTTAGAAGCATTTCTATATACTGTATGTTTTTTATTTAACAGAAAATTTCACAGACTCTCACAATCAGATTACTGTCATAATAGTGAAACTGTTATAAGTGGAGTGGTTATTTAAAAGTCCCATACATTGCCTCTTTTCAGTAAATAAATGAAAGTCTCACATGTCCCTGTAATGTCTTTTAATTTTCAGCTAACTTTAACTGCAAAGACAGTTAATTTTACCCTGACTGTATAATTACAGGTTTAGCCCTGTTCTAAAGGGACTATTTTAGTGTCTGTCACTAAAAGTACAGCTGAGCTGCTGCTGTCGACCTCCCTTCAGAAAGAAAACTCTCCCTGTGTCTATGATCATCAGGGCGGAGCAAAAGTGCTAAAAGCACAGCAGCTGCATATGTGAATGTGTGTGAGACCACAACTTTGTGCTGCTTCTAAGTTTCTCTCCGACTGATCCGTTAAAAATCACAGCATAGGTGTTATTTTAACATGTGCAGGATGAGTTTTTCAGACGACAGTTATTAAAATATGTATTTTAGTGGTGCAGATCCAGAGCTATGAAGGAGCAGCATCTCAGTCACTATTTTATACTTGTTTCGTTGTCTGACAACAGAAACAGAAAAAATATGTAAATGAGCACATCTTTATTGGGAAATTGGCTGTATTACAATGCAGTATATGTGAGCACAGAGAGCAGGAGAGAAGCACTAAGATTAAACTCCAGCTGAGTTTGAGTTGCACTGAATTATAACAAATAACAGTACCTGTAACGTTAAGACACATTAAGCCACACCCAGTTCTTGTTTACTGATTTTAAACTGCTCTTTATGTTTATGCCCTACTTGACGCATTACATTTTCCACAGAGCTCTGACCTGTGGGCATGTGATCAAAACAAATGTTAACATTAGCTACATTATTTATACAGAATACCAACTCCAGGATCCTCCTCTTGTTGTGGGGACATTGTTATCAGTAATGAAAGTAATCCACTGGCTGTTCGGTTCCTCAGATGCTGGAGTGTGCATGAAGACTCTTGTGTTCACTCTTGCACTTAACAAGCACTCGGCTCATACCTAAAACATGTTAGAGTGAGCAAAAGGTTTTACTTTACACCTACAAACTTCTAACAACCAGAGCACACAAATAAAATGGCTTTTCACTATATGCAACTCTTAACGGGAAGTTCTCTTTCACATAAGAAAAGAATGCAGCAAATAAATTTCTGAGTTTTTAGAGTTACTGCAAACCCATTATCCGGAGCAGGAAGAGGTGTCAGGAAATAACAACTACTAAATACCAAGTGTACATTTATAATACATTGGGAAATCTAAGCATTTGTTGCAGATGTTATATGACTCTTCCTTCTACAGTGGTAAAAATACTCTTAAGTAACCTTTACATGGTGTTGAAAGCACAGAGTGTTGGCATTCTATCTTTTGAAATCTTTACCCAGTATTTACCAGCTGATGTGTCCTGACACTCCTTCCTGCTCCTGGTGATGATTTTAAAGGAAGAAATGTCTTTGTTTTCTTCTCTCTAACTCTTGTTCAATATGTTTGGACGAGCAGGCCTTATCCAGTGTGCTGCCCTAGGCGAGATTTTATAGGGTCTCCCCCTCCATTTGCGATTTACATACACTTTGCGATTTTGTGGCGCCCCCTGGAGGCCACAGCACCCTTAGCATTTGCCTATATTGCCTAATGGGCCAGCCGGCGCTGTGTTTGGATGTCTACTTTCTAGGATTTGTGAGCTCATTTGAATTTCCTTGTCCTTAACATGCTTACTTGAAGCCATGACGAAGAGGCTGGAGACTCTCGAGAATCAACTTGTGCATAAATGAAAGACTGAAACCTGTCCATCCCTCCACTAACCTGCAGCGTAGCATTCACAGGATCCTGCTCAACAAGCTGCGCTGAACAATAGGCAAATACAATGCTCTCTACTGAAGATATTTATACACTTTTCTAACAAGACAATGTATTTTTGTTTGAAATGTTCTTTAATACTAAATCATATGAATAACTCTTTGTACAGCAGAGTGATAAATAAACATTTTACACCTCACATTTTTGGTATGTGTATTAATTTTTCACTGATTATGGCTTTTAAACAGCCTGTAAGCCTTCACTGGTACTTAACTGTGTGTCAGAATAAATCAAAAATTGGTTTATTTAGTATATGTTGAATCAAAAACATCACATACATAAAGCTAAGCTAAAGAGAAATACATTCACTGTGGATGTGCTATCCTACACATTGCCACAAGGTGGAGGATCTCTTCCAGAGGGGACTGTCCTATAAAGGGGAGGGTACACACTTTGTGCACATGTTTGCCTCCTCCTCCTGTATGAATAGTGTGTCTGTGAGCAGTGGAGGCAGTCAGGAAACATTCAGCAAGACTGCCTGCATTGCTTAGCTGCATGCTTATAACAGATCGTTGTCTGGGGCAGGAGGGCAGCAGGCCATGCATGAACACACAGACAGACAAGGGGAGATAATGGTGCCCAGCTTCTCTTAGGAACTGGAGAGAGTTTAGCTTTTCATGTTTTCACTGCCAGACAGCCTTTCTCTTTGAACACAGACATCACTGAGACTTGTGTGTGCCTGCTCCTATAATAGGTTCCAAGTTTTTGATCCATCTCAGCTCTTTCTTTTTCCAACCATGGGGTGCTCCTCATCCAGTGCTCAGACTGTTGATCAAGAGAAGAGACCAGGCACAAAGCCTGAGGAGAGCAATGGAGACACAGTGGGTAAGTAATGATCATCTGTGTAGAGTTTAAAAAGTCTCATTTATGCTTGTATTTGAGTATTTCTGTGTTTTTAACTGTTTAGATATAGAATATTGTGTATACTTTTACAGCAGTTGCTTGAGTCTTTGCTGCTTCCATTCAGTCAAGCCTTGCTGGGGGGTGTGTGACTGCTGCCGGCTGGTCTGGTACACTGTGTGCTTTCTCACTCACACTCTGCTGCACAGCATATTTTAGTTCCTCATGGGCATTTTAATTATTTATGTGAAGTCATTTTTTCTTCAATGTCCACAAATAGCTGCTATCTGTTTTTAGCCAGTCATTTCCAGCTTTATGTCCACTGAAAGTGTGTTGACAAAAACTGTCTTCTCATGTCTTAGTGGGGAAACAACATCTGAGAAGGCACTGATTTGTATCATCATTTTTAAATCTCAACCTTATTCCCTAAAACTACATGAGCATTATATCAGCAGAACTGATTTAGAGTTGCATGCAGCTCCTACAATACAGTAGCACCGTGTGAAATCCAGCTGGGAGTGTTTAGCAGTCTATTTGCAGCCAGAGGCAAGACTTGCAGCCCAACCTGTTTGCTAGCAGACTTTGCACTAGTGATTCCATGGCTTTGGATGGTTTTCAGCTGCAAAAGAACTTAAAAAAAAGAAAAAAGATCAAACACATGTGATCCAAAAGATACCGTGCATCTGCTTCACGTTTTAGAAGTTTGCATGCAGTGGGTTTTTCTCAAAAAGTGGATTGAAAAGTTGATCTGTCTGGTGATGCTGAGGAGTGTTTGGTATTCTGTCTGGCTCACACACAATGGATGCAAAGGAAAAACGGGTAAAACTGGGAACTGATGCTCTTTAGAGAAGAACTTGAATGTTTTCAGGCTATTCTGATATTCCTTGGCATGGGGCAGCAGTATGTTAACATGCAGTCATCGCCTTGGTTTGTCTTTCTTTGTATATATGTACTCTGTGTTCAAGCCTGTGCAGACGCCCACCAAAAGGCCTCACACAGCCCATGATTGTCTATTCATGGCTCCAAACAACTTACTGGCACATGGATATGTCATGCCAGGCACAGCTGCATGTACAGTTTGTTCTCACTGCATCTCCCCACATGTACACATCGTGACAGTCACAGCCCTTGTCAGAGAGTGTGGTTGTTTATCACACTTTCACTTTAATGCCTACACTTGCATGACAAAAAGATGTAACTGCGTTTTTGAGCATGTGGTCTAAGCAAGTGTTAGGCACTTATTCTGCCTGCCATGGTTCTGGCATGTTCCATTTCCCCTATGTCACTTTATGATGCTTATGTCAGGGCATTGTTCCTCCAGCCAACCAGCTTTAGTCACCTGGAGAAGCTCCTTTTCCAAGCTCTTACATCATCCCAGCAAGAAAACCAGTTATTGTGCTCTTTGCCCAAGCAGCCTTCTCTAAATGTCACTGTAATGGGTGGAGGTTTTTAATCATACAGTGTACAGTCTGTCTAACAAACCAGCTGTACGCCATCCAAGCCACCACTGGTCCCATCCCGAGACCGTGCCTCCGGCCTGTGCCTCCCCCCTCCCTCCCCTGTAAGTTCTGGCTGGCCATGGTACTGTTTTGACTGGGATCTCTGTCATCTTTGGCTGCTAAATCATGTTGACACGCGGGTCATCCATGCCTGGAGTGTCTGTCTCGACCCAAACACACACATCCACACTTTTCAGCACCACAACTGCGCTGGCGTTGACAACAACTTTCTATTCTCTGTGGTAGCGGCTGTGAAATGTGGATTTCCTGATAAAAGAATAGGAACTGATGGTTTGAAACCCATGAAACAGATATAGGGAATGTGTTAAGACAAAAGTCCTTTAAAGTATTTTCAAATAGCTTTAAAACACTTTTAGTTTTACAAATCTACACTCTTATTTCAAAAGTGATGTTAATAGAAATACTTTGCTTCACTCAGACACTTCTGAGTGTTACGTGTTCTTCCACTGGCTCATTTTCATGTAAGCTGCCACGCCGTCACATTCCCTTCCACCCATCACTCTCAGCTCTTTTTACTGCTTCTGACAGACAAATAAAATCAGGAAGCTGCAGTGTCCAAGCTATTCACCCATTCAGCTAAACCGAACCCTTCTGGTTTGTCTCATCTGTGAACGATGTTCATCCCATGCTTAGATCAAAAGCATCTGTTGACCTTTTGTGGTTCCTGTAACTGAGAGGTGAGTTGAAGTTCCTGATATTTCAGTTCAAGAATCCTAGCCCATTATTGTTCCTCACCTACTAAAGTTTCACCTGAGGGCTGATTGCTGGTTCACACCCACAGTGACAGTAAAAGAGCAGAGAAAGAGAATAAAAGTACGGGCCTCTCTCCAAATGCGGCCATCATCACGTGTATTTTACTTCCTCTGAGAGTGCGTGTCCTCGTGGCTTTAGACAAACACAGGCTTCAATAAATCATATTTTCAACTACGGAAATGAAAGGATATTTTCTTCTGCACGCATTCTTTGTACTCCTTTTTGCTCATTTCCTATATCTTTCATTTCCTTTTGATTTAATCTACAGTTTTGCTGTGTTTATGGGTTTAGATTTTTTGTGTTGAGTGAGTTCAGATAATTAACATTCGTGTCCACAAGCACATAATGACACTGCATAGGAAGCCTTTTATATAACCCATAATACATGAATATGTTTATGTAAAGTGTAAAGATTTTACAGCACATGATTATTTTGCCATCAGTTTAGAGATGAATGCAGTGTATTTATGCAATAAGGGACCTTATAGGAACGCATAAAACACCTTGCAATAAAGCACTTCTCTCTTTAATGGTTGAATATGTGTCTCATCACAAATGTAGTAATTTATTAACAAAACCATTCAATTCATAAATTAGCTCAAGGACAGATAAAGAACCTCCCATGAGTTTTCTGGAGCCTTACTTCAGATGTTTTTTGTTGCTCAATGTTGTCATGTATTCAGTGTTACAGATTAACAGGACTCATTAGCTGAAAGGACTGATGACTGATAAGAGCAGGATGCTTGCCAGCTCTAAATCCTAATCAAGTTTCTCTTTTGTCCTCCCTTTTTTGACAGTAGTTAGAAACGGCATTGTCCCAGAAGATGCACAAACCATTGAGGACCAGATGCAGCTGCCTGTGCAGACTGCCTTACCAGATGAACTTCAGCCTGGCGCTGAGGATGAGGCAGAGGCTGTGCTAGTGGCCCTGGAGGCCCAGGAGGATCTAGGATCTGGGGAGGAGCTTTTAGCTGCTTCTGAGCCACAGCCAGAACCTGCTGTTCCTGAAGAGCCAGCTCCAGAGGCTGCAGTTTCTGCTCCAGCAGAAGTGTCTGCAGAGCCCGAGGCTGCTGTACAAGTGGTGGAGGCACTACCCCCAGTGGAGGAAGCAGCCCCTGTAGAAACTCTAGTGGTGGAGGCCCCTCCTAAGGTTGAAGCTCCTGTTGAGGCTACAGAGGAGGCCCCTGCTGTTGAGCCCGTTGAAGCTGTGCAAGCTGAGGCTCCTGCTGTTGTTGAGGAGGTGGCTGCTGTGCCAGTTGTTGAACCTGTTGTATCTGAGCCGGCAGAGACTCCAGCGGTTGTGGAAGAGGCTGTTGCTGAGGCCCCAGCTGAAGTGGCTGCACCTGTGGAGGCTCCAGCTGAAAGCTCTGCACCAGAGGCTGCCTCAGCAACACCGAGTGAAGCTGTTGTACCAGATGAAACTTCAGCACCAGGTGAGGTTCCAGTACCAAGTGAACCTGCAGCACCAGCTGAATCCTCATTGCCGGCTGAAGCTGCACCGTCGGTAATAAACACAGATATTGCTGCGGCGACTGTTCCAGAGATGCCTCCATTATCTCCTGTCACAGCTGAGGCCAAAGCAGAGTCTCTGCCTGCTGCTGAGGAGGCAAAAGAAGCTCCTACGGTCCCTGCTGAGACTGCTCCACCAACAGAGACCACCCCTGCTCCGGCTTCAGAGGCTGAATCTGCTGCTGCTGAGGCTCCAGCACCCACGCCAGCTGTTTCAGAAACCCCTGCAGAAGTAGTCCCAGAAACTCCACCAGTAACCTCAGAGCCCACTGCAGAGGCCCCTGTGGTTGAGTCCACGGCGGCAGCATCTGAAGCACCCTCAGCACCAACCCCTGCTGCTGAACCAGCTCCTGAACCTTCACCAGATGGTATGAAACACTAATATATCCAGATTAATCTTATCATATCAGAAATCTTGCTGTCCTAGGTGACTTGGTCAGATAAAAAACATCTCCTAGCCGGTATTTTAAAGCTGAGATGCTAAAAGGATTAGCAGAAGAGAGGTTATTTTTAGATTTATAATAGCCACTTAAAGCAGACACTTTTCATATTGTGCGTGTGACAGTTGATGCGTTGCAATGCAGTGTGTCCACATTTCTGTTCAGGGTAAAACTAATAACAGTTGAAAGATAACAATAAAAGGCGTTTTGTATTTTGTTTATGACAATGTTGATAATGACCGGTTTTCTTGCTCGCTGAATAAACCTGTCATGCTAACTTTGACTTCAACTCATCGTGCATAATTCAGGAGGCTGTTTATGGGTGGAGGTCAAAAAACTGCCACGTTGCCCCTGGCTTAAATAACTGGGGAATTAGCTCTGTGATAAGCATGTACGAACAGGTAGAAAAAGGCAAGGGCGAGGTAGAGGTGAGCAAAGAGAGACTCAGTGAAGTTCAATAAATGGACACGAAGGTCTTGTTTACATGCAGGTAAACAATGAATGGTCCTTCACATGTCCAAACCAGCAATCTGTCTTCTTGCCACACATATGATCAAGAACGGACAGACAGGTTTTTGGTAACTAAACAGGTATCCAACACACATCAGGCTGGCAACCCCAAACTTTTAGTGAACCATTTGGTTGTTCTTGTAATAATCAATCCTTCCTGCAGCTTCCTGTGTGCACTCCTGATTGCTCGGAGCTGGCAGGATGACTAGGAGATTGTTGGGCCTTAAGGCTGAACAGATAACGCAGTGTGAGAAACAGAAAGCAGCCACACACTCTCAGAGGGAGAAATGAAGGCTTTATCGTGTCGATTATTGCACGAGCACGTTGTCAGCACAACAGCTCCAGTCAGGCAACGCTCGCTCATTGTGCTCTGTTGTGAACTGCTTTCAGACTAATAATGCTCTGCTGCTTCGAATTACTTATGACAACGTAAATACTCTACAGGCCTGAATGGATTCCAGTCATCATGTAAATTAATATAAAATCCTGTTCATGATTTAATTTAAAATATTTGGAACATATAATTAATGTGTGTGATGTAGAACTGTTTCCACAGTGCTGACGCTAATTTAGTTGCTTGGCTCCAGCATGAGGAATTTCACACCTTTGGATAATAAAGCACAGAGTTTGGCTAAAACCTATGTAAGTGGCACTCTGCACAAAATATTTTACCTTTTTTGGAAAAAGGGCCGCTGCAACCATTTAAAATCAGTGCACTAATTCTTCATATTAACTCATAATGCGCTGTACACCTCCAGATGCACTGTATAAGGCAGAAGTCATGGTTTACAGTGAGGCCTGCACCCCACTCTTTACTCCCAAAGAACATGTTGTACTTTTAAGGCAGAGACGCCCCTCCAAGCAGCACGTGTAGAATACTGGTCTGCTGTGGAAGACATGCTGCATTGCATAACTTTTATGAGACTTTCTCTCTGGAGGCTACATGTGTATGTGTGTGTCTTGTGTGTGTGTGTCTGTTAAGGTTAATCACTTGTAAACCAGTTCAGGCGAACCAGATGGTTAAGGAGGAATGCTGAAGCCTCACTCATATTTTGAGGGCTGCTGTGGCAGTTGATGTTAGGATCAGGTCAAACAAGCTCAGAGTTATCAGTATGAACAAAGAGAATGTGGCTGTGCACTGTAAAATGCATGGATTGATTTCCTCTCAATGTGTGTGTGTGTGTGTGTGTGTGCAGTGGCGTCTGCAAATGAGGCCTCTCAGGATACAGAGAGTGAGAAAGCCAAAAAGGAGGATTGAGTAGGTAAGAGCTCAATCACAAACCACACTTTTACCTCATGCAAACACAACAGGATCAGACTCACTTTTCTTTTTGAAGTGTGCCAATACACTCAAAGGCACCCAGTAGAAGTATATAGAAAATATGTACTAAGGAGGTTTTGTAAAAACTGGGTGCATGGAACAAAGAGGTGATTATTTCCACAAATGTGTGTATATATATATATATAGACATTAAATGAATTTTTACAATAGGTTTGTTAGTTCACACAATCCGAATGGAAAGAAAACAGTGAATATTTTTAGTGTCAGTGTCTGTCAGGCATTTTATTATTGTCCATTCTTTTCCTTTCAGAGAGAACAGATTCTCCAAAACAACTAAACCCCCAAAGCAACAAGACCAAGACGAAGCAAAAGAAAACCCCCACTAAACTCTCAGTTTTGTCTCATCAACACTCACCAAACTGTACAGCACGTATGTTAATGTTCACTGTGCCTTAATAACTTTTCATTTAGGAAAGATCAGGATTTTTCCTACATTTGTACATAAACCTTTTGTGGAGGAGGAAGAGGAGGAGCTTTTCTACGGGACATCAAGTGCCTGGAGCCACATACTACACATGTAGGCATTTAAACCAAAAGTGCTTTGAAAACACGTAGGACAGGTAACGTGTGACAAGAGCGTGCAATACTCTGTGAAATCTGTGAACTCTTCTTGTAGAGACTGCTAACTCTTTAGAGGCTGGAGCGCGTTGAAACGTAGGGAAGGATGCTTGCGGTAAATCTTTTTTTAAAGTAGCTGCTTCTGAGGAAAACAAGCCAAACATGACTGTGAATAAAATTATGCAAAAAGCTGACAGGAGTATCCAACTGGAAGGCAGAATGACACACCGGCTAGACTCACACTTCTAGCTTCATTGTACGTTTTCTTATATATGAACTGATTTCTAAAGAGCATGTTTCCACACATGGAATTTTAAGTTAAATGGAAGTTCTGCCATAAAACCACATTTTTGTTTGTTGTCTACACACTATTTAATTGCAGTCTTTCTAATAAGGCTCATTTAATTAATAGGAATGACAGTACTAAGTGATGAGTAACGTAGTGTAATACTTTAAAAAGTCATTTGATATCATTTTCCTCGGTTTCCATGGGAAAAAAACAACATAAATGTTATTTTGTGGAAAGCAGGAAAACATGGATGATCACATGCGTATGCAAAAGATTAGTACTGACAAAATAAATCTTTGCCAGGTTGAGGATACAGATGATCCAAGTACTGATATGTCATCTTGCTGTTCCATGAAGCCATTTTGTACAGATGTACTGTAGCTGGCAAAATTTTAAAAAAATTGTCTTTCAGAACGAAAAGGTCTTTCCAACTCTAAATGTAAAGCCATGGTGGGTAAACGCTGATGTCATATGCTTTAGTTTTTAGTTTTCAAACATGTGTAGCACAGTGAGAGGTCACCTAGTGGACATGATATTTAACGTATCATTAGTTCTACATGCTGTGTGAAAAAGTGTAAAGGACTTAGAAAATTCTTTTAATTGTTAAAAAAAATGTGATGGAAGTTGTGGGAACAAATTTGTTTTGATTCATTTTTTCCAACTGTTTCTTTCTCTGTAATAGATTCATTCTCTGAACTTTGTCTAGGATTCTGCTAACCTTTTAGTGTACAGAATAAAGTTTTACTCACTAATAGGCTACATGTGCTTATTGTCACTGAAATCGACTGTGTTTCGGGGTGCCGATCGGAAGGTTGGTGGATCAAACCCCGACTGCGGCCACTGTTATTACTGTTAACACTGTTGTTGTTAACAAGGCCCTTAACCCCTGACTGCTCCCCAGGTGCTGCACCGTGGCAGCCCTCTGCTCCTACCTATGTGTGTGGGGTGGGTCAAATGCAGAGTTGAATTTCCCCAAGGGGATTAAAAAAGGTTAAATAATAATAATAATAATAATAATAATTATTATTATTAGTAGTAGTAGTATTATTAGTATTGTTATTAGAATAGAATAGAATGCTTTTATTGTCATCATACACAATGTACAACGAAATTTAAAAGACAACTCTGGTGGGGCAAAAATACAACTATAAAAGATATAAAAGATAAATAAGAATTTTAAAAAAGTAAGTTATATAAAGTATACTTACAAGGCAGCCAATAAGAATATGAATGTGCAGTAGAGAGCACGTTAGCAGCAATGGAATACATATATTGCACAGTGACAGATGACTGAAACACTTAAACAGCATGTTGCCAGTTACTGTGTGTTCAGTACTCTGATTGCACTGGGATAAAATGTTGTAATAAATCTGGAAGTGCGGGTCTTGATGGACCTGTACTTCTTCCCTGAGGGCAGCAGTGAAAACAGGCTGTGCCCGGGGTGTGAGCTGTCACAGTTGATGCTTGTGGCCCTGCAGACACCTGGTGTTGTAGATGTCTGACAGAGAGGACAGCTGCACTCCTATGATGCTCTGTGCTGACTTCCTGACTCTTTCCAGAGCCTTCTTGTCAGCCTGAGAGCTGCTCCTGAACCACACCAAGATGTTGTGGGTGAGGATGCTCTCTACAGAACACCTATAGAAGGACAGCAGCCGGTCCTGGAACACGCTGACCTTTGTCAGTGACCTTAGAAAGTACAGGTGCTGCTGTGCCTTTTTCACAAGGGCATTGGTGTTGGTGCCCCATGTAAGGTCCTGTGAAACGTACGTTCCCAGAAACCTGAAGTAAGTGACCCACTCCACCAGGTCCCCTCGAATGATGGGGGGGTGGGGATCCTCCCTTTTCCTCCTGAAGTCCAGCACCAGCTCCTTAGTTTCTGAGGAGTTGAGTGCCAGGTTATTGAGGGAGCACCAGGTAGTGAGGTTCAGGACCTCCTCCCTGTAGGCCGTCTCATCGTCATGAATCAGCCCCACCACAGTAGTGTCATCTGCAAATTTTACGGAGATGTTGCTGCTATGAATTGGTGCACAGTCGTGGGTGTACAGGGTGTACAGCATTGGACTGAGCGCACAGCCCTGAGGAGCCCCCGTGCTCACAGCCAGGGTTGAGGAGTGGTAGTCCCCCAGCCTGACTGACTGCAGATGGTTGGTGAGGAAGTTTCTGATCCATCTGCAGGTGTGCTCGCCAATACCCAGACTGCACAGTTTGGACAACAGTCTGCCTGGAACGAGTGTGTCAAAAGCAGAACTGAAGTCCACAAACAACATCCTCGCATAACTGCCAGAGTGTTCAAGGTGTTCACACACTGTGGAGGGCTGTGTAAATGGCATCACCTGTGGACCTGTTGACTCTGTATGCCAATTGGTGCTGATGGAGACTGGGAGGCAGTAAAGAGTTTATGTGCCTCAGAACCTGTCTATCAAAGCATTTCATCACAGTAGAAGTGAGAGCCACAGGTCTGTAGTCATTCAGGCTGCTGACCGACTGTCTCTTGGGGATGGGTACAATGGTGGCAGATTTCAGGCAGCTGGGGACTGTGCAGGCAGCCGGTGAGGGGTTAAAAATGGTCGTAAAAACCTCTGCTAGCTGGTACGCACAGCCCCTCAGTACCCTCCCCTGGACACCATCGGGACCAGCAGCCTTCCACGGGTTCACACTCCGGAGCACCCTCCTGACCTCCTCAGTGCTCACAGTGAGGGCCAGGGTGTCCGTGGGCAGCAGCGTAGGGGCATCCTCCTCCTCTCCAACTTCAAACCTAGCAAAGAAGTGATTCAGCTTCTCTGCTAGGTCTGTACTGGTGCTGGTGGTGGGAGCACTGGAGCTGTTATGTTGACGAGATCATGGATGCCCTGCCAAACACATCGGGGGTTCCCCTCCAGGAAGTGTCCCTCAGTCTTCCTGGCATATGGTGCCTTCACCCGCTTGATGCCCCTCTTCAGGTTGGATCTGGTTGAGCTATACAGTTCCATATCTCCAGACCTGAAGGCAGAGTCCCGGTCCCTCAGCAGCTGTTTCACCTCGCTGTTCATCCACTGTTTTGTATTACGATAATGTCTGACCATCTTCTCCTCAGTGACATCATCCATGCATGTTTTAATATAAAACAGGACAGTGGATGTGAAGTCAGTTAAGTCCTCCTGTGCAAAAATGTCCCAGCTGGTTGTGTGGGAAAAGTCTCATGGCTGTAGTATGGCATTTTCAGACCAAATCCATATGGGTCTCACCTCAGGCTGTGTTCTTTGTATGAGAGGACTCTATGCTGGGGTTATTATTATTATTATTTAGTATATTGGAACTACTGTATTTCTACAGAAGTGCTCAGAACAACGTAAGACATCTTAGCAGGAGGGACTGACTTTCAAAACAAGTTGTTTTTCATCATCATGACTCAGAAACTTGGAAACTCGCCTCTGCCTGGTAATTCAAATTAGCACTGATGTTACGTGCACAAAACGTGTCCTGGCTCAACCACATGCAAGTTGAGATTATTACTTTGCATAAGAGCTGCCTTTGCTTTCCCACACTGATGCATGACTCACCTGTACCATACATCTAGTGACGTGTGCAAGCTCGGGGCACCAGAGGAAGTTCTTTCGAAATGTATAGGCAAGCGCTGTGCCGTGTAGAGTCGACAGCCTGCAGGTTTTTATTTAACCTAAACCGACGCCAAGTGATTACACAGATCATATCGCAAGCATGTTGATCTAGACAGGAGGAGATCGTATTGAGATGTAGCGCCGCGATGGAATGCAGGTCTGCAGATGTGAAGCCACTCATGGCATGTGGTAACTTCTCACTGTTATACAAACTTGGCTCAACAACAGATAAAACACTGATAAGGATTTTTATAAATAGAGATGTGTTTTTTATGATTTTTCTATTTATATTTCCTGTTGAAATACCTTTGACAAATTCCCTGTGCTTCTGTAATGTATTTTAAAACCATGTTCTGCAGCACAACCCATACAGTCCTCATGAGCATCAACAGATATCCAACATATAAGAACTGAGAAGTGAGTCTACAGTGATCACACGCAAGTTTTGTTGTTGATACCAAGGAGACAAATAACCATTTAGGAAAATTAAAACCATTTATTATTAAACTATAATTAATGATTGCTCCATAATGAGAGAGGCTACACTGTGACAGGTATAGCTGGTATCAGCACAAGCCAGTGATGTAATTCAATCCAACAAACAAGCTTAGATGCTTTACAGCTATTGTAAGCGAAATGTGAGCAGCGGGAATTTAAAATGCAGCGTTGACTCCAAACATGTCCCATCAAAGTTAATGAGAGAGGAGAAAGTGCTCTAAGCCTGAACGCTGTTAGTCTGCCGGCTGACATGTTTATGACCGAGCTAAACTGCTTAACGGCCTCCAAAATGCATCTATAGTAAAATACTGTAGAATTTTCTGTGATTTTTATTGTTTTTTTATGGAGCCCCTCCATCCCTGGAAGGTGATGAGACCAAAAAAAATCACCTTTTGGGATTTTAGAGGCTGTAAGGGTTTTATTGGTCGATAGATGCCCTTGTTAGGAAGCATCAGTCAGAGGACCCAGAACAGCGACTGCTTCGATCTCAACCAGTCCACCCTGGGGAGAGATTAGAGAGAGAGAAAGCAGGGAGAGACAGGAAAGATAATAGCTTTCAGTTGAGTTGAAATCATTACAGAATCAATAGAAAAGTGCAAAAAAGGGCTTTGTCAAGTACTCACCCTGGGTAGAGCGGCAACCTGATAGGCAGCTCTGGCTGGGTAGTTGGTGCTGAAGACTACAGAAAGCAGCTCAATTAGTGAACCGATATACACACAGCTAAACATACAGGCTTTAAATGAACCAAATGCAAGACACAGACGGGTCTGACAAGTGAGGAACACACTGTGACACACCAAGCAGTAGTATGACTTATCTTGCTCTGGTCTTTCTACAAAAAATATTTTAGAATTTTCTATCCTTGACTGTGAAGCTTTGTTTGGTTGTTGCAGCAGGACAAGAAGAGGTGTGGTGAATAAAACGAATTAAGGCCCAGCCTCATTGTCCCAGTCGGCGCGCAGAAGCAGTCACTCTGCAGTGATGCTTCAGCCTACTGAGGAAATGTCAGTCAAATGTTGTGTTTGTGATTCTAAATATATCGCTTCAGGAAAGACAAAAAAAAACCAGCCTGTGTACTGGTAATTACATGTTTTGGGGCAACACTAACAGTGTGGGTGAGGAGAGAAGCAAAAATATATTATTAAATCTTTGGGAACAGTTTTATTCTTTTCTGTGATGTTTCTTTTGAAGACCCCCTCTGGTGACAATCAAGTTCTTTTGTCTTTGTTAACATGTCCATATGGTGTTATTTTAATATCCTTAGTCAGTGTCATAACTAAACATGTCCGTCCTTAAACTGCAGCGTACCAATGACCACTTCAAAAAATACAGATGAAGACTTGCAGTTTTTCATACATACCAACCTAAGGAACCAATCCTGTCCACTATCATTCTTCTTTAGAACCCGCTTTTAATGCTAACATGTATGGCTGAATTACTCCAGTATTACAATCTGCCATGGTATAGTGCAGAGTAGCTTTTACAGTTGTAGGGGAGCTGGAAATGCAGTGAGTGAGAAGGGGTGTGTGCAGACAGAAGCAGGGACTTTATAGATCTACACATTCTTAAGGAAGCAAGAGTTAATTCTGAGCCATTTTAAAGCAGGAATGTATTATTTTCATGGAAAAATCATCTAAATTTGCACCTGTGATGCTTAGAGATGAGTTTTTAGAGGTTTAATCAGTGACTGAAGAGAGGTTTTGGGGCATTTTGCCTCTATTTGATAGATACAGTGGAGAAAACAGGAAATATATGGAAAAAGTGTAGAAGAATGGCTGGCAGCAATTGTATGATTGGAAGCTGGAACAAAAGACACCATGCTCAGAGTATTGGCACCCATGTGGCTGTCAGGCCATTTTGTTTAGTGAATTTTAACTGGCAAGATCTGATTTCTCTGCAAACTCTGACTTACTATATATTATATAATATATGATAAAATATATAAAGCATTATATTCACATAGTAGATAGTTGGAACTGGGCCCAAAGCAGCCACAATAACTTAAATATCATAACACAAAACACAAAACTGCCACATTATAAGACACAAAATGGGTAATCTATTACAAAAAAGCCCCAGTAATTATACGTGATAATGGGCGTGTACGGTCTGTGCCCGACTGACATGTCTCTGATCCTCTTCTTATTGGTTTTTCATGTGTAGCAACACCATAAAATTCCAGCTCCACCCAATTTCAAACATAACAAATGTCTAATCAGCTGGAATGAGTGCAAACACCCGTGACTGAGTGTAAGGTCTTTAAAAGCAAAGGCAGAGGGGAAGAAAAATAGGCCAATATAGATTTAAGGGTTTGACAGTACTGATTTAATAACTGATGAGGCACTTTTTAAGTGACATCCTCAACAGCCTTACATCAACTTGTAGCACCTTCATCAGCAGTGTAGTGCAGGCTGCTCTGTACTTCCACTCATATGTAAGTGTTGTACTAAATCATAGACAATATCACAGTTAATACATTTTATTTTTCCTTTTTTAAAAAACTACCAACTGACAGATACCATCAAGAAGCAAAATGGGCTGACACACATGAGTGTATTTTAATGTGGCAGTTCATTTTTATTTAAGGGTTTTATTCTTAACTGTCCAGCTCAGTGCCTGAAGTCAGATTTTTAATGAAACACCCAATCGATCCAAGAGCACCAGAGGATTTATTGGGCATTAGAACGCCGATGAAACGGATAGGAGAGCTTTTCTTGGATTATCTCTGCCATCTTTGGAGCATCAGATGTGGCACACTGTCTGACATTTACATTAAGCTTAATCCGGTGCCAGCAGCAGCTCCGGTTTCACTCTGCTAAGTGACTCAGCAAATGCAAACAGTCCCTGTTTCAGTGTTTTGACACTGCCAGTGGGTTTCTGAATGTTAGTTTCATACTTGTACTTGCTTTGGATGGACCTTTTTTGGCATATTTAGAATATAAAGAGGCAGATTAAAGTCCAAAATTTATTTCATTAAGGTGCCCAGACAAGTACAGTGGTATTATTTCATGTAAAGAAATTCACAGTGAATGCATAAATGAACAAACAGTGTGTAAATTTAACTTCATGAAGGGGAGATATGTGCAAAAGACAGGACCAGACAGACTTTGTGTGCATGCAAGCCAAACGAGTGATATACCAGCAGTTTTGTAAGCAGCATGTATACCTGGGTGATGGATGTTGTCTGGGCTGTGCTGACACCCAGTGGCTAAGTTTGTATTGCAAGATGGAAGTGATGAACATTTGTTTGAGTAGCCAGGTGATGCGATGGTCTATCATCAGCAGCAACAGAAAACCGTAAAGACTGAATACTGATATACTTACACTGCTTGTAAACATCATTGACGTTGGTGAAGTCGTTCATGTCGGCTAAGAGCACAGTGGTTTTCACAACTGCAAGAAATAATAAGAAAATGCATGACTTGGACTGCAGTAAATGGTGAAAGAACTTAAGTGCACATATTATACACAAAAACTGTCTAAATTCCACTGCCTCTGCCTGGAGCTCTGCCTCCATCTACTTCTACATTCTACTTGCATGTTATTGCATCAGCAATATTAAGCCAGTAGTATAACATGTAAAAATGAAACACTGACACAGGCCATTCAGTTGTATAATGAAGACATTCACTTCTATTTTTTAGGTACATTTTGTTGACAGTAGTCACATACGGTAAAGTTTGGAGTGTCGCTCTTTTATTTGTAATGGAATGTTTTCACATTATGGTATTACTGCTTTTATTTAGGTAAAATATCTTAGTACTTTTTCCACTGCGGCATAAATGTGAACTTCAACTGTCATCTGTTGAAAAATGCAAAATTTAAAGTCAGTGAAGTTTTTCTCACCATTCTCATAACCGCAACCGGCAGCTTTGAGGATTTCACCCATATTCACAAGAGCCTGAGGAAAGAATGATTCACAGTGTCAATGTCAAGCACTGTGCAAAGGTTTTAGGCACTTCCAGTGTTGCGATTCCATCAAGGAGTAGCATCAAAACTGATTCATTCATTCATTCATTCTGCAGCATGACAACGAGCTAAAACATTCAGCCAGAGTGAACTATATTCAGCAACATAGAATACTGCAACATATGCTCCCCACAGAGGTTCCTTTTACTTCCCTGCTAACTGCTCTATGTATACAGTTGATTAAAAATATTTTCAAAAGCATCCTCTTTTGCTTTTATTGCTTAAATGTTTTGCACTGTTGGTGTTCGAATTTCATTTATTTTGACTATGATTTACTCTTGAATACATTTAAGTTATATTCTGCATCTGTTCATTCATGTCACAGCCTCCTCTTGGCTCAAATATGAGAAACATAAGAGAAATTACCTTAGTGAGACAGAATAATGACAAGCAGAACAATTGAATTAGTGACATCTAGTGATATTTTTGATTGGTTTCCAGCCTGCTTCATGTTTATGAATGAAAAACAGATGGCAGTGCCTGTGGGGTGTCACCTGTTTGGTCTGAGCCTGAACACCACCTTCCACCAGCTGTCCATTGGCAGGATCCATCCCCAGCTGTCCTGAGATATACATGGTCCGATCCACCACCACTGCTTGGCTGGAGACACAAACAGGAACCAAGAATCAGCAACATTTCATTAAAGAGTATACAGTCTTGTATTCCTCCTAGTATTCTTTGCTGCTAGAGAAGGAGATTGGAGAGAAATCTGGATAGCTAAAATTAAATAAGGTTTGTTTTTTAAAAAGTTGTACGTTTAGTTGGTCGTATAGGCTCTGGCTTTTCTCTCATCAACTACCTGATTTTATGTAGATTATGTGGCAAATGTACGTGTCAGACTGTGGGATTATAAATGTCCCCCCAGGCATGTTCATTCATAGATAATATATTCATATATACAGTCTACTTTGAATAATTGTTTCTGCTGAGATTTTTTCCATTATCTAGATTGCTGGGTTAGAAATTCAGAAAATGGCAACCATGCCTGCTCCATCACTCAGAAATCCAGAACCTATGAATATGCAAATATCTTTCATTTTAAAAGTTTACTTACTAGATACAAGACATCACTGAAGAACTTGGCATTAATCTTCCACGTTTATGGAACTGTGCTGCAGGGATGGAATACAATTCCTCCAAATGATATTCCCTCATTTGGTGTTTTGGTGATGGTGGTGCAGAGTGCTGTCTGACATGCTGGTCCAAAAGCTCCCATAGGTGTTCATTTGGCCATTCATGCCATTTTCATACTCATCAAACCATTTATTAACTCCTTGTGCCCTACGGATGAGAGCATTGTCATCCTGGAAGTGACCACCCCCACCAGAGAGTTCTCACAAGAGAGTTCAGGTTTTTTCCTTTAATTTGTCACCTGTCTGTAGCTGTAATGTCACAAATCCTGCCTGCAGGTGCACGTCTCACTCTTTCAGTTTGGGTGAGCATTAAGAAACTTCCTACTTTGAACAAGAGAATTAGGCCACCGTGTTTCAGCATCAAATTTTGAACATGCACAGCGAAAGTCAAGCATTAATAGTCGCAACAGTGCATTTGACTGAAGGGGGGACTTTACAGATGGTAATAAATTATCTGGCCAATACATGCCCCATGCTGAATGTATATAGCCTACAATGACATGTGGTCAGCCAGTGATCACATAGAAACTGTGAATTTCATCCAATATAACCTACTGAGACAACTGCATTCAGAAAGCTTTAACAGAATTAAAAGCACAGTTTGCTGCTGATCCGTGTAGTTCAACCCCTTCAACAGTTTACAGGGTTTAAAGTGCAGAATCCAAAAGCTTGCACTTTGCTCCTACAAGCACATCTCAGAGGGCCTGCTAACAAACTTCCAACAAGTACTGGAGGAACCAGAGAACTCCCCACAGTAACTCCACTCTATGGCCAGATTAAAGAAAAAAGCCCAATGGTCTCTCAACACATAACTAACAGTTATTATTATTATTATTACTCATAACAAGGGGTCTGAAAGTTGTGTTTATTGGTTCTGCGTCAGCTGTGTGCCAGCTGTAACCTAAACTTTGCGTTTATGGATGGACTTTGCAGCTCTTCTCACCTGTATGGGCCGATAGCAGCAGGAGCTTTAGTTGTGCTGACGATCCTCCTGATAAGTGAAGCCATTGTACTGGAATCTATCAAATCAATAGAATAAAACAAGAATCTCTTCAACACAGAGCTGCTAAGAGAAGGGAAAGGTACCAGAGGACACACGGACGTCAGAGCTGCTGTACCGTAAATCGCAGTTTAGACACGCAGTAATGTTTTCTTATGTTTTAATTTAGCATTATTACAGGAAAACTGAAATATTTTATGCTCAAATGTAGCTTAAACGTGATATATTAGGTCATAACCTTAGAAAAAAGTTTACCGGCTATGGTTATAACTTTTCTGTTGCGCGACTACACTACAAATCCCATGAACACCACATATCCGGAAGCAAACAAGACGCCAGCATGAGGAGGAAAACTCACATGTTAGCTAACTGTAAAAAGAGAGGACGCCTACATTTGAAGATAAGTTTCTGACACACGCTCTCATACTGGGGAATACTGAGGTAACCATATGATATTTAATCCCCATGTAGCATTTTTGTGCGGACGTGTTTTATTTGTAGTTATGTTGGCAACAGCAAGCCAACTTTATGTTTGTTAACATCGCTAGCAAGCTAACGTTAGCAAGTCATGTAGCTGTTTGCAGTGTGTCAGCTTGTCATTTAGCAAACAGCTGACGTCTCAAACGAGCTTTCTTTGTTTCCTACAGAAAATGTCTGCGGCTAAAGTGAAAATGCGGGAGAAGAAGATGAGAAACCAGCCTGCCAGTGTGCAGTATTCATCTTCTCCACTAAATGTGGACAGAAACGCACAGAACGGAGGAGACCCCTCTGTCACTGGTACGCTGTCTGTCTGTTTATCTGATATGGCAGTGACAAATTAAAGGAAAACCTGAATCCTTTACCTGGCGGCTCTCCTGTATTCTGGGGGTACTTATTGGCATTGTTTCCATCTATTACCCAATTATCAGGAATGGTCACTGCAGATCAATACAAAATTATTCTGAGTGATCATCTGTATCCTGTGATGACACATTGTGTCCTGATGCAGACGGTCTTTTCCAGGATCACAATGCCTCCATCCATAGATGGCCCTTTAAATGATTGGAATATTAAAATGATGTGAATCACATGTTATGAGCTTCATGTTCACCCTATCTCAACCCAGTTAAACACCTATGGGAGGTTTGACCTGATATGTTAGACAGCATTCTTCACCACCGTCATCAAGTACGAAGTATAGCGGTGGTAATCACTCCAGTACAGTTTCTGAGACTTGAAGAATCAATGTCAAGACATATTGAGACTACTCTAGTGGTAGATAGAGTCCCAACCCCTTACAGTGACACTTTGATTGTTTTCTTCCTTTAATTTGTGACGTGTTTGTATCTGTTACTTTGCTCCTGTGATGCTTTATGCCCATCTCACTGCTCCTCTTTCATCCCATGACCTCATCTCCTCTCATAGCTGCACGGTCAGCAGGTTTCAGTCTGCATCCTGTCTGATGCTGCATTTTCATTGGGCCTGTTTTTTATTGAGATCAAATCTAATGCATGAGATGGTAGTTAAAAGTTTAGGGTCAACTGAATTTATGATGTAAGTATTTGAAGTGCTAAATGTATGCAGGGCAGGAGGCAACTTCAAGGATACTGTTCATCATCATATCCAAACTTCCCTGCGTAAACAGGACTAACAACAATTTATCTCAAGGGTGTAAGATGCCATATTAACTCACACAGAGGGTCTGAGGTAAAAAAAAAAAAATGCTACTCAGACTAGAACTCACATGCTGGAGTATCCAGACCTTGTCTTACTGTGTGTCTGAAGTGTTTGGAAAAATGTAATCGAACACAATTTTTTTTTTCTTGGAGAGAATCCAGCATTAGACAGATTCTCATTTTTATGTGGCACTAAAATGACAAAACGATGATCCTCCTAAAGGTGGTCCATCTGATGTGCAAACCTCTGCGGAACGGCAGAAGAAGCCTCCCCACCGAAGTGGATGGGTCCGTGGACATCATAAAGATGGTGGAGGCTATGCCAAGGACATGCCTAAGTACATCACTGGTAAAGACATTATCCTACTCCCACAAAGACACTCTGTACTGCCAAGTAGCGTGTATAATTAGAGTTTGTTTTGGGATGCAAAATTACTTCGCTTCGCTGATGGCTATTGAGATTCAAATCTTATTTTATACTACAGGCCATCAGTTCACTGCTTCATTTTTTACACCCACTTCTTGCATGTGGTTTAGGTGTTTTTATCTGACCTTCTCTAAATAAACATAAGTTCAGCTTAAAAAGTGACAAAATGGAACAAGCGTATCATTAAGTTGCTTTTGACTGTAAATGTAGTGTTACAGTCAGATTAGTCAACATTTAAAATTCAGTCACTTCATTTTTCCCTACCCAGCTGGAGCTTTTGCCAGGGCCAGGTCTGCAGAGGTGAAGGCTATGCTGAAAGCTGTCACCAAGACTACAGGCAGCAGCCATGTGTTTGGAGCTCTACCCAAACACATGAGGCGACGAGCCATGAGCCACAACACAAAGCGGCTGCCTCGCAGACTGAGAGACGTAGCTAACAGAATGGTAAAGATCAGGACACAAGTTACATTTCGCAACTTAATCTCTGACTCAACCCTTAATACCTCCTGTTATCCATATATAAACTTTCCATCTCTGGGTTACTGTGGCATAGTGACATTTCTGTTGCGTTTCTCCACCAGCGGGAGAAGAGCCTCCAGGCCGGCTCTAAGAAGAAGAAGGAACAGGCGAAGAGCAAGAGCCGCAAGGCCCGCCGGCGGCACGGAAACCTGCTGCTGGAGTTCAACCGGCGTCAGCGGAAGAACATTTGGCTGGAGACGCACATTTGGCATGCCAAACGCTTCCACATGGTTAAAAAGTGGGGTTACAGCCTCGGGGACAGACCCACATACAAATGCTACAGGCCCTGCTACAGAGCCATGAGCAGCCACTGCCTCCTACAGGTAAGCACACAGAAGGAGAGTGTGTTTTGTGCTTTATTTACGATACGTAATGGAATATCAGTGCCAGGTAAATTTGCTTAACCTCTCTGCTTCTGTGTACTCAGGATCTTTCTTATTACTGCTGCATAGAACTACAGGGAGAGGAGGACAAGCTGCTGGCTGCTCTGTCACAGATGACCAGCAAACAGGCCGGTAAGAACAAAGACGTTTTGTTTTTCTTCACTAAGCTGTAGCTTTATGCGGCCTTCCTTTGTGTGGTCAGAATTTCAAAATTTAATTTAAGTTGTGGAGTTAAATGCTTTGATATTTGTTTCCAGGTCCTACATTTGCTGCAGCAATGTGCCTGTCAGGGTGCAGACAGGGTAGTGTTACAGTATACAGAGCAGGACAGTACCCCTCACAGCCCCTCGGCCCCGTCACCTTCCTGTGGAGACCCCGTACACAAGGCTCAACTCACAGGCAGCTGTGGATCTGGGCTCATCCCACTCTAAAGCAGGTATGATGGGGGTTAGCGATGTAACTACTTGCAAATTAGTTAAACTAAATTCTTTTTGCAGTGGAAGTCTTTAATATTAGTAGATATGAGTCAACATAGAAACAGCATCAACAAGACTGTTAATTCCAGATTCTGTATCCTCCCTCTAGGACCTTCTCCCTGAGTTACAAACTGTGTGCCAGTGTTGTGAGGCTGTATTGCCTCCAGTCGTACCAGTGGTTACACCAGCAGATGCTAGTCCTGTCCAGGAGTCAGAGTCAAAGCCTGAGAACACACCTGAGGCCAAGCCAGTATCTGGAACCAAGAGAAAGCGAAGCTCTGAGGATGCCAGTGGACCTCCTGCAAAGAAGATTCTGGGAGATGGAACCAGATTACCCACCACGCCGGTTACCTGGAAGTCCAGCTCAACTGGAATAATTATAAAGTTAGTGTAACTACAAAGTTTGATTCAGAAACAATACATGCTTTGGGTATTGTTTTATTTACATTTTGTTTGCGCATCTGTTGCAGTGATCTCACAATGGAGATTGTACGCTATCGCCTGATTGGACCACAGTCTCATTCTGTGCTGGCTGAAACTTTGGAAGCAGCTACAGATTGTGATGTAAGAATTATGGTGCTATCAACTTGAACAGCCTCTTAAATTAATTTTCACACTGAGTACCTGAACTCATTTGTTTGTTTTCAAGGAAGTGGATAAATCCCAGGCCTCCACCCTCTGGTGGCCTCAGCACTGCAAAGATGAGAGCAAGATGAGTCTGCATCAACAACAGGCGGATGTTTTTCACATACTGAAAGGTTTTTTCTACCCTCATCTCTTATTTTGCCAGCAGGTTGTGTGTGAGTTCATGCTTTTCTGTCTAACCACCACTGTGTAATCCATCCAGGCATCTATTCAACCGGAGAGCTGCCCTCAGGCACGGTGCTGGGTCTGACTGTAGATGACCCCAGGCTGACTTTACCAACAAAGAAGGTTAAAGCTTTGCCCTGTGTAAAGCAGGCACAAGGTAAAATGTGAGCTTTCAGAAAGGCAGTGGAGGAGTGGGAAGTTACTATAGAGTACTTGTGCTGTACATGTGAATCCTACAGTATGTGCAGCGGATAGAAAAAGCCAACACAACCTTACTGAACATTATCGGTTTTGAGTTAGAAAAAAGGAGACCAATGTAAATCTTGTCAGAACCTTTACTGTAATTTTAAACAAGGTGAAAACAAATCAGAAACCATTCAGGGAGAAAAATGTAAACCAAAAACATAGAAAAATCTGATTGGTTGAGTGTGCAAACCTATTTATGATTGAAGATGTGACTGTGTTCAGGATAGGGCTGCATGATTTAATGAATATTAATCCCAATCCCAATTTTATCTTTTTAGTCTCAGTTAAATGAACATAATCGACTGCAATGTTGACGTTTAAAATTCATGCTTTGCTCATAGAAATCAGTTCAAGGGCTTTCTAAACGAACAGCCAGCCACTGGGGAGTAATCAAGATGTTCTGGCTTTACTTTTAGAGAGCCGTCATGCCACTGAGCACTCACCCCTGCAGTGGCAACAGTCCAGAGTAGTACAGTAATACTGAAGATGGAAAAAATAAAAATCAGATCTCTGGAGCACAAGCTGAAGACCTAGCCCCTGGAAATGGATCATTGTATGTTGTTTGGGAGTATTTTCAATTTAGGGAATGTGATGTCAGGCAAGAGTCATATGCAAATAATGTGATACAGTGAATGCATGAAGGCCAAGAGAAATGTACCTGAAGAGTGTTTAAGAGCCAGTCTCACTGTGTGGGATTGTCCTGACAACTTCTTGGTGGGCTGCTACTGTAAATGTCATGGTTTGTAAAGAGCTTGCTCAGTATGAGGGAGATTTGTCCTTGATATGCCACGAAGTTCAGTCAGGACAATTATTAACAAGTGAAGATGATATGGCCTGACAGTGTTGCTACCAAGAACAGGACGTCCCTCCAAAACTGATGAAAAGACAAAGAGGAATCTGGTGCTAGAGGCAGCCAAGAGGCCAGTGGCAACAAGAAGGGAGCTGCCAGACTTTCTGGCAGGTTTTGGGTTCTCCCTGCATGCGGCCTCAATTTCCCTTGTTCACATGTCTGGACCATACAGTAGGGTAGCAAGATTGACACATTTTCTCATGACGAAAAACATCCAGGCATCCCCCATCCCCCATACCATGTGAAGAGATGTGTTGAGATGAGATGTGATGAGACCACAGGTAAAATTTACGAGCATAATTCCAAAATGTATGTTTGACGCAAAACCAGCGCATCAAGAACACCATACTGTAATAAAGCAATGTGTTGGCAGCATCATGCTTTGGGCTGCTTTTCTTAGCCAGAACAGAGGCTCTAGTTAAGGTGAAGGGAATCATAAATGGCAAATTACACAAACAAATAATATTGTAACCAATTAAAAAGGTGCTTCAGCATAGTGTTTGTTTAGGGATGTGCAGCCGTATGTAGCCAGAGTTTTGGAAGTTTAGTTTTTTCCTCTGTCTGGCTTGATTTGTTTCCCAATAGAGCTAGAATGAGTTCTGTTTTTATTTATCTCTGTTTCTTTACATTACAAATGACTTCTATCAGAGCTGTGTAGATGTTTTAATATCTACTGCAGAAACAATCCTTCTTTTACATATTCCAGCAGAAAGCTGATCATTAAATAAGACATCTGTAGCCGAGGACTGGATCAGCCTGTTTGTGGTCCTGAGGTTGTTTCAGTGAGTACACATCTGGTTCTGGGCTCCGGGGGGGCCTCTGCCTGGCCATGCAGATGTTCCAGGTTCGAATCCTGGCAGGACCCTGTACTCCAAACACACCCTCAGTGACTGACAACAGCTGATTGTCTGATTATGAGGAGATACGTAAAAGAAAGGGGCTGCTTTTAACAAGGAAGCTTATTTTTTTGCTACCATAATGACTTGTTAATGTCAGTCCCAGCTTTTTGCTTTACACAGATAAGAGGTCAAAGATTTGGGTTTGGGGTAGAGGAACAGCATCTTGTATTTTATACATCACCTAGAGCACACATTTCTACAGTCATACACTTACAAATAAAGAATAAGCCATTATTAAACAAGATATTAGCTCTAGCTGAGTGAAGAACCACTCTTTGGGAATTTCCATCGTCTTTAGTGGATGTATTCATTCTGGAACTAGGACAAAGCACAGAATCTGCTTATCCCTCCCCCCACCATCCTCTTACACTACGCTGCATTTAGAACAAGACTGTGCTCTGGTTGTCTTTCCCCTGAATGACATGCTGCAGGTAGAACAGTTTATCATCAAGAGCATCTCACACTCTGAGACACTGCAGTCTTTACCGCTGGACTGTCTGGACTTTATTTGTCTGGACAGTGTCCCTTATATTTTTTAAACAGCGATTCAGCAAACAAGAGCTGTAATGGTGTCAACAAGGTGACTTGGTTTTAAAATAACCAGGAATGTCTTACAGTCACAGGATGTTAGAAAATCTGTTCTAAACTGTGGCCAAAGCTGAGTCTCTCCTCAGTTTTTCTCAGGATGCAGGTGATGTCACTAGTCTCATGAGATACTCTATATTTGCAACTGATTTAGTATTTTTTGACACAGTTACGGACTCATAGAGCTGCAACTAATAATTGTTTCCATTGTTGACTAATCTATCAGTTATTTATTTATTTATTTTTGATTATTGGATCAGTTGTTTGATCTGGAAAATGTCTGAAAATTGTGTAAATGTCAATCAGTGTTTCCCAAAGCCCAAGATGATGTCCTCAAATATTGGGTTTTGTCCGCAACCACACAAAATAATCAGTTTGTTGTTTAAGACAAGTAGAGAAACCAGAGGATGTTCAATTTTAAGAAAGACAATTATTATTTTTTTCCTCAAATCTTACTCAAACCAACAAATTGACTGTTAAAGTTGTTGTCGATTAATTTATTAGTTGACAACTAATCACTACAGCTCTACCCAGGCTTAATAAATGTACATATTAATGCTTTCTCTCACTTTGAATGACTTTGCCATCTCTCCAGCAAGTGATGTTTGGTTAGTCACTATTTATTCTCCATGTGGATGGAGTTCCGCAGGCTATCTGACTAATTTAGTTTAGTAAAACCTGCACTAGATCTTATAACTACAAACCAGAGTTTTTCCAATAATTTGCCTCAGGATAAATGTGTTTCTGGCATTTTGGTAATTAGATTAGGATTTTATAATTTTTGAAGCCACGTCATTCTGCTCTAGCCTCATTGATGTTGGATTTAATTAAGTTTTTTTGATTTTCGTGGACAATACAGAAACTCTAAATATCAGGAAAAAAATCCTAAAGATTTCAAGTACTAAAAACTTTGGTCCTCATTAGCCAAGCTGGTCAATGAAAACCATCCACAGAAACATAACTAGACAATTAACCATCATGGGTTTCACCACATCTGCATGAATAAATATATCGGTAGCTTAAATGAGGGACTGTTGCAGCATGTTATGGTTTCTAAAACTGAATATGTTTCTGTGTTCGGCGATAGATTCTCTGCTTATTCAGATTTTGGGTTATAAATCCAGCTTTACTTCTGTCCTGGCACTAGTAATGCAGGTTATACAGGAGCATTCTATGTATCTGTGTTTATTCCAGAGGTGAACGAGGAGAAGAGGAGGGAGCTGATGTTGCGAGGAGTACCAGCACACTGCTGTCAGAGTTTCTTGTGGGATCAGTCCATCCGCGACAACGTCACTGATAATAAGATATCTGAACAGGTAGCCTATTATCTTCCTACCACCAGGAATTTGATACAGTAATAGTAATTTGTGGTGTCTTGCATGGTTTTCTTATTTATTAGTCTCTCCATTTCTAAAAGCATGTAGACATAAGCTTGGATGTTGCTCTTACATGTAGCCTTTTCTTTATACTGCCTGCAGGAGCTGAACCGTATGAGAAGGGAAGTGTTGGTTCCAGGTTCGAGGTTGAGCCCGACTCCCCTGCAGGGCAGAGTCCCCATTCTGCTGGTTCATCAGCCTGGCAAGCAGGTGGGACATGAGATGAACTCCTGGGGTGCTGGATGGGACCTGCTGCTTCCTAAAGGCTGGGGCATGGCCTTCTGGGTGCCACTGGTAGGTAGCAGCTGTTTTTATTTGTACTGAGTTATCTTTTTATTTCTACCAGGAGTTTTGGGGAAAAAGAAGTTTTTCTCTAAGTAGTTCTAAAGGCAAGGGCGCTTTCCCAGAGTTTGGTTTGGTTACTTTTGTCTGGTAAGTGTGGTGTGTTTGGGTTGGAAGGTGTGAAAACTGGATTGAAGTCTGGAGCAGAACAAACAATTGCAGACAGCTAAAACTGTTGGATCCTGTCTTCCAACTCGACTCTGGTTTGGTCTGTTTTTCTGCAGTGTACATGTCTATGAAACGGCAAAAAAACTCCGACGTTAGCAGTAGCTGCTACCTGATGACAGCTGTAAAGAGATAATCAACATTACTGACTTCACCTGCTGTGGTTTTAATGTTATGAGGCTGATGTGTGTACTACATGGATGATTTTAGCATACATTCAAAAGCAAAACTGTGGAAAACTCCATCTGATGATTGTGAACTGTTCAGGGAGCAATCTTATAAGCCAAGGGTGGGCAATCCTGGTCCTCGAGGGCCACTATCCTGCATGTTTTAGATGTTTCCCTCTTCCAACACACCTGATTCAAATGATCAGGATCATTATCAGGCTTCTGCAGAGCTTCATGATGAGCTGATCATTTGAATCAGGTGTGTTGGAAGAGGGAAACATCTAAAACATGCAGGATAGTGGCCCTCGAGGACCAGGATTGGACACCCCTATTATAAGCAGTCTGTATGAGTAATTTAGATACTTATGTCAGTCATTTGTTAACCATGGTAGCAAAGAGTGCAGGGATTTTCCCTAATACAGTCAAAAACTGCTGCATTTTGCGCCTGTAAAATACTCTGTGTGCTTTAGCAATTCATTAAATAGCGTGCGACATAGCAAGCCTTCAGAAATCCCCCCTGGAATACTGCTGTACACACACTTCTTTTTCATCTTCTCTCCGTCTGTTTGATCATTTACATCAGGGCGATTTGCAGTCTGTTAACACTAATAAGGCTTACAAGCTGCTATTTCTGCTCGAGCTCTTTGGAACCCCAGAAAACATAAATTTACACCTTAGAAGAATTAAAGTAGGTTATCAAAAGTTAGGAATTTGTTTGATGAGTTGCCCAGGAGACAACATCTGATATCTTCTAGAGGAATAAACCAGTTGAGAAATTATTATTACTAAAACAAAAAATGTCAGTTCCCTGAGTTTTCACTTTATAGTTTTGAATAAGACAAGCATGCATGTACACCGGAGATGTTTGTATGGGAAACTCTGGGAAAGCTGTAAAAGATGTTTTCAATTATGAAGTTGTCTCGTCCATGTTTTGGGGCCATTTCATTTTATCTCAACAAGTGCTGTGAAAATGTTAAATGTACCTTGAAATTTAAAGGCAGGCCAGAAGCCCTCAGGTTTGTTTTATTTGCCAAGTCCCCCCAAAAATCCAGCTCTTTCCTGCCTTGTTTCTCCCTCCTCCAGGTGTACAGAGGAGTCCGCATAGGTGGGCTGAACATGAGCCTGAAGCACTCTCAGAATAAAGCGGCGCCCCACTTTCCCCATGATTATCCCGACTGCCCTGCAGGCGTTCGTTTGCAGGAGGAGCAGGAGGCTGAGCTCCTGGACAAGTTCAGAAGGTCAGATGAAGACTGAGCGTGGAAGAAAGCAAAACAGTAATGTTGTGTGTGATTACTATTATCAGGAACACACTGAGAACTGTTTTCAGCTGGGATATCTTGGCTGCCAAAGCTTTTGTGTATCTTGTAATATTATTCTGGCATATAACTAGTATGTCAAGCTGTGGATAGAAAACAGGATCTTAGGAAGTTGCCCAGAATCTAAGAATCTATTCTACTGATGGTAGTGCTTTTCCAATATATTTTAATTATCTGTTGACAAACTTAAAATCCCCACTTCAACTTTTCAGTTTAATAAACACTAGATAAGGTGATTATGAGACTGTATTAGAACTAAAAATGCTTCGTTGTGCTCTGTTAGTGTGTGACTGTACAATTTATGTGCAAGGAGAAGATAATATTCCTTAATCAACAGACGTAGTAAGTGGTGTGATTGTCAGTGGATTAGAGGTTTTGATAGAGGGAAGCACTCCAAAGCTCTGACCTCAGTTAATTTCCATAATGCATATCTTTCCCACGATGCAGATGAGATGGTAATAAGGCTGCTCATCCTCTACTATCCACAGCAGTCACGATGTCTTAACAAATTGCCAAGGTTGCCCCAACAGTCTGACAAGAGTTTGACCTTTCGACCTCTTTCGCAGACATCCGCCCGCCAAAAGGACCAATTACATTAAACATGGCTGTCTGGCTCCTTTCCGTTGCCCGTGGCAACAGCTGGCAGAGGAGTGGGAGCTCATCAACAAAGACGGAGGAGAGGAGAGGAAAGAAGACAGCCGGATTCAAACCACAACGCAGACTGACATCGTGATGGAGGAGATGACATCACATCAAGACATCACTGTGACAAAGCCTCCGAGCCGTTTCACTGTACTGAGGTAAGTGTTTGGCTTTACCTCTTTTATATTCTTGTTTGTGATTTATACTTGAGATTTATTCCTTTTTTATTCTCTCTTGTCTTATTGAGAAAATAAACTTTTATCAGCATTGACTCAAAGCACACACCCACTGCAGGTTTACTCCAAGGTCCCTTCATCCTACACATCTAAATCACACTTCCAACAATATTAAAGCAGCTGACTTTTAAAGGTCCCTTGAGCAGGAATGTATGAAAGCACTGTTTTTGGGGCCTCGGGCTCCAATTCATCATCTACTTCTTTCCTCTTTTTTATTAAGAGAGACCAGCGCAGCTTTTGAGAGACTTGATGCATGCCGTGTCTCCATTCTGCCCCCTCATCATAATGTCCCTGATGAGAATCCCCAAAGTACATCCAGCTTTAAATTGCAGCAATACATCATGGAGATTAGTGGAGGGGAAGAGTTGCATCTATCCTCATAAAACCATCACATAAGCTTTGAGTAACGACAGACTTTATGAGAAAAAAATTGGATTGATTTTCACCGTCCATTGGCTGCGTTTTGTTTTCAGCATTAGGAATTAAAAAATGTTCTTCAGCTAAATTTTATGTGTCTCAGGGTGCCTAATGGGGCCAAAGACAGTGCAAGTTTCCCTTACAGTATTAATCATTTGATCTAAATGGTTATTTTTTGTTTCCTAGGGACAGAAAGTCTCTGAGACTGCTGTCTGGTTGGTGCAGACCCACGACATCCAAAGGTCAGAGGCCGGTTCGTGTCGGGGAGGTGCCGCCTCTCAGCCGTTCAGCTGTGACGTCGTTTCTTGCAGCACATGCGATGAGTCTGGTGTGGGTGCGACTATCGCTGTTTTCGAAAGGCAAGCCGGAGTTCCATGCCATGCTGTGTGTGCCAACTGCAGAGGACCTGAAGCTGCTGGGCAAAGAGCAGGGAAACAGTGGCCCCCAGGAGCATCCGCACAGAGACCATTTTAAAAGCAGAATTAAACGCCAGAAGAAGGACCCCAAGAAAGCCGCTACATCTTCTGTATCCTCTGATAAGCCTGAATGTAAAGGCTCAGGCCTCCCCTCTGCCTCAGACCCAGACCCCACCACATCTGAAGACCCTAAATCATCCTCCGAGGCTTCGTCAGACCTCATCTTGGGGTTGTGGCCGGACCCTTTGCCAAGCGTCACCTCTCACTGCTCCCGGGTGACTCTTGGTTGGGTCACTCAGGGTGACTTCTCTCTGTCTTCAGGCTGTGGGGAGGCTCTTGGTTATGTCAGTGTTGCCGGTCTCCTCAACACCCTCCTCAACCAGCCAATGGAACACAGAGGAAAGCTGCTGCTGCGCAACCCCACCTCCCTCCACTACCGCTTTGCTAAGATCAACATAGAGGTCTGATTGAAATATATTAACACATGCAGAACTTTATCCAGAAAAGCTGTCAATTCTAGGTTAATGAAGTAAGTTGATGCCAAGACTTGAGCACCGCAGAGGCAATTAAATCACTTGATGCTTCATTCATTAAGTGATCTGACAGAGAACATGTGCCTTGGCCAAAGGCAAGCATGGGGAATGACTGCACACTACCCGATGACATTGTTTAGTTGTGTATTTTATACTCTGGGAAGAGACATCCTCATTATTACAGGTGAATAGAGTTGCTGTTTGTTTTCATATCAGTGCCTTTGTAAGAGGGATGCTTCACAAAGGGATCAGCTGACTACTGGAAATGAATGAAAGCCTTTGTTTTTAGTTAGATTAAGATTAGTTAGACCTTTAATCAGTTGGATAGATGAAAGGAATTAATTTCTGACTTATTTTACATCCCTCTGTATTCAGTTCACATCTTGATGCTGAGAGTATTTATGTCGATGATGACATTTTGTTCTTTGACAAGGCAAATTAGTAGGTTTGAATTTCCAGCATGTCTGTCCGTCTAAAAATACCACTGCACTGAAGAGGTTTGGGTTGAACATAAGTTAATAAAATACCTATGCTGTATTTGACAGAATATGTCTATGGAAAATGACTGGTGCCATTAACTTGTGAAGAACCGCAGAAGTGTTTTAGCACACTTCACAGTTTAAGCAGAGGTACACATTAAGGCCTGGCTCTTATAAAGGAAATGCATTGAACAGCTGATACTTCAACATTCTTTCTTATTATAGCAACACAGGCACGAACAGCGGTTTCCCACACATCCCATAATGTGTAGGAGGGAGATAAGAGTTTTGTTGCTTGGCAACACTAAAGTTTGGTAGCAGTTCAGTTGAGTATGTAGTCTGAGGTTTATCTGAGGTGAAGATGGGCGGTCAGGCTGTGCATTAGTGCGTTTAAAGACAAGTTATATTACAACTGCGAGAAAACGGGTTTCAAAATGATGCACACTGGTGTATTAAAAAACTAAACACTGAATTATCAATGTGAAACACTTAAACTATTGTGACAAAAGATAGAAAATGACTGCTACAGCACCTCTGTCATTCTGAATAAAGTAAATTCGTATCAGCTCAGATCAACACATGTACAAAGCTGCCTGGTCATCTGTGAGACCCTCCCCCACCATTAGAGGGCAGTAGTGCACTTATTTTGCTGTATGAAGTCCTCAGACTGTTGAAGCATGTTTTGTCCTTGTTTATTGACAACTGAAGACACACAGATCAATTTATTCAGCTGATAAACAGAATTCTTCTGATGTTTTTAAAGGCATTCGTCACTGTGGACTCCTGGACCTTTTTTGTTTTATTACTCTTTACAAATAAATTCACTGCTAATGAGGCATCTCATATTGAACTTTCATCCTGAGGTGTTCCATCTCATTTTAGAGTCATGAGGTAATCCTAATAAATGTGATGAATATAATAATAACACACAACAGACTTATTTCCATGAATAAATAGAGCTGTTCAATAGAGGCACTCGCCACTTTGGACACAAGACCTAACATCTATATGGCCACCAACACTGGCGCTCAGCTAGCACCGGTTTGAACTGATGCCTTTCATTTCTTTTTATAAATGGAGATTTTATTGAAGAACCCAGGAAGAGGCAGGCACACACACACAAATTCACAAAAATGACAGTCCCAACAGATGGAGCAGGTCCTATGAATCGTCTGTTTGGCCAGCTCTGTTGCACATGAGTTTGGCTGCCAGTGATCCGTATGTTGGAGTCTTTGCCTCGGGCTGCACTTTGTCTGTGTGCCTTCTCCCTGTGAACACGGACAGCACAGCTCATTAGATGGACCCTGCTGCCAGCGCTGCAGACATTAGCAGGCAGATGAATTTAGGGTCACTGCTGCTGGAGTCAGTCTGTCACTTGCTAATCAATGGCCCATAGTCAATTCAAACAGGCCATTAGGCAATATACTGTATTGTGAAGAGAGCTGATTAGAAGCTGCTAAATAACATACCAGGGATCCTATCCATTGCGATAAAATTGCGATCTTGTTGCTTTATCTTTGGCCTGTTTCTGGCTATCAGGAAAACTCCAAGAAAGGACAGTAAACACCTGGAAAAGAGTTTCAGGGAGGATTGACACCATCTTACAGTCAATATCACATTTTGATATTCTGCATTGACTGATAAGTTTTTGACTACTTACCCAAATAGGAACATAAAAATGTTCAGTAAGGCCAAGCCTTCAAACTCCTGGTAAAACACTATCCCTGAAAATTGAAAAAGCACATTAAAATTCATTTCACTTGAGAGGGAGTAACAGAACACGGAGATTATCTCAAGCGCTTAGTTTGTGAAACACAGCCCTGAAAATCCTGAGCACACATTATACTGGGATAATGGTGGTAAACTTTCTTTTATGAACTGAAAAGGCCAGTTTTTATAGATGAGCAGCAGGACAAACACTGTTCAGGATCGCTGATGCTGAAAGTATCCAATACAAAACATTTTCCTCTTATTAGATGTTTAACTGGGCCAAGGTTGGCACAGAGCAGACCATATTTTCACTGCACCGTCTACTGCTGTGGCCATCTCTGGGTAAGGACCAAAACAATAATTTCCTTCAATGTGGAACTAAACTAATCTAAAAGGAGAAGTCCACCCCCGGATGTTCTCACACCACTAGATGTAATACATCAGCAATTTGTTGTTCACTGCAGTCAATTGTTGGTTATTTGTGTAGGCGGAAAGAGCAATAGTAATACCAAGAGCAACATGAGAGCTGGAAATTTTCTGAGAAGGTGAGAGTAAATCACAACAGCACACATCTCATGGCTCTGCCTCCTCTATGACCGATGTCTCCCAGCACGTACAAGACTTCAGTGAAAAATAGTGGAAAAAGGCTGTTCTGAGAGACTTGACGCCAAAAGATGATGCTTGATGTTTTGGACTGCTGGGATACTTGGTGCTATTACACTCTGCTGGAGCGACACTGGAAATAACTTGAAATGACGTTATGTCAGCGCCGGTTATTTATCCAGTAGGAGAAGAGCGAACAAGATGGAACTTAGCAGAGTGAGGTCCATTGACAAAAATGGTTCTGAATTGTGATAAAGTGTTTTAGAGTGTGTTTTCCCGTCGAAACCACAATGCTTTTTGCTTGGCTATTACTGGCAAGATAACAAAAACCTGACGTGGCAGAACACACGCGCTATAAATACTCTGAAGCTTCTGTTGAGCGAGGACTCCTAAGTGGTTAAGAGGAGTGAATCACCACCTTCATCATCTATTGTGTGTATGTGAAACTGCGTTGCATCATCAATTGATTTCAATCATTGCAGATTAAGCAGCAAAACTTCATCAGAAAAAAACTTTTTTTTTTTTACTGAAAAGAGTTTGCTTTGAAGGTTTGTGTTGTTCTTTACTTTTTATAATGTGACAGTATTTTCTGACTTTCCTACTCAGTTTGTGGCATTCAGCTCCTCAGCTGCCACTGAAGACGTAAATGTTTTGTGTCTATGGGTCTTCTATGAAATTTCCTAATAATTTCATAGAAGTTTAAAGGAAAAAAAATATATAATTTGTCATAAATTACCAAGAAAATATGCACGACCTTTTTCCATGTATACACTGATCAGCCACAACATCCTGACCACTTGCAGGTGAAGTGAATAACACTGATCATATTGGTACTATGTGGTGTTCTGATGGAAAACCTTGGATTTTAACATGTGTTGATGAGACTTAGACACTCAAATAAACATTGTCCCAGAACAAGCACACTCCTTCATACAATCAGGAACATGACAATGGCCCAACATGTTGATTTGACCTCCAAACTTCCTACACTCCATTCTGATCAAGCATCAACAGGATGCACTGGAACAAGTTTGACTGACAGAGGCCCCACTGCACAAGCCAGAGCACCCAAAGGATCCATTGCCAACGTCCTGGTTCCAGACCCCATAGGACACCCTGAGAGGTCCTCTGGTCCATGCCCAGTGGTTCAGAGCATTCTTGAGCACATAAAGGGGACCTACACAATATTAGGCAGGTGGTCATAATGTTGTGTCTGTATCTAACCAGACTAAAAGACAGCAATTTATTTGAATGAATCAATTATCTGTAGGCATAGGCTACCTTGTATTTTTCCTGTATTTATTACCAAATTTCGTGACTCTTTCAAGAAAACTTCATTGAAATTATTAATAATATGTATATAACAACATATACTATCCTAATACATAATACTGTGGTTTATAATCAAAAGGATGCAAAGGTAATGCTATTGCTATCAGTCTCAGCAGTGCTTAATAGTAATAAACATGCTGCACTAAGATGGTCAGCATTAAAATGCTAAACATCAGCATATTGGCATTGTAATTTTGAATGTGTTCACATGGCAGCATCAGCATTAAGAACAGTAGCATGGCTTTAAACTCACTTTGGTTGAAAAAAAGGCTCAGTAATTTCTAAAAACAACTGAACACTGTAGTTTTAGCAATTCAGCATGAATAGATTATGCATTTGTTGGAGACTTTCAGCCATACTTGACTTGCTGGTGAGTACTTGTGGCACCAAGACAATGCATGTGAGGTTGACTCAAAATAAACAAGCAGTGTTCAAGACTATAAAAGAACATGTCAGAGAGTACAAAATAATAAAAAATAAAAAGCATGAAGAGCTTTGGGTCTAGTCATTGATTGGGTCTTTTCATTAGTTTGTTGACAAAAATAAAGTATATCACTTGAGTCACCCTTTAAACAGGGAGGATAAACCCATAAAGACTGACAGCTTTATCTCTGGCATACCTGCAACAATGGCACTTGCAGTGAAGAACACAAAGTTGATGGGAACCACCTCTGTGGCATCAAACATTTTCATTGCCTGATTGAGAAATCTGTGGAGAGACACGAAAACAAGATTGGAGAGGTGCGGTGAATACAATGGCCTTGGTTGCAGAGACACAAAGCAGCAGCCTATTCATCCATCATAATATTGAGGTGTGCTGCAGGTACAGTGTCACCATGTCCAATATGTAATTTTCTCCAGTTTGTTCAGGAGCTGAAGCACCACAATTGCATGTAGCCCGTGGCGAGCACATGGGATTTCAGCAATAAAATGAGAGGCTGAATGAGCAAGAATAAATAAATAAAAGAAGTGCACAGAAGTAGAGAGAGAAAACCTTGACTAACTTGATCTGGAAGGCACAGGAGGCGACCATGACGACAAGCATGACATAGAAGATGGGGTAGATGAGCTGCAGCTGGCCTTTTATCGACTCGGTGATCATCCCTGACACAGCTTTGACTGAGATGACTGTCAGAGAGGCTGCAGCAACACACAGGCAACAAACCACTTCAGCATTTAGCTGTACAACTTAACGAGGAACTTTCTCACTGCTTCGTGCTGATTTGTGGAGGCGGTTAATTTGAGTTATCATTATTTTCCTTCACTCATCTACGCTCAGCTCTTTACAGCAATGATAACAGAGCATAGGTACATCTTTGGTAGCCAGGCAACTAAGCAACCTCTGACAACCTACAGTGGCTTACTCCAACAACCTCTGCCCTCAATTAGGCAGCTTCCACTTGTTCCTACCGAGCAGGGCCACCAGGAGCATCACAATGATGATGTGCTTCACATTCCTCCTCTTATACAGATAGAGCAGGATGCAGAAGATGACGACCTCTATAAACTGAGGAGAAAGAGCAGGAGAGCATTACACAAATCATTAATGCAGATTTTCATTGTCTCACACACTAAAAAATGGAAATCTGAATTGCATTTAAACTGTGCTCTTTACACGCCATCTTATCTGCGTGACAAAGTGCAGCATGCAGCCACTGAGCAGCACATTTTAATTGAAACAAATGACTGCGGCCGAAAAATGAAATGAATTGCGGTTCTTTAATGAGAAGAGCCTCGGGCTCTCCTTGTGAATCCAATAGCATTCAGCTGCTCAAGGACCTCTGATAACACCACGCAGCCCTAATGGACGGAGAGTAAGAAAGGAGTACTATAGCAGAATTGAGGGAAAAGGGCAGGCTGACCTTTAAATGCCTCTCAATATCACTGTGATGTCTCAGAATACATGTTAAATAAAGAGCACATTTTAAAATGTAATTATCCTTTTTTTTAATAGATTAATGAAGACCTGGTCTATTTGTGGCACATGCCACCGACACCAAACAGTCCCTCAAGATGAAACCAACGATAATAGTATGACCTCTGGGAATAATGAGTATTTCATTTCCTCTGATTAATCACCAGCTACAGTTAATCTTGTTGGAGGCCGTTTCTCTGCAGGCTCATGAGTATTCACAAATGCACAACCTGAAATGGAAAAGCAGCTACACCTCTACACACCATCAATCACTGAGGCCAGAGGCAGCAGGACTATCTCAGCTTAAAAACACCTGTCGGTCTATCCATCTGTATTTCACCTAATATCTCCAATAACACTTCTCTTTTTGTTTTTCTCGCAAAAGCTGTTTTTGTATTTTTGGTGTGTTTGCATTGGCTCGGTAAATAGGACTGGATTCAAGAGTGGAATCTGGAATGTAGTAGAGTGAAATGCTGTGCCCTGAATAATGATGGCAGGGCTACCCGAAGCACACATTCACTGTTTACACCGCTGGCTAGCACCTCTGAGGCACTGCTAGATGTTATCATTTCAGGTTCATCTCTGCTTGGAGTGATGGATTATGTGCAGATAACCAGCAAACAGTAAATATGACTCGGAATTTGGAAGGGCAGTCTTAAAAAATGAATATTCCATAAAGAATGATTTTGTATCTACAGGGTTTTATAGACGTAAAATGTAGTATGGAATGCAAAAACACCTCCATATCAGAAAATAGAATTGGCTGTAGAGCCTGGAAGATCTACCACTGAGGGATAAATGTTGCAACACTTTCATGTAGAAAATAGTGCTTCTTGTTTCACCTTGATCTTGAATTACACAAAGCGCTGTATTTCTACTGGAGAGGTTTAATCTGAAAGGTGGAAAACACACTGCATGGGAGTGCTGGCATCATCCAGAGAAGCAGGAGGGTTCAACCTCCTGCCGCAGAAACGTTCCTTCAAAAACATCTAAGGAGTGTTTTTCACCAAGACTAGTGTTAACATTTGGAGTCAACATTTACATTTTCGTGATGAGTAGGTTTTAAAAAAAAATAAAAACACTTTGTTTCACCTCTGTACTTTTCTCCAGATTGGTCACTATGGCAACAGCTGTGTTTATGCCATTGCTGCCTGAGGCGAAATTGGACTGGGAGAGTAAATGGGTGAGTGTTGATACACTTGTAGATCATGAGGTGGAGAAAATGTTCTTTTTTACACTACTGAGTAGAAAAACATAGACAGTATAAGCTTTAAAGGACTCCACTTTACAGTTTTCAGGAAACACAACAGAGAAGTGACACCGAGAAACAGGCAGAAGAGAAGATCTTCCATGATTGCAGTGATGAATTATATGATACTCTGAGGTCACATTCTCCATCAACTCTTTGACGGAAGAATAATAAAAAATTAATACCTTCATTAACCCTGAAGATTAGTCCTTGTCTTGCTTGTCTCCACAGGGAGGTTAAAGGTTGGGATAAATTAACTTTGAGAACAGTGTTGAGCCTCTACAAATATGATTATATAGTAACCAGCAGATCCAATTAAACGATTATACAGATGTTTTGCAAAGGTGTTTAAATTCTTGTCTCACTATACTATCATGGATACATTTGACCAAACTCATCCCGCAGCAGGACATCAAGCCCAAAGACACAAACCTAAAGACTAAGTGCTACCTTCAGCAACATGAACAACAAGGACACAGGGTCAGTCTGGGATTCTAGAAGCTTTTTTCTGTTGGCTTCCCTTTGAATCGAGTTAATTAATGTATAAAAACTATTTATGGCTTTGCTTTTACAATCAGTATTACTGGATACAGAAAAGTTTTAAAGGATTACACACAAGGTAAAGCAGGAAGTGCCAGCTGACGGCGTAGTATTGGACCAGATGGGCTGTGATGTGTGTGGAGGTGTGGGGGGCAAAGGTCACCAGGAGGTATGTTCCCGTTATTGCCAGCGTGCCACCTATGAAAGAAAGAAAGCAGAGAGTGGTGAGACTGCTGTGAAATGGCTGGCTTGACAGATAAACTGACTCTGTAGACATTGTTGCACATAATTTCAAATTGCTAAGAAGTTATAAAACAGGCACTGTTTCTAAATTGTCAAATTTATGGACGACTGCAAACATATGGCTGTCCAAAGAGTGATATTATCAAGGGCAAAATGTAAATTCTTTCCTGCACTGAAACATATTTTTAGCAGTTAATGAACGCACAGTTGAAGCTGGCTGTATTTTCTTTTTGAACACATTTATGCTGTTTCATTTAAAAAAGAATCAGCCTACAAATTCGGGATGCCACATTATCAGATATTTACTATGTTATGGTCCAAAAGAATTCAAGATGACAATATTATGTCTACAGAAATAATAATAATTATATAAATAATATATAATAAATATAAAATAATAATTATAAAGTCTATAATGTCTATAAAAAATGTGAAAACAAAATAATAATGCTATCAGTTGAATTTATCTCTAACTTTGTTTATGGTGTGTTTCTGTGTTTTAAATACATTACATTTAACCCCTTAACACCAGCTGTCGCAAATTTGCAATGTACCACAGCTGCAGAGATAGCGCATGCATTTCCACCAATGCTGGTTTGTGGATATGTAATACATACCTAGGAACCTTTTGCAAGCACTGGTTTCTCTTAGGACTGGTTTTTGAACGGCATTTGCAGCATCAATAAAAAAATGTTTTACTATTAGTGCCTGTTGCATTACACCTTTATATCCACTATATGTGCTATAGACAAATTAACAATCTCCACTTAATTGAACATCAACTTGAAATCAAAAACACATAAAATTATTGTTTTTATATAATTATAAATAAATTCAGGCATCGAGGGGCTATCACACAGGTGTAGGGAGGTGATGAGCGGTATTGTGTGTTGTTTATACGTTACTGGTGATGCATTACTTTATATTTATATTATCATACGTTTACTTTTAACATTATATAAATATTTAATCATTGAAATGTCACAGTTATCTTAAATAATAGTGTTTTATGACACCTCTTTCACTGAAAAAGATAATAAAATAATTGGTCCAGTTCTTGCCTGTGGTGATATTACATACTTCATTCCTTTAACTGCAGCCGCCCTGATCACACACTGACATTCATTTCATTCTTGAGGTTCGATCTGCTCCATTAAAGATACACTGGACACTGCTGCTTGAATAGTATGAACATTTATTCTCTAATAAAGCCATTTTCCTATCAGGCTTCTTCAGTTCAAAATGATTTGTACCACACAAACACAGTCTGTGTTCAGAAATTCTGACACAGACCTTGAAAAAAATGAGACTAAAGTTGCTTTGTACTTTACAAAAAGAAAAACACTCACAATTCACCTAATTCATCCACACATTACTGCAAGCTGTCGGACTTCTTTTTGTCATTTTAATGATTATTTTTTCCATTTTACTATCCGGTGTTGGCTTGTATAACCCTCAGCACACAGAGTGCTGCTGAACAGAGTGTACTCCCAGTGATGCCCTCCCCCCTTATAAATAAAAAATTCATACTGTTAAATATTTCCAATGTGTGGCTAATGATGCCATCCAGCAATTAGAAAACAATAACAACAATGGTAGAAAAAATTGTAGTTGATATTATCCAGAAAGCTAACAATACACATAGCTGTGTGGTGCTGATATGAATTTCCAATCCAGCAGTTGTAATGGTCGTCATTGTGACGGCCTTCACAATCATGCCATTTAGCGGCAGACTAAACAAACTGTTACGGCAAACAATAGCTTTTCATAAAACACCATAATAGGATAGGTCTGGGCAGAGTGCACCTTTTCTTTCCAATGCCTGAAAAACAACACAATTAGACTTTTTAGCTAGTAGATCAATTTTGAAGCTAGAAAACAGCATGTTTCCTCTGTCATGGGAGTTTTTTCTATCATCACCGGATTACATGTGAAGTCAGTTTGATATTTATGAACTGTGAGGTGCTCTCAGAGGACACCCATGTCCTCAAGTGCTATGATCCGAATGAGTGTTTGCTTACCAACAATGTCAGAGGCACGCACCGTCTCCTTGAGGAAAACCACAGATATGACAGCGCTGGCTGAGAGATGAAAATACATTACTGTTAGTTTAACCAACACTCAGAACATATTGCTAGAATACATCTGTTCTCTAACACGGCTATACTGCCTCACTGTATATTGTACAGCACATTTACCACAGTTGGGATACAGTATAAGAGAATGAAAGCAACATGCTCTCAGAATAACTCTACAATCGATGCTTGTCTCCTGACAACAAAAACATAATTAGTGTTCCACCATTTTTCTGTGACCTCTTATGCTGGATTGATTTATTTTTTTGATGCAGCTTGCCAGTTTAATCACAAGCGAGGTCAGATACTTGACTGAATATTGACTTGATAAAAATGACATCAATAGTGTTGCACAGCTGCCTGCAAACATACAACTGGATGAGGAGTAATCAGTTTTCCATGCAGCATCCAATGTGTAATGAATATCATGTCAATTATCATTTATGTGGCATGTTTACACAAATTATACACAATTAGATACACACAAGCACTAAGTCATGCACATCTGCTCACACTGATAATATGTGATAACTGCATGTCCACATAAAATATCACAATGCTTAACATGTTTTTATTGATCAGCATGATAAAAAACAAATCTGTCAGCCTGCTTTGATATATGGAACTCATTAGCACTTCATAACACCAGCATCAAATTACACCAAAACGCTATTCCATGGCACATTTTTCACGAAGCCATTCATCAATATCATTGTCAAAAATTGCACTGCTGAAAAGCAATCAGTTTCACATGAGCTAAGCCTCAGATTAGTCTTCTTAATGTTTCCCCGGGATATGCACCGAACCGATGGGAGATGAATAAACACACAGCATTTGGCTGTCACAGAGACGAATAGCAAGACAGGCAGATAAGCATGCAGAGACACAGACATGCCAATAAACAGGCAGACACACAGATGGATGGCCACACAGCGCAGACTAACTGCCTGAGACAGCAACGCAAACTACAAGACAAACAGGGAGCAGACAGCGAGGCAAATAGATTTGCAAGTGACAGCCGCCTGTCACAGCGAGGAGGTCAGTTTACATAACATGCAGCGGCTGCCATGATGGAGGTCTTCCACACTTAACGACACCACCAAAAGGCTCATTTTGCATCATTTGGCGGAGTTATGTTGTAAGATATTTCATCAGTATCATAGTGGTGCCAGCTGTGGTTGTGTTTGCTTGAAGACATTGGACAACTACTGCCAGCCAGCCACACAGATGGGTGAGCAGGTGATGGCACGCAGAACAGAGATGAGCAAACTGAACAGAGAAATTACTGGGAAATACTGAAAAACATCCAGACAGGCCATTTGAGTTTGTGCACAGGCTCTGCCACCGTCATAAGGAGATTATCTAGAGAGCATAAACAGCTCAATATGTCAGAGACACTCAGCGTGGCACACATGGGATCGCTGTGGTGCTGTGGCATGACAGACAGGTTATTCTCATGGATATTAAACACAGACACAGTTGCGGTTGTATTTGCGAATGCGCTCAACAGTGAGTAGATTTTAATTAACACCAAACCTGATCCATAAAAAGCTTCACAATAAACAAAAACAGATTCAAAGATGGTGACTTCACACAAGAAGTTCCTCCTAAGTATGTTCAATGAATCTAACTATAAAGATGTGGGTCAGGTTCACACACGTCCTCTGAAAGGACAAAGCACAGATGCACGTAATGTTGCAAGGATACTACCATCAACTTGAAAGTTTAGAAAGACTCTCCGTAATATTCTGATGAAAGCCAGTTATTAAATATTTCATACCGTGAGCATGTTCGCACACACATTCAGGACTCGTCTTTTGCCTCTGGGACCAGCTGGATCTAACAAGTAACCATAGCAACTCCATACAAAGTGAGATTCACACAGCTTGATAAAATGAGAAATGTGGCAACTGGAACCTCTGGGGTACACAGTTCTGTCACTGCTCCTGTGCGTTTACAGAGGTGTGTGTGTGTGTGTGTGTGTGTGTGTGTGTGTGTGTGTGTGTGTGTGTGTGTGTGTGTGTGTGTGTGTGTGTGTGTGTGTGTGTGTGTGTGTACATCAGATCAGATCAGTGCCAACTCCATACATGCTCCTTAAGATGTGTAGTAATGGAAACCTCCCTGTGGGAAAACACACCGTGTCAAACATTCGTTCACCACACAAATCTGACACAAGCACATGAAAGCAGCAAAAGTCCCACTGTCATCTCCCAGGGAAGCTCTAGTGTAAGAACTGTGCATGTAGATATACGGATGGGTGACAAATGAAAGGAAAACCTGTTTAATGAGTAGAGAATAACAACAAATAGAATAACAACAAATGCAGATGCTTCCACACAGCTGCATTATATGTTAAAATGTAAGAATTTTTAGAATGCTGGGCAGGGCCAGCTGATTTTGATAAAGGTCATTGTTGGGGCACTGATGGTAGGAGCTTCAGTCACAAGACTGTCCAACTGACAGGTGTTTTAATAGTAACAGTGACTAAAGTGACATTTGCCTTGAGATCTATGGGAAAGACGTCAGTAAATATGGTTGGAAATTGTGGTTGCCAGGGCAAAATAACAGAAGAGCAACTCTTCCTCAGGTGACTGAACATGTCAGTGCAGGACGTGATCAGAATGCATACAAGAAGTATGCTGACATTTATATGGAGAGGGATATTATAGTAGGGCTGCAGTGTAAAAACCCCTCAATGCAAAGATGAAACCACATTTCAGAGTTCAGTGGTGCAAAAACACAGAAATGTGGGGGGGAAAGATGAGATGAGTCACCTTCTGCCATATTCTTGACAAACAGAGTGTGTGTTACGATCACCAATTGAATGGGATTGAAAGCTCGACCTTTACAGTTAGGGGATCTGGTGGCTCTGTTACGCTGTGGGGGGCATTGTGCTGCTATGGTTTGGGTCCATTTGTCTCCTTAGAGGGAAGGATTACCAAAAATCAATAAAGCTGTTGGTGGATGATCACCTTCATGCTATGATGAAACAGTTCCAACCTAATGTGAATGGTCTCTTCCAGGATGATGCTGACTCCATCTATAGGACCACTGAATGGTTTGATGAGTATGAAAACGATGCAAACCATTCATTCTTTCCTATTATTCAAATGCTACGAATTAGATTTCTGTTTATTTCCACCATGCCAGCCTCCCTCCTCTTTTGCATTCGCTGACATGGTATCTAACAGGGAGAGTTGATGCTCTGCTCCATACAACAGCTTTTGGGATGATGCTGTCATTCCTAATAGAGACGGCTGGGCTCTGTCGACGAGGACAGTAGTAATTGCTCTCCACGGAGCGTCAGAGTGCCAGTGTGACATGCAGGGACAGGCGGATGACAGCGGCATCATCAGCTCTCCCCATCCTGTCCCATTCCCCCTCAGCTTTCCACCCCGTATATATATCTCAGCCTGTTGTCTTATTCCATTCACACACTTATCCTGTCCTCTCCTTTCTGCTATATTTTCTTCCTCTCACCTCACCCCTCTTCCCCTTTCAGCATCAAACCTCCTCACTGTGCCCTCTTCTACCCAACCAGCCACTCAGCTCCCTCTTGTTTACTCAGTGAAGGCAACCCACTGTCTGTACCTCCCTCTGAGCTTTCACACAGCTCTTGGAAACAGGCACAACAGCACAGCAGGAGGAGTGTGTGTATGTGTGTGTTAGCCAAAGGAGCATCTCTGGTGGGCTAAATCCACTAGACCTGAGTGGGTTTGCACACCAGCCATGCTCAAATTATGTGTGTGTGTGTGTGTGTGTGTGTGTGTGTGCTCATTTGCATAGTGTAAGTGAGTGCAGGGTGAGAGATGGAGTCACGATGAGAGACGGCACCCTGAACATCGTCCCCTCGGATCCACTTGTTAGCTCTGATGAGGATAGACTGTGTCAAGGCTGCAGACATCGTCCCCTCCTTTCTCTTCCTTTCACCTCTTCATCTCTTGTGCAGCAATTCTTCAAGATGCTCCTTGAAAAACCCACTTCAGCTACATTATATTCACACACACTTCAATGAATCGCCAGCACTTGGTAATCATTGTTTTTATAAGGATAATAGTGATAATAGTAAAATGCTAATGTGCACAGTGATTGTTGATACCTGTGGTTTTAAATAAGTCCATGTCAGATTTAGAAATGATGACATCATCAGAATGTTGCTGCTCTCAACAGAACACAGTGCCGAAGTTTTGTTACTGTGGTAAAAGCATTTTTTAAGCAATTGCCCACTGAGGCAAATACAGTACCACCTAGAATTACAATGAACAAGAGGTGCAGCCTTCTTAACAAGATTTGTGGGTTCGTTTAGTGCTTTATTCAAACCATTCATCCACTTACAAGACGTGACTATAGGAAAATCATTCGAAGCGCTGGGGTAATAGCTGTCATTAATATCCATGACTCACCACCACCTCCAGCGCACTGAGTGATGGGTGGCGGGAGGAAAGAAGTGAACCTGTTCAATATTTAACCTGTGTTTAGAGTGTTTGCACTGAGCAGCTGCCAGCTGTAGCAACCAGGCAGGCCTTGTTTTGACTGGCTAATGAATCTGGCTCAGTTCATGACATCTTTAGTCCATACTGTGGGCTGTAAAAAATGATTATTTCTGGAGCGAGCGGGTAGATTTATAATGTCAGGAGGAGTTGGACTTCCTGAGTCACCTAGAAAATCTGAAGAGTGGAAAACGTACAGATTCATCTTGTGGGTCCAGTGCTGCATATGAGCTGGAAACTGAAAGAATACTACATGCACCTACACAGTGACCTGCTGTGGCTGTAAGTTCTTGGCCTGTTGTCAAATTTGTTAAATTTACTCCCAAAGCCAAAGCAAGATGCAACAGTTTGATGCTTTTTAAAGCGTGTTTCTGTAATCGTGAGATACTCCTCTGGATGAGGTGAAGACCTATCAGCCTTGACAGAGCAGGTAGATGTGTAGCTTAGATACACAAGACAGAAATAGTACTAATGTCACAGAGACTGAACCTTACTGATGCAGTTCATTTTCATGTCTTGTTAGTTGAATAAGGTTTTAAGTTTTGCTGTTGTCTACATCTATAAAACCAAGAGATGCAATATTTAAAAAGAGTAGATTGGAAGCTTACTATTTATCCTCGACTACAGCCATCATTCTGTAATTTTTCAGATAACACTCCATAAATAAAAGCTGCCAGCTTCTCTGCACATACAGTAAATCCTGAAGAGGCCAGTTTATGACGGGGTCAAGCCGATTTCAAACAGCAACACCTTGTGCTGTTCCCCAAGGAAGCAACATTTCCTCCTGCTATCACACATGGATAATGAATGAGAGGAAAAAGGTCGCACTTACCTATAACAGACACACAGCCCAGTGGGGCTATGAGCGATGCTGGGGCGAAGCCGTAGGCAGCAAAGTTGCCCAGTTCCCCGACACCCATGAGAACCACACCGCACCACCACATGGCCGAGGTGTAGTAGGGCTTGGAGCCACGCTGAGACTGGCGGACATGGGCATATTTCTGTCAGGAAGAGAGCGAACGAGGCTTATTAAGTGGAGAGCCTCACAAACTTTACGGCCACACAGATAACAACTTCACAGCCTCACACAGCCAAATACACAAAGCAATTTAAGAAATAACACAGCATTACTGTCGGCTGTCACCCAACTAATAACCTCTGCTGATTAGCATTTCATCTCAGAAGAGGCATGACACCAATCAGGCAAATCGATGAAGTGGGAAGCTGTATAATCATGCAAATGTACAGTACACTTTATAATCATTAACAGTTCTATCTCTGGAAACTTGCACTGACTAATAGGCAGTGGTGATTAGACTTTCCCAGCACTTTTTCACATCTAATTGAAGCTGTCACGTCTTCTCAGTCTGTCTCATGAACCTTAAACGTCACAAACACCCCGTCTGTGCACTTGCACAGCTAAACAGAGGCACAACACTGGCATAGTCCGATTCACACAGTAGAAAAGAACTGATCCTTTAGATGAGTAATGCTTTGAGACGAGTCTCCAAACTCTCTCACTTTGGTAAATGCTGGAGGGTGTGTGCTTGTAGCTAATGAATTACATTTACTCTTGAAATGACTGATGATCTAACAGCATGCAGGTCTAAAAAGAGCGAACATTTCACTCAAAAAAGTGTTGATAAAACATCAGGGGTGCATTAATAATGTTGCAATCAGGCCCAGACTTAATTGAAAAATGTATTGCTGGTCCCAACATCAAATTGAAATTAAATTCTAAAGTTGAAACATTCACTTCTGTTCATTTTAACTCAAACAGGCTTTGCTGCAGTCATTTTTGCTGAACAGAGAGTTCGGCCTAACAGTACTTAGAGAGTGGAAAAATTAGTCTTTAAAGGCATTACGTCCCCGGTGTGTGCCGAATGTCTGTCATACATCTGGATTCCAGTGTTTCCTACCTGTATGTTGAGTGAAATGCTGATGAGGACGTTCCCACATATGGAGATGATGATTCCCAGGAGATAAGTCTGTGGAAACAAACAGTGAACAGGCAGGAGATTAGGTGATGCTCTACTTGTCACACAACAAGTCCAAACACCCCATAATACCCGATTGCAAGTCTTCCCTCCAGCTGTCACATCTGTCATTTCCATGACAACCACGGAGAGCATTGTTCTGTTGGTGTTTTGTTCAAAGGCAAAACTGTGTGTGTGTGTGTGGAACAGAGGCTTCAAAGGCTTCATAATACCAAAATCTCTATTCTCACACACTCACGTGCGGTTAAAAGCAGCACACCAAAACATTCCCTCACCCTCATAATAGTCACACGATATCTGACACCTCAAAACTCTGGATGCAGGTCGGTACACACCTTTAGACACACAGACATGCAGGGTTTTGGGAAAAACATGCTCAACTGACAATGGTAAATATGCTGATGTACTGCAAGTGCAACTATCATGTTCACCATCTTCATTGTGTTTACATACTAACATGCTCACAACTGCCGCCAAACCATCCTGTTAGGATAAACAGAAGAAGTCCTCTAAACGTTGAAATATTATGGATTTGTAGCCAACTTTATAATTAGTGAATAAGTGATGGAAGGAGAAACAGGATACATCTACTTTAAGTGTTTCGAGAATACACTGGGCGGCTTTCCCCATATTCCTGGAAAAATATTGCCAAAGGAGGAAATTTAATTTTAGGTCATAAACATACCGGCGGCTGTGGGTGGACAAAGTTTATAGAGGACTGAAAGCACACAGTGGGGGTGGAATGTGAATGATGAAAACCTAAAGAAGGAAACTCAATCACGGTAAAAGAAATACCAGCAGCCAAGCACCGCATCACCTGAAAGCTCATTATGAGAGGGATGGAGGCTGGAGAGAAAGAGGGTTTACAGTGATGGGAGTTAAAACAAAGGGATAAGCAGCAGAGAGAGAGAGGTGGAGAACAGTGGAGGAAGGGTTTACACAGAACAGATGCAGCAGCACGAGATTAAAAAATGCAGGAGAAGAGAGAGAGTGTGAATGTTTGGGCTCAGCGGGTCACTTTGCCAGATAAGACAGGGAGCGCGCTATCATCAGTGTTATCCATCTGTTATTGTTAAAGAAGGTGACAACAGCACTGCAGTCAAAGGATACCAGAATGAATGGAGTGTGAATTAATTCCTCTGATCTCCAAATATACAACAGCTGATCACTATCACACAATCCAGAGGTCCACTATCAATCTGTTAAAGTGCATTATTAGAAAGCCTCAGTTGAAATATGAAGCATCTCTTGGCAATTCTGAGGACAAAGAGCTGCAATGATTATTTACTGTTAAAGCAAAAACCAATACCCTTCCTCAGGACAAGGAAAACGGCCATAACCAAGCCTTAGAAATGTAATGAAGTGCACAGAGGGATGAAACAAGGCAGGCCACGGTGATGATAGTTAACTTCCATAAAACAGTTTAATAACAGGCCTTTTAATGAGATCAGTGGTATAGCAGGGCGGCATGTCCTTTATTACAAGGGAGAAAAATGAGAATGACAGAGGAGTGCAGGAGGCGGACTGAACATTAAAAAAAATCATTAAAGATCAACAAGATCCCACGACTGCATAACCGTGGTATCTGCAAAATTAATTCCACACATAGACACATAAACACACTGAGTGGACTGACTAAGAGTGCAATTTGAAATGATTACTGAAGGTCAAGGCTACTTTATTATCTCGAATAGGAAAAATGTCTCACTATAGGAGTTTCATAGAGAGATGTTTTAACAATTAAGAGAGAGTAGATAAGTAACAACACGAAGATGTTGTTCTCTTACTTACTGAGGTGCAGTTTTAGATTTAGGATGGGTTTGCACTGTGTTAAATTGTGCTCTCTGGGTCGGAGTCATGTGATCTGTCGCTGGATCTTCAAAAGCTGCGGTTTAAATACCAACCTGTGATTAGCTGTCACTGCTGTCACAGACGAGCAGAACAACACTGCAAAGTTGTTAATTAATGCGTTGCCACATATCTATCGGCTGCAAAGAGGACATGCGGTCAGTCTGCCAGTAATGTAAAAGGCTTGATGTGAATTAGCACAGTGCATTCAACAGACTTAACACTGCAAGAGGTTGATGAGAAGCACAAATGTTCTGCAATATTAGGTACATCTGACTGAATTATGTATAAAACAATATTGCTTAATCATGACGCTCAGCTGTCAAAAGCACAATGATACTAACTAAGACATGTTGGTTCAAGACGAAGTATTCAGACATGAATTAAACTTAGCAGAGAATCTCGGCTCCTCAAGGTGATTCACTCGCCTCAATTCTCTGTCGGTGATGCAGGAGTGACATTCTCATTAACTGTGCGTCATAATTACACTGCAATCATACACTTGTATTGACTAATTGTACAATACTGTGGAAATGAGAACAACGCTGGGACACTGCAGAGCACGACACAGATCATAATAACACCAGCAATGGCACAACAATGCAGATAACATCACGATCACAGCAGTAATTCCTCACCCCACAGCCTTCTGATAAAACATGAGAGACTCCCAGTGCGCTGCATGATGGTGAGGCTCTCTGACCGAGTTGCACTGGATGGCTCACGAGCCCAGTTTAGCTGCCGTTCAGCTGAACCTGTGCTCCTTTTGAAACAGCAGTCAGGTCCAGTATAACACACAGGTGTGTTTTAAACCCCTTCAAGTTAATTTAAAATATGTCAGTGACAAAGCATCAGCTCCCCTAGGTTTAGCATGTTAGCCAGTGTTTACTAATTAGCACTAAACACAAAGTCATTTGGAGAATGTCTCGGATGGTTGTGCAGCCATCTGGCCATTAACCGAAGTACTGCACATTTGTAAATTTTGACCTGGCAATGTTGCTTGAAGGAAAGTCACAAAGTTATTGCAGTTTATCCAGACAGGGCATTATTTCGGAATTAAATTCCATGGCAATCAATTCAAGAGTTGTTAAAACATTTCACTCAAAACCACCAGTGTCAGCCTCAGGGTGCACTAAAGGAAAAGTTAAAGAGGTTAGGATTCGTCCTCCAGCAACTATGCCTGTCTGTAGAAAATCTGACAGCAATCCATTCAATAAATGCTGATATAATTCAATCTAGAGCAGGGTCATGGACAATAAAACAACCGACTAACATTCCTGGAGCCAGGCCACAAAATACCAAAATGGAAAAAGTCTCATACAACATTAAATTTAGCAATGGCTACCTAATATTGCATTGTCACATAATATCCAGAAAGTATTCTAACAACGACTCAGTCCCATATCTGTATCCCATCTTTTGGATTCAATCAGGGTTTAATTTTAGTCATTCCTGATGGATAAAACACATTTTATTGGAGAGCACTAGGTACATGAAGCCACATGCAAACTAGAATAAATCCAAACTAATACCACTGGTCAGTTAAAACATGGATCACCTTGAAAACAATAAAAACTAATAAAAAATGCCTCAACTGTTTGTCTACAAGTAAAGTAAAAAGTCCTATCACACTCCTAGGCACATGCTGGAGGAGAATAGAGACTTTGATGCTGCTTTTCCTAAAAACTACAGCTCAGCTTCAATTAGTTCTGACTTATCTGCTCATCAGCCAACAGCTGGCTGAAGTAAAACCACCACTCTTTAATGCATAACATGATTTATCGTCTCCCTGCCAGACCGATGAAGAATTCAAGCTGAGTGGATTTATATTTAATTTAAAATTTAAAACCACCACCTACAGTCTGGACTTTCTCCTCTGCTTCTATCTTCCTTTCACCCACTTCTCCACTTTCTCTTTGACACCAAGTCTGATGAGTCCACTGACCTGGAACATACCTACAGCAAGGATGACACCACACCAGAGCTAGGATTTACACTTCAGTGTGTGTGTGTTTTTTCTATATGTGTGTGATCATTGCAGTGCAAATAGGATTTGGGAGGAGAAGCAGGAGGAGGAGGTGTGGAGCAGATGAGCAGCTCGCTGATGAGATTCCAAAAGGACTGATATTACATCAAGGTATAAAGTGTGTGTTTTTTAAGTGTGTGGGTGTGCAGCGAACGCCTCCAATGTTGAAGCAGACAAACAGACAGACAGAGTGAGGTGTGACTCTGTGACTCTGTGGTAATTTATGATCAGACAGACGGACTCATCCATCAGGCCAGCTGTGCTTTGTTCACTAAACCAAGATCAATAACCTTGTCGGTCTTCACAGGAGAGGAGTGTAAGTGGCCCACTGCTATGGTGTAACGGAGCCCACGAGGAAGCTGCTGGTTAATACTGAGAGAGAGGCCAGGGGGCAGGAGGAAGTGTTTGAGTGGAAGTGTGTGAGTGAGAAAAAGTGTGTTAAAAGTACAAGGTGCTGGATGTACAGCCTGAGGAAAGCTCATTCCACAGAGTTCACACAGGAGATAGCAATTTAAAGTGTGAGAAAGGACTCATCATCTCAGCTTTTATTGGATTCATTCACATCAGATTAAGCTTGCCAGCAAGTGAAGTGAACCTAATTGCAGTAAATTATTCTTTTCTTTATTTGCTTGTGCGTTGTCAGTGTTGGTGGGCGTGCATTTGCAGTACGGGTGGTCACAGTGAGAATTAACCACCTCAACCAGACAGCAGGAGCCTAAAGCTGGAGTCACTGAAGGAGACAAATTCATATAAGAGAGAGAGTGTGAGAGAGAAAGGAAGCAGGAGAGAGAGAGGGAGATAAAGGGAGAGAGTTTTCCTGTCACAGGAAGAGCAAACAAAGCAGTCGAGGCAGGAGAGGCGGGCACACTGGGAGTGCCTTTGGCTTGTCGGCTTGCTTAGCAAACACTGCACACTTTACCTAAGGAACGCAAAACACACCACAAAGCTCCCTCTGTTGTACTGTACCGGTGTGTTTACTAGCTTAGTTTAATTTAGTTTGGCTTGTTGAAGTGATTAATCTCCACCATAGCTGCATGGCAAAAGGGAGATATTTCAAGATGAGGGCACTCTGTAACACACTGATCAGCCACAACATTTAAACCACTGGTAGGTGAAATGTTTAGCATTGATCATCTTGTTGCAAAGCAATATTCTGCTGGGAAATATTGGATCCTGCACGTCCTCCATGGCAACAGCATTTCTTGACAGCAGCAAAATAGTGCATCCTGCCACAATGAGGGTCCAAGGCATTGACCAGGCCTCTAAGCTCCTCAGATCCCAATCTAATCAAGCAACTGTGACATACGTCCAAACAAGCCCGATCCACAGTGGGCACACTCAGGAACCCACGAGGAACAAGTAGATCCACTGCCAACATCCCAGTACCAGAAAACATAGGACATCCCCAGAGGTCCCTTGTTCAGGCCCTGACAGGTCAGAAAGTGTTTTGAAGTCATGATGGGGACCTACACAATATCAGGCAGGTGGTTTTAATGTTATGGTTTATTGGTGTTATCTCACCTTAAAGAATTGGACTACTGAAGCCTAAACTACCTGTCAATAGTTGGAATTTGCCCTAAACACATGAATGAGTCAATTATTACAAATAAATTACCAACAATATAGCACTCAACAGAGCAGTTAGTGGTGAGCTGCCACAACAGAGTGAAGAAATATTCCAGGCTATCAATCAAACCCCTAAAACCTGTTTCTGTGCTGGCTGCTGCTTCTCAGCAGATCTATTAGCTCCCTGCCTCTTTCTCCACCCATTCCTTCCCACACCCTGCAGCTCGAGAACACCAGCTCACCTATCACTCTTCTCAAAGTATACTCTGCATTACACAATGGCAACACTGGAGAAACTCAGCCATATGTGTCTGACCTGGAAACCAATGATTCTAAAGAAGAACAGTGATACAGGAGGCCCTACCCTGCCAGCTGACGTGATTGGTTCCTTAAGTTTGTTACATATGAAACCCCGGATGTCTGAATCTGTGTTTCCGAGACAATGTGGAAATGCACAGCGATGTTGTTGACTGCTTCTTTGGCTCATGATCTGTCTTTTACTGTGTAAAGAAATGCCACAGGGGCATGTTAGCAAGGTAGGGAACTTGATTTTCAGCAGTGGGGGTCTTAAATAGTGGCTACAGGTTTCATCTCTAAAGAAAGGGGAAGTTTGGTTGTTTGGCTGAGTGTTTATCAGTACAATGGATCACACGTTTTAGGTCTGTCCTGTCTGAGTTAATGTCTAGGATTCTGTTTTTTAGGATTGATATTTAATCTACTACAAGACTCCTGAAGGTCATCATGTTTTATTTGTTCCAGATTTGGGATTGTCAGGTTAATTAAAAAAGTTATTAGAAATGTTAAACAACTATACTCTGAAAGACGCAATCCTGCATTTGATTAATTTCACAGTTAATTCTTTAAGTATATTTAAATAATAACAAAAACTGCATTTCCCCCTTGTACAATGCAGGTCTATCAGTCTGTAAAAAGCATTTATACATTTTGCTATAGTGACTTTCATTTAAGTGCCTCTATGTTAAGGGTATCCAGTTGTTTTAGGGCAGACTGCTCCTTTAACACTCCAGTTCCTGCTCTTGCCTTTGATGAAGTCATCTGTAACTGTTGGGTTGTGTCAGGCCAGCCACATGAGAAAGATGATCACACTCCAGCGCTTTTTTTTTTAGCTTTGGCAAAATGTAATTAATTTGTTACAAAGGAGGGATTCAACTGCACCAAACGTAACCAGAGAACAAATGACACTGAAGAACTGACAGCTTAACAGGCAAACAGCACGATGATACAGGCTGTGAGTAGCATGGTTAGTTTTTAATGTTGCCGCCGGAGTCTTAACAAGAAAGAGTGAAACTACTGAGAGAATCAGAGAAGGTAATTGGATTCTTTAGCCTGACACTGACTTTGAGGAAACTAAAGGCAACACATCAAATAAAGACACTACCGTTCTTTTACAGAGCACTTAAAAGTCACTGTGACAAATTCAAGCATGAGCACATTCATCATCTCAACACAGTCAGGGACTCATGTCAAAGTGTCTTCACAACAGTGTTTCTAAATCGACTGTCCTGCGGAGGACGTACCGCAGCTTTTGGTGTAAATTCTATTTTATAAGTATCAGAGATGAAGTCAGTTTAAGCTTCTGGTAATTTCTCACTGGATATTTCCCACCCTCAAGGTACAGACTTTGCATATGACATCCACCAATGAAAACAGTGCTCTGTGTGCGCACACACACAGACACACACAGACACAGACACACACAGACACACACAGACACAGACACATACACACACGCCCGTGTTGAGAACTTTATATTTGAACACAATTTAAATTCTGACTATTATCTTAATCCTGTATCCTACAACTGTCCTTGTGAAGAGTTTTATCATCCCCATAAAAGCACTCAAACACACACACATACACACACACACACTATTTTAAGCTTGTACATGTGCCAAGCAAAATGGATTACCTCGCCAATACATCCCATTTGCAAACCATGTTAAGCTGCTACCAAATAAAAGTCTGAAGCTGAAGCTGAATGGGCTTTAGGCCTGATGAAGGAACTGACAGCACTGATCCTCCTCCTCCTCTCTAGGACACTGACCAACATCAGACAGACAGACTGACGTACAGACAGCGTGGCCCTTTGTGTCCACTGACAATAGGGATCTGTCCCTCCCTGGGATGGGCTGATATGTGGATGAAGCCCTTCAGTTTCTGCTCAGAGGTGGTGGGTACAGGAGGAGGCGAGAGTAGTGTCAAATCAGTGACAAAGATGGGCGAGAAAGACAAAGAGGGAAGGATGGAGAGATGTCAAGATGATTTCTGGGTATGCTGACATTCCAGATTTATCAGTTTTGTTTTATATGTTAAGCTATGGAGAAAAGCATTAACTACTAAGTCAAAGTGAAATTTATTTATGAAGCACATTTAAACAGAAGAGCTGAACCAAAGTGCTCCACGGTTGAAGCAGCGGGACATAAAGCACGATAAAATACAAGGACTGAAAGACAAATGTGAATAATAGAAGACTATAAAATAACAGCAATAAAAAGCTACAGCACAACAAGACATGAAGTCATAAAGTGTCACGTTCTATTTGAATTGAATGCCGATGAGAAGAGCTGGATTTGTAGCAGCCACTTAAAAGTTCCTAAAGTCAGAGCAGCTCCAACATGAAAAGTTAAACTGCTGCACAGATTAGGAGCAGCCACTGCGATCACTTCTATTTTAGTTCCTATCTTGGAGCATCCTGACCTCAGTGCTTCAAGCATTCTACTATAAAGTGGTGCCAACTAATTCAAAACCAAAACAAACAATAAAAGTCTTGAAATAAATCCTGAAATGCAGAAGAAACCAGAAGGAGGATACAAAAATCATCCATGGGACCCCAGTCACTGATAACAGTGAACATCACTTGACAGATTCACTAAATAAAGGCTTGATCATGATCTAGAATTCATCCTAATACCAGAAAAAAACAGGCTAAAAGGATAATTAACACACTTGACTATTCTTAAAACCCCACAAGTATTAGAGCTACAAACCAGTATGAGAGTTGGGTAATTAAAATCATTTTCTTTATTACTCTGGAGGCTAAAATGTGCAGATTACATGGCAAAAAGCAGGACATGCAATTAATTTAAGCTTAATGACTGCACTGTAGGATCAGGTGGCTGGAAGATGAAATATTAACTGTGTGCACAGACATGGCCAAGTTTGTGCCAGAAGTGTTTCTCCCATCATCGTCCTCCTTCACCTCCTACAAACTGGCAGGAAGTGGTTGTACAGTAGTAAGTGCAACAAGTGATGTGCAAATTTAACCCGTGTTTTAAAAGGCTTGATTACACGCTACACTGAAAACCTCAACCACTTAGCTTCCTCAAGGTCTCATTGTGCTCGTCTCTAATTTGCGCAGAGCAACCAATAGGACAAGCTCTCCAAAACTTTACTGTAACTTTTACAGTGGCACATTTTCAACGCTGAAGGCAGCTAAAGAGCGAGACAGACAGATATTGTCCCCTGGATGTCGGGATGTTCTCTGGGATGGTGGGTAGCTTCGGACGGAGGGGGAGCTGGGACCATTAGCCAGCTGCTCAGGACTCTTACAGTAGATCTATTCTCTCTCAGCCCACCCATGGGCCATTACTCATTACTCACGCCTCTCACTCCTCCTCTGCTACTCTCTCTCTGTCTCTCTGTCTCTGGGCCCCATTGGTAATGTCACCCAAAGGAAACATGGCAAAAGGAGACAAACGCACTTACAAGGGGGAAAATGAGCATGAGGAGAATGTGTCTCTGCATAGGAGTAGGAGGGCAAGAGGACTGACATGTACAGAACAGCACATTTTCAGACACTCAGTAAAAGAAGTGTCTTTACATCATCATACAGCAACAAAGTGCACACTCTGCATAGCCAACTTAATGGACAGACTAATAAAGTCCACTTGACAAAGTTAAAAGTTCAAAAAGAAAGCGAAAACCTTTCAACACAATGATTTAGTCATGATCACTTTAGGAAATAGTTTCGAAAGGTGCCAACGCCGATAGATCTCTGCCCTGTCTGGCTCCCTCATCCCCACTGAGTGCTCATTACCCAAAGAGCCTGAGAGGATGAGGTTATATTTTGACTTTCAAAGTTTTGTTTTGAGACTATAACTTAACCGGCTCTTAGATTTTAGAGCTGCTCCAAATGGAGTTTAGAGAGAGAGGAGTTCCTGAAAGTTTAAAAAGCATGTAGAAGCTTTCGCCTTATCTCTGCAGCGGTGGCAGTGAAGCCAAACAGCTCTGGAACAGGTTCAGCATGGTGTACACCAACACAAGCACCAGGGAGAGGAAGTGTTGTGGCAATACTGTGACATGTGGTAAATAAATAAGGGTGAAATTTGATTTTTAAAAATTGATATTTTCAGGAAGCACGATCCTACATTCTTTAAAAGAAGGTAGATTGTCTGTTCTACCTGTATTCTTACAATTCATACCTGTTATGATAAGAATTTACATGTAAAATAACTTTTACCTTCAGGTGGAAAATGTTCAGAAAATACATGCTGCCTGATCAAAGGAGTGAAGTTTATCTCACAACGCACAGGCCTGATCTAAAACACGCACTAACTTATATCCATGTCTCTGTACAAACTCCATTTCAGGACCAAACTTACCTGCAGCGGGTTTTCCATAATCTCAGCGCGGTGAGCCTGAGCGGAGGTCAGAGGAGGAGCCGTCTGAGCAGAGCTGGAGTTCGCCATGTTTTCCTTATCATGTAAAAAGGACATGTTCTCTTATCACAGCTCCCACTCTCTGCACATCTCTGACCGCTGTCCTCATCCCATCCCAGACATCCCACGTCCCTGTGGCTCTGGTGGAAACTCACAAGGAAAACTTCTACAACCGGATCAAGAGTTTGTGATGCTTTAAAGACAGTCGGGAAAATGGCCTTTCCAATGAAAACAAGTTTTAAATGCAGCTGAAATGTTGTTTTCTGGGCAATTTTTACTATTTTATTTTGAAGGCGCCTATTTGATGAAAGTGATTTTTAATTAAATGCGGCAGCAAGAGCAAAAAAGAAAAAAGTATTTGTCCCCACGGGTCTATAATTCACTGAAGCTCTGATTTACGACATCATCATGTGCGTTTGAAGGTATCACAAATCAACAGGTGCGGTTCCTGTTACGCGTTAAACGTGCGCTCTGCACCGGGCGCAGAGATACAAAGCACCTTTACGCATTTCTTTGATGCAAAACTGCACTTTGAAGTCAGAATATCGATCGCACAATGTGGAATAGAAATAAGTTAATAGAAAAGCTGGAGTCATATCTCACCTAATCAGATTCCTTCATGTTTGTGCTTCCTGCTTGTGAATTCTGTTTCAAGGTCGGATGAAATGGCCACACAGCCAGAGGATTTATAGTGTTTGGGTTGAAATGAAAAGTGGATTTCATTTTCTGCTTGGCAGAGCTGTTGAATCTCCTGGGTCTTTGATAGGCTACCCTGAAATAGATATTTGACGAATACAAACACCAAGGCCTTTATATTCTGTTTAGTTTAATGCGTAAAAACGTGTGTTAAAGGTGGATCACCAGTGATGGAGAGAGCAAAACCTATTATTTGAAATATTCTTCAGTCAAAAAAAAATAAAACGTGGTTCAGCAGAGCTCCAGTTGAGTTTAAACCTAATGCCACCTGCTGGGCACATTCAGGAAGGCAGCAAAACTTGAGTGACAATCCCACATCCCATTGAGAAGAGCCGCATGATGCCGCACTTGTTGTTAGGTTGCTGCTGCTCTCACCAACAGGCAACAGGTGTGTCTTTGTGTATAAATTTGCAAATTTATTCATATCAGCTTTTCATCATCCCCTAATGGAAAACCTCATCAGCACCTCAAAGGAAGACAAAAAAACCCAACTCATCATAGAAAAAATGATGATGCAGACAAGGCCGGCTACATCAGGAGGACGGCATCTGATCTCCACTGAGTGTGGGTCCAGCTGTGGATCCGTCCCACCCAGAGGGATGAGCTGAGATATGTTGCTGTGTTGTCTTTTATGGCACCTCACTGATCCGGCATCCTTTCTGAGAATAGAAGAATGATAAATAAATGCTGGTTTGTTCTGGTGTGTCGTCAGCATAAACAACATTATCTCGTGCAGATGGGGCTGCTGCTTTCTTTCAGATACAAATGGCCTTTGCTATCACACACACACACACACATGCACACACATGCTTTGGTATAATGGCTTCACCCACATTTGCATTCATACCACAGAATTCCATTTCTTATTCCACACAAACTGGGATAATGATCTCCAAATAAGATGCAAAATTCTCAGGTTGGCCACATGTATTGATACACTGTTAACGGAAGAAGAGTTTTCAATAATTTGAATAAGCACCTGGACTCCTATGATTGGATTTTTGGACACGGGTGGGTTTTGGAAGCGTTCAAAAATGTACTAAAACTCTAATGCAGCAACCACATTCTTGGCATCTATAAACTTAATATTAAAAGTTAGATATTTTTAGTGTAATAAAGGAATGCCAAATAAACTACTTTAAAAATATGGAATAAGACCAAAAGAGCTGTGGCTGCAATTTGCATAGTCCAAAAATGATAAGCCACCCCCAGCCTCCCCTCCCCTCCCCTCCTGCATAGAAACAGGCTGAACAAAACAGTCTCTTTGTGTCTTTGGTCATTTTGCATATCCTTGTGGTTGATTTTTATCATTGTACGGTTGCTTTGTGTCTTAAAGTAGCTGTTTTGCAAGTCTTTGTGGATGTGTTGTGTCTCTTTTCATTCATTGAATGTCATTTTGTGGTTGGTTGATTTGACTTTCCAACAAGAAAACAGTCACACCATTTAGAAATTCTGATCCTTCTAACTCCAGTATTGTGGGCACCGTTTGAAGGTGGGAAAGTGCAGTTTATGGAAGCTGTGTAGCAGCTGGATAACACTGAGTGACATTACCGATTCAGGTTTAAATGAACAAAGTGAAAAGAGAGGCCAACAATGTCTCTATACCAGAAGTCCCTTCATCCACTGAGAGTCGAGGACAGTCCGTTCTGTAGCAGCGTGTTTGAATCTGAAGGACATAGTGGACCCACCTGACTTGCAAACTAGATGAAGCTGAAGCAAACAAATTAATTTGTTAGCAGCAATGCAGGGCCACTTCCTTGTGTGGGCAGACCTCTAGCTTTTGCACAAGATCTTATTGTTCCAATTACTGTCGTGGAGCTGCTTCTGTATTTAGGTCACCCAGATGCTGCTGTTGCACATTAATGGTTGGTATCAGAGCTAATTAGTGCACACCTTGTCAAGCGCGGAGACTCTGGTCAGGTGGACGCTTAATAATGTGTTAATTTGCTCTGTGTTTTGCTACAGTGCAGAAACTCAGACTCTCCAGAGCAGAAAGCTGGAGCGTCAGTGTCTCCAGTTTCCATCTGTATTCATCCTGCTCCTCCTCTGTCTGCGCTCTGTCCTGAGTCAGCCAGCTTCCTCTGCCATAATAATCAAGACCCATTTGATGTGATTACTGTGGCGTGAAGTGGAAGAGGGAAGACGATTGAAAGCACATTTTATTTCACATGTCGGAATAACATGACTAAATAGATTCCCCTCCATTTTTACTGTTTCCATAAATCTCCCAGGACCCTGCTGGTTTATCCATCAGCGCTGGCAGGGACTGCGAGGGAGCTCTGAATGACAACTTTTGTCACGAACAGAGGGCCCTGGCATTTTCCCCGGCGCTTATGGAGTCCCCCTGGCGAGGCGTCAGATGACACCCCGATGTTTTCAGTCAGGGATGAGGTCAACACATTGTTGAACCGTGACCTCTAATGGAGAAAGACGTCGGAGGACCGAGAGTGAGGAAATACGAGTGAAGAATAAAAACTATATGTGAGGGGAGAAAAGGGGAGATATAAAATGTTAAGAGAGACACATAAAGACAGTGAGGGAGTGGAAAACAAAGCAAAGGAGGGAGAGAGAGAGAGAGAGAGAGAGAGAGAGAGAGTGATAAAGGCAGCAGAGCAAAAGATAGGGAGCAGCAGATTTAGTCAACACACAAAAAAAAAACTCCTACACATTCTCACTTGAGCCTGCACCTCATGCTTCTAAGGAAAGGAGAGACAGAGATAACAGCATCGATACTTTCTTCTTCCTTTCTTCTCTCTCATTCTCATTCAGCCCTCTCCATCCTCTCTTTATCTCCCCCTGCCTTTATCTTATCATATCCCACCCCAAAGTGTGAAGAAAATGTCCCTCTTTAGGGATAAATGGGCTATCGCCTCTTGACCATGTGGGTTTAATTACTGAATATGAGATTTCAAAATGAGGGCTTGAAAGTGACAGAATGATTAAAAACTCTGTAATTGATTTGTCCCTGAGAGCTCAGAGCCGTTTGTCATGGGGAAACCTTTACCTCATATCCTAATCTCAGCACACACAGTATAAATCGTCTAAAAGTTCCCCTGGAAATCAGCTTGATGTAAATATACTGGCGGAGCTTCACCTTCTGCTACTTTAAATATATCAGTCAGTTCCAAATATACATTATTCTGTTCAAAATTACTTATACTCTGAATTCAAACACAGTCATTTGTTATTCATGATTTAAAGTCAGATCCTGAAATTGAAGCAACTGATCATTTTAATGCTGAAGACCTTTTATTTCTTTTACTGTTCAGCTGTCAGGGCTGAGACACAACGATAAAGCTGTCCAGTGTTTTACGTTTAAATTTATAGTAGGGTTCTGCAAAAAAGACTCCATCAAAAGATATGAGATGTGAATGAAAGCTTGCCAAGAGTGTGCAGAATGTAAATGCTAGTGATTGAAAATGCAGGAGGCTCTTTACTGAGACCAAAAATGGTTCTGAATACACAGATTTTTGTTAGAGTTTTTGCAGCTATCTAGGATTGGAAAAGCCCACATCATCATTTAAGTAAGCAGATGATGAACTGCAGCTTAATATAACTATGAAGTAGATCTTTAAATTGTTATATGCAACGTTGGAAATAGGTTCATTCCAGTATTGTACTTAAGTACAATATTAATGTACATTATATCAGTATTTGGGCTACATGGTGGCTTGGTGGTTAGCACTGTCACCTCACAGCTAGAAGATCCCCAGTTCACGTCCGGGTTAGGACGCCTGGGATCTTTCTGTGTGGAGTTCGCATGTTATCCATGTGCATACATGGGTTTTCACCGGGTACTCTGGCTTCCTCCCACAGTCCAAAAACATGCTGAGGTTAACTGATTATTCTAAATTGTCCATAGGTGTGAATGAGAGTGTACTTGGTTGTCTGTCTCTAAATGTGGCCTTGTGATAGACTGGTGGCCTGTCCAGGGAGTCCCCTGCCTTCGCCTGAGTCAGCTGGGACAGGCTCCAGCTCCCCTAGCTGTGACCCTATAGAGGATTAAGCAGTGTATAGATAATGGATGGATTATGTCAGTATTTCAATTTTTTGCCATTTTCTGCCTCTACTCCATTCCATCTTGGAGCAAAATGTTGTATATTTTGCTCCACTAAACTCTATTTCACAGCTGTAATAACCTGTTTAGTTCAAGATCCCATATGAAACAAACAAACACATAAGTTTCTAAAATTCAATTAAGATGTTAAAGAAGCAGTATCTGGCTGGGCGTCCTTGTAATATCTCAGATGTCATGTTCGAAATAAAGATAATTCTCCTCTAACTTTCATAAAATGTTCCTGGTCCGTAAAGACCAACTTATCCAGCATATCACAGAAAATAGAACTATTACAGAGAAATCTAAGAAAAGAATATAGCTCTCAGAAAGATGCTTTGTCTTCTCATCTCTGCCATTAATCATCTCACATCCCCACAGGTTCATCTTGTGATCCTTTGGACCCCTGCACCTAGTTTGGAGAAGCTCCACCTGGATCTGCTGTAGCCCTAAAATGCTGCTTAACTGTGGTTTCATCAGTGCTAATGTTCTGTTAATGTCATCTAACTGGCAGAGCCATGTTTCTATAGTAACAAGTGGTACACATTATTATTTCGCAGATAACACTTTTACTGAAGAATATGCATATGCTTTTCTTGTAATGTAGTAATTTTACATGAATATGCTGGAACTGAATACTTGCTCTGCCGGGGCTGTTTCATTAGCAGGATGAGGTGAGCTTGCTATGACAAAGTAAAACTGAAGGATTTCTTTGAAAAGCAAGGCCTGCTATCACAAAGACAGCAGATCTAAAGAGACTTGTTGAGGAATAAGCTATGAGGAATAGTTCCACCTCCGCAAAGCAGCACATTAAGCTCAATCATGTGGGAAAGAAGAATGAATCAAAAGCAGGCCGCTTCAATGGAAAGCAGAAAGTGAATAATCTGCAGAGGACAGTCTTTTAGCACAAATAATTTAGCGCAAACCACCTCAGTAATCCTGAACAAAGTCCCGACGACATGTGCTGTTACCAACATCAGGCTTCTTCGCCCACGCTAATGAAATCTGAGGAGGTGTGCGTGTGCCATCAGAGATACCATTCAGGACTGATGGAGCCTTCAGACCAAGAAGTCGCCTATTATTTACACCTAAATCAGATATCCGACACAGAAAATGAGCCAGCAGGTAAATGATAAACGCTGACAGCCGCCTAATCCTAAGATGCTGACTTCTGAAAAGCATTCAAATGCTGTGGTGTTGACATGTTGTTGAAAACACAGGCATTAAATGACACTCCTGCACACTGACAGAAGATATGATGAGAAATTATCAAAACATGTGGATCACAAATATGAAAGAATCAAAGTGAGCAGAGGATGACACAGAGGCAGTTAATAAGACCCTGCTGGATGAGGATAATGACCGAATAAATAGGATTATAATCACAGCACAACATTCCCATACAACCACAGATGGTTCCCACAAGTGTGAAGCATTGACAGGGAAAGTCTGTGATTTCACATTATTGCAAATCAGTGGTTGTGTGTGTTTTCAAAGCTGTTGCTAAGCTTCCAAAGTCCCACAAAGCTGCAAGTGAGGGTGTCGAGGATCTGAGATGATCTATAATTCCACATTATTGGGGAGCACCTGAAGAGCATCGATTTCAGTTTTCATTAAGCCCCCTTAAAATCATCCAGAATGAGGAAGTCGTGCGTGAATACAGCTGTAAAGACCCAATCTGTTCAGGCAGTCTCATGGGTTTACATGTTAAGCTCCAATTGTTGGGAGAGAAGAGGGGAAAAAAACATGATGAAATATTAATGTGCTGGCTGCCTGGGAGTGAAAAAATCTGGGAGTGAAAGATGTTATTTAGACGTAAACAGTTCCAGGGCTGCCTGCAGCCTCTGGTCATATTTTCCAAACAAGCAGTGCAGTACAATACAGCGAGAAGGAAATTGCTTCCAATGATCCTTAAATGTATTTTTTAGATGAAACTCTGGCCCGGTGTTTTAAACAGGATGGCCACTAAATGACACTGGGAAGAGGAGAGGCTGAAATGATCACAGTGGCACAGCCTGAGGGAGAGGCGCTGCCATTAAAGTCTTCAAGTGGTAACCTTTTAGTGTGACTCCTTATAACTCGGGGCAGAAAATGGGCCGCATGTGTATTTTTCAACGCTGAAACGGCACAAACCAAGAGGACTCTAATGTGTTTCCTGTGTATTGACTCAACAGCTTAGACCGGAATGAATGACACAAACGATTGACCCGCATTGCGCCTTTCTTGTGCACAAAATACCTCCCAACTAAGACCTAACTAATAGCGCCCGCAGACAAAGGCTGCCTCACCCAAAGTCTCTTCGGCGGATGCTTGTTAGTATACTATCACCCTCATTAGACACACTGGGATGTGTGAGACAAAAACCCTCAGTGCTTAATCAATAAGAGCAAGGCTGCCCTTTAACACTGGCTTTATGTTCTGCCAGACAGGCCTGTTGATGATGTCACTGCTGAATTGATAGAAGCAGATTCCGGTTTTGGAAGTAGTCAGTGTTGAAGGCTAGTATGTGGCTTTTTATCCTGGATCAGCGCTGTTGTGACTATTAGTTTACATCATTTCCAATGGCGAGACACTGGCATGGGTTGGATGTCATAATTCTATTGATCTGCACTGCATGAGAGAGAGAGTTTGATCAGTGACCAGCAATCAATTGCAACCTTTACATGATAGTATCTGCATGAAAACAAACCTTTAAACAGGTTACAGCATCTTCACTGTAATAACTACGGGGCGTTCAGGTGGCTTTGAGAGCTTCTCTGATATGCAACAGGATTAGTTTTGTTTCAGCGTAATATCAAAGGGCACTCGTGTGATTTTGGAAATGCAGTTCATGTGAGTCATCATGAGGATTTTTTTTCTCAGCCTGTTAGTTGTGTAATGTCTTCTTTGGCTCTGGGGGAGCTCTGGGGAGTTGAGGATGCTGCAGGCTTATTTCAGTTTGAGCTTGGAGATTTTGATCATCAGTCCTTCTTTCCAAGTCAGTTTCAAGGTGTAGCCTGTGTGTTTACTAGACGATTAGTCTCCATCATGAGAAATGTTAGCTGCCACATTTTTGGAGCTTCTATAGACATAAAAGCCAAGATATTGCCACCTCCTGCTGCACAGATTCATTTTAAAAATCTCTCTCATGTGTGTCATTCAATTGTAGTGCAACACTGATTCACTGCAGTAGCAGGGTGGCCATTATGATAAATCACTTTCATAATGTGTTTATGCAAAACGATTTGGCATTTGTGCAATATTATGAGAAGAGATTACAAGTTTGTCTGTGTGTGTGTGTGTGTTTATCCCGATCACTGTAATAATGTCACGCCAGTGTGGCACCGGAGTGGCTGCAAGAAGCCACTTTACAGTGACACCGTAGCCTGAACGCACCACAGTTTACCTCCAGTTGATGTTGTCATTAAAAGCTTCCCCTGGCTTTCCGTCTGGAGGCTTTTTTACGCGTGTTTGTTAGTTGGTGACTCCCTCTCCTCTCCTCTCCTCTCCTCTCCTCCCGAGCTGCGCCTCGCCCCTCAGCACCGTGATGCTGAGATTACTCCTGGAGGGCGGTGCAGGGAGAGCTACGTGTTGCTGCGCAGCAACAGATAGAAAGAAGAGAGAGAAAGAGAGAGAGGGAGGAATTCCCTCGCACAAACAAAAGCAGCTGCCAGGGCGTGTATCAGTTCCTATGGCTCCCAGAATTTACTGTAATAAACGTGGCGGATACCTGTAACTGAAGGAGGCGTAGAAGCCTGGTGGATGTCAGGATGTAAGAGCGAGCAGCCACATCAAACCTGCGGGTGTATCTGAGGAAGGAGCGTCAATTAATCTCTGACTGGAGGCAACATTATACTTGACATCGCGCCGACACCCTTTGGAAACATCTTCCTCCTCTTCCGCTCAGAAACCTGGCAGAGACGCACCTGTCTGGAGAAAAGGGGACAAAGGTCTCTGCTTTTATTGCAGGTCCACAGGTTGCCTACGAACTGCAATGAGCCTTCAATGGAGTTGAAATGCGGCGGAGTCTCCTCGTGGGTGGATTCGGTTAACTAGACGCGCTTCAAAGTAAGTTCTTACATGTCTCTTTGTGTGAGCGCTGCAAAGCCTGACAATCATTGTTCTTTTCTTTAAAAAAAACAACGTGGAAAACACGTGGTTCAAACAAATAAATCTAATGATACAACCTGTCAGTTTCAAATAACTTCCTCTCTTCTCTCTGATTGTGCGTCTCTCTTTGTGTCTCTTTCTATCTGATCCTCTTTTGTGTCATTGTGATTTGTTCCGTCGCCTTTTCTTTCTTTCTTTCTTTCTTTCTTTCTTGTGCGTCTCTGTGCCTCTCTGTCTCCAGACATGACAGGTCAGGTCTTGGGGGAACCGGGCAGCGTGGCTCACATGGATGACAACGCCGCCATCCGCATCAACGTGGGCGGCTTCAAGAAGCGTCTCCAGTCGGACACACTCTCCCGGTTCCCCGAGACGAGGCTTGCGCGTCTCCTCCACTGCCAGTCCAAAGAGTCCATCCTGGAGCTGTGCGACGACTACGATGACACCGAGAAAGAGTTCTACTTCGACAGGAACCCTGCGCTCTTCCCCTACGTGTTGAATTTCTACAACACGGGGAGGCTGCACGTCATGGCCGAGCTGTGCATCTTCTCCTTCAGCCAGGAGATCGAGTACTGGGGCATCAACGAGTTCTTCATCGACTCCTGCTGCAGCAGCGCCTACCACTGTAGGAAGATGGACCAGGATCGGGGGGAGGACTGGGAGGACCGGAGCGACGAGGGAAGCACCACATCATCTTTCGACGAGCTGCTGGAGTTTTACAACGACGCCACCAAGTTTGACAAACAGCTGCTGGGGAGCGCACGGAGACGCGTGTGGCTGATGCTGGATAACCCCGGCTACTCCGTGGCCAGCCGCATCATCAGCATCCTCTCCATCCTGGTGGTGCTCGGCTCCATCGCCACCATGTGCATGAACAGCATGAGCGAGTTCAGCCTGTTGGACAGTGAGGGTCAACCCACTGAGGACCCACGTTTCGAGACTGTGGAGCACTTTGGCATCGGCTGGTTCACTCTGGAGCTGGTTGCCAGGTTCGTGGTGACTCCAGACCTGCTGCACTTCTTCGACCACCCGTTAAATGTAATAGACCTGGTGTCCATACTTCCGTTTTACCTGACACTCCTTATAAACCTGGTGGTGGAGAGCAGCCCGGCGCTGGCCAACCTGGGACGCGTTGCGCAAGTGCTGAGGCTGATGAGGATTTTCCGCATCCTGAAGTTGGCCCGTCACTCCACGGGGCTGCGCTCCCTCGGGGCCACCCTCAGGAACAGCTACAAAGAAGTGGGCCTCTTACTTCTTTACCTGGCCGTCGGGGTGTCGTTTTTCTCCGTCATGGCCTACACGGTGGAGAAAGAGGACAGCGAGGATCTCTCCACCATCCCGGCGTGCTGGTGGTGGGCCACCGTCAGCATGACCACGGTGGGGTACGGAGACGTGGTGCCGGTGTCCATAGCGGGCAAGCTGACCGCCTCGGCCTGCATCCTGGCCGGGATCTTAGTAGTTGTGCTTCCGATTACGCTCATATTTAATAAATTCTCCCTGTTCTACAAGAGACAGAAGCAGCTAGAAATCGCAATGAGGAGCTGCGATTTCGACGAGGGGATAAAAGAAGTGCCCTCGGTTAACCTGAGGAACTATTACGCACACAAAGTGAAATCCCTCATGGCGAGCCTGTCAAACATGAGTCGCAGTTCACCAAGTGAACAGAGTCTGAATGAGTCAATCCACTGAAACAGCTTGATGCAGGACACAGTGTGGCTGTGAGGAGCTGTCCAGGGTCCTGAAACCTCTGGTGCACGAGTCCACTTCCTTCCACTGCTGTCTGACCATTTGCCTCTCTGTAGCTCAGTGCAATAATGTGTTACTCTATGTGTCCCTGACAATGAGAAAGTAAGCAAATGTACAGGACAGTCTGAATATGATATCTCACTGTGCACTCTTATGGCCCCGCATCGGACCAGGCCACAAATCTGACCACATCAGATGAAAAAGACAGAGAATGCTGTAGCTGTTTACAGTCTTAGACAGTGTCACACTGTAGTCCACCTTCGAGCTGTACTTGTCGTGATCAAATATGTCTGAAGTAACTCCAGCTGTACCTTTTTTGGAAGAATCTTGATGTGTAATTTTGGTGTTGCAACGATACTTCAGATGTGTGGTTAAAGCAAAATGTATTAAACTAAAAGAAAAAATACAGAACATACTCGCTTGTTTTTAATGTGCGGAGTCTGAGTTTGACTCAAGTGCGTTCTACTGATTGAGATAACACATGTAAGCCTGGGGATTTATGATAGTGACTGACACAACATCTTAAACAGCTTGACAGGCATAGCAACAACCATTCAGAACTGACATACTGAATAAATGTGTTCTTGTGGGATTTGATTTTCTTTTGTTGTTGCTTTTTGGTGGCATCACAGTTTTCAAAAAAGACAACTGTTTGATTTTAATCAATGTGCTTTATCAATAAGCAGCCTGTAAACCTACCACTATAACAGCAGTTAGCCTACGTCACAGGAGAACTGAAGATAAAATGTTTTATATGCAGTTGCTAAGGGACCACTGCCTATACAGAATACAGATAAAAGCCTAGCTTTTCTTTTCTCAGTGTTGCGGTTCATTTTAATCTTTTAGTGTACAAGCAGTTTGTCTCCCTGACCACAGTCTATAAAGATGAACAGCAGCGACAAACCTACATATTTCTCCATTTTTTCCTATCAAGTCTGAAGATGTCTGGATGAAACTAGCTCTGTTATTCTACTAAGAGTGAAGTTTTTGTGTCTTCTTTCCTTATTCTGGTCAAACTTGCAGTAAACAGTTCTCTCACTGGACACAGTAGCAGCTGCAGACATTCAACAGAGAGTCTCACTTAGTGGCACTGATCTCTGTTTAAAGGACAAAAAGCTATTTGATACAAGTGGACTCCAGCTCTAAAAAGTCAATGGTAAAGACATCTCATATTTCGATATGGTTAGCTGCATTGATTTCAGTTTATATCTAAAGAGCATTTTATTTTGAAATTGGTTTTTAAAATGAGAAATGGCCATTGTTATTTTGAGCTGAATCTTCTTGTCAACATAGTTCAGAGTGAAAAACAATCAATGCAGGACGCTCACTGCTCAGTCTTTAGTTTTTCCAATAATAATAGTAATAATAATTTATGTAATAATTCATACATTTATGCACATGTCACTGACTTCAGCCATCAAACTATTCTGCTGCTCTGCTTGAGGGATAGTTTGATCCATTGTCTCCAGATTGTTAGGTATCGAACACATTCGTGCTCACAGCTAATTAGTCTCAGCGTATAAAACTACAGATTGCAGCCTGCCACCTGCATCACAGGAACCTCCAGAGGACTCAGAGAGAGAAAAATAAAAGGAGTCTAATGTCACTTTTTGATTTTATACAAAGGAAATGTAGTATTATATAGTTCTGGAACACAGAGTTTTGATTCATTCATTCATGGATGACAGGGGGGGAACTCAGAAGCACAGAGGTAATTTCAATGCACTTCAGCAACAAGGTTGAGCTCATTTGTAAAATCCTGTTGAGGAATCTATGTATTTCCATCATCTTTTCCCAGAATATTTCTGGGGAGCTCATTTGGAATAATATTTACCCTTAGAGTCCAATTATATCAGTCTTCTTTTGTTTACTCCTAAACTTTTAAAGACTTTTGCTCCGGGGAGTGAATCCAACACACCACCGCTGTGCCAAACTCATATGGAAAAATCAGTAAATGAGTTCACAGAGACAGCGGGTGACATTTTTACATATCAACAAAGGCTTAGTGAGGGAAAAAAATAAAATGAACAGTAGCTAATCTTTTCTATCTTAGGGAGAAAAAAGTAATTATAGAACTTTGGGAGAAGATTGAAATGTACTTTAGGACTGCAGGCATTGGAGAAACAGTAATAAGATTAGTAGATTTGGCCAATGTCATCCAAGTCCAAAAGCCTGGTGTGTGCATGTGTGTGTAGGTCAGTGTGACTCTTGAGGAAGAAGATGGAGATGTCTGGCCCCTGAGCTGCCTCCCTTTGGCTCGCCTGTATCATTACGCTGTGACTGTGGTGATAGATGTAAGGAAGGCCCAGGGCCTGCCTGGCACACAGCTGAGTACAGACGGCAGCTCAGGTCATTAGAGGACGACTGGGGGGGGGGGATTTTCAACCAGCACAGCCTGAATATCCAGTCCAACCATCCTCAAGACTGAAATCTATGACTCATCATGCAAAAAGGAAAAGTCTTTTGTTTGGTTAATTTCTCCCACATGTAACCATCATAGCTTTTAGAGGTGCACTTGATAATCAGGCTTGCTTCATTAATTTTTTTGAATGACTGATTATTAAATCAGAAGACTCCCCTTTGATCAAACGTTTCCTGATGTAAAAAGAACTTCCTTCAAAGTTAAACGTGTCTGGGTTTATTTGGCTCCTTTTACGTCAGCTGAGAGCAAAGACAAGAGCGGAAGAGCATAACAAAGATGAAAATGTGGGAAGAACGCTGAGCACTGACAGGGAATACGAGCTCAATTATGTGTGTGTATGTGTGTGTGTGTGTGTGCGCGCGTGTGCGTGTGCATGAATGTACTGTACACAAACATACTAGATAGCGTGTCTAATGGGGAACTTATTGAAGCTGGCAGTGTGAGCGTCATCTCCAGCCTGCTCTGTACTGGTGATATAAAACTCTGTTACTAAGCAGGCGTTCCGTGTTGTTGCACATTACCATCTGCTACTATCCCTTTTGCTTTAAACAGTGTGGGAAGATTGGATCTTTTCAGTGTGCTTGTTTCTTTCTCTCGCCGCACGTTCTACGTCTTCCCACCATGTCTGATCTGTGAACGTTTCCAAAAATAACCTCTCATTACACGGATCATGGCATGGCTAATTATCACATGCGGATCTCATGCAAACACAGGATGCAGGTAATGCGGAAGGCTGATCAGATTGCTTTATGCCAGCATAAATCAAAGATAATCAGGGTATTTTTGTTCATATTTCCCATCTTTATATTTTTGTTTTAAGTTCTTACATCAGTTTTAACCTATATCTTAGACTTATTTGCTGATTTGTAAAACAAAAACTACAGGAAATATTACACTAAAAGAACAATTCATAGACCAAGACTTAAGAGTGACCAGGCTTTGAGCTAATGAACAATGCTAGCAGGGCAAAACTCATACAATTACAATGCTAAAATGTTAATTTTTAGCAGGTATAATATCTACTATATTCAACACCATAGTTTAATGTGTTAGCCTGTTAGTATTTTCTAATTAACCAAGGCTAAGTGGAGGTTAAGGTAAATGGACAAAGCATGCAACACTAAGGGCCTCAGACAGGATTTATTAATCTACTTTTATGTAATGGAACCAAATTATTTTCATTTATGCTGAGCTTGATTTTGTTGGTTTCATTTTTTCTGTGTCAGTCTGTTGACACACAGAGGAAAGCTGAAGTGAGATCAGATTATTCCATCCCAGAAGTGCTGGAAACCACAAATTCCTTTAATTACTGATATCTCTGTATGTTTCTTAATTAATTTTTGTTTGTTTGTTTGTTTTGTCAGTAAAATGTATATAGAAAAATGCCTACTAATATTTTTAAGTCCCATGTTTTTGCCTGCCCAACAGTCAAAAAGTCATATATGAAGAGTTCACTATGACAGATAACTACAAAAACTAACAAATATTTACATTTGATAATCTGGTACCAGGGATTTTCAACAGCTACTTTAATTATTGACAGCTTTTTCATTTTTGTGAATCAACTAGCAGATAAATCATCTTCAACTATTTTTAATAATCACTCAATTGTTTACTTTGTAAGAATGTCTGTTATTACATGCTAGAAGCCCAACTAAACACACTTTTGTCTTTCCAACATTCAAAAAACCTTTGAAGTTTGTTATTAATTCTACAACTTCCCTCCAACAGAGATTTTTTTCAGCTTTGGAATGGTTTCTGGGTGTCTGAAGAAACAATGAAAATGCCCAGCAACTTATTTTTACCCCCTAGTCCCTCAGGAGGATAATCCAGTCATGATCCACGATTAGTACCAAACATAAAGTACCGCTGAGGCTGAGGGGAATGCCATTAGTTCTGAAGGTAAGCCATAAACTAAAGCACCGGTCTTTTCCCCCAGGGCCAACAAAAGTGAACGGATCACCAAGAAGTGGATGCATCAGATTTCCAATATGTTGTCAGACATTTTAGTCACCGAAGTCATTTGCTTCCATCACCATGAATATAGCAACCTATCTGGTACGTTGAGATATTTCACTGGTAAAGTGAAAACGCTCACCTGCTGGAGGTACAGGAAGAAACGTCTAAGCATCCCCCAGTTCATTAAGTCTCATCCTCTAGAAATTGAAGGTGTGTCCAAAATTTCTTGCCGTCCCTTTAGCAGCACAACTTTTGCAGCTAAAATAAGGACTCTTTTTTTTAGGTATGATGTGAGCGTTGAATGTTTACTCAAGCCTTACTTAAGTGAAAAAAATCACAATGTATCAAATCAACAAATATTATATCAAACTACAGATAAAGGCCTGTGACCCCACAAAACCTCCAGCAGATAACGCTGCTTTAGAAAACCTCCCCAGGCACTCGATCATTAAAGAACTTGTGAAAGATATTAATTCTAGGTAAATGGCTCCATTAGCATGCCTCCTTTTTAACACAGCCCTTGGTCTGCTACCATTAAGTGACTCATCCACAGAGACAGATGTTTTTGGATCTAAATCATAATAGTCTTCTCACTGAATTTTAATGAATACCACGAAATGGCCCCATCCAACACTTAGCGAGTGCTATTCTACCATTTACCAATGACGTTTATGAAAATCAATCCACAGATGTATATTGAAACTCGATGTCTGTCCCTGTTTAAACGTTCCGAAAGGCCAGCAGATGCATTTTTGTTCTCAGCAGCCAAGGAACTTACTGATGTACTTCGGCAGTTTTGTTTGGATGGCACAGAGGCAGCAGAATGAGCAACACGCTTTCATTATACCAGCCTGTATAATCCAGAGCTTTCTAAGTGCAAGTCTGACACCTGGGTGATTTCAATAAACTTTACCTCTGAGTTTATTAACCTTTGCTTTATCCATTACTTTTGATACGATACAATAAGTGTGGGAGCTGGACCAGAAAAAAAATTCTTGCAGTGTTTGCTGTAGTTGGTTTCTCACCTCTGCCTGGATACTCTAAGCTGCTTAGATGATTTATATGACCATCTGGCTACATCGTCACTTCCCTGGCAGCCAGGCCAAGGATTCTTCCCCTGAAAGTCTCTTACTGAGTTTATGTCCACAGAGTATATAGGGAAATTAGTATTGGGAGCAAAACGTACAGTGCACTGAAAATCATTTTTCATATGGACTACCTGGAATGGGGTTGTGTGTAATTTCTCCAAAGACCTTCAAGAACTGCAGTAATAAGCTCCTCACACTTATTATATCATGCACAAAGTCATCAAGGGGTCTGAAACAGACACACACACCTTCCATGTCTTTCCATTACGACATCCTAACCTTAACCTAAACTTAACCTGATTCTAACTTTAAAACACATCTCCACCTTAAAATGTAATGGTTTACATTATGTGCACCTTCTACTGAGTCCCTATAACATGACATAAACAGATTTAGGTTCTCACAGAAGGAGTAATACCCACCCACATACACACACAAACACTAAAAAAGACACCACCTCTTTACCCCTCTGAGATGTTTCTACTCTTAATTCTCACATGCCACCACACTCTGTAACTCTGTGAGTCAGTGGTCCTGCTGGTGAAAGCATAATGAGGCCATAGTTACCACATGAAGGCTGAATGTGGGACAGCACCTCTGTATGCAGCGACCTGAACATATGATATATTCTTAAGCCAATGCAGAAGCTCCATGCCAGCCAACAGAAACTCTCCTGAAGTCCAGAATTGGTTTGTGAAGGAACATGCATGCCATTACACACCGCCGCACACGCACGGCTCCAAGTAAATTGAACCGCAGGTATTTCTCAGACACTGAATCTCCCAAAGGTGACAGAGAGTCAGACAGATTCAGATTGGACCCATTGTTACACTTGAATGGGTGTTGGGGGGGGTCGAGTCAAGAGGACAGACACAATCAAACTTTTCCCAACTTTAAAGTGAGAGGAGAACTGGAGGAGCCACAGATCACTGATCGGTCTGTCTCTGTGTGTTATGTGTTTGTGTGGCCATATATTTGCATGTATAGTGCTTGTGTGCATGCAGAATGTATGTGTGTGTGTGTGTGTGTATGTGTGTGAGAGAGAGAGTGTGTGTGTCCTCCCCCCTCCCCGAATCAATTTCCTCTAAGAGGTGCCAAGGACGATGGTGTAGACAGTTTGATTTGTAAAGCTTGAACAGCAGTGTGTCTGAGAGCTCCAGTAGCAGTCCACCTGAGCCCAACAGGATGACGTCAATAATACCTCGAAAACCCTGACATCTCAAGGTGTGTGCTTTTAGAAGAAAAAGAACAATCATTTCGAAGGGACTTTTGCAATAATACAGGAAATATGAGCGAAGGTGGAGCACGGGCTCGTGACAGTGTGATGAAAAAGGTCTGCAAGAAAGGCAATAATACTGTTCTTCAGTTGGGGTAAAGACAAACAATGGGAAACCATTTACATCAGTCAGGGCCACAGGCACCAAAAATACAGGTCTTGACTCTATTTAAATGGAAACTAAGTAGAAAAAAGAGAAGAATACAGACCCAGGATCAAAAGGAAATTTCAGTTGTTGGTGGAACGTGTCATTAGTGCCGTTGTCAAGAGACAAAACTCGCGACATGTGAGGAACTCTAGATGAAGAAGAAGCAGAGGCTGTGATAACACACTGTGAGACATGATGTGAATATAATAGCATAATGAGTCTATTTCTGTTCCTTAGAACTGCAGCCCCTCTCACTGTTTTCTTCCCAGCTCTCCCCTTTTTGCTCCATCAATCTTACTGGATGATCAACTCGCTAAATACTCAGGGCTACATTCATCCCCCTATAGTGCTGGGAAATGGTGATAATTGCCAAATTTGTTATAATTGCAGTGATGTAACGTGTCTAGTGTGGTTAATTGCCTTTGAAATCCACCTGGTGTTGGAATTATACTGTGCAAAGTGCTGCAGCCGCTCCGGAGGGAGCCACGCTGTCTAAATGAAACTGATTATGGAAACAAACTGAGCTTGGGCCTGGCTCTCTGTGTTCTGTGGAGTGGCCCTGTGTTTTTCATTTTAGTTAATCCTGGGTTTGCTTCTGGTGGAGGCGGATTGTGTGCTAAGGTAAAGGTGGAGGTGCCTGCTGTTCCTTCAGACAGATAAATTGTTTGCTGCTGGTGATTGACACTCTGGATGTTTCTCTGCTGGTGTAAAAAATTACATCATTTAATAAACAGGACTAGCCACTTGTAGTTTGTTGCAGTTTTAGGCATTTGATTTAAGAAATGAGTCTATACTGTCCTCTGTATCCTGAGGCAGTGAATCTGAGACAATACGAACATCAGTAGACTGTTGTAGTCATTTAGAGTCCTAAAACTAAATGCCATTAACTTCAAATTGATTATCAAGTAAATCAGATGCAATAAAAACTGAATACTGCAACATAATATCTGGTAATTAGAGTGTAAAATGCAAATATAGCAGCTTTCATTTGTTACTACTAAAAGCTGTTACATTTGCTCACAAGTTTTAAAAGTAACCGGTGACACTTCACTGGTGAATGCTGAGTAATAGACATCATTTTCATTTGTCACCGTGAGAATAATGACATAGCAAGATAGAAACAGACACGTGTTGTCCCACCTTCCATATTCATTATCATCTGAGCTGGCTCCTGAGAGGAATGTCTTCTCAGTCTTCCAGCGTTCTCACCAAGAGTCTCTAACTGTGTCTGTTTGTTGTTCTGTGCTGCGCGGTCAGTGTATAGGAGGCTTATCAGAGGATTTGTTTTGTTTGTTTTTTTGCAGTTCCCTGTTGCAGCTTGAAACAACAGTGGTGGAGAGTGAACCCAATCAGGGAGTAAGTTACCGGCCACAAAACCAAGACAATGACCCGAAGGACACTGAGAAACTCTGTAGAGGAGAAGGGAAACACAGAGTTACATAAAGTCAAATCATAACGGGTGACACATTTTTTTCTTTCCAATTAGGAGACTATTGTTAAAATAATTTATTCATAAAAGCTATTAATTACAGAAAGAAATTAAAATTCTTACATAAATTCTGCATGGAGGCTCGGTGGTTAGCACCATCACCTTGCAGCTAGAAGATCCCTGGTTCACGTCCCGGTTAGGACGCCTGGGATCTTTCTGTGTGCAGTTTGCATGTTCTCCCTGTGCATGCATGAGTTCTCACCGTGTACTCCGGCTTCCTCCCACAGTCCAAAGACATGCTGAGGGTAACTGATTATTCTAAACTGTCTGGAGGTGTGAATGAGAGTGTGCTTGGTTGTCTGTCTCTGTGTGTAGCCCTGTGATAGACTGACAACCTGTCCAGAGTGTCCCCTGCCTTCGCCTGACTCAGCTGGGATAGACTCCAGCCCTCCAGCGACCCTACAGAGGATTAGGCAGTGTATAGATGATGGATGGATGGATATAAATTCCACTGTTATATGCCACTCCCTCTATGCACCACCTATATATATATATATTAACTATTTATGATCAAAACTTGCCATGCTTGTAATTTAGACTGTTCCTGTGTTTATTGTGATGCCGGCATTGCATTTGCATCTCAGCATCTCTGTTCTGCTGCACTAAATAGCTAAAGCGCGGTCCACACAGAGGAACGCAGCTTTTATGTGAGAGAGATAAGCAGGACTTAAGTAAGAGATCCAGAGGACAGACAGGAATCGCAGAGGATATACAGAGAGCGTGAAAGTGATTAAGTTGATGGCGATTAAAGGTGAAAAACCCTTCTCAATTCAAGTAATGGGATTCATTCACCAAGAACATTTGCTGAAGTGGACGTGGGTGAATCAGCAACCCAAGATGAAAGAGGGACCAGCTGGGACATGCTGCCTCATGTTCATCATTATCTCGCTGGAGGCAACACGGGTGTGAATCTGAGAAAACAACTGAAGAATACAGATGGATGGCTTCCCATTATGGGCCATTATAGCTTCCTGTAGGCCAAATATTGGCTAATGGGAGTGTGGAATAGAGCTGTGTGTTTTTATTGTGCTTATTATGACTTTTTAAGTGGACAATAAAAGTTGCTCAAGTGTTTTTATGTGTTAGTTCATAAACATTATGTCGACTTAGTGTCTGGATAAACCTGCACCACAAATCATAATAAAGTGGTGTGTCACTGTGGATGGACAGATGAAACCAAGGGGCAGCATTATTTAACAGCAACGTGACAGTGAGGACAGAGTCATGTCGAAAATCCCAACTTCCAAACTCTGTCACATCAAATAGACTCACTGGTGAGGAAGAGAAAAGAGCAATGGAGGGAAAGAGGCAGGGAGATTTGCTCACCCTAGACACTTTAATCTATTAGTCTGGGCTGCATGTCAGCTTCAATCGAGCAAACACACCTAAGCAAGACTCCAATGTGTCCCACGGAGACCAGCGGTGCATGGCTGGTGCATCCACGTGAACACATCTGAATATGCGTGTTCTGGGTTTGGATGAGTTGTCTTCCATAACAACCTCTCTTTATTCCACTCACATCTGTGCGTGCAGCGATGCACTGAATAGGCACCTATACCCCAGGCTGTGCCGAGGCTTACCGAGAGTGCAGTGGAGTGCAGAAACAAGAACTGGACCTTTGCGATCCTTTAAGCAATCCAGCTTGTGGAGGGACTCCCATGATGCTCTCACCTACGCTCTTGGGACCACAGGTGGAAGCAAAGCTGCCTCTATGAAGCAGATTGTGGCGATTGCTTTCTGCTGAAATGTCACACCAATATTCCTTGCGTAAAAGACTGGATTCCCCTGTATCTCCGAGAGCCACTAGGGCCTGATGCATCACTTGGAGGAGCTCATTACTCTTTCATGGACATTTCTCAGCATTGGAAACACACACACACACACACACACACAGGCCTTTTTTCCCCAATGCAGGAGAGAACTCTCACACATTCACTCAATAGGTCACCATTAATTTAGCTTCTCACAGCTGTGGAGATGGTGATGGATGGTTGATATTTCCTCAGAAAGAACACTGTTGTGGACGACAGGAAACGGCTTTACTCCATCAGTCAGCAAGGAATCAGATTTTCTTTTATCCAGAGGCATGAATCTTTTGGCTTCCGTCTGCTGGTGCCACTGGGCTCTAAACACAACAAAGAGAACGGCATCTGAGTGGGCGTGGAGTTAATGACATTCTGTCACTGCTGATATGATGTAGACTCCGCCAAGGACTCGTCTCTCCCTTCAGACTTGATAGGAGGAAGCAAAGACAGGGAGAATGTGAGGTAAAGTCCCCTGTCTTTGAAATTCTGTCTTCTTACTTTTCAAACACTCTCCTCTCCGTCTGACTCTCACACACACAAATACCCCAAATCATTTTTGTTGTGCCTCTCTTACCTTTTCTTTTTCAGCGTTTTCACTCAAATGAACTAGCTGAAACCAGTGTCACACAGGGATAAATGGAAAATGACCCTTAAGCTTTCATTTTAGGTTTTGGTACAAGGAGATCAAAGAAAATAACCATATTACTGTTGCTGTATTGTCCATAACACCACAACATATTTGCAAAGTCAGGATTTACCACTGTTTCATCTTTTGCAGGTGAGTATTGAATCTAAGACACCTTAAACAACAACACAAAAACCGGTTAAAAACTGCTCGCATCATGTTAAACAGCTCTGTTCTGCAGCGTTTCTGAGACACACTTCCACCACGATATTAATTATCCACCTCATGCAGTCTAATGTCAGTGTTTTCTGTACATTCTCCTTGTGGCAGCGAAGAGGCAAAACAACTTCAGACTGAATGGGTTCCCTGTGGAGGCTACTTTTCACAATCATTTCTTGCAGAACAGGAATATATTTGATAAGTTTGCCATTACAATGACTGTGGTGTTATTTTTAGGCAAACATCCATCCATCCATCCATTATCTATAAACCGACTAATCCTCTGTAGGGTGGCAGGGGGGCTGGAGCCTATCCCAGCCAACTTAGAGAGAAGGCAGGGGACATCCTAGACAGGTCGTCATTCTATCGCAGGGTTGCACATAGAGACAGACAAACAAGCACACTCACATTCACACCTACGGACAATTCAGAATCACCACGTAACCTCAGCATGTTTTTGGGCTGTGGGAGGAAGCCGGAGAACTTGGTGAAAACTCATGTGTGCACAGGGAGATCATGCAAACTCCATCCTGGGAAGGCGGGAACTGGGGATCTTGTAGCTGTGCACAAACTATAAAGTGTGATTAAAACTGTGTAGCTGCATTAGTTAGTCCTCTACCATGCAGGCCTCTTGGTCATAAACTTGGTAAGCTATTGGGTTCAATCTTCCCTAAAGTGTCTGGAAAATTAAGATGTGAGCAGATATGTAGCTTTATGTTTTGGTGAATACGTTGCCAGAACATTCACTACTAATGGAGCAAGTGCTATTATGTATCCATCCATTGGCTATAGATTACCTGAAACCAGTACTTTTAGGTCTATCATCCTATTTTAAATATCATCCAGCTTTCTATTTGAAGTCATGTCTCTTTTCTGATCGATTACAAACCCATTTTGTCATGTTTATGCATGAAGACACTGTTTTCATTTAAAGGCTGCAACTTTAAATGTAATGTCAACGCTATGGTTAATTACAGAGCACTAAAAGTGCTCATGAGAGAAAGTTTAAAATGTATTGTTTTTTGCTTGTGAATCAGCGTCGTCCTTGATCAGTTGGAAAACAAGACAAGACTCTCAACGCTGCAGCTGTAGCGAGATTTCAAAATCTGTAAGGTTAATCACGTCACCTCGCAACGGTGACAGAGGTTTAGATGTCACAACAAAGAGCTGTACTGGCAAAACTAATTAAGCTCTGTATAATTAAAATAACAGAGTCGCTATTAGTAAGAACATTTGTTCGCAGAAATAGAGCTGTAATTAAACTGTAGAGGTCCCTTCAAAGCAAGAGTTCATGCAGTCAAATTCTTAAACAGTATTTCACTGTCAAATTGTCTGTGACCCTTTTGCTGTAGAATAATTACACAAACAAATGTCATGATCGCTCTGACGTTATGGCTGTGGGATTGTTAGTTACTCGCATTTCTAGAAGATGCTGCTTATAAGGACTTTAAAGAAGAGGCTAATTGGGCTGGAGGTGATTATTCTGACAGCTCTTCTTTCCCTCCATCGCCTCACTTTTGCACTTTAAAAGTTTGAATCTAATTTTAATGATAAAGGAATGCACTATTCATTTTGTGTGTCATAAAAGCTGCCAAAGTTCTGTTAGTTTATAATAATATGCTATCAGCTTAAAGTCTCACAGTGTGTCCATGTTCAGAATGCTACTTGTCAACTCTTTTTGAAGTGTTCCTAAATGCAGTAATTACACATTTAACCATTGGAAAGAATCAAGACCAAGACAGAGACTTCTTGTCTACAATCCTGATTAAACAGAAAATTAACTGTGTGGTTGTTTTGTGATAATTAGACACAAAGCCAGCTTGGAAGGCCAAAGAGTTGCTTTGAGAAGAAATCACCCCAGACAGCTTTGTTTTCTTTGGTAATCAGTATTTAGGGTTCCTGAGAAAGTGTGAGGCAGGGAACTTAGAAACAAAAAGCATTTATTAGTCAAGTCAGTCGGGCTGAGTAAGGAGATGAATAAATAAACAGCCTGTACAGTCCCTCCAGACAATGGAATCATTAACAGGGGTCGCAGTGAGTCACACTGTCAATGCTAATTTCCAGCTGAAGGGCGTTGGGAGTAATTGGATTCCTATCCTGCAAGACAGAAACAATATCCACACTCCATGATCAATACAGACAATTACAAAGTACACCACATTCTCTTTGCATGGAGGTAAGGAAGGAGCTAAGGTTGGATCCATGTCAGTCACAGTCAAAAGGGCCAAATCACTACAGCACTTCATGGATGAAAATGCCACCTACAGTTGGGCTCCACTGTATCAGTGAGACTGTAAGAAGTAAGAGTTTATTAGAGGCTGTGGAGTTTGTAGGGATCAAACTAGCACCACTGATGAAAAATCCACATTTTATGATCACGATGACACATTTTTTTGTTAGATAAGCATTGCTAAGACTTTTTGATCCGCACCAGAAATCAGCTCCGGGGCGTCGCTTTTCCTTTTCTTTTGTCTTTGACTTTTGATTTAAGCTTTCAAAACGAGTTGTTGCTTTTTCAAGATCTGCCTGATATCAAATGTAAGACCTGCTTGATATTTCATGAACTAACAGCACCGTCACTACTATGCTTTAGAAGGTTTTATATTTTTATATTTTATAATACAGAAATGTCAAAGATAACAACCCTAAATGCAGAAGGTGGCTTCAGAGGAACTATCACTGATTCCCGTCATCCAGCGCAGCACGAAGCAGTTTGTTAACTTTCTAGTCAAGAAGTCATTTGGGGTCACTTGATATGCCGACAGGGTCACTGGAGATTAATAAAACCAATAGAGACATTTGTTATACAGCTGCGAGTTGTTTTTTCTGCTTCCTTCATGTCTTTGAAAACAGGGTACAAAAGTATAAAGTCATATTCAAATGCACATGACGAGTTGACAACTCATTAATTCTGCACCCATGAGAATTTTTGAATCTGGAAATGAGGTCATGGGCCAGAGAAGGTTATTAACTCTCTGAAGGCTGAAGCATGTGGACAGGGATTCATTAGAAGGGCTGTAAGAACCAAAACAAGACTGAAAACACACGTGTGGGAGTACACGCACACAGAGTCAGACATTACAGACACTCACAGTCAGACACCTCTGAGTCCAGCTTACACACTTGCTGAGGGCTCATTAAGGCAGAAATGTGGAGCAGTTGATCATGGGGAGTCCATGCAGATCTAAAGCATTATCGACCTAAAAATGGCAGACTCTGTCACTGTTCTGCCGTGGCTATCGACACGCTGTCTGCAGCTGGATGGATGTCTGCTCCCTGACTTTAATGGGCTGCTCTGGCATCCTCAGAAAAGGCTTTCCGAGATTGATCAGTGGTTTCAGCTGTCTGCCTGGTCAGCCATTCACGGCTTACAGATGAATTGCACAGGAAGTCACAGGATCAGTCACTTGTTGTCTAACACTGTCCCCACAAACCCTAACCACAGGAACCACACCAGGGAAATCTCCTCCACTGAGAATTTTCCACTGCCCTCAGAGTGGGATTAAGCCCCAACTGTTGCAGTTTTATTTATAACTGAACTGAAACAAAGGTCACATGATTATTTGCGGAACTAAGAATAGGTGTAAAGTTAATTTAAAACACTGAAACACTAGACCTGATAATTATTTGAACAGCCATGCCCTCATTTCAGATATGTCTTACATAATATCCACATCATCTATCTTGGCTCTGAGATCATCCATCTCAGAGGTGGTGCTCTCAGTTTAATGATTGTACTCCATGGGAAGTACTTTGCATTTGTCAGGATACATTTGATGAAATGTATACATATGTTTAAATCCATAATAGTAGTCTGTCAGCAGTTGAAATTTAAAATGACTAGGTTAAATAATAAAATGACAAATAATACTTAAGGGGGATTGTTTACAGATGAAACAAGGTGTTTAAGTTTATTGTGAAGTTCTGTCGGAAGTGGACAGTAATTAAGTGCTTTTACTCAACTATTGCATTTAAGTACATTCTTTTTAGTAACTCCACTTACACAAACTACTATAGCAAAATGCTGTTAATCTGTGCCAAAATATAATACATACAAACATAGGCGTTTGATAAATTAAAGGGGAAAAACAACTTAAAGTGTCTTAGCAAGGTGTTGTTCCTCCATGTTCCACCAGAACAGAACAGTACCTCAGGACTCTTCCCCCAAATCTGTGGAGCTCTACTTGAGGTACGACTCTCCAGTCGTCCGAAAGATATTGCCTCCTTTGGTTTTATGATGATGGTAGTTGGGAGGTGTTTGATTGAGTTTAGATTCAATGACTGTGGAGGCCATAGCATAGGATTTATATCATTGTCCTCCCCAGCAGACCATTCAGTAACCCTTCATGCCCTGTGGATTCTGTATTGTCACCTGGAAGGGATCACTCCCATCAGATAGAAAGGTTTTATCATAGGATGAAGGTGATCACTCAAAAGAGCTGTGCACTGATTTGTATCCTGTAAAGGGACAAGTGGGCCCAATCCAGCAAAGCCAAGCCAACAAAACACCCTCCACAGCATAACAAAACCGCCAATGAAGTCATTGTGGTTGTTGAGGAACAGACATTTATCTTGTTATTTGTTACCTGTCTGTATATCAGTTATATCAGCATGTTTCTGCAGAATATGTACTTTTACCTTTGTTACTACTTTTAGGTGGATCTCTTTAACTTGTAATGGATTATTTTTGAATGGTAAATGGTCTGCACTTATAGAGCGCTTTTCTCTACCTTAGTGGTATCCAAAGCGCTTTACAGTGTGTTTCTCATTCACCCATTCACACTCCAATGGTGACAGAGCTGCCATGCAAGGCGCTAATCTACCATTGGGAGCAACTTGGGGTTCAGTGTCTTGCCCAAGGACACTTCGGCATGTGGAGGGGCCGGGGATCGAACCGCCAACCTTGCGATCAGTGAACAACCCGCTCTACCACCAGAACCACAGCCGCCACATTTTTGATCTAAAAATCAATTTTTTCCTCAAATGAGCGCTTTCAAATACATCTTCCACTTCTGCATACTGTACAATATGAGTCAAATCGTGGAGGGCCAACATCTTTCAGAAAACGCACTGAGTAAGCAAAGCACATCTACGATTTTTAAGCAAAGGATACTAGACAGTGTACATTTAAAGAAACCAAAAGGCAGAGTATATAACTGAATACATGTGGTTTAAATAAGTTTTTCACCTTCACAGATCTTCTGGTGATTGTCAAGCACAGCATTGCAGTGACTTTAACTAGTGAGAGAATTTTTCAGCCCTTTTCAGCTGTACTGACAGATGTCAAGCAGATCGACTCAACCAAATAAATACCTCCTGATTTTTAAAAAAATTGTCTTTGAAAGTAGTCAATAGTTATCGCTGTACTGCAACCTGAGTTGCAGTACGAGTCTTCCTCTGACTTCAAAAACTGCTGTCTGCATGAAAAAGTAAAGTTATCAAACCAGACCAGAAGCTTCAGTGGTGATTAAAGTGTAGAGTTCCAAAACAAAAACTCTGCTACACAGTGTGCCAAATGAGCAGAATGGGAGGAAAACTCAAACTCATAAAGAGATAATGCAGGCATGAATAACTTACCTTAAAATAAATACTTTGTTTTCCCCAGCAGCAATTTTACACATACACCCTATTTCACTTGCTTTGAGCGATGCAATTTGAAATATCGCTTGCAATATTTCAAATTCAGTAAACATGAAATATTTATTGTTGTTTCAAGCTCATTAAAGATTAGAAAATGGATCCTCGGCTGACTGAAACCTCTATGGGCTGTGATGATTTACCTTTGTAAGAGGGAATCAACGGGAGGTGGAGAGAACAAACTAAACAAACATGTTAATAACATTAAAGGAAAACTATAGGAAGCAAGTTCAGTGGTCATACATCTAACAGAGAGTTCCCATGTTCTCATCTGTGCATGCATGTGTTTGCCCATATCTGTGTGTGCAAATGTGTTTGTACAGGTACAGAACTTCTGTTTGGGAGTGCGCTTTCAAAATTAAGGTCAAGTGCTTCACAAAACAACATACTGTGGCGCAGTTACCACAGAAAACAAAGATAAAACATACAGGAAAGTAAAAGCCAGTGGTGCAAAATGACATAAGACTGTTATTTAAACACATTTAAGCAGCCTTTTTAACAACACTAAGTAACCGGATTTGAACTGGACTTGTTTATTGAAGACACACCGTTGAAGCACAGAAGCCAATACTGCAGGCACTTTTCACTGGTATTTTTCCCCAAAGGGTGGAGGAAACGCTTCACCCAAGAGGTGGATGATGTGTTTCTGGTAACTATTGTGTTCTGTCTGTCTCAGATTTGAGAATGCAATGGTAAGCATTTCCCAGAGAGGCTGACAATAAATAAAGTAGCTAATGGTGCTGAAATCGAGAGGGATTAAAAAGCAAACAGTCCTCAGCATCATCAACACAAGGTGGTACTTTTGTGACTTCAGTGAGAGCTGTCTCAGTGTGTTTTGTTCGACAAGACATAGAAGAACAATTAGCTGGAGGGAAAACCATTTTCATTGTCACCTTGGACAAAAAATGATCCATCTAGAGATGAACGGATCTGAAATTGTTTAAAACTTAAAAGCAAGGAGTTTACAAATGAGTCAGCCACACCACATTTACAATGGTTTAAATGTGTGCATAAGAGTGTGTGTATATACTTAAGTATGCGGTGTGTAACTGTGTAGACAAATGCAGTATATAGATGTGTGTGTTTAGGTGTGAGAGTCAGTGGCGGCAGAGAGGCAGTTAATCAGCCACCTCTCTCCTCTCAGTTTTTCCAAAGGGACGTGCCAAAAGGCAACCGCTGAGAGTGAGAGACAGTATCTTGATTACATTTTTCATCAAAACAATAGGCTCTCTCCAAGACTAGCAGCCGGCAGCAGCCCAACCATATAATTGAGAAGATTTAATATTGCCAGGTAGAGAAACCTCTTTCCCTCAGGGCTTGAGAATCATGCAGATAACAGGAATGGGAGCATGAAAGGACAATTTTCTGGCACAAAGGACACAGGCCTAATTATTGATCAAGTTTTTTTTTAACAGAGTTGCTTTTTGTGGTCACATAATAGTGATATTGAAAAGCTTATCTGCAGAGAATCACAGCTCAGTCTGAATTACAGTAATTTTGGAACTCAGAATATTGATCATCATGAAACATCAACATGAAATATGACAGAGTTTCAGGCTTCGGAGAGAAGGGGAGGACCGACTGGATGGAGGGTTGAAATTAACGGAAAATGATGGTGCGGGATGAGTGGAGGGATGGCAGCTCTGTGTTCCCAGACGGTGAAGGCTGCCTGTCTGGGTGAGTCACTCTCTGATCCCCGGTTTCCAAACAAATTAGACCGAAAACAAGCACCAGAGGAGAGCAGCTTGATGAGGTCTGTGGAATCAATATGCTATTAAAATCTGCCTTTGCCCGCCTCTGCCCATCTGTGCCCCCTGCTCGGCCTAACACTGACTGGTACCACTCGCTGTTTCCCGACAAGCCCCGGCTTGCTGGGGGGGGGGGTGGGCTGGCAGAACCTGTTGTAGTTAGATTTGTGTGCTTGTGGGCGACTAGCACAGCCGCATGTAGTGCATCTGCCCAGTTTGACAGTAGGCTGGCATCTGTTGCTGTTAGCGAAGCGGTGTTTGGTAATTAGATCATCCTGCAAACAGAATCTGCAACAATAACCACATGAAGTTTACCTCATTTTTCCCTCAAATTGCTCAGCAGGAATTCTTTCTCTGAGTCATGACAAGCAGATGCTTTCAACCGTATGAACTGGCTGAAATTAAGGAATACATCCTGGACATTTAGGATTCGTATCTGTGGGAAATTCACACTGTTTAGTCCTCCTGTCTTGCCTGTCTTTGGACTACATTTAGAGCAGGGGTTTGAGACTTGCACGGCAGAAGAGTTACAAGATTTTAATGGAACAGCAGCACATAGCAGGTCAACTCATTTACTGGCTGCTCGGTGTACTTTACCAGAGAGGCTGGCTGTTGGGTTAACAGCAGCAGGATTATACATGCATGACTTATCTGACTCAGGCAGAGCCCTCCCAACAGACTCCAGCTCGCCCTCTGCTCCCTCCCAGTTCTCCCAGAAGGATAGAAAATGTACCTAAATTCATAATAACTGCACACCGTTACTGTTGTTACAACAATACACAGCTACAGCAGTTGTTGTTCACAGTAGAAATTTGGATGTGTTGTTGCCTGCCAAGCACAGGTGTAATTATTACAGTTAATGATGGCACTCCAAGGCTTGTCAGTGAGCCAACATACACAGTGGCGAGGCCGTGAAACTAAACCTAAATGGAGTGTATCTTCATTAATTTTATTAATTAACCTGTGTTTTTTCTTCTTGCCATAATTAGTCAAAGTCACTGCTGTAAAAAAAAAAAACACCTAAACTATAGCGTATATGCCATTAAATAGGGATTTTAACGCATGGTGAGGAAGCAAGGAAGTGGTTGTGGCAATAAATACATTTTTAAAGAGCACATATAATGCACATTTACAGGTTTACAATTTTATTTTTAGCATCTATTACAGTTTGTTGCCATGCATAATGGTGATAAACATGTTATGTTTCTCATACTGTACTTTGCCAAAGCACTTTTTCTTTCTATCAGTCTGAAACACTCCAACTTAGCAACTGTTTCTTTAAGGCAGCTGCTCATTTTCTGTTTTAAGGTGCATTATTACCTTGTAATCATTGTTTGTCACAATAGTAAACAGAAAATAACCATCGTCTTGTTTAAGGTCTTTTAAAATATGTTTTTACACCCAATTAGGTCCAACAAAATTATTGGCAAGTCAGAAAGATGTCCAGCAGACAGTCAGATATAAGTGAAAGCCTCCATTGACCACGGACAGCCTGTAGGTGTGTGTTTTTTTTCCATCCGGCCCTGGCTTCTGTTTTCTGGTCTTATTCACTACTCGTTCAGTGAATTGTAGCATGTTCAGCCTTGACAAAATGTAGCAAAACACCTATTTAAATTAAAACGGTGGTGTGGTTGATCACCCTGCTTTGTTACGCAAGTGTTTCAGGACTTCTACTAGAGCCTAGCCTTGTTTTTTCTTGCCTGTTATGTGGACTTCAGTTCCTGCTGCCCTCTGGTATTTGTTTGTTGGCCAAGCTGTCATCCCGTCTGCAAGCTTCTGTTTGCATTTTTCAATAAAGCGTTCTAGTCTCCCCGGCCTTGGCCTGAATTTTGAGTCCTCCTTCCTGCTTCCTGACATGACCATGACAGGAGGGCTTTTACCAATTATAGATGACAATCCCATAAACAGATAAAGAGGAGCGTAGCCCTCAGCCTATGTTTCTTGTGAAACAAGCATCATTTCCTGACATTGTTCTATTCAATTCAATTCATTTTAATTCAATTTTATTTATATAGAGCATATTTACAACATAAGTCGTCACATAGCACTAAACATTGTAAGAAAGATCAGGAAACAGAAAAACAGGAAACAGAAAACTCAACAATCCAAAGTTGCTTTTGGATTCCCTGTGAGCAAGCAGTCAACAACAGTGGGAAGGAACCAAAACGCCCCTACGGTAGGGAAGGGGGCAAAAAAACCACCAACAGAACCAGGCTCAGGGAGGGCGGCCATCTGCCTCGACTAGTTGGGTTGGGAGTTGGGAAGAGGAGGGAGGGAGATATAGCAGGAGAGATTGGGGTGGGGATGGGAGGTGGTGAGGCCAGCGGCTGCAGATCAGGGACGTTGAGCTCCAGATCACTCTTCTAACGCTTTGTTGCTGTTGTTATACCGTTTCCTAAAACTCAAGCTTTTCTCTGAGCTTGCATCTTTTGCCCATTTATTTTTCCTTTTGCATACATTTCAAAAAGCCAGAATTGCAGTGTCACAGTGATATATTAGTTGCAATGATGTATCTGATGAATGAGTAATTCTTATATTGCTGAGGCAAAGGTCTTCACTTGCTCTGCTTAGCTGGCCTGAAAGCCTAGTGAAAGGCTGCTTAAAGGTGAGACATCCGCTATTCATAAAAATGAAAAAACCTTCTTTCAGTCTCTTCTCAAAGACCGCTGGCTATGACTTTTAAAAGAAGCCTCAACCTTGAATTGGTGTTTACACCTTATACAAGCACCTACATACTAAGGCCTTCAAAAAATAGTAGTTCAGTGTACGAAAATGCAACTGTAGGAGATCCCAATTTTACAATATTTGACAGCCTATGAAGGCTTAACAAGCCCCGGTTGTCACCTACATGAGATCAAGGTAATCAGATATATCCCCAAAACAACTCTCAGCTCCATCATCCTCCAATTACTATCCATCAGCAGATGATACTGTCCTATTCCCCCCGACTATCCCCCGAGGAATTCAATTTCACTGGTCATTCATTCAGTCAAAAATAGAATGTTCGAGCCTCTTTCCATTCATGAGACACTGTCAGTCCATCAGTACGGCTGCATACACGACACACATTCAACCATCCCACAGTACGCAGGAAGAAAAGTCATTAAAATCTGACACGTTCCCTAGGAAACAGCTTCCCACTCCTCTGCTGGCTGGGGTGATTTTTGTGTTTTCAGCTTTAGCTTCTCTTTTTTTATATAAAAAGAAAAGAGATCATGTCCATCATCGTCTAGTTTGCTGTATGTCTCACAACACTAGATACGTCATATAACATTTAACAGAGAAAAGGAAGAGCGAAGCGGAATGAGAAAACACAGATTGGAGACAGAAAGAAGGATTTTTCATGGTTCACTTGCACCATATCCAAAACGATTTAAATCACATTTCTCTCGAGTGTTTGTCTCCATTTGGTGAACTGGCTGGTGGTGGCTGGTTGACTTCCAATTTAGGATGATTCAACACTAAATGAGGGATGGAAAGTGTGGTTTTGGATGTACGCCACATGAAAGGATGCGTGGAAATACAAGAGAGAGGGGCAAGAGAACACTGTGGACAACACAGCTCATTAGGATGACATGTCGAGTGTGAAGTTATTATTGTATGCTTACAGTTTAAACATAGTACAGCTGCTTATCAACACTAAACTAATTGCTTGCTATGCAGGATAAATAGAATGCATTGACTGCAATGAGGTATTCTCAGTTTTAGATTCACATCTTCAGTGGCAGCACACTTCATATTACTAACATCAGCAGCCAGCAGGACTAAACTGTGGAATGATTAATGTACACGCTGTTGGGTTTCTCTGTTACTCAGCATGATAAGGAGCCATAAAAAATCTCCCGATCAGCTGAAATCTAAGACGAGGCGGTCAACTGCTATATCTCATATCTGTCAAAATATTCACAGGACTTTCATCCCGAATCCAGCTGACTAAAGAGCTGATTGTTCATCCCAACTCACGCAGGCCTTAGTTATGATCAATGGACAGAGAGCTGGATGCCCTCTGTGATGTGGATCGTTAATGCTAAGCACAAAATCATTAATGTTAAGCACAAAAGCCTCACACAGGTATACATCTATTTAACATGTTAATATATATGTATTAAGATGATTAAATCCATCATAAAACACGCAGTTTTATAGTATTGAGATAATCTGTCACTTTTATTCTACATTTTAGGCCCATGTGATTAGAATTCATGTGTTTCTCATGTTAAGAATTACGGCCTCAACAGAGAAGGGAACTTAATGAACAGTCAACATTGGTGCAGAGATACAGCAATGACTCTGCATAAATTTGCATTCTTGCCTGAGTGTATTTCCAGGAGCAAACTGCCATCCTTCAGACATCAAATGGGTTTTAAGAGTTTTTAAAAAATGCAAGACAGACTTACACCAGGCTGCTTAAAAATAGGCTATGCTCTCTACCTCTGAACCTTCATGGGTGTTAAACTGAGGACTCACTTATGTTCAGTTAGTACCGACTCAACAGTAAGCTGAATTGAACAGCATCTGTTGCTCTATTTTCCCAGCTGCTCGATAAGTTTAAAGCACACATGGGTAGCTAGTACTTCAATGGAAAAGTGGACGTGATCATGAGTAAGCAGCAGGGAGGAAGTAACTGTTGTTCAAGGTATAATCATATTCAGACAGTCCAAAAGAACAAATAGGCTATTTTTTGGATTTCCATGATAAAAATGGTGATTATAAATGAATTATTAGGTTTACCAAAACTGCAAATCACAGCTGGTCACTGCATGTGTGGTGTAAGTAGTTACTGAAACAGCTGACCCCATTCATAACCTTGATGACCTTTGAACCCTGACTGTACACACACATATACACAGATCAGCCACAATATGAGGACCACTGACAGGTGAAGTGAATGACATTGATCATATTGGTTCTATGTGCTGTTCTGATGGAAAACCTTGGATTTTGACATCCATGTTGATCAGACTTAGACACCCAAATAAACATTGTCCCACAACAAACACACTCCCTCATGCAAATGGAAATCACAAATGTCACTGGCCTACCCCCACAGGAAAATGCACCCCACCACATGGAAACAACATCAACCAATCAGGAACATGTTGAGGAACATGACAATGACCCAACATGTTGATCTGACCTCCAAACAAGCATCAACAGGATGCAGTGAACCAAGTTTGATTGACAGAGGCCCCACTGCACAAACCAGAGTATCCAAAGGATCCAGTGCCAGCGTCCTGGTTCCAGACCCTAGAGGACACACTGAGAGGTCCTCTGGTCCATGGTCCAATGGTTCAGAGCATTTGTGTATTTGTATACATTATAGTATATAATTTCCATACCATATCATAATACTAGATGTTAATTTTTTTTAATGTTTTAATTTTTACTTGCTCCTAAATTCTTTCATACTCAAAAATGATCAAAAATGAGTATATAGCATTATTCTGTATTTCACCCCCATTTCTATAAACAGTCAGTATGCATGAGGGAAATACTGCATAAAACCTGTCAGACTCATTTTTAATCAAAGTTAAGGAAACTGTGAGCACCTCTCATCGTCTCATTTAGTTGCTTTTCCATTTTTTGATTCTTTCCATGCGGGCATTGTCACATTTCTTTTCCCTAAGAGTCTGAATAACTGTTATTAAAGATTATTTTTTCACAAAAGAGCTCTTTTACAGTATTCAAGAAACCTATACATGGTCGATACAAGTGTTAAAGTAACTGTACTGCAGCCTAATTAAGCTCCATAAACACGTCACCAATTTGGTCACATCTTCACTTTAACTTTCTCATCTTCTTTTACCATCACAGATGTTATATGCAGCATTCATGCTGGTAATTTCAATTAGAAGTGATGTAACAGAAAGACAGAACAGAGAGAAAATAACATGAAATCAAATCATTCCCCGTTCTAGTTAATGATGCACATACAGTGTAATGAAGTATCTCAGATTAACAATGCATCCATAAGGATTTAAGATTTCAACAGAATGTTAAGATTTCTTCAAGTTTCATCAGATATTAAAGTTGGTGAAATGCTAAAACCCAAATAGTTTCCTCAGGCCAGTGCAGATTTGAGAAGTGTCTTAACAGCCAAAGCTGGGGACACCTTGTAGGACTGAGCTCGGCAGAAGAGGATTTCTCCAAGTAACATCCCAGTAATACCATAAGACCACTCTGTGATAGAGCTCAGGCAGCCTGGCCTTGTCTGTCTACCTACAGAGCTGTTTTAAAACGCCTGAGTGTGAACTGTGGGTCGCCTACATCTCGGTCTTCTTAGAACATTTGAGAGTAGCAGTGATGTGCTCTGTGCGTACCACAGAATGAGAAGGATCACGGTGTTAAGATGCTCTCAGGTGAGTGCAGAGTAAAGCTGTACACTGAGTGGATACAGTGAAGAGTCCAGCATGTGCCGTGGGCCTGGTTCAATAAAACAACCAATATTAGTAATGTGCACGTGATAGCTAAAATAACATACCCACGCTCACACGCTCTGCATATGCACTCACCTACAGCATAGGTGTGCTTCATTTCCTGCATCAGTATTTTAAAAAACACATAGTTTGGATTTGAGGTTAAATCTAAGCTGCTTTTAACCTCCTCCACCTGCTCCTTTATACAGATTCAGTTACACAATTGCACCTCTGCTGCACAATTCATTCAGTTTTAACTTCACAGAGGGCAAACAGGTAATGTTTTTGACATTTTTAGTCACTTCCACTCATCTATCTTCATTCAGGTACTCACAGTTGGGAGTCCTCAGTCCTCTGAGCAGCTCTAATTGGAAATGAATGACTCCCTCTGTAGCCTTATTGTGGGCTTTTAGCCGTAGTAGCTGCTGGGACTGTTTGTCCACTGATTGCAAATGAGAATATGCTCCCTGTGACCATTAGTTTAGCATGAAAAGATGTAAAGGGCTGTAGTAAATTAAGTTCATGTGAAGTGTGCGTGCAGTTGTTTGTCTCTGTTGTGTAAATCAGAGAAGCACAGCAAAGCCACAGTGTCTCAAAACACCCAAGCAGATAGGGTGGTGGGTGGCACCGGAGAAAAATGGCAACATCAATTGTCAGCTGCCTCCCAAACTGTCTTTTGTGTCTGATTTTCCCTTTTGTTTTACATCTCCTTTCACAGAAATTCATTGTTTGAATTACTGCAACGCTCTACTGCCTATTCCCTGTCCTCACATTCTTCGTTGCCTATCAACCACTCATTGTCTCCACTCCCTGTTCTTTTCTGGTGCGGGTTCAAGCTGTCTACTTATCCTCTTTTTCTCAAATGTTTCTGTTTGCCATCCTTGAAGATGAAATGATAGCACTGATAATTAACTCGCGAGAGGTGGAAGAGGCTCTGTGTGGGCAGAAGGAACGAGAGTGTGCACTTGACAACAGGCCAACGATAATGAAGAGATCCAGGGTGAGAGGTCTGGTTGCCAGTCCTCTGAACTCAGTGGCATTGAGATGGAGAGGAGAGGAGAGGAGAGGAGAGGAGAGGAGAGGAGAGGAGAGGAGAGGAGAGGAGAGGAGAGGAGAGGAGAGGAGAGGAGAGGAGAGGAGAGGAGAGGAGAGGAGAGGAGGAAGGAGAGAGGAAGGAGAGGAGAGGAGAGGAGAGGAGAGGAGAGGAGAGGAGAGGAGAGGAGAGGAGAGGAGAGGAGAGGAGAGGAGAGGAGAGGAGAGGAGAGAGGATTAGGGACATCCTTTAAAAAGAAACCAATTACTTGCCAGTACTTGTCCACATTTTGAGATGTTCCGCCACACATACAGTACAAACACACACACACACACACTGTTCCTCCTCACTTGCCAAGTAATCAAGCAGCTTTCAACCACACTTTAAAAAGTCACACATGCTTCGGTCCATTTGGCTGCCAAAGCTTCGGACTGTTCAGTCACTGTTGTGAAATTCACTGTGAATTCTCAGTCTCTGGAGAGTTTAAAAGCATGTTGAGGAGAATGACCTTGGAAAAAAAAGATCTTCTGATTTGTTGATTGTGTTTTCTTAGATCAGAGTACAGATTCTTCTTGGTGTATGTATCCCAGTTGATGATACCTTAATAACTGGCTGATTGGTCAGTATAAAATTTCAGGAAATAAGGAAAATGCCCCTCTTTATTTCTCAAAGCCCAAGTTAATATATTGTCTGTTTTTTGTGTGATGAGCTTTCAAAAATACAAAATGAAAGGAAAATAGCCATATTCATATATGAAAGGTCGGAACGGGCAGTTTTCTGGCATTTTTACGATAAAAAAAGACTCATTGATCGCAAAAAATGTTGAAAATCTCTCTTTTCTGCCAACCCATAATCAATTTATCAACTCATTTCAGCTCTAGAGTAGCACTGTGGGTTTCCCAGGATGAAATCACACATAGGCCAAATCAAATGGTCAGGATATTTACCAGTTCAATGCAAAAACGTGATCTCTAAAAAAAACTGTCTAAACCTCCACTGTCACTGTAAAAACTGGACCTTTAGCTGCACTGCATACTGATGAGTGGCAAAATGCTTTTTGGTGTTGTAATATTTCGTATGTGAGTAGTGTCAGCCTCACAGTAACTCAGTCTCCTAGTAATTATGTTTGTAAACTGCATTCTTAATAATTTATTATAATTTATTGCTTTACCAGCACTCTTTAACAACCAACCAATTATATATTAGATGGTGATCCCCAAAAATGAAGGAGAAGCTTGAAACACGCTGTGAAAGGATCTATCTCAGCCAAAACCATGTTTTTTTCCCTAAACCTAACCATGTAGTGTTTGTACTTAAGAAGGCAAGGTTCTAACAAGTAGCTACTGTTGTGAAAGTGTCGACCAAAGAGTGATATTTTTGTAAACCTAAACATGCACTGCAAAAACTCAACATCTTACCAAGTTTATTTGTCTTAGTTTTAATCATAATGTCTCAACCCACTTGATTTAAGATAAATTTACTTTAAAAGTAGCATTTCAGCAAAATGAAAGGAACTTGTTTTAAGGCAAATGTTTACTTGTTCTATTGGCAGATTTTTTCCACTTATTTCGTGGTAAAAGTGCCTTGAAATAAGTTTTTTTTTTCTTGTTTTGGGAGGGGCATTTTTTCCAGTGTGTCATTTTTATGCCTAAAGCTAACCAAAGAGCAAGTGAAAGCTAAATGTGAATGAATGACAATACAAATTGAGAATAATGCCCCGCGCCCCCATGGCAACAGCATCCTTCACCAGAGGCAGCCTAAAGACAACGCGCCAGGCAACACCACAAAAAATTATGCAGGAACAGCTAGAGGGACATGACGAAAAGCTCAGGGTGTCGATCTAAACTACCAGATCTCAATTCCAATTGAGCAATCACAGGATGGACCTAAACAAGCCATGGATCCACAGATGTCCCACCTCACAGACGACATGACCCAAAGGATCTGCTGCCAACATCCTGGTGTCAAATAACACAAGACACCCTCTGAGGTTCTGTGTTCATGCTCCAATGATTCAGTATGAGGTGGCCTACACAATATTAGGCATGTGGTTGACGGTGGAGTAGATCAGTTTCTTGGGCACTCACTACTGTCTTTTTGGTTCAGTAGTTCTCCCACCTTACATCAAAAAACATCTGGGTTTGTTGATGTGAGAGTTATGTTTGGTTTCCAAATGTCTCTTAACTGGTTTTAAGCTTTCATGTGGCACTTCTGTACAAATAACACATTGTGTTTATCTTTGTTTTTCTCAGCTATGCATGGAAATCCATATTGCAGAAAGTCAAACAGGTATTTCTGAACTTTACTGGGAGCTCAGACTGCCAGCATTTTTGAGTTGATGGTGTTGCTGTCGGGCTCTCAGGTAACATCTCCAGTTGGCCCAAGTCCATCCATCCATTATCTATACACCGCTTATTCCTCTGTAGGGTCGCAGGGGGACTGGAGTCTATCCCAGCCGACTCGGGCGAAGGCAGGAGACACCCTGAACAGGTCGCCAGCCTATCACAGGGCTACATATAGACAAACAAGCACACTCTCATTCACACCTATGGACAATTTAGAATAATCAATTAACCTCAGCATGTTTTTGGACTGTGGGAGGAAGCCGGAGTACCCGGTGAGAACCCACGCATGAACAGGGAGAACATGCAAACTCCACACAGAAAGATCCCGGGTGTCCTAACCGGGATGCGAACCAGGGATCTTCTAGCTGTGAGGCAACGCTGCTAACCACCGAGCCACCGTGCAGCCCTGACCCAAGTCATGAGTTGAAATATTTCTCCAAGAAGCCATCACTTTCCAGTTGTTCAGTGTAACAGCAAACAAGACAGTCTATAGCCGCTTGGTAAGGTACAATACTGTGGCACAAGTTATCAAAGTGAAAGAAATTTTTTGTCAAATCAGAAACATCTGTGCAGCCACAGCAACACACTCAATCAAAGCTATTCTATAGTACAGCTCACTGGTACTGGCGATGTTTTTTTTTTTTTTTTTTAGTTTAGTTGATGGTGATGTCTTCTTTAGTTTAGTTTTTTCTCCACAACTATCTGGGAACCCCCGGAAATTTCCTTGCAGCCACCTTGGGGGTCATGTTGACAACCACTGGACTGTATAATGGAGTACAGTAGGGATCCAACAAACACATTTTTCCCGCAGGAGCCCTCAGAAGGTTATCTGTCAATGATTGCATGTACACACCTACAGACACACACACACAGGCACACACAGAACATGGGATAAACCAATGGCAACTGTGTCTAAATGCATTTCTGCAGTACTTTCACATCTCCTCTGCTGCAGATCCGGTTAATGTGTTAAAGACAGATTCATTATCATTTGCCTTTGATATTTGATTCAGCACAATTAAACGATTCTAATAAATTGTAGATACTGTATAATTCATGAAATGCATGAATCTTTTTCTTCCGTTACCGGGGAGACTTACAGTGGATCAAAGGATCACCGACTGCCTTTAACAATTTATGAGGTTTATCTCAAAGAAAACGTTCTTCAGCATCAGGTGGGTGACTAATGACTCACTGCTGCAGATGATGTTTCTGCTCTGCTAAACATAGACAACTGTAGTAGACAGCAACCGTGTTCATTATCAGCAGCAGAGAAAATAGTGTTTATTTGGCCTAATGACACTTTCGATAATTGGGTTTTATATGTCATTTATTAGAAATAAGACTTCTTAAACAGCTGTAGAACCCAGTGCACTACTTTTACACTGAAATCCCTTCTTGGCTTGGCTGACTTTCTCACTTGGTTGCATGAACTCGTGTCATACACTTATCAAGAGCGGTATCAGTGTTTCATTGTCAAACCTCATGAGCCTTTTCATTGACATTACAAAAGCCCTAATGGCAGCAGCAGACTTTCCAGAACAAGTTCAAGTTCAAGTTCCAGATGAGTTCAGGCTATGACCTCCACAGAGGAAAATGAGACAAGTCATCTTTTTCCCCTCTTCTTTTTTCATACAAAAAAACCAACTGGAATCCTAACAGGGTGAAGCAGAAGCGCTGTCTTTATTTCTATTACTCTAGGAGATTCACAAAACATGCATTTGAAAAATGAAGGAAGCTTAAAGAAAAAAGGAGAAAATGCAGTTTGCCACACGTAAGTGTCCTGACCTTGCTGTTGATTCTATTTTGTTGAGACATTGTTAGACTCTCTAGCTGAACTTGCAGCAGCTACTTTACCATCAGGGTGTTGCCTCCCAGTTGTAGCTGACAGTATCTACCGGATGGACATATTTTTGCACAGAAAACCTCATCCTGAGACACTGGAGGAAGTTGGACTTTGGATAGCGCTTTTGTTCGAAGCCAGAATCACACAGAAAGGAACCGTTTTCTCGGTGTGTTTGTGTGGGTGCTGTGTTTATAATGGGATAGGGAACATCCTGGCTGACTCACACAGATCAGCTACAGGCCTTACCTCATATCTGATTGTCTCAGTCACACCCTTCACCATGTTCTGCAGCACCGTCAGTCCTCACAGCAACGGAAAACAATTTACTAAATTGATTTCTCAATTTATTAAGCTACACCAGCAGTTATTTTGTTTTCTCCAGAGCATGTGACTTGTTTTTTTCAATCAGTAACAAAGAAATAGCAGTTGTATTCACCTGTAATGGGCGGCCATGCTGAGTTGGTGAACATTTGTAGCACTGGAAGTAGTCTGCCTAATTTGTAGCCTCTATATTTGCAGTCAGCGGGGCAGATCTGCCGGGCTGAGTGTGAATAATAAGCCTTTGTCACTGCATTTACATTTTGAGTTGTCATAACAGCAAAAGCACAGGTGAAAGACATTTTGTTAACAGCAGAACACCGGGCCCACATGCACAATACCAGGACAATGAACCTAAGTGAACTGCAGCCTTTTTCTGTGTTATCAATTACACATGTGCTCTTCCTCCAACGACAAGCCAAAATGTCTGGTGTGAATTAAAAAATGTCTTTGACATTCTGTACTGCTGAGAGCTCTGGGAGGCTACGAGACACCTGCACAGCATAGTATGACACAGCAGGCAGGAGGAAAGAGCTGCAGGGAGGGGTCATGGCGTATAAGCAAAAAGCCAAGGGGTACAGAGAAAGACAGAGAGGGAGAGATTCACAGAGTGAAAACTGAACGGAAGTTGTCTATTTGCATAGCTGGCACTCAAGCATGTAGTGTCTGTGCCTTCAATAACTGCTGCCACTGAGAGCCAGTTGAGTATTTTTTAATTTAGATATTTTTCACATAGTGTGGAATTGAACTGGACTTCTTTTTTTATTGTTATTGCACAGTGTGTAACGTTATTCAGCAGCAACCCTGTCAGTGCATTAACACAATCAGACAACAGTTAGCAAAAAAGTAGATAAGACATACACAGTACAAATATGATTGTATAAAAATCTATTCAACAGTACTATGTACAAGTGTAGCCCTTTGAAAACAGTGATAGCTTATTGCAGTAAAGATAGGCTAATTAGTAAGTAAGTTTAGTCAGATCACTACAAAACAGTAGTGCACTTCTGGATATTGCACATTGCTTAATATTTACATAAACGTAAAGGCCTATAGTAGAGCATTAGGAATAATACAGAAAACGTACATAAAGATGCAGTTTTATGGAAACATATGTGCAGGTTCAGTACATACATCCAGGGTGCAGCTGGAATGCAGATATTGCATATTGGTCACACAGTTTGTGTTAGTGTTTGGCAGTGGTCAGTCTGATGGACCTGAAGGCAGCAAGAGCTAATAAGCAGTGAGCAGCTGAAAATCTTCTGTGCAGTGTTGATGATCCTCAAGCAGAGGTAGAAAGACACCAGCAGCTTCTCTGGCAGGTTGTTTTTTCAGATCATCCTCAGGAAGTGAAGCAACTTGCTCTGCCTTCTTCACTACGGCAGTGGTGCTGGTAGTCCAGGAGATTTTGTTTGTGCAGAGTTCAAGACCAGATTATTCCCTTACTACTACACTGTTGGCCTTTAAGCTACATCCCTGTAGTCTAACTTGTCTCCTCCTGAGATAAGTCCAATCACAGTCGTGTCATCCGCAAATTTAATGAGCGCTGTGGGGAGCTGGTGCTGAGTGTAATAGTGAAGAAGACGAGGAGGTCTATTCTAACTGAATGAGGGCAGGTGGTCAGAAGGTCCTTGATCCAGTGGCAGGTGGGCTGGAAGAGTTCTAAGTCAGTCTGGCCTGACATATCTAGAAAGCAGAGGAGGGGCTAATAATATTAATAATGGAAATGCTGCCCAATATAAGTGACCCAATATTTGACACTACAACAAGCTCTATGCAACTGACATGCTCTCATGACAAAAAAAATAGATTCATCAGCTGTGTCCTATTTTGATTTTTTTTTTAAATACTTGCTCTGATTTTGGCCTCCATTCACCATTCTTTTTTTGGCAATCACTGATCTATCAACTCCCTCAGTGCTGATGATGTCAGGTCTTGTTGCCGGTCTCCAGTTAGTCAATAAGTGTTGTGCTTGACAACTTTTAACTTATTCCAGGTATTCCCAGGCAAGTATGGATGCTGATACCTCCGAGCCACATGATGACAGTATAATCCTTGTGCAGCATAACACAAAATGCTCCACAGCAATGCACATGGTTTACAGTAATTATTGTAGTTAATATCTACTACATAATGGTTCTAAAATGATGTGATTATTAGCATATCCAGTTAATCTGACTTGAATTTAGACATATTTGTCAATACATTAATTATAGTGCCACCAAAGACTTTTAACTTACTAAACATATATGCCTTATAACACAGGCAACATTTTTTCTCTACTCTTTATGATTCTATTTCACACAGTGTTTTTGCTTTCAAGACTTGATCGGCTTGGTTGCTTTAACCTGTTGGCTAAGCCCACAGCAACCTGCATGCTAATACCATTACGTGCTGACTGTTCCTGCACAGTGTCAGGAGTGGAACCTCTCCTAAACTTTCTTCTGTGTGCGAGATGGCTCTTGGAGGATTTGGTGCTATGACAGTCTGTGTTGGTGGGAGGCTAACTGGCAAGCTCTGCAGGTGGACACAAACACTGTGTTAATTACTTGACCCTTAACCCACAAAGCACTAACAGCATGACAGTAGCTTTTGCCGTTCCTTGAAGTTTGACTGGATTTAAGTGAGCAGCAGACACTGCGAGCTTGTTATTTCCTTTGTCTCCTGTGACAGTCTTTGTTCCCAACACTGCTCCTCTCACCTCCTTCAGTGCTGGTGATCTCTGTTGTTGTTGCCAGTCTCCTCTGTTCATGTCTGTCTATTAGTATTGTGCTTGGCATCTTTGAGATGATTCCAAGGTTCTTCACACTGACAAGAATAAAACTGTGGCTACCATATACCTAAACTGCTGTCATTGTTAAAGATTTTCAGAAAAATATCTGCATATTTTGCTGAATTTTAATACTCTCGAGACACAGATATAAATAAGTAAGCGCTATTTAGTAGACAGGAGTCCTAATTAAATGCCATATTTGTATGGGTTTGTATGAATATATGTTTTAAAGAATGTTTACTGGTACGAACAACAAAATATAGAAACAGGCCTTTTGTCCTGCAACACATGAAGTAAGTCTTAATGCAACTCCTTTATAGTTCCCTTTTGTCCTTGCCTTGAAGAAATAAAAGAAATATAATGTTCCCTGGACGTCCATTTCGTTTTTCATGACATTTCTCATCTTTGCTTGATATTTCTATCTTTGAAAAAGTATTTCATACATACTTTGGTTGTAGTGGTTTGTTTTTAGATTAGGTCTGGGCTGCAGCAATAAAGTCCTGACAGACTGCAGAACTGTTGTTCTCAGAGAAACTATTCAGCTACAGTGTGTTCAGGTGAGAGTGAAAGGGAATGAGAAGTGTCAAGACCTTACAATACTGTATCATAAAAAGAAACCCAACAGTTCCCTTTGCTCAAACACTTTGGTACAGAAGGAATAAACAAAAACTCACTTGTAGCTGGAAGGAACCTCCGGCAGAAGCAGGTCACTCAGGATGGAGATGGTGAAAGTTTTCAGTCAGGACTGTATCCAGAACAGTAAAACCTAAGACCAGTGAGAGCTCATCAAGACAGTACCACGACCAGTCCTCCAAAAGCCACACAAATATTTCCGTACTTATGTAAAAGATCTGAGTACTTCTGCCAATGCTCTTAAAACATAGTGGATTTAAAAGGTTGTAAAATGCAGCTTAAAGCTCCAGATAGCTCCGTTCCACATAGAACGTGGTCAGTAAAGTAAGTTTTTGTCACTGGTTGGAGCCGAAACAGAAACAGAGTCTGTTGGTTAGAGCAATTTGTTCTGCTGAAGCCTCAAAAAGTTCACCCACGTGCTCAAGATTAATAATGGACTAAGGATGATGTGGACTGAACGTTGATCATACTTGAGGTCCTGTTGATGATTCCTTTCACTTTTGTCCACTCCGGGAAAGGTGAAAAAGTAACTCTGAACACAAGAAATGACTACTGAAGAGACAAACTGTGTTGTGCTTCCCCCGATGTCCTATCTATTTGTCAGTATGTACATTCGTGTTATTTGTAAAAACCAAAATATAAATTTTTTTTTTTTAAAAGTTCACCCACGATTGCAATACAAGGATTCAGATGTCTTAATGCAAAAATACCATTTAAATTTTTTATCTTGTATTTTATTTTGGACTTGAAACTATTGTAAGTCTTACTTTACACATATGGCAGCAGATCTGTATGTCTGCTTTTATAGGGGTGTGTCAAACAAAAACCTATGAGGGGAAATTACAACTATTATATAACTATTTCAATTACATCTGAAAATATTACAGTCTGAGGAGAACGTTCCCCAGCCTGATTGGTCAGTAGATGTCTTTGCTTCCATTAGTTCTTGGTGTATATCTTAATACAGAACAAACTAAACTGCCAATGCGACAACAAAAATTTCACAAAGATAACTATAAAGATGTACACAAAAGTCCTCAAACACAGCTGATCCTCCAGATAGAGATGAACAGTCGGTTCAGGTTGAAGAGTGAGTGAAGTCTGCAGAGAGGTTCTCACTGTTGAGTCACTGCAGTCAACATTGCGCTATATGACACACACTGTCTTTTTTAGCATTTTCCTATATGTTTCACTGATCCGTCTCCCTGACCATGTACCGCCTCCTACCATCTGCATCAAATATTTCACACTTACTATGTTAGATTTTCCTGTACTATCATATTTACTGCCCCAACAATATGGTCAGTGTTCTACAAAATGAAACCACAGACAATAAATATGTCTGTGATAATAACTGGTACATTTTGAGGTGTTAAAGAAGGAAAAAAATAGCTGGGCCTAATGACATTAATGATGGCTATGTTTTTATAGTAAATGCAACAGAAAATGTGTAATTTTAGCAAGTCCCTGTACTTAACAAGTTACAATATCTGCCAAAAGAAAAGTCCACACTGAATAATGCTGTCATTCTGTTTTGTAAGACATGCAGTGTTATCAGCGATTAGAGCTGCACAGGCCAAACGGAGCTGAGCTCTAATGTTCACTATTGTGCTGCAAGTTTCTTCTCCAATTTTTAGGAAAAAGCATTCTCATTGCATTTTTGTCTCTCGACAATCTGCAGTCAGATTTAAGTCTGGGTCATGCTGTGGTACAACGCTGAGAAGACACACCTGCCATCTTCCCTGGTGCTGTAAATCTTGTGTTGTTTTGCCTCAGTGACCAGTCAGTTGGAACAGAAAGTGAATCAGAGGCCGATACCAACAATTTGAGGTCTGATTTGATAGAAAGGTAGTATATATGTAAATGTGAATCTTCACTTTCCCATTATGCAGTAGATGAGACATCAGTAGAGACTAGAGCCAGATATTTTGAACCAGACTGTCCATTAGAGCAGAAAACTATTTATGCACCACAAGGCAGAATGGACTCCATCTTCCAGGGTTCTCTGTGGTGCTCTGAGATGCTCAACTCTTGGAGCCAAATGCTTTTGCACTCTTTTCCTTCTGGCTACTGATTTCCTTCAACACTGCTGAGGGAATAACTCTCCAGTGAGCATTGGCACAAGCCAAAACTTAACCCTATGTTAACAAAATGCAGTAAATGCAAATCTTGCTTGAGTCAATAGGATGTTTCATATTGATGGTACTGAAGTAGACATTTCTAATAAGCAGAATTTTAACAAACAACTAAACAAAGGTGTCTGGTTTAAGCAGGGAATGATTGGACAAAATCTCCATTGTTGTTTTGTTGCTTGTTTAATCCTGTTTTAATGAGGTTTCATTTGTGTTTGAGGTTGATGCATAAGAGCAGGTACTGGGAATAAGAAACACCTCATCATATTTCATCTTTTATATCACTAGATTTAATGAAAAATAATAAAGGATAAACAATCACTTCTTGCACAAATACATACGGAATGAGATGCATGACAGAAGGATTCTTCAGCAGAGACTGACTTCCCTCTCAGTGGGGAGCAGAGATGCAAAGGCCAGCAGGCATGAAACTAGAGCTCTATGACTCTGTTGCTCAGGTGGTAGAGCAGGTTGTCCACTGATCACAAGGTTGGCGGTTCGATCCCCGGCCCCTCCACATGCCGAAGTGTCCTTGGGCAAGACACTGAACCCCAAGTTGCTCCTAATGGTAGATTAGTGCCTTGCATGCAGCTCTGTCGCCATTGGTGTATGAATGTGTGTGTGAATGGGTGAATGTGAAACACATAGTAAAGCGCTTTGGATACCAGTAAGGTAGAAAAGGGCGCTATATGAGTGCAGACCTTTTACCATACTAACACACACACAGAGAAGGGCCATACCCAGCAGCTGGTTAGTTTAGCTTGAAAAAAGATTGGAATCAAGTAATGTAAAAGTAACAGAATACGCAAACCAACACATCTGACTTATCACCACATTGTATTTTATTTGCAGAAACTAAATGTATAGTATGAAGGTGAAATCTAAACTAGCCTAGGCCTGTCATTTTTTTCTTCTAAATTATCCTCTACGGTATTGTATCTGGCCTTTAACACCTCAGAACCACATTGTTTCACTATATACTCAAACTCTGGATGGCATTGCCTTGACCTCCAGCACTACTATGAGGAACCTTGGAGTTATTTTTGACCAGAATATATCTTTTAAGTCACATATAAACATAGAGGAAAGTTTCTAGGAAAACCTTTCACCTGCGCAATATTGCCAGAATCAGAAGCGTCCTGTCTCAGAGTGAAGCTGAAAAACGAGTCCATGCATTTGTTACTTCTATGCTGACCTATTGTAATTCTAAATGCTGCAGCCACAGTACTGACAGGAACTAGCAGGAGAGTTCATATGTCTCCCATATTAGCTTTTCTTCATTGGCTCTCACTAAAGTCCAAAACAGAATGTAAAATCTTTCTACTCACGTACAAAGCCCATAAGACAAAGCTTTGTTGTTTATCAAAGACCTTATTGTACTATATTATCTTAAAAGAACACTTTGCTCTCAGAGTGCAGGTATACTTTTGGTTCCTTAATTTTATACAAGCGGAATGGGAAGCAGAGCCATCAGCTCTCAGGCCCTTCTCCTGTGGAACTATCTCCTGGTTTGGGTTCAGGAAGCAGACACCCTCTCTACCTTCAAGATTAGACCTAAACCTTTCCTTTTTGATAAAGACCTGATTTTTGATAACTACTAAATGTAAGGGAGGCTGAGGTGACCCAGAACCATCTCTTATGCTGCTATAGGCCTAGACTTCTGTTCTCTCATGCTCTGTTTGCCTGATTTCTGAGCCCAGACCTGTTGAGGCAGATGGCTACCCTCTCTGAACCTGGTTCTGCCAGTTTTTTCCTAGTGAAGTGGATTGTCCCCCCAACCTGTCACAGAAGTGCTGCTCAAATGGAATCTTTGGATGATATTGTAAGGTCTTCCACTTATTATGCGAAGTGCCCTAAACTGAATTGAATCAAACTTGAATTGAATTAAACTTGAAATGAAGCGAATTAAACAGATTTTAATTAAATTAGACATGCAAGGACCTTCTGAAGTGGAAAGCTTGCTGTTTTCTCCATTTCTAGTTTTTGTGCTAAGCTAACCACCTGCTTGCACTAACTTCATAAATGCTGCATTGTATGATGTTGTTAAACGCGCTGTTTGCTACATATTTGTAGATGTTGCCATACTTTTCATTACTACGCACTAAAAGCAAAGCAATGTCAGTTTCAATACAGTCTAAGCCTCTGGGATAACATTCCCCTGAGAGGGTATTATGTTGAACAGATCATGAAGAGAGGCAATCATGCTCAATAGCAATTCTAGATGTTTTTTTTTTTATTAAGCCTTCATTCTGCCTACATATACAGAGCATCAACAGAACTACTGCCCACCGAAACCCACACACACTCCCTGCTGCACGCTGCCCACTCACTACAAAACAACAGCATAGAGATGGTGAGTATTCAGGACACAGCAGCCAAAGACAAGGGAAGCTGTTCCAGTTAGCTACTCTTTACAAAACATTAACAGAATTCCTTTGAATTAAAAGCCACACATACAGTTAGGATTTATGAAAGTTTGGACATCTCAGCTCTTTGGATATCACATTGAACACTGTAAAAACCAGCGACCACACACCATTATGGGAACGTTTCATGTACCAAACCCATCTGTATTAGATGATCATTAAATGGCCATGAAAGATGATATGTTGCCTCCAGGAGGAATTCACGTATGTCAGCAGCTCACCGCTGAATACATCAGTCACTCAAGAAACCTTCAATGAAAGGTCAATGAAACACAACTTATTGCATTTCAGTCACTGAGTTATTGATGCACATATGTCAGAAGAGGATGATTAATATGTTTTAGTGCATGCCATTCCATCCACTGCTTTCTGACTAGCTTTCTGCTTCTGTAAACTCATATTTGGACAGCGAGGGGCTCTTTCACCTGGTATCCAATGTGGGTTTTATGTTCAAAAATGGTTACATAAAGATCAATCTAAAAACATGTAAACATAAATAAACATAATAAAGTTACAGCAATGATGAAATATAACAGAAGGAGCAATATGGCTGGTCAATAGTCTGAGATTTTAAATATCTCACTGTCACCTTCAGGGAAAATAGACTGTAAAACACATACTCCCACACTTCATTGGTGGACGTTCACATGGTTTCTGCTCCCTTTTGACATCCTTCCAGGTTTCATGTCATCTTGTGTCGTTTCACATTTTGTGCCTATTTACATAGAGATAAGACAGTATTACCTCTGTGTGTTCGCTTAACCAGCTGAGTGTAGGACTTTGGCTGCTGATTAAAACATGTTTCCTCTGGTGATAGTATTACCATCCAGTACCACTATCTGTACACATCTGCCCATGACAAGACTGTCCTTCCTTGTTCTACCTTGCTGATGTCATTTTTCACCAGAAAATTTTGCAATATTCAATTTGCGTCTCTTGGCACTATTAAGGGTCATGTGCTAAATGATAGTTAGCAGGTTAGACTTAATGTCCCTGAGGGGAGATACTTTTTCACAGCACTGTAATCACCTCCACACACATTATCACATGAAAAGGAAAGACAACAGGCAGGAGAACATGCAAACAAGAAGTGTGGTTCTCTCCACGGGTAACGCTGTTTAAGAGCTGCAATGGCTGTAGGTAGCAGACTTTTACCAGACTGGGCCTGTGATGGCCACATGTTCAGCCTTCCAACCAATAATGTCGGTAACCACTTTAGTTTAGGTTGAAACACTTTACAGTCATACTGCACATACAAAACACAAACAACACATAATTTACTATTTCAAACAACACACTGAGTTTATTTAGCCATTGTTGAAGTATTTAAGTTCACAACGCATATTTAGGTAACTTTTATACATTCAGTATTATTTTTTTAAGTTATGCTGATCTCTTCTTTGTCTTACTGGTGCAGGAGGATCCAATTTTCTGCAGCGGCACTCAGCTCACGGGCAAAAGTTACACAATGGCGACAACAGGCTTTTTATACCGGAGCCACAATCAGACTATACCAAGTGCCTGCCACTTCAAGGGGTGGACCAAGTTTATTTAATTTATATATTACTTGATTAATTTGATTTGTGTTGGGTAATTATACATATTTTGGGTTTGTTTGTAATTATTGTTTTGATTAAATAGACCAACTTTGTACTGTTTTTTCTTTTTGCTGGTAGTTTAGGTGTAGGTGTTTTATGCTCCCCCTATTGTTTAGATCAGGGTCTGATCAACCAGTTCACAGATCCCATTTTATTTCTCAGGTCTGCTTGGAGTTTGTTTGATCAGTGCAGCTGGTTTGCTCTGTTATTTTGTTGGCTATAGCCTTAATTAAGTTCTGTTCTTTTGACATTTTTTATGGGCCCAAATGTACTATTGGTTTTTAGAACTTTGTCATTTTTGGGTGAGATAAAAACTTGTTTTTCAATTCACCTGCAAGTCCTCATGCTTTGCAGCTCAGTCCCTCACACAGCCCTACCTATACATTTCAATGAAAAGGGAAAGTTTTCAACCTAATCCATCAAATCTCTCCAAAAGCAGGGAGGGTATCTGCCTCTCGAATCCAAACTGAGTCTGATTCCAGAAGAGACAAGCCTGATAACTGAAGGATCTGCCTTCTATTCCACTTCTGGAAACTCAAGGGTACGTGAGCCTGCAGTCTGAGAAGTGCTCTCTTTAGAAAATATGGTACTATGTCTTTAAGTCTTTAAGATAAAACTGATTGGTTTTGAAGGACTTTGTATGTGAGGAGAAACATTTTAAAATGTATTCTTGTTTTTTTACAAGGAGCTAATGAAGGGAAGCTAATAAAGGGGATATGATCCCTGTTGTTGGCTCCTGTCAGTACTCTTGCTGCAGCATTTTGAATCAGCTGGAGGTTTTTCAGAGAGTTATTGGGACATCTTGATAATAAGGAATTACAATAGTGCAGCCTACAAGTAACAAATGCATGGATTAGTTCTTCAGCATCACTCTGAGGCAAGATATAGTTGATTTTGACAGTATTGCAGACATAAAAGGTATAGACAGAGCCTTTTGAATTTATGACTGCTCGTCTTTGATTATATGTTTTTCTAATGTCCTTTGTGTGCTGATCACCATCTAGACAACTCCTCACAGATACAGATCACCTGTCTGGCAGCTGTTGGCTACTGTGGATATTTTTCCAACCAGAATACTTACAGTAGAAAACTGGGCTTCACCAAATGTGTTTCAGCCAAGCGTGTTTGCTCTTTGTTGTGATTAATTTAACTTAATAAGATGATTTAATGGGCTAGAGGAATGAAATTCTCTCATTTCCCTCAACAGAAAGGCCAGAGCTGCTGGGGTCAGCTGCAGCAGCGCAGTGATTACAGTTCAGCCTCACTGTGTAAGTACTCGCTCTTCCTGAAAATGTCACATATTAACAAAGCAAACAGATGTGGTATGATGTCAGAAATCTATACTTTGATGATGGATGATGATTTTTATGCACAATGTGATGGAAAATGGTGCAATAAACAAAAACACCCAGTTAGCAGCAGGCCTGTGAGAGGTCAAGGGAAAACAGCGAGGCTTGTTATTGCTTACAGATGCGCATTAAGTATGCAAATCACAACTTAGAAAACCTTTAAAACCTTGCCCGCTAAAAACAACAGCGGACATGTGGTCAGGAAACATGAATCATATGCCTCTCGTATTGTGTCAGGTCTTCCGGATCTTTGCCAAATACAGCACTTCTGAAATAAAAATGATTATTCTGAGGAAACTGATGGATGAGTGGCAAAAGCTGTATGGCTACTTTTTTATCTCTCCAATTGTAAAACTCCTTCAAAGCGCCTCAGAGCCTGTTTGAATATCCTTCAAGGTGGCAGTTTGAGATTTATTCAAGGAAATATACAGTATGTAATGCAGTCTCCTACTCCCCTCCCACATCATGCCTACTGTTTGACCTGATTTAGTTGTTTTTGTTTGCATGAAACAAGTAGCAGTGAGCTGGTTGCTGTACCAGAGGCATCAGAGTACTTTTCCAGCAGAGGAGGGATGTAGTGACTCACCTGGCTCTACCTTAATCTTGCACCACCCTGGCCTACTTTATTTCCGATTCCTCACCACAGATGCCTCTTTCAATATCTGTTCCTCCACTCGTTCTCTCCCGTGATCTGTCTCCCCCATTGCTCCCTTTTGTTGTGCCTCCTCTCCCTCTCTCTGAACCCAACTTCACACACCCCCCCTTTCCTCCCAGTCTCTTCTACTCCCTCTTTATTCGACTTGATTTGTCTGGAGTCTTGTTTTCTTCCAGTCAGTAACTTTTAGTCTCACTCGTCACATCGCCTCCCTGGAGACCTTCAGGGAAGCTGCTGATCGAAGTGAGTAGTGAGGTCAGTGTGTGTGAGTGTGTGTGAGTGGGTAAACAAGATATAGAGATGTCTGTTCAACCGTGTCTGGTCTTGGAAAAATAGACTGAGAAAATGCTACGAGCCCCTGGGCCTGTGAACCACCGCACAAACCTCATTATACAAACCCCAAAAATGGATGGTTGTCAAGATTAAAACAAAGCTATTTCTCTTCCTGGAAAGGTGACATTTTGGTGGTGCGTGCAGGGTTTCAGCCAGCATCTCCGACTGAGAATGAAAAATAGACTTGAACGTCACACTCTCTAAGAATCCTCTAGACCATGACTGCCATTGTTGAGGTCTACAAACTGTAACTATGCAAAGCAAACATTCCTTATCTATGACCATCTCGGTTCAAGGATGGGCAAATGCAGCATTTATAAGCCACTTTCCTAAGAAGTCCCTGCAGCAGTTGGTCACTTTGTATTTGTATCTACCATCTGCTCCGAGTCATGGATTTTAATAAGGTGGTGGAAAGCTTTGCACAGAAACTAGTGAGGATGAAACACTTACTTTAAGGTGAGGCAACTCCTACTGTGGGGTTACGGCTGTGTAGTTAATGGTGATCAAACACTGGTGCTTTGGCATGGAGAATATATCATGCTGTTACGCTTGTAATGTTTTAGATAAAAAAACAAACAAAGAAACAAACAGGTGTGCATGGTCTCTTTTCATGATCCCCTCTGGCTGGAAAACATACTTACCACATACTGACACGGTTTCTTATGATTAGCCTGTATACACAGCAGGCATCTGAAGGTTTTGCGCTAAGACATCTGGCATGCATCTAGTATCTGGAGTGTTATGATGGTAAGCAACAGAGAGTTTATACACGCTGAAGGGAACTTCTGTGCTATTAATGTGCGCAGGAGGAGAAGAGAAGGAATGTGACTTTTTTATGGCATTACAATTACGTTTAGTCTGGGTTAATTGGCATTATTACCGCTAGCAGGTTTCATTCCTCCCCTGAATGCCAGGATGAATGTAGTTGGAAAGTTCCTGAAATCCAAGGACAGGTGCCACGTACGAATTCACATCTTAAAAGACATAAACTTGCTTTCAGAAAATAAGACTTTGAAGTCAAATGCTTGAATGAATAATTGCTGTACACATAGCCTCAGCTTTTGTAGACATTTTCTGATGCCAAACTGAATCTCTGTTTTGCAGTACAACAGCTGTCATTGTTTCTTTTTCATGTCCAGCCACATAAAGAGCCATTCTTCATCCAGAAGGCCCCTGACCTTGGCTCTTATATCAGCGTTGGAGAGCACATCATAAAGTGTTTGCCCTAAGCCCATTTGGCACTTTTGTTGACATCATACTCTTTGATGAGAGATGGTGTAAGTGTGGGCGGTACGGTAATGCAGGGATTAGCGCGAAGGCCTTACAGCAAGAAAGTTCTGGATTTGAACCTGCTGATCAGCTGGGGCCCTTCTGTACGGAGTTTGCATATTCTCCCTGTAACTGTGTGGGTTTTTTCTCCGGGTGCTCCGGCTTTTCTGCACAGTCCCAAGACATGCATGAGAGGTTAATTGGTGATTCTAAACTGGCTGTAGCTGTAAATGTAAGCATGCATTGTTGTCTGTTTATTTGTGTTAGCCGCATGATGTATATCCAACCTCCTGCCCAATATCAACTGGGATAAGGTCATGTGTGGTTGGTGTGTGTGCATAAAATCAATTCTGTGCACTATTTGTTATCTTTATAATCTGTGACTCTTCCGTTTTATTCAAATTAAATCCACACAAATCAGAGATTATAAAAGCATGGTGGAGTTTAACAGTATGCAGACTAGACTGTGCATGTATTTCTATGGGAAAAGTCACAAATCCATTGATTGTATGCCGATAATGAGACTAAAGAAAATCACAAACAGTTTCCTCCCTTGCTTTCTTTTCCTTTAATCCCTCCCCTGCTATCAGTCCATCTCTGTTCCTTTGAGTCATGTTCCTGGGTTCACGCCAACCTGGTGGAGGTAACATAACTATGAGGTAAAGTTGTGCTGATTGCTGTGAAATGATGGTGGCTTGGTGGAATGGGATTTGCCAGGAGCCATAGATCAGCTGCATACAGAAGGTGTTGGTTAGGCAGGCCACCAAATCACTCTGCGGGGAACATCAACATTATATCCTCAGCCATTTGGCATGAGCTCCACAAGCGGTGACTCAGACCCACGAGGGCAGACTTCTTAGAGCTGATGATGCCTCGGCAAGAGCACGAATGAAGACACAGCTGCACTTACACACATATAAACTAAGAAAAAAGAAACTGTGCTCACAGACTTACACACCGGGTGTAAATCCACAGATTGCTGTCTCATTCGCGCAAAGAGATTCAGTATAAAATACACTCACACTAGCATCTCCTCAGGGCTGCTAATAAATAAGATTTAAGGGAAACAACAGGGTGATAGAAACGCCAGATAAATTGTTGTTTGTGCAGTCAGTAAACTAATCACAGTTCCTTTGCTCTCTCACTTTGCTGCTATCTAATGTTCCCCTGTCCAAATCCCCCCTCTTCCAGTAACCACACTGGACCACACTCTCAAAATGCACTTCATGTTGTTGGAACACAAACAGAGAAACCTGAAACAAATCAAAGGAATACAACACAAATTAAACAGCTCTGCCACAACCCCAACTATCTGCCATAAAACAGGATCTTCTTTCTCCGGGCCGCTTGTGTGTGAAAAACCCATAACCGTAAACAGTCCAGCTGGTAATCCATTTAGAGGCCCCGGAGCTTTAGTATGTGTCAGCGCAGCGCAAAGCTGAGTGGCTTTAACAGGTCCTAGGATGGTTATGAAGGCCTGGAGTCCCTCACCTGGATGTAATGAGCCCCTGATCGCAGAGACTCCCTCCTCTCCCCAAGGATGGACTCAGAAAGGGGCAGATTCAGGCTGACATATGCTGGGCAGATGTACCTGGCTAAAGTGACTGATGTGCACAGCAGGTACACTGGTCTCATGTGATGTTAGTCATGAATGATTCATCCCCTTTCAAAGGATATTTTTAGAGAAAGGAGTGATGATGAAATACAGGATTGCCTTTTATTAAATTTGTATTGTTTCAGACGTGTTATGTGCATCCAATCCTGTTGCTTTGATAAGGATGCTTTCAGCATGGCTCTGCACATTGCAACGCTTGTTGTCAGGCAGTCAGTCAGTCAGTAAATCAGTCAGTCCAGACTGAAATGTCTTAACATTTCTGGACTGAAATAGTAGATTAAGTCCGTGGACAAGTAGTAGATTAAGTCCGTCCGTCTGTCCGTCCGTCCATCCATCCATCCTTCTTCTGCTTATGCAGGGTCAGACTGCAGTAGCAGCAGGCTAAGCAGGTCATTCCAGATGTCCCCCTTCCTCAGCAATGCTTCGACAGTTTCTCCTGAGGGATCCCAAGGCATTTACAGGCTAAATGAGATATGTAATCCCTCCAGTGAGTTCTAGGTCTACCGCAGGGTCTCCAACCTGTTGGATGTACATGGAAAACCCAGGAGGCATCCTGATCAGATGGCCAAACAGTAGATAAAATGTCATGAAGTTCTGCACAAAAACAGTTTCCTTGTTGTTTAGCATTTGCCCTATATATAGTCGCAATTTTTTGCAAAGGCCTTTATGGTCCAAGATTAACTTGCAATCTTTCCAACTAATTCTCTAGGTTAATGTTTTGTAGTTTTGAGTAAAATGCTTTCCACCGTCATGAAATTTGGTGCACACATTCATGTCCACCCTCAGGTCGAATTGTAACAACTTTGTTGACCTAAAGAGCTACAATGCTCAACAAGGATGGTGAACATGGCAAACAATTTACCTGCTAAACTGCATGTTAGCTTTACCAGTATTGCCACTGTCAGAATTTAATGTCACTTTCTGAAAGACATGTAAGACACACAGAGTATGCATATGCTAAGCCAAAATATTCAGACGAAGGGAAAACTTGTGTGCATATTGCTGCATATGATACATGAGCCTGCAAAGGACATTCTCATTCATTGCCACAGAGACCATCTTGCTTGGAGAAGATCTCCTTCATTACACAGTCTGGAAAATTACTTTTCTGAAAGCCATAATTGCTTGATTAATATTTGCATGCTTGCATAATGAGCTCTCTCTATAGAGTAATCTATCTCTCTTGACCTTCATAAAACCATTTGAACAACTATTGTGCAGTTAAAAACTACTGATTGCACTTTGGGAAATTTACAAAAGTTTAATCTGCTACATTGAATTGTAGTAGCTGGGAAAGTGGGTTAATACACCATGTTTCTTTAACCTTAGCAGTTTGTCACTGTCCATTTCTCACAAACTGATAAAGCTGCTGTCCAGAGGGCAGCGTTTTATCAGAGGCATGAGCTCTGCTGGATAAATCAGACTTCCACCTCTGTCTAACAAGCCTTAACACAATAGGGGCGTTCACAAACGTCTTTCAAATGTGAAGAAACAAATCCGTCTATTGCTTGTCATGCCATCTCTCATCATCTAACAGTCGTTCTTTCCCCAATCAAAGAGGACAATTAAGTCATTGTGCGGCGCAGTATACTGACAGCACAGATGTGGGTGGCATTTCTGAAAAATGAGGTAACTTTTGTTTTCTTAAATGAGTGGTGGTGAGTGAAGTAATCATGTTCTCGCAGTTATCCAATACTTATGAGGGATACACTGATTGCTTAAATGGGTCATTTACACCTGGTGCAAACAAACACGCTCTACTTCACATTTAGCATTTAATAGAAACTCTTAACACGTAGCTGTCAGGAAACGCCTACAGCACCAGCAGCTGTGGGCCAACAGTCAAGAACAAAGGAATGATGATTTGAAGACAGATGAAATATTTCCCACCCTTACTCTTACTCAGTGTTTTCACTCTTATGCACCCGTCTTCTATTTCACTTGGGATCATTCGCTAATTGTAGCCAACCTACTATATCACTTCCATCATTCTCTGCTTTCTCTCCCACTCAGTCATCCCCACTACTCTCTCTTTTCCAGCTGTATGGTTGCTTTAATCACAACACCCACTTTCCATTTTGCTGCGTCTGACAGTCACCTTACAAACACACTTGGAGAGACTAAGAACAGTCATTTTTAACAGGTATAACTGACTTTACATCAAATTCCAGGGACAGAGGGGGACCAACAGAGGGTGGAAACAGCTGGTGCAACACTCACATCTAGTGGTGGAAGATGGAATTGCAGCTGATTAGTTAATGTACAGCTCAACCCCGTGAATGCATTGTTGAACCATGAGCAAAAAGTGACCAAACCTCCCAGTTTTCCCTCCAGTGTCTGAGAACCTATGAGCACCCATCTGCCCAGAACAAGATGATGACTTCCACAGAAATAAAGCAGCTATTTAGAATCACTTCATCATAAGTCCAATGGGCCGTGGAAAGGCAGCGGTGACTTTTCCATGACTCTACGTGTAACTGTGTCTGCCTGTCCTGACCCCTGGCTCTCCTACGGCAGGATGTTCCAAAACAAGTTCATAACATGGCTGTTCCCTCTGTGTATCTATGCTGACTTGTGAACTTTGTCGAGGTAAAATTTCCTTTAACTCATCATCCTTAACCACTGTCGCCAGATCTGAGTAACAACTGCTTCCCCGCTCTGTCTCAGTGCTGTTTCATCAACTCTTTTTCGCTGTCTGGGTTTTCTAGGATTTTTATCTTGCCTTTTACTGCATGTGTTTTTTTTTTCTTTTTAAATCTCTCATTCATATGGATGAGGATTTTGGGTTCATTTCTCACATGCAAAATGCTGCCAGAACGTTACCATTATCCTCTCGCAGCATCTCCTCTCCTTTATTGTCACCCATAATTTAATGCAAGTTTCTTCCGTCCATTCAGCTCCAGTCACGGCACATTTCTCTTTCTTATTCTTTGTCTGTTGTACTTTTCTGTTTCTTTTCTCCACCCCCTTCCCATCAGTTCGCTCCAACAACAAGAACTCTTTTTAGCGCAGATTTAAAACCTGTACTAGTCCAGGCAGCTGTGATCAGATATGAGCTTTATTTTCTGTTGTTAGAAAAAGGCTGAAGGTAGGCTGGCAACATTAAACACTAAGCATCAGCGTCCCTTCTATCTCCTACAGCAGTCACAAGCCTAAACACACTGTCCTGTCTGGGCAGGGGGGATTTTTGCTCCCCTGACTACATGCAACCACACAGTTCTGCTGACAGCTGTTTGAAGTTGCTCCGAGGCGAGGACTACTGCTGCTGTGTTTAGGAAAAAACATTTAAAGGACATTAGGCGGCTTGGATCTGACTTCAAATGGAAACTCAATCAGGGTGTGAAAACACTCTGACTGTGCAGCAGCTCGCACTATTCGCTGAGTCCGGTTCTGTGTGAGAGTGACAGCCAGTAAAAGTCAGTCGAGTTGTAAGGTTCGCTCTTGTAAACATAATTTGTGGTTGGGGCAAGTGGTGGAGGATTGTTTGTTGGTTGGTTTTTGCTGTTTCAAGTTCAAGCCTGTAAACCTGATTTTGGAATGTGATAAATAATCTGTGTTTAAAGCTGAGCTTAGTTGGACTGAAAGCACAAAACTTAGCTGAAACAGGCAGTCTTGGGGTAATGAGTGGGTATTTCTTGATTGTGCGAAAGAGTTAAGCTGGCTACATTTGTTTTGGGCTGATCTGACTTGAGCTGAGATAATCTGGCGAGGGCAGTGCTGAGCTGGGAGAAATGGGCCTAACTGAAAACGGCTGAGTTGAGCTAGACTGGTACAAAATGAGCTAAAGCCTTTTCTGGTTTTGGGACGGAGGAGGTAATGCTGGCTGCGCTGTATGCAGCTGGGTTGATGAGATTCACAAAGTGGAGCTCTTTTCACCTCTACTTCAGGGATGACAGAACAGGCCTGATGATGTCATCGTCATGGTAACAGCAGTCGCTGTTTGAGACTACAGATTCAAACCTTGAACTGGTTACAGGAAGCTGTAGCAATCCATCAAAACTCCAAATTCTTTGTTATAATACCTCAGAGGATGATAAAATCCTACACCTCCCATGCATTCATCCCCCCATTAAAACAGCTAAGGCTACTCCACAGGCCTCTGATGTGCCCATGGATGTGTGTATATACTGTACGCATAGACTTGTGCTTGTGTGAAATCATGCATGCATCAGTGTGCGTGTCATGACTGTGTGTGTAAGTGTAAGAGATCTGGAGGGGGGAGATTCGCCTCATTGCCTGCGCCACCAGCCAACTTCGCCCAGCACTGGGCTCAAGGCCGGAGGAGGGGGGATTCTGGGGGCCCAGGGGTCGGGGTCTTGACTGGACGGCGGTCTGAACAGATGCCTGACACATTCATGAGAACCAGTGGCAGGAGATGAAACCACATCTCTCCTGCCACCTCAGTTCCCTCGCATACGCACACACATCTGTGCTAATGCATGCACAACATTGTACGAAGGTATGTGATAGCTGTACAAATATGACTCTATGGATGTTTTCAATAACCTGATTTGCAACAGACACTATTATCCCAGGCTTTTAAATGATTTTTTAAATATGCAACACAATCCTGCAGGCTCTTTGGGTTTGAATCTTTGGATCTGCGATATAATAAATCCTTGGATTTATTATATTGCAATGTATTATCCTTTAAATTATGCTCCAAATGGGTCACAAATTCAATTTTGAGCATTTTGACCGCAATTTTATTTGGAAAACAGGTAATAGTATCTACTAGGCTGTAGTTAAAATGAAAGTAAAATGTTTTTGAGCAGATCATTGGTACTGAAATTACATCCTAGGCAGATCTAAACTGGATGTGTGGTCACTAAAGATTTGTTCAGACACACAATCCACTGCCAATGGCCAAAGGGGAGCAGTAATCAATTAGGCTCACATGGTATTGCAGTAATTATGTACTCCAATTTAGTCCTGGAGGGTGGAGAGGGACAAAAAAAGGGGGTCGGGTGTGGAGAAAGAGGAAGGGAGAGAGGGCAGGGGAACTATTTCATGCTACTCCAAACCACTTCCATTCATGTATCTCTCAGATCGTATCGCATTATAGCGCCAGCACACCGATTCAAACTGGCACGGAGGAAACCAGGTCCATATTAAAGCCTAATTGGTCATTTCCAGGGGAAGCCTTGGTTTGTAAAACCTACTTCCAGGACAGGGCTTTCTTAAACAAGCCGGGGTTTAACACAGGGGCTACATCTGGGCGGCAGGCAGGCCAACAGGCAGGCATTGATTGGGTCCTTCCCAGTAGTAAGTGGGTTGATTGCAGAGCAGGCAACACGTTACATCAGCTTTTAGTTTCCTATTTACCTTATGTCAGAGGAGAAAGGCATATACTGCAGGAGCTTCAAAGTGAATGGGGAGGCAGACAGGCTGAATGCATTTCAATTACAGTGTCCTTGACTGTGAAACTACACAATTCACTGATGCTACTGATTATAGTCCTAGGGCCCCTTAATGTAAAGTCTGGACTGAATAGCTCTCCATAGTGGAGTATTTTGTAATGGGAAAATTCTCTGTATAACTCTTGGCTCACCACAGTTTACTTGTCTTTATAACTATCTGTTGATTGCAGGCATGTACAACAGGTATACACACAAATGCAGCGGTGGAACCTGGAAATACTTTGCCGGCGCAGAACATCATGAGTGTGGATGTTTAACCTTAAACTTGATCCGTAAAGTTTACACTCCTGTGGTGCCTGATTTAAAAAGCAGCTTTCTATTTCACACCTTTTGCTAAAGATATTTCATGCACGGGGCCTTGATAGGTTGCAATATTTAACACAGATATGTCCGCGGCAGAACATGTGCAAAAGTACGCACACATGCACATCTCTGTTAGGAAGCTTGGGACCGGGCCGCTAAGTGCTGCCAGATTTCAATCAAATGAGTGGCTATTGGATTTCTAGCTGCAGGTTACTGGTGATGAGCAGATCCATATCTAATAGATGCTAATGTGTAATCCCTGTGTGACTTCCCAGTGTATGTGTGTGTGTGTGTACATGTGCACTTTTGTGTGTGTTGGTTTCTAACGAGCTCACAGGCTGGCATTTATGTGAATAAGTGTTCAGGTTTGCTGGCCTGTGTGTTTAGGTGCCAGGTTTGGTGACTCCAGGGAAATATGAGATTCAGTCATGTTTGTCAGTGAATCAGTGAACAGTAGGTGACCACGGATCTGATTTCACTCATATTTTACTGGCACAGGGATGTGTTGAGCACTGGGGGGCAGTGTACTGTAGGGCTGCACCAACCCACGCAGCCCATCAAGCTCCACATGGGTGTGCAGGTCCAACAATAGAGTGACTGTTACAGTGTTAGAGCCAGAGCTCTCCTCACCTCCACCAGCGGAAATCACTGATGGAATTTCTACAACTGGCAGAGTGCTGAGTGAGGCGGCCCCGCAATAGTAAAACCCATCCACTTCACAGAGCTACAGTGGTGTATGAAAAATTAAAAGGTTAACCAAACATGTGCGAGCCTCGACAGTCTGTTTAGAAAAATCACACATCACACTGAGCTTAATGAATATCTCAAATTAATTACGTAATTCAAGCAAAGCATGAACACACAAAAAAGTGACCTCAAGCACAGTTTATCACAAACACGGAGACAAGCATACGAACAACTGTCGAAAGAATGTGTGCATTGGTGCGTGCATGTGTGTATGTGTGTGTTCGCCTGGGTGCCACTCTACTGTAATAACATCGGCAGGTGGGCCAACTAGCTCCATCCCCTCTGCCTTCCCCCCACCGCTCCACTGCAATGGAAAGCAGGTGTCCGACCCTGGTCTGGGGACAGAATTGAATTAATGTGCAAAAACAAATGACTCCATCACCACTGTCTGCAAGGGCCGCAGTGACAGGCCTGCAGTCTCGTACAGCCCAAAGCTGAGCGCACTGTCACCCGACACTGGGCCGACCAGGCTAATATCCACACCTATTACATGAGGATTCATGGGAAAACAGCTGGGGCCAAAGGTGAGGATGGGAAAGGAGGGAAAGGAAGAGAATGGAGGTTAGGGAGGACAAAGCTGTATTCTTGGAATTACCTAGAGGTCTCATTTAGCTGGTAACAGCCTGTTTGTCTGTGGTGAACATCCAAAAAGGAGTGTGTCAGTCCCCTCAATCTGCAAGGCTTTGAGGAAATGTTTTGTCTAATTGGAAGCGACGGTAGTCAATACACAGGCGGGATCCCGCCCTTGAATGACATGCCCAACTCTAATACTGTCTCCAATTTCAGGATTACCCTGATAATAACTGAGGCAGCCATTTCCAACATACACACACGCACACATAGACAGGATCACAATACACACATGCAGTTCTGGCATTGACATTGTAGCAGGGCACAGAGAGTAAATGTCTCAAACCATTAACTCCATTGCCTCCAATGAGGCTCTCTTGGCAGGGCGCTCATGAGAACCATCTAGAGGAGCTGTAAAAATGACAAAGTCAATATTGAAGATGACTGCAATTATAGGCTTTCAGGGGACCAAGGAGTCATTGGTCTTCCTGGGAAGTGTGTCTGCATGTATGTCGCAAACCTTTCTTTATTGTGCTATTTATTAGAGGTTAACCCACACTTTGTGTTTGAAATAAAAAGTTACCAAACATGCTTTAAATCGATCCAAATTAAATGTCCAGTCTCACTTCTAGAACTTTTTATTGTCCACTGTCTCGTGACCCTACAGCCATGCGGTTGACGTTTGTGCTTCACACAGTGAATACCATTCACATAAATAGGCCGCTATCATCGCCAAGATCTAGAATGCAGGATGGCTATATTTACACATGTTTCCCTGTAGTTTCCAGGCAACCGAGGGCTTTCCCCCATGATGAACACCAAAGTTCCAAGTGCCCCCACCAACCCATCCTTGCTCTTTTTCACCCCCACCACCGCTACAGCTACCACCAGCCCCTGGTAATCTTATCATGTCGTATTATTATACCCCCGCAAAAAAGCAGCTTGCCAGAACTGACATCCCTGAGACTCCCTTGCCCTTAACGTGCCTTCTCAAAACTCTTTTCAATCATTTGGTGATTTGTAACAACTCTGCACAGCCCCCACACCCCCCCCACCCCTCATAGCTGCTGGAGCTCAGACTCAACTTTCTGTCACTTCATACCAGCCGGAGGAGGTGGGGGGGAGCAGATGGGTTCGAACAGAGGCCACCATATCCCGTAATGCTCAAGCCAACAGGCACACTTTGATATAAGGGATTAAGCTCCCGTCGGGATGGCACAACATGGCTGGGTGAAGCGAGGCGAGGCGGCCCCATAATTTCAGACCCCTAATTTGTGAAAAAATGTGTGGAATGACATCAGCAGCTATCAAAACAAGAACCGGCGGGGGAGGGGGAAATGGAGGGTATACTGGGGATTCTCGGTGGCCGACAGTGGCTGATTGAGTCGGGGTTGCGGTGGTGATGAGCTTTAATGTTGTGGTCTATCTGGCCAGCTCAGACAGACGTGGGGGCCAAAGTAAGGGGCGGCATCTCTTTCTCCTTCACCCTACTAAATACCAGTGGCCCAGTATGTGGGGTGGGGGGGTGGGGTGGGGGGATATGCCAGGGGGTCAAAGTGAGAAGGGGAGGGGGTCAGGGGAATTATCAGCTCTGATAGCATTATCTGGGTGCAAACAGGGAACGCTGGGCTGTGATGTATAGGGGCTGGAAAGGTTGGACTGTGGTGTTGGCCACTGTGTTACGTACAGGCCCGTCTGCATTTTCAGACTCTCACACTGTCCAAATATATCAGCATTCTCAAATATACCAACAGACAGTCCAATCATTCATAATGCAAGCTTGGCCCAGAGAGTTCAGCAACGGATCCGTTGGGATCAGTGGAGAGGATACCAATAAGCAAATAAGGTTTGAAGGTGCCCTTTCTTTTGGGTCATTAACATGTAACCCACTGCTAGCTTTGTTTTAAGTTGGTGTGTTAATACTTAAGTTGATTAATTCAAAATGACCATAAAATTCTAATGATCATACATATTTAAATGGTACAAAGGAAGAAATCATCAAAAGTGGAAGCTGCCAGCTTTTTGTTTAAACTAATTCTTCACTTTTTCAGACTTGTCACTGAAGTAGTTTTTAATGGTACTGGCAGTTAGAAGTGTTTACAAGAGCAAGGACTTGATGGATCACCAAGTTACCATCCTTTCATTTCTCTATCTGAGTAGCTCCTACTATCTCTCATCGCTAAATTTATGGCCTCCTTAAGAGGTCATCAACAGGGTTACACGTTTGGCATTCCCAACTGTGAAGAGGTAGGAGGAATGAGAGAGGGGGGTGGTAAAAAGAAATAAAAGGAGTGAATGGTAGGTAAGGGAGTGAGGAAGAATGAGGGAGAAGGAGAGATAACGCACATGGGAGAAGTGCTGATGGCTGGAGGTCAAATGCCTGAAAGCAGCAGTCAATAAAAGGGAGGCCCACCTTAAAAATGTGATAAGAAATTTACCTAAGTGTATGTATGCTATACATCACAAGACTAACCCTGCTCTAATGCTTTTGACCATTGATGGAAGTTGTCCACAACACAGCAGGTGTTTTTCAGTTTGAGCAAGTGAAGTTGCTTCCTTTCCCAAAAATGCTGTGAATGTTCTACTTCTGCTTTTGACCTAAGCTAAGGATCTTATATCACTGTAACTAACCAAAGATGAATAAGCTCAGTCTGACTCACTTGTATTTAAAGACAAATACAGGCAGCACTGAGATATCATAATGTTATTGTTAAATCATAATGTTATTGTTGTTGTTAAACAATAGAACAGTCTATTTTTTTTTAAAAAGAAAGAGAAGTTCACTAGTGCCTCCAAGCTGCAGTGCACAAAATCCTGCTGTGAACTTCACCTTAAAACCCACGGTCTACACACACGTACAGAGTGAGCAGGGGCACAACTGTTTGGCTTTCATTTCAAAACCTTCTCAAAGCCCTCAAAGCCCTCTAATCACTGACTTACATCAAAACATTCAGGAGTCTGGCTTAATTAGCCAAAATCAACTGGGGCTAAACTGCATTTCTGTGCTGTACACAGTGGAATTCACATTCCAGATCGCTACAAAGAACTTCAAATATCAACAAAACACCACACAAACTGTCAGAACAAATTAGTGTTCTAGCTCACTCTTTGCTTGGGCTTGTTCCATTATTTCATATTCAGCGAAAACACCACAATTAATTTCTTCTCCTTAATCATCCCCATCAGCAAATAGCTGATTTCTGCTGGCAAGGCCTTTCCTACAGTTTAAACAAAGGCATTACAGCAGGGGTAAACTGCACTGAGCTTATCTGCACCGTGACTTACACAAACCCCATGGTTGTTGCCTTCAGCATAGCAAATTTGCATGTGATTTCATTAAAAAACCTTTTTCCAATGACAACATTAACTTTATTTTCAGCTCCCGCCGTTGGACAGGGTTGGCTGTGCTGCGTGTCGGCCCTCAACTTGAAACCTCAGAGTTAATTCAGATTGAGAGAGACGACCCCGGGGGTGAAATGGATATCTCAATGTGGTATCAGTTGTTTTTATGTGGCCAAATACATCACAAGTTAACAGATGTTCGCTGCTCAGTCAGTAGTTGCTCCGGAGGATGTGTCTGGGTTACAGAGCAAGAACAGGGACTCTGAGGTATGTCAGCCAAACACATCATCAATAAATGTGATTGATGATGCAATCATCAGGTCTTAAAGTGAATGAATTTATTACTGTCATCTCACTCAACCACTCAAACCTCGGCTGAACCACCCACACAGAGTCAGGCCCCCGCTCACTTACACACATACAGCCTCCCACACACACACACACACACACACACTTTAGCTTGCAAAATCTGAACATCAATTTATTCTTTGCCTAAAACCTTGTTCAACAACTTCACACCAAATTTGTCACCCTGCAGCTCTAACATCCGGAGCATCCACCAAGGGACCGTAGTATTCCTGAAAACAGGCTGCCAGAGAGAAAAATAGAGAAGGCAGGAGGGCATGGGGGACATGTGCATAGGTAAATGAAACAGAAAAAGAGACAAGGAGAAGATGGGGAAAGTGCAGAAAATTATGAAACCACTGGTGCCTGCGGTCCCAGGCAAATAAACACTTCCCAGTTCAATCCTTCTGTCTCCATTGTACTGTAAATCTGGTGAACAAATTTAATGGGGTGGGGCATGAGCATGATTGTATGTGTGTGTGTGTCTAACATTTCTACCGTGACTGAGATCCAGGAAACCGCTCCATCTGCTACCAATGTAGCCACTTCCATTAAATTTCCTCCCACAAAAGGGCATCACAGAGAGTCCATCACTTCGGAGTCTTTATCTTTGGCCTCCTTAAAGCCTTTCTGGGGGCAGGCCCTCACCTTCACCTAGCTGCACTAGCCAACACGTGCCTCCAACCATCAGATAAAAACCTATTTATGCTGCGCACAAACAGCAGCCTTGGCTGGAGCACCTTGTGTAAGAGGATGCACTTGTAGGCACACAAGTCCACACACACACATTGAGTTAAGGTTAAGGTTAGGTCCTGTTCGAGTGACATGAAAAACCCTGTAGCTCAACTGGGAGAAAGCAAGAATCAGTGGATCTCTGCTTCTTGTAATGCTGAAAATGAAATTAATCAGATATAGTGTTCTAGTCAATGGATATTGGAAACCTTGAGGATGCTATTGCACACTCTACAAGTGCTAGAGAACCATTCATAGACTGACACTGTGTTTAAAAAAAAAGTCTACTGGAGGGTCACAACCTCGACTACAGACCAGACAGCCTGCATATGACCCATTTCTCAAGTTCTGGGTGAACAGCAGTTTACTCCTTTCAGAAATAGATTTTCATCTTGAGGAGGTGAGACCAGTCTCACCCAAGCCCACTTTGTCGCTGACATTTTTGATTCCGCTCTGCTGAAGGGAAAGACTGGGTGAGCAATGACAAATAAACACCACTCAGGATCACAGGCCCAGACTGAAGAGGCCATGACAGGACCTCCTCCCTGCCCCTCTCAAATTTATTCACCTCCCCAGTGGAAAGGAAAACAGGCTGAGGGTGAGGTCCAGCTGGTGTAGGTGGCTTCAGGAGAGTATGCAGCACCAACAGCACCTCAGAACATGTGTGGAAAGTTAGAATAGAAAGGGAATGTGGAAGAAGTGGAAAGACAACTAGTAACACACGAGGGACAAGATAATGGGCTGTGATGAACAGCACGATAGACTGATTGCCTATAAATAAACAATAACACATTAAAACACAATTGGTGCATTAATCTTAAGCTTCCATTTGTCACACAAAATATATATTACATGCCATTGAACTCTGTGACTGCTCCCTTTGGCCCAGTGGTAGCCTCTAACTCTAGCCCAGACACCTCTGAAGAATGTCACCCATGTGGGAGGGTGGGTGAGGGCGGCAGGGCCGGGCCTGGATGGATGGATGGCTGAGCGGCGGAGACTGAAATAGCAGAGGCATTTAAACAAGTTAACTAATCAGCGCTCATTATAGACGATGTCTAGCCAGAACACAAACAGAGGCTCAGCGAAGGCTCAGGGTGAACTGACACTCTGCGACAACTGAGCGGCCGAGGCTGCTGGCTGAGTGGGCACGAGCCGGGCTCAAGCTTCACCCTGTAAAACGTTTAATGGCGGCCATTAAAAATGCTCCATAATGCTGAATGATTTTAGTGCTTGCCTGCGGATGTTACATGTGAGGCTCTGCAAAATGTAATGGTAATGTGAGCATATTAAAATTAAAAATTAGCATCTGAACTCCACCTTAAAATGAGAAACAATAAAAATTTAGAGCAATTTGAGAAAAGACAGCATATTCTGTATATTATTTGGGTTTTCCAGTCAGGACTAAAATATGTTCATGCCTCTTTATGTTGGCCGTAAAATGTCATTGTTGCACTTAATGGGAATATATTTAACCTGTTATTTGGCATTATTTAGATTATTATTTGGCATCTTTATTATTGTCAGTATATTATTTGACATTATTTAAATCGTAAAGTTAATCATTATGATGATATGACCCACAAAAAGGAAGATGTTTACCTGCTTTGATCATCCCTGACTTTACCACCTGTACCAGTACCACCTGCAGGTTGACATTTTTATTTTAAGAGAAGAAACATCTTGTAACGTAAAGGAGGAAATGCCATAAAATTGGAATTTCATGATGCCCAGAGGATGAATTCAAAGGACTTAAATGCCATGAAGTTCACTGTTACTGTTTTGAGTGAAATGTCTCAACAACTATGGATTGCTGTGACATTTAATACAGATTTTTAAGTCTCCATCAGGAAGATTTATAACCATTTTTTTAATCCTCTGACTTTTCATCCATCCATCCATCCATCCATCCATCCATCCATCTTCTACCGCTTATCTGACTTTAAACTTTTCATCTTATGCAATTTTAAATTTTAAATGTTTTGTTTGGTGTTTAATGACCATCTTCCAAACTGACAACCCCTCCCATCAGCCTGAGCTGTATTTGGTGTTTAGTGCAAGTGAAAAATTGTTATCATGCTAACATGCTAAACAAACAAGGTGACCATGGTAATTATTACCCACCAAACATGTGCATGCTAGTGTTGCCATTGTGAGCAGGTTAGCGTGTTGAGCTCAAAGCAGCACCATTCCTAAGTAAACTCTTACGGTGCTCCCAGAGAGGCTGTTGTTAAGATAATGATGGTCACTTAGTTACATGTTGTCTCATACCAGCTGCACCAAGTTCACAAAGACAAACTAAACTGCCAGGAAAATGTTAAGATACATAAAGATAAGAACTAATGTCTTGATTCAAACGTGAAACAGACTTATCACTGTTTTACAGTAACATCACAATCCTGTTACAGAAGCTCCATATGTGACTCAGTTCTTTTGCAAACATTTTGTCTGTTATCACACAAAGTCTTTTTCATAACAGTAATCAAAACAGAGTTTTTTTTAAGTGACGGTCGGTGAGCTCTGCTCCTAATACCCTTTGAGCCCCACAGCACTTGTTTCCTTATCGCAAAAGATAATAACAGATTTCCAAACGACATTGGTAGCCAGCTATCAGGACCCTCAGACAGATAATAAAAAAAATCATAGGTAATACCTTCATTATGTAGCACTCTGTGGCTTCCAGAAGATGGAGAATGGCGCCAATAAACAGTTCACCTTTGTACTGGGCAGTCACCGTGAGTGTTGGTGATGGCACAGGCAGAGATGGGAGAAGGATAAGGAGAACATGCAACACAGAGCAACAGCACGTATTTACACCGATCCATAATGCAAACAAGGCGACACAAGATTCATTTTTAAAGTGCAGTTTACTTAAAAGATTGATTTTGGAATAGTAAATGAAGGATCCATGTGGAAGTGCACAGCAAGAAAGGAAAACACATCTTTCAGTCATTAACATACATGGATTAGGGAGGGACAGTTTATTGACACAACAACCCATCCTTATCACTTCGCAATCAATATTATATAGCTTCAGCAACATCCCAGAGTAGTTAAACAAGTGCACTTTATATTGTGAACCCTTTTTGTCCACAGCTCACTTTGCCTGCAGGCCTCATTGCTCTAATGCTTCGGTTAGATGTTCTGTCATCAGCACTGGACCATAGGCCACGAAGGACACATCCTAGATGGTCACTGATATGCCGTCGTCTATCATTGCTTTGGAGGCTGATGTGGAGCCCAGATAGCGGCCTTATCATTATCTTATCACAGGCATCTGCTGCACAGATGATCTGCTGCCCTGCTTTGCTGACAATCAGCTCATTTTTATGCTCCCAACGGTGCTCTCTGGAAGACCTTAATGACAGCCATCATACCATGGGCTGATGAGGTCATTGTCCAACTGTCTAGGGGGGAAACACACATATCCATCTCTCTCTGAAACACACACACAAACACACACACATAAGAGGAAATACACGCATACACTTCACCTACCTACGAGTATATGTGCACATGGGCAAATAGATCAGCAATACACACACACACACACACACACACACACACACACACACACTGGTACATAATTCTCTGTTCTCTCACATACACATCTGTTGAAGTATAGGTGGAGTCAACAAACTGCAGACAGTGAATGTAAACTGATGGCTCCAGCCTGGAACAGAAGCTGTTTGGACGTTATAAACTCTATCAACATGAAAGTATGCACATAGAGCAGTTCTTTAGCAGGAAGTAGACATATGTTCTGCCTTCACTGACACAGTAAAATAACTGAGAGATCGGCAGATTTTATGGATTCATATGCAACAAAATATTGCTTTATCTTTAAGAGGCTGTATTAGGAGTGTCTTTATGTAGATAGATAAACACTATATCTACATAATCAACTCAATTTTTCCCATATCTTAAAAGTACTTGTATTTCTTACAAAAGCATTAAATGAAATAGACACAGCATAGCGTCTTGCTGATTACCAATGAAGTGCTGTTAACGCCTCAGGAAATATTGCAATTATTCTGTCATAATGGCTAATCTAATGACACTGATAAAGCAGCAGGCTGAACTGAAGCAGTCTTTATTTTGAAGATATGGATATGTTAGAGTGCTTTAATCAGGAAGCAGGAGTGAAAGAGAGGTTCAAAGTCACTCCAAGAAATCAATAGACAGTAGCCCTGATAACACCTCACTGCTTCATGTTTATTTGTTTTTGGGCTCCTTCACCATTAGAGGGCACCACTGGTGTTGTTTCCCCACTAAACATGTCAACGATAAAGGCTGATATGCAGCAGATAATGTCAAGAACACAGGACAAAGTCTGCCCAATCCACCGGGGAATTTTTCTCTTGATGGTTAAACAAAATGCACGGTGTCTTTGTGTGCGCCCATGTGCCATTCCTGTGGGCAGACAGTTGATAAGACTGACAACACTGACACCCAAGTGTTGCTTCACATTTGCTTCTGAACTTGCAAATGCATACAGTTATTATCTGCATGAACCTTGCGTGAGGACAACTGGAGAAGATGTGCGATAAAATGATGAGAAATGATTAGCAACTGCTCTGCTGACTGTGCTGGACACGCCGAAGGGAGCGCAGGCATTTTTTAATTTTATTGCATTCACTCACAGCTGAAAGGCATCTCGATAAAATACCTCGACCATTTTCTTTTCTGTGCATCTGCCGCGGTATGTGCCTCAAAACTGTTTGTGCAGCCACAGAAAATTCCAGGGTTGCTTGAGGTTAATAAAGCTTTTTTGCGGGAATGCTTTTTCACATATTGCAACAATTTTGACGGCAAAGCACAGATGGTGTTGTATTTTATTAAGCAAGATTAATTTTCCACTGGCTAGGAGGCCTTTCTCTTTCCAACTATGACAGGTTGCAGTATGTTCAGCTGGATTAGCCCTGGCATTTCATCACTCTGATTTATGCCTTACATAAAGAGACACTGACAAGGATTCACTCTGACAAATATACATGCGTGAAATAAAAATACTCCAAATATGTCCGGCTTCATGCTGGAAGCCATAATTCCACTTCATAGTTCCTGTTTTATGAAGCTACAGAATAGACAAACATCTGCTCATTCAGTGATGTTTACAGTCATGCTAAATAACAGATAACAATGTAAAGCACTAAATCTGAATTATGGACCATGTCTTTCTGTGAAGGCTCTTAAATATACTGTGGTCAGCTATGGAAATCGTCACGTGTCTTAGAAAGTCTCTGGCAATACAGACTAAAGTAAAACATGCATGTGGCTTACTTTTTATACACAAACAACATGGTATGTTTCTGACCAGTGGCCACCCAAGGCTTTGTAAAAATCTTTTTAGAAACACTGCAGCTCTCCATCTTTAACAGATCAAGACAGAACTCCGGCTAATGTGTTATTGCAAAGAAAGGATGCTTTGCGCTGTTTCCACTTCATCAATTTTGTCATTCGTTTCACCGAGGAGAGCGTGAAAAGGAGGCTCATAGGAAATGAATGTGCTGCGTCAAACTTCTATCCCTTCAGACAAGCTAGAGGGCATACTGGAAAAATGACATGCAAGGTTTCATTTGGCTTTTAATGTGCGAGACCCTTCAGCTGGCAAACAGATGAGTGCTGACAGCACATAACCTAAGCCTTAAAAAAAAAACCTGCTGCATTTATCACCCTGAAAACATCATCAAACCACAGTCAAAACCCGCAGCTGCTGCCCCGTCTGTGGTTAAAACAGAAAAAACCTCGAGTATGAAAGGAAGAAAATTCCCAGCATTTCAAGATAAGAGTCGGTGATGATGCGCAGAGCCAAGAAAGTCAATAGTGTCCTGCTTTTCTGCACCTAGCTCTCCTATCAATTGAGGCCTAGGATGAGCTCCAAATAAAACAATCTTCCCCCTGCCTGGAACACATCTTAGGCTTTATTGTGAGCAAAGGTCTGCAGCAGCTGGCACTGAGAGGTCCAATGCTGAAATAATCTTATCTGCCATCAGCTATAAATATTTGACAGAGAAGGGAGAAAGAGAGAGAGAGAGAGAGGGAGATGAGGAGAGAGGAAAGAAGGAGGGCAGGCATGAGCGGTGAGGCGGTTGTGGGGGGGGGGACCTTCTGAAAGTCCAGCGACAACTGTGCCTTGGAGATTTCTAACAAATTAAAAACCATTCCCAGCTGAGGATTTGCTGGTCTCTTCAAAGCAGGAACAGATTAAGATGCACTTTATAGGCATGTTTTTTGGCTCTTGGCTGTCCAGTCATGCTCAGAGCGCAGCACAGACTGTACTTCCTTCACACTCGATGTTCCTCATCACCATCACGAGCTCATTCTTCTGTATGGAAACACAGGTGGTACCACAAATAAACACTATAAAACCGTCTGGACAGCTTTTATATTTGTACAGCACTCCCACAACACTCCTAATCAAAGGAAACAACCGCCAAAACACGTTTCAGGTGGTCTGGGAGAATGTGTGTGTGTGCATTGGGGGGGAGATAGAGGGGGTCGTTCTATTCTTGCATTCAACTACGTAAGATTTCTTAAAATTCATTCCATATTACCTACCGACTAGTTGTGCTTCTCTCTCCAGCTCATGGTCCAAACCCTCACACAAAAGGGAGAAGATTATATGAAGAGTGGAAAAACAAAACTAATTACTCGAGGTATTTCAACCAGCCAATGCTGCTTAAAATGTAATTACAAGGGTTTAGAGCTCTGGCTGTGGCTGGGGTGGCTGCAAATCTCATATTGGCAGACCTGTTTCCAGTGTAAAACCTGCCTGCTGCTGAAGATGACAGCAGGAGAGGGAGACCTGTGTGGACCAAGAAATTAGTATCATGTCACCGTCATCCGCTCCAAAGAAAACGGAAAAGAATTTGTCTGATCTGGAAAGTTGTATTTCTGTGAGAGAGATAGAATTTTAAAGGGATAGTTTGACGTTTTAGTTTAAGAGGACTTAAAAAATAGATCTTATATGTACATAAATGTCCCTCTGTTCATTGATTAAATCCCTTAAAAGTTACATATTTTAAGTTTTTCTCATGAAAATAATCCGTTTAATTGCTAAAGTAACAAATGTAACTGTACACTGTTGCTTCCTTAAGATCTGCCAAAACCCCGCCTCTATCCCCACCCACCCTGCTACACTTGCTGCAGCTCAAGCACACCAGCTTACGTGTGACCCCGCTCACACACGGTAAAACTAATCTACACTACACTAGTAATGGACCTGTTTTGTAGAAGTCCCACCAAACAATTGGACAGAATTGGTTCCTTTGGTTTGTTTCATATGAAAAAGTCCAAGTTCATGTCACACCATGGGGGGCCCTTTAATTTAAGGATACAACTACTCGCCAATTAGCATAGTTAGCTCAAAGAAACAGCTAGCTTTGTCCAAAAGGAGCAAAATTCATTCAATTCAAAATTATCTGTTTGTTTTAATCACAGAAAAGCTAAAGTGTTAAAACAAACTATATTATAGGAGAATAAGGGCTGGGCTATTTCTTGGGCGAAAGCAGTAACATCCTGGAGTCTCCACACATAACCCCTCCTATAAAGTGATGATTTACACCTTTTATTTTATTTAGTAAGCTTTAAAGAAGCAGGATTTTATTTAACCACTGGACAGAATAGCTGTTTCATCCTGTTTCCAATCTTTGTGCTAAGCTAAGCTAACAGTCTGCTAACTGCAGACCTCTAACGGACAGTTGTGAAAGTGATACCAATTTTCACATTTAAGAAAGTGATAATCTTGTTTCCCTGACTTCAAACTCTTCCTTATTTCCACCGCAGATTAGATACAGTCAAATATCCTCATGTCTACTGACCTATATATCTCATCACGTCATGAGCTTTTACAGGTTTTGGCATCATGACCTATAAACAGTTTCAAAAACAAACAAAAGTTCACTTTAAAACCCAATGAAACTCTTGACATCTTTAAAAACTTTTTTTAAAAAGCCACAACACAGGTAGCGACATTTTACAAGGACATCTTGTCGTTTAATCACCAATTAACTACTGTAAACTGTTATCTTTGGGTGGATGCACCTTTGAACGCTATCACAGGTGAAGAGACGCACACAAAGGGTGGTAAAGCCATAAAATTAGGGTAGCTATTTGACAAAAGGCAGATACCGGTCGGTATGAGGCAGAGGTGAAGGCTATGCTCTGAGGGAGCTGATAAGAGCAGCTCATCTTTCCTCAGACCACTGGCAGTTGGAGGGGGGTTCGCTTTAAAGCAGAAGCAGTTATCTATGGCAGCTTTCTTGTTTTCCATCCATATTGAGCAAAATGTAGTGAATGGATGGTGAAAATCACAGCTTTAATTTATGTACACAGTCATTTTTTTTTAGCCATGAAAAAGTTGTGCAGGAAAAAAGAAAAGGATTCCTGCAAGTGGAGTGAACTAATCCTGGTTGTATACAGTCATTCTTTCCCTGATATGTAATGAAAAATGTGTGGGGGAAAAACCAGCGAGGGAGTTGGGAGAGGATTAATCCTTGTTGATCAGTGTCTCCAAGCACCTTTACCCTACATCTAATTCATTCATGTTTCAGAGTAGAACATCCAGACATTTCATAAGAGCATCCACCTCAGCCGAAGCTTAACCTCTTTTCTAAATGGGCCCTGCCTGCTTATGCAACATGACAGTAAATCTCCAACCATAAACTACTGTTTATGCCCCGGCTGTAAAAGAAAGGTGTGTTTCCTCTGCCTGGTTTACAGCACGTCCTCTGTAGTCCTTCCATCACTTCACAGTCTTTTATAAGAGTGTCTGTAAAAAGAAATCAAATGCAAATGTTTGGGTATAAAAAGTAAACATGTGCCACTGTGCTTTCCATGTATGCAAAGTTGATTGCGCTATTAAACTGCAGCGCGAGTTTCATGCAAGAGGAATGATCCTACGTGACATGCATGTCTTATGAATTCCTTTAAAACATGGATTTGTTCTGTGTTTTGGATCTGAGTCAGTTTTCATTTTTGAATCTTAAAACTCCGACAATTAAAAACTAGAATCGTGCATAAAGTTAGACTTTATTTACATCGAATATCTTTCAGCAAGTCATCTACAGCTCTTTTCTATCATCTTCCACTTGGCAACATGTGTTTAAACTCAGATTGAACAGGAGAAAAGATGGAGGAAGTATGTTAGCAGTTATTGGAACTGACAAAGAAGCAAACCGCTCTCTTTCAGTCAGCTCCTGTCTCCACCGGGATGATATATGCAAGAGGAAAATGCTCCAAAAGCAACAAAAATCAGTATTTAAAGTGTCACGCTTCTATTAGAATTGCATTAAAAACCTGTGTAAATATGCCAAGTCCCTCGACAGCCTCAGAAGTGCAGAACAGGACTTCCTCCTGGAGATCGTAGATGGAGTTTTGGAGAAGATGAAGCACACAGGCCAGGGACTGGGAGGTGATTTAATACAGCTAGCATTTAGAACAACAAAGCAGAGACAAAAGCAGCCACTTGGACGGTGCTTCAAAGACTGGTGTGTTAAACACTTGCAGAAAGACATTCTTTGGACTCGTGATCATTCGGAATAGCGTGAAAGAAGAATTAGGGAGGAAGTTGAGGAGGAGGAAGGCAGAGGAGAAGAAGACGAGGAAGCCAAACACACAAAACTGTCAACCTGATGATACCACAGCAACATGAAAGGGAGGGAGAATTTCATTGAATTTCAGCTTAATCTTGGGGTTCATCTCCTCATTCTGTCGTCCTCGTGTCTTCCTGTCAACGGAGCAGCCCACAGATACGCGCCCCACTGTTGCTTTTCGAATTAACGATAATTCAACACAGGTCAGCTGGTGTCCTGTTGCTCCAAATGACCCGATGCGCCGAGGAGATGTGCTGACTAAGCAGCAAGAAAGGGCCCATCTTTAGCCAGAACTCCACTCTGTCTCTCATCAGGTGGCTCAGTTCAGTTCCTGTACCAAATCTAAAACTCTGGCAGCCCGTTTCTAGGCCCTCTGGATCAGGGCTACTGGCACCGAGATCTAAGAGCCTGTACACAATATAATGTGAAATAATAAACTTCCTCAAAGTATCAGTTCTGTAAGTCAGAGCCAGTTATGCATGTGGTTTAAGAAGGCTTTTGTTTAAAAAATTAGTGGCAGATTGTTAGGGACACGTCATTATTAAAAGCAGATCAAACATATCCCCGGTTCTATGTATCCAAACTTTACTCGATTACAGTCGCACCTTGGACAACAGAGGGCACCAGCTGTATTTTCTCTGGCTGTATTACACGAGGATGGGGAAACACCACATTCTGCTATTCAGAGAAGCAGATTAGCGGTTTGAATAAGGTTGTCCTCTGTGGAAAAAGTCTTCAGAGAAACATTGTTAAGACGCAGAAAGACGACGCGCATTCTTTCGTCTCCCACTTCAAATGAACATGATTTAATTATGCAAATAAAAGAAGTTAAAAAAAATGGATGTCTTTTGAATCGGGCCGTCTGACAAGTCTCTGTGTGCGGGAGATATGGAGGTATTGCTTTTCATTACATTTGTTTTAATTTCTCAATGCAAGCGCAAAAAAAAATGTGCTTTGAATTTAAAGGGGAAGCAGGAGACATTTTGACATATCTTCCAGTAACTCAACCTCGGTTCGAAATGCTACTGCAGCAAGAACAGGGGTGTTTTCCCTTCTAATTATTTTACCAGTCCCACTTGCTTACTCTCGGAGTGATTAATCAAAGTTAAGAAAAGCCAACCATCAACTGAGGCATGTTTCGCATTTCCTCCTGCTGGTGGAGGATCCGTCTAGGGCCAGGCTGCTTGGCCTTATTACAAGTTAATTGAAACCTTGTTTAGAAATACCAAGGTCAACATTTCCAGCCATGTTATCCCAATTAGTCTGCAATGAATCCTTTTAAACAGGGGGTATTGGGTGGCTGACCCAATGTGCTACTTGAATTCCCGGCGGGACACCCACGTTCAGAGCCTGGGAATGAGAGAGGGTGACTGTAGGGAGAGACACCGGGGAGAAAAGGTTTAAGAGAGGGAGGGCTGTGGGTACTGCCGATGCGTTGTGTTTCATTTTCCAGTAGGAGTTCAGTACTTTTTCTGGTTGTAACTATTTTTCTAATTCACCTCGAACCAATTCTTGTTAGTTTTGAAGTTACAAATGCATACAAATCCACATATACATTTAAATCGCCAGTAGGGAAGCATTCGGGACAAAACATCCCCGTATCATCCCGACCTTTCAGATCTGACTCAGCTGCCTAATCTGAAAAATAAATACAAAAAAATACCACAATAAAATTTTTTTAAAAAAAGAACTGAAATTGAATTGATTTGTTTATATAACTAAGGAGAACTGGAGGCAAACATGTGCCATAGAGATTGTCATGCAGAGTTTTATTCCAAGCAAAGGCTTCATCAGCTGATTTCGCTGATTAGAAAGGAGGAAAGAGGAGAAAGTAATCATTGAAATCAGCTGGTCAGAATGAAAACCAGCACACTCGCAGCCCTCAGTGGCACATGATCACACACCACCGTTATGCAGTGTGAAACAGGTTTTTCACACGCTCGCCATCTTCTTGCAAACAGAAACGCTTATATGTATTAAGCATGTGGTCATGTGACATTCTTGCCATATTGGAGTTGAAATAACTATACAAACCATTTTTTCCTTAGAAGCTCGGATTTATTCGACATGGGGCTTAATAATAATACACCAGCACATGGATGCCTCATGTCGTCTGCCGTCAATGTAAATAAGTTCATATTTTATGAATATAGTGTTGTATTGTCGATGCCCAGCGTTTTTCACCTTCACACAGCCAACTCTGTAATCATAAAACCACCTTAAGTTATGGAATGCTGTGGATGCCCTAGCATGGGAATCTTTCCCATCTCTACCATCCACCCTGTTTGATGTGAAAGCAGCATTATTACTGTAGAACACATGTATATGCTTATAAAAGCTGAAATAAACGTATGATGCTTTCCATGTGTTCTTATCAATTGTGTGCATTTACGCTGTTCCACATTTCAGATGACAAAAGAATGACTAAGCCACATGTGCTCTCCCATCTTAGGCTGTGGTGTCTTAAATCCATATGGCCGTTGCAATAAAGGCTTGGCTGATGATTTATTTTTTCTAATTTTCAGACACATGCAGACATATTAAAGAGAAGTGAAAAAGTCTACAGCCATGCAAGCTGTTCTCTAAGACTAGAGTGTGGTTTTGCTTTGAGGCATAGGTGCAGGTTTCAGGGTGGATGCAGGGGACATCCCCCCCTTGATAATGGGACTTTTTCTCTTTGTGCCTGATTTAAGAGGTTTCATTTACACAGTTAAAGACATTTACATCATAAGTCAATGCAGAAAACACACAAATCGCTGCAAAACATCAGCAGAATGCAGGAAATTGTGTCTCAAAAATAAGCCCAAACATGATGACATGCTCAGAATGGTGCTAACATACTAACGTTCAGCATGTAATGTTTGCCGTGAGTTACTTTGCAGTTTTAACATCGTAATACTTACTAAATGGCATTAAGCATATAGTGAAACTTGAACTGGTGGGAATGTCTTGCAGGCATTTGGTCGGAAACCAAAGAAAAGATATTTTAACTCAATGATGGAGCCAGGTTTCACTGCAAACCATCTAATAGTTGTAGACATTCTCAGCCCAAAATCACTGATGTCAACCTCATGGTCATGGTCAACCTCACCTCATTAAGCTTCTTCCTTTAGGCATCATCTTTCAAATTTCACTAAAATACAGTTTTTTTCAGATAACTCCCATTGGACCAAAACAGTGGACTAACAAACCAAAGCTGCCATTTTTAAAGCTGTGCCACTAGCATGGCTTAAATAGCTAAACTAAGCTTAACTAGACTGTAGTTTTGAAAGAAAATATGATGTTATATGATTCAAACTGATCCGATATGATAATACAGCACCGAGTGATTAAAAATTTTCACACCGATGCACAGTTGACTCATTGAGAATACATGAGCACAATGAAGCAGACAAGAAATCCGAAGCAGATGTCATGATGACATTATTTGTATTTGTAAGACTGGAGTGTTGAAGTACAAGCTGAGAAGTTAATATCTGAGAGTCTTGTGAAGTCAGTCGCATTCCTGCAGCGATGAACCCCACTCGAGTCTGCTTGCACGCTGCAAAGACACAGAGCACAAACACTCTGATGGCTGATTACAGTTCTCAGAACAAGCTTCTACATCTGGAAAGGAGCAGCGGAGTCATTTCTTAAAAATATCAACCAGATTCTGTTAGGCATTTTCATTTGATTGTACTCCAAGCAAGCCATGCTGCTTGATATCATGTACGAGATTACTCAATCCTGCTCGAGTATCTTGTAGGGGAGGCAGTTCTTACAAAACACACAAACATGTGGCTGATTACTGTTCGCCTGCCTCAAGACACTTAGGTTGGTCAGTTTTGCTGCATTTGGAATGTTGTAATGGCACAAGAGTATTTTGTACCTAATGAGAATTAACCCACTCTCATTTATTTAAGCACAGTAATGTTTCACTGTGATTTTCTCCCCCTGAATTTCTACATATCACAAAATATGACATGAATCTTTACCCCGTTTTACGTATGACTTCATAGTTCATTGTATAATAAATGGATTATATACAGGGACGTGCGAAGAAAAATGAGCATAAATGGGTATGAGCTCAATGAACTATACCACTTCAATGTTATTGATGTTAACGCTCTAAAACTAAATATTTTCGCTGTAATTCTTCTTCAATTGAGCGAAGCCAGAAGCTTCCATCACTGCCGAGACACTGCAGCATGAGCAAGCATGATGTAAGGAAGTAAAGTATAGGACGGAGGGTAGGCATTCCAGCAGTAATCAATATCAATATCTCTCTGATGTGAGTAATAGCGTGGAGTACAATGAAGCAGTTATGGGGAGCTCCCTGCTGTGGTTTCACAGCTTCCAAAAACATAAGCAGACAGTGTCATTACCTTGCCTTTAAGCCAGCCATGTTGAGCGCAACGGCTTCTCCTTTCACTGCATTTCCACTCCAAATACACAGATCACTGAGCAAGGTTAAGAAAGCAGGGCCTGTGTATTTTGGCAGGTGGAATATATTCTGAAAGAGCAACAAATCTGCTATATTTAGTTTTTGATGGCTGAGGGAGCAAAAGGAACCGAGGCCCGTGTCGGTAAACTGCAGGACCAAAGGAGGGAAGGACAAAGTACAGCATGACAGAAGTGATACAGGAGACACAAACCACATGCTTGCAGCTATGCCAGTACAGATAGGAGCCAAAATTAACTGAAAAATAAATTGCACAAATTAAAGTTTCAGCGTGAAATCTCCGGGGCCAGGTTTCAGAGTTTCTGCAGATTACCGATCTGTCATTTTTCCCTTGAAGGACGTGCAGCTCATCCTCGCGTCCTGCCAAACAGTGACACAATCGCTTTTGACATCTCTCTTTTCCAGCACCAAAGCTCCACACTGCGCTGGGCCGGCAGATTTACGGCAGAGCATGGAAGCAGCAGCTGGCTGTGCCGCACGAGAGGGAAGCTAATCTTGTTTACATTCAATCTGCTATTTCCTCCCCTCTGAAACCTTGAGAGAGCAAAGTCATGTAATACTTGTATTAAAAATAAGTGTAGCAGAAATGGGCCTACTGGCAGCATGCAGCGAGAGGCTTTTGTGGCCTGGCCAAGAGGGCCTGCGGCGAAAAGCAATCGATACGCCCAATATTCCAGCACGTACTCTTGAATAACAATAACCCACATTTAGACCTACACCACAAGTTTTCGACCTGCTCCAGAGAAAATAAGGGAGCCTACTTTCTGTGTCCATGTCAATTGGAGCAGGGGTGGTGAATATGATGAAATGTAACATTTGCTGGTGTGTGCTGATGTGTGTGTGTGTGTGTGTGCCTATGAATGTCAGTATGTGTATGTTAATGCTGTAGGTAAAGAAAATACAATAACATGGTCATTCCAAATCACTCAGTACAAGATAGACATACTGCAGATTCATCACGATACCTCAGTGTGACAAGTTATGATTATGGCATTATGATGATCAGGGACACTTGATGGGTAAATTAGGAAAGACGGCAGTGGTTAAACTCAGTCTGTATTAGTAATAGTAAATCATAAGGACACATAAGCAAGGTCAGTACAGCTTCAGTGTTCCTCATGCTCCTCTTATATCAGAAACTCTCTGCTCTGGGCCTTGCAAATGTGTTTTGTTGTTGTTGTTTTTTTCTTTTCTTTTCCGTAAAGGCTCAATTCTTGTTTGGCCGACTGCTGGATTTTTCCCCCCACTCTGTAACAGATGCTAGCTGTATTAAAGGAGAAAGCGCTGCCAAAAATGGAGGCCTACAGGAAACCAGCAGCCAACACTGTAGCCATCACAGCCCTATGGTGTGCCCTGGAATGAAACAATTGAAATTTCCTAGAAAGGTGAGAAACAGTTCAGAGCATAAAGAACACCTAAGATCTCACCATAGGAGCAAGAAGGCAGCTTGAAGTGCCCACAACCCAAACGGGAAGGACACAGAGGAAGCTCGCCAGCGCTGCAGTAGTGTCAAACCCAGTTCCTAACCAGCTGTAGCTAACCATAAATGAAAACTATGGCTGGGAGTACACCTCCCTCAGGTGCCATACGCCCTTTGATTTTTCCAGGACTGCTTACTTTTGCCCAGAATCCCAAAGCTCCCCTCCCTCTATTCATGGACGTTTGCTGGATTTATGAAAGGTCTGGTACGTTAACAGCACTTTCCCAATGAAGGCGCACACACGCACAGTGCGTGTACATGTGTACAGATGGATGCACAAAAAAGAAGTCTGACTATGCAGTGAAACCAGCTGCAACCACTAGAGTTACCACTCTCGCAAAAACAAAAGAAAAGGTAAGTTGAGGAAGAGTTCATATCACATAAATGATGATTTTGTGTAAGTACCTTGGACAAAACACAAAGCTGATAATGTAAGCAACAAATGAAAGGAAATAGGGATAAAATAAGGAAAAAACACAACGGAAAGCGCGTTCTTTTTACGGAAACTAAATTTCAAACTGAAACCATGCAATCACCACATTAAAGGGCTCCCATTCTTCAGACGACCACTGGTATGCGGTGTGGATGCCAGGGCAGTGTTTTCCATTAGATTTCTCTGTTTTTTCAGTTGATCTGGCAAATTAACTTACAACAGGCTGAACACAAGATGCAGCCTGGAAAGGAGCGTAGCAGCAAATTGCATTTATCAAAAACACTCACTGGGACTGTTTACATGTGATCTAATAAAAAAAAGCTCATGCTGAGAGTGTTTCAGTGATTGCATATGGATATAAGAGTAAGACCCAAGTACAGCCACCCAGAACACATAAAGAAGGGCCACATTTAAACTCCATCACCGTCATTTGTTTATCACTTCGACTTATTCATGGTATCTTTGTGAGGCGCTTTTTCCCATGCCGGCTCGCCCGATGGGAATGTGATTGCTCATGCTCACTGTTGCGCTCTTCAAAGATAGCGGGGCTTATAAAAGCTGCATGTCATATCCTCACTGACCGTTTAACGCGTCTAAATTTACACATACTGTACAGCTAATTCCTGAAAAAATGTCTGATTCTTTTGAAGGTCAAGAACTGGCAAAAACATTTTTTTGTTTCCCACCACAGGTTTTATAGAGCCACAGTGTGGGTTCAGCAAGAGAGGAGGCAATGTGTAAGGCATACTTATGGTTTGTAGAACAGCATTCTCTTCCACTCACCACCTGGTAGCCCTGCTTAATCATCATATGAATTGATTTAATTTAAAAAAAAGGCTGTTTCTGAGGCATTTTCCCTTTAACTAGGAAGATTTCTGTGTAAAAAAAAAAAAAAGAAAAAGCACACCTACTCTATAAGTTGGGATTCCTTTCCTTTCTCTATAGCTGTGTCCAGAAAACATGTACCTGTCATTGCTCAGGCCTTCGGAAGACATTTCTTTTTGGGAGCAGACGTGACCCCTTGCAGAGGACAGAGAACAAGCTGACTGTGTTTCATTATGAGGAAAAGGCCTCAAAACAGACCTGCGGAACCCAGACAAGGACGAGGATGACCCTGTAAAACGCATCACCATTACACGCCATTATCCAGTCCTCCTCCCTCACAGCCTTGACGGAGAAACACATGATGAATTCTGCAGATTCTTTGGCTGTAAATGGGAAAAAAAAATCAAGCTCCCTCTCACCCCTTGCTCTTTTTCTTTTCAAATTATTTCTGTGTTACAAATGTTAAACGTGAGATTTAAAATGGTTTATTGTACTATATATATATATATATATTCCAGCCATACTAAATTGAAACCTTAACACCTTCCCTATAGCTCCACTTTGTTTCCAGTGTATTAGTCCAGCTCAGCTCCAGCCAACACAGGTTCTTAAGGGTCACAGTCCTGCAGTTTTTATAGATCTCTTTAAATCATCAAGTGCTTAGCAAAAATGGCTAAGTGTCCAAAAAGTAAAACAATGCAGCCAGGTAAGTAATGGGGCGCTTATGCTCTATAGACCGTGGACCACCCAGCCTGCAGCAGCGCCAGACCCGGCCTGTTTGCAGCTGTTGGTTTCTAAAGCAGGGGACAGAACTCTGAGCGCTGGTCATCAGCTCTGGTTATAAACATCCCTGTAACCTTTGGAGGATGAACTGCCTTTAATTCAGTGAAAGACAAGCTGATGGAGATGAACTGTTTTGTGCTTTCTCACTCTGTGTCATTTTTCTGGCTCATGATTTTTGTCTCTAAAAATAACGATTTGTCATTTTTACTGGTCCCTACGGGGAAATTCCCTTATCTTCTGCCCTCTTCCACAAGGAGTTTAAAGGACAGGATCAGCCACAGAGCAGCACCAGCACAGGAGCTGGTAGGATGCAGTGTCTTGCTCAAGGACACTCCAGCAAGGTGGAAGCCAGCCAGTGTGGTGACCTCTAGGCTACTCTGAGCTCACTCCACTTGGACTGCTACACTTTGCTTCCTGTGCATGTGTGTGTCTGTTTTCTCTGTTTTATATCATTTGCATGTTTTGCTAGTTATTTCATTCCACATTTAGCTTGTCACCAGTCACAGGGCTGCATATCTGCAGCCCTCAGTTCATCGCCCACGAAGAGTTCTCGACTGACTCACTACCCACAGGGAGCTGAGCGCTGCCCTCTGACCCCCCTCAGAGGAGCACTGGCCAATCGCTATGGAGAGACACGAGGAATAAGATGACTGCATTGAAGATACGCCAGTGTGGGAAAAAGAAAATGTCCTCAGTAAGCAGCAAGCGCCCAAACCACAAACTTCTGTTGGAAACATGACGACCGCTCATAATGGGAATTAACTGCAGAGCCTGAAGAGTCTAGCTTCTTGTCCTCTGTCCTCAGCATATTGTCTGTTTGGCAGCTCGCGAGTGCTTTTTTAAGGTAGACCTAGATTCTGACAAGATTAAAGCTCATGAGGGGCTGTTAAAGTTTTGCGAGAGCTGCCTGCCCAACAGCATTCTTTGGACGTAAAATGTAAGCAAATACTGTGTGGAAATAAACACTTCCAAATTCTGTGGCTCCCAGCCTTTTGTTTTTCATCAGAAAGGTTAAATTAATAGCGGTGGAACCACTGTGGACAGAAATGATTATCATATGCCATATTCTCCAAGGGAGACCTGATTTTATTATGTTGACTTTTAGAGAGTGGAAGGCCCAGTGGAATCAACGCTCACCGTCAAATGTCCAGCCAGGCCAGGATCAGCCAGTTTCGCATGACCTTCTCTGTCGCAGAGTATATTCCCAGCTTTCATCTCCCGGTGGATTTTCCTCATAAAATGCAGATAGCACAGGCCCTTCAAGGTTGATTTGAGGATGTAGACTATCTCATCCTCATTGAGCTGTGCAACAAAAACATACAGGGATTATTTTTCCAATGATTAAGACACTCCAAAATGTCAGATGCCAAGAGGTTCCTCATGGAACAAAAAAAAAGCAGTTGGTGCAAATTAATTTGTTTTGCAGTTTTGGAGCAACAGGTGCCTTCACTGGTGGTCTGTCTTAATTTTAAAACCTGTAACTTGTGGAAGCAAAGAGTCGTGTTTGAAATCATTTCATCCATCGTAGCTCGATTTAATTTCAGAATTCAAAGATCAATTTGGAAAATGAATTGGCAGCCAGTCTGCAGCTTCAGCATCAAAGTACCTAAAAGTGCTGTGGGTTTGTAGCCTTCACAGTAACTTGACAGCACATACGCATTTGTACATTTTTTCTCACAATCCACTGTTTAATGTCATTCAGTTTCCCAGCCTTCGAAGCTTTTATCCCATTTTTGTGCCACCCAGTCCTGCAATAAGTCAGCCTTTTAACAAGTCAGGCAGCCAGTTGCCCAGACAGTCAGCCAACCAGTCCAACAGTGGCAAACAAGTGTAAGAAGGTTTATGAATCAAACATCCCCTGGCTGATGGCTGGCCGTTCAGGACGTGAGTCACACACACCAGAGTGGCAGTGGCATAGAGCGAGACAGGCAGGGATGCATGGAAGAAGGGGAAATTCCCATTAAGGGATGGCCAAGGAACCGGGCTCAGCCAAGCGCGCCGGCAGAATGTGCACTTCATTAGTGGGAAAGTGCCGCAGAGAACCAGGCCAGGCCAAGTTCTTTGAGGTTCGGGAAAAGCTAATAAAATTCCAAGCCAAGGAACCATACAAGTACACTCGAACCAAGAGATGGAGCAAGGCAGCAAGACAGCAGAGGTCTCATCAGGAAAACGACCAGAGAGGCATTAAGGCTTGCTACATTATTCCAGTGGTCAGGTTTGTTAGTGTATGTGACATTATCCATCAGACTCAAAAGAAAGATGGGGATCACAGTTTTTAAAGTTACATGCTTTAGCCAGAAACTACTGACTCTGTGCGGCTGAGAAGTCCTTCTATCCTCTACAGTGTCCACATATCCTGATTCTGTTTGTTTCCTATCTCTGCAGCTGGGCTGGAATTGCTTTAGCATGACTTACATCACTGCAGTGCACACCGGGACCCATGGAGCTGTAGGTTAACACAGCCCCAGCAGCCACCCAGCTGTCTGAGCCGGGAGAGCTCACATAAAACACAAGCTGTTTCATTGCCTTTACTCATACGGCTACGCTTACACCACACATCGGTGCCCTGACTTATGTTAAGAGAGTTTCTGTTGCAATACCACAAAGACCTGTAGTGAGAGTGAGAATCGTAAAGAGGAAGAAAGAGAGCCGGGTTATGAAAGGGGAAGCTGAATATTTATGGAATTCCAAAGGAGCTGGAATGAAACGTGTTTTCAAAAGGTGATTTCTGAGGACAGATGCGGAATTTGAGGATATGATTCACTGTATCTTCCATTTGAAGAGAGAAAATACACGCTATGATTCACAGATTCATGTATACACACAGTGAGAGGTCCAGAGGGACCAATAACAGTTGGTGTTTTTCTTGCCGCTGAAGTCCTATACACAAAAAAGGCAGGATGGCTGAATATTTATAGGCAGGATCTCCCTGTTCACCAGTGAGGCTGGGCTCCGGCTTGCAACACCTGGACAGTTACAGATCCCTACAGCCCTTTTCAGCTTCTTGGATGCACCATGCACCACAGGAGCCTGCTCCCTCCCTCTCTGTAGCCTGAGAGTCCTGCGCTTCCATCTCTCTCCATGCACTTAGCCCGTGTTTATTCTCTCAAATAGTAACAAAAGGACAGGGCCGCCGAGAACTGTATCTTTTTACAACGTGGTGACATCACTTGTAAAAGTAGCGAGGTAAACACACAGAACTTGGGCTCCCGGTCTTCCAGGTTTACTGTTCCCTGCCTGTCCGTCCAAATGGGTCTGATGTAACCCCCGGTGACCCCCGTACTGCTGTCTGACTCCTGATTGGGGTCAGGAACACTGCTCACATTGGTTTCACAGCCCAATGAAATCACCCCAATGGACACGCTTGCACTGTGCTGTTAATTCAGTCAGTGAGGAGCTGGGAATTTTTCTTCTTTTTTTCCATTTTGTGCTGTAACACAAAGCATATGAGCATGTGAACTTCTAGCACTTACAGGGTGAGTGAAAAGATAATTGAGATAATGAAAAATAATATCATCCAATTTATTTTAAAGAAAACAGGGACCAGCTGGAGTCATGAAGGAAGAGGAAATAAACAAAATCCTTTTGAGAGCCATAACTGATGTTTTGGGTCTCCAAGGTCTTCAGAGGAAAAAAAGAATGGAAGTATTTTATGTTATTATTTAATGCATCATAGACACAAAGGACTCACAATATCCACAATCATCAGATCATCTGAAGTCAAGTGATTCATTGAATTGACAAACATAGTCAGCTCAGTCTAAGCCTGCACTTGTCATTTCAATAGGATTTCACATATCTGATCACAAAGTTCTTACAGCAGCACCGGATTTCTGGTTACCCACATTTGGCCTTGAAACGTCAGCTATGCAACTCATATGGTTGTATTTAATCAAATCGGTTGATATTTTCCTCCATCTCTTTATGTTTTTCAGATGAACAGTGTCACTGGATGGTGTCCAGACAATGTTGAATTCCACTGACAGTGAAATCGACCCACGTCGGATGTGGTCGAGCTCATTGCACGGTAAGCAAAATCCAACTTGGGAGTGTCTTGAATGCTGGAGTGATGGGATAGTGCTTGTTTTAAATGATAATAGGAATTGTAGCTTCAGCTGAGTCTGTGTGAATTAACAGCTGCTATATTGGTAGCTTTGACAAAGTGTCCTGCCTTGTGCTTTAACTTCTAATATCTCTATTGTGTTGGTACAGCAATGGCTGCCACAATGTGTTCGTTCTCAGCTGGAGGAAAGAAGAAGTGAATGGGTTTTGACTGTAAGTGAATCAGTGAGGATCAGCTGATCTCCAGCTGTGCAGTCATAGACATGGAGCTGGTTTCTGCTGGTTACTGGGCCACTGGGCTGCAGTCAGCGCTGTAATGAGGAGCATTTGTCTCTGCTTCCTCCCTGCGGTCACTTTGACAGCATCTGTTGACTGTTGCTGCGCCCCCCTGTTCCATACCACACTCCCACCCCCAACCCAAAGTCCCAGATACACAACAGCTAAATAAAAACACACAAATTAGCCATGTGGACCATGGTAAACATTTCCAGCTTCCCATCCAGGCCAGCTGGAGTTTGACAAAGTTACATGTGCTGTACTTTCTTCTCTACAGCAAAAGCCTAGTTTATAAGCTCTGTTCCACTAAGGGGAGAAATCCTGCTAGAGCAACCTTCCCTTTCTTTTGCAGCAGATATAGAATATGACATATGAGCATGAAACAAGAACAAGATTGTTATATTTTTAAAGTTTGTTATAACTCCAAAGACACTATGAACCGTCAGCACATTTAAACCTGCAATGACTGGTCTCATGTCCAGTAGATGCAGAGCAACTTTAGCATTATTTGGAGATGTTTCTGGACACCAGGTGAAGTCAGATATTCCCTCGTCTTTTTGCTCTGTCCTGTTCTTTCATGGACCTGTCTGTCTATCTACCACCTACAAATGCTCCACTATGTTCTCCAGCTTTGCCTGTCTGCAGCACTAGAAGCATACAATGGGTTTACCAGGGCTTTTTGACTGATAACAGCTGCCTGGTGTTCAGGCTAAGAACAACATTATGAGAGCAGATGGAACCAAAACAGGGGATTTATGGACTTTTCCCCCTCACATACAATTAGTCATGTGACATAATGTTATTTATGAAGACTAAAGACAGTTAAAGTCATCTAGTGGGTAGGTGTGCAGTGAACAAGAAATGATACAAACATCAGCTGTAAATTTAACGGGTTAAAATATGTTTCAGTCTCTCTGCATCAGTGTTACAGTAGAAGGAAATCTTGCACTACCTTCCTTTCAATTTGTTTCAAATTGACCTGTGCAGGTCACACTGTACTACCAAATCTACTGTGCCAGATTCTATAAAAAATCTGTTGCCTTTATGGGACCATTTATAATTACCAAGTGAACGGTTACCGGGGGAGCAGCAATCAACTTCCATGTTTAAAACAGTAATGCATCCACCATGAGCATTAACAAAGACTTATAAATCTAAAAAGTCAGAATAATTGTGGATATGGAACTTTTATGGTATTTTTTAACAGCTCCCAGAGCAGTGGAACCAGGCCCCGGGCCCCAGGAGCCTCCAGCAAGCCCTCCATGAACATCCCAAGAACTGCATTCCCCTTCCTCCTCTGCTGCTTGAGCCTTGGTAGTCCTGCTCCACATGTGAAATCAATACAGCATCATTTATAGCCAGTTCTCACTTGTGCCATCAAATGTGAAATTTGTTGCCAAAAGTATTACCCTTTTTTAATACTCTCTCTACATAGATAAAAGTCGCTGTATGAAAAGGAAAAAAACAGATGAGAAAAGATAGCTCAAGGGAATGACATGACAGATTATTTAAAGGGTGTCAAAGATTGCCCTCCAAATGTATCGGTGCATAATAATGCAGTTCCTATTTCATGCTTAGTAGTAAATGAACTCTCGAGAAGCATTTTAATTTCACGCCCAAATGGCAAGGACGTGCGATGAGAGCGTCCAGAGTGTTATGCTGGATATTCAGGGTCCTCCACCAGCTCTAGGCCCTCTTGTAGGTGTTTAATAATAAAGCTTTGGTTCATCCAGCCCGGCACTTCGACTGAGATTATGTGCTTCACAGACCAACCCAGGGGCCCTTTAACTTTCATAAAACATAATCCTGGAACACACTTACACCATCCATCACTCTGACACACACCGCACATGTAAAGGTGCATTTTTTTGCGTCGCAGTGACAGGCAAAATTCAAGGCTTTTAGGAAATATTAAATCTACTGAAACACCATTCCACGCTGACAGTTTTCTTCACCTGTCTCATACAGGACAGCACGGTGTGAATTTCAGATGCAGCAGCGATAGGCGCAGGATGGCCGGGGAACACTAGAGCCAGAAAATGAACCTCCACAGACGTGAGAAATATGTGATTTGTGAGCCGTTTTAACACTACATCACACCTCTTTCTGCAAGCCCCTTAACGTCCAATTACAGCACTGAAACACCGGTGACAAGAAACCGTTTCCATCCAAAAGAGTAAGAGGGGAATGTGGTTCTCTTTCCTCAGTGGTATTAGGAGTATTTTACCAGAACCTGGGCACCAATCTCAAGTCTATGTAAAGACACAGTTGCCGGTTTCGCTGCGCATTTCCCCTCCCATCAGACACAGCAGAACACAACACTCACATGGTCTTGCCACAGGAGGACTTTTTCCATCGGCTTCAAACAAATACTCAAGTTGTGACTCGACTTCCCCCTGGTTTTACGACAAAGCGCCAGTGTTGGTATAAAACAGGTCATTGGGACCTCCCCAGGACCAGTTTGGTGGAGTCGTGCAACCTGCCAATATCCACAGCCGCCCAGGAGCCCCCCCTTGACCAATAACTCCACTCTCACCCATATGTCGTAAACAGCTTAAAACCCTATTAAAAGCACAAATACATTTCAGAAACTAAGTAGACATTTATAAAACAATATTTCCTGTCTGTGAGTTGACTGTATGACTGTATTGACTGTATGGATGCAGAAGCTTATAATGTATTCCTGGAGGTGGTCAAACTTTTCCCTGGCTACAAGTTGTGAACATGCATCCTATAAATGCATCAGTAAAAGACGGTGATTTACTGGGCTGGAAGGGAAGTGATTACGAGTGACTGATGAGAGAGCAAAAGCAACCTCCCTAAAGACTGCACCTGTGTGCATTAACATTTACTTAGTGTGTGTGTGAGTTAGCATTAGTGTGTGCCGGTGTAATAATGCCTGAAAGCGTTATTCTTGTGTGTTTGTGTGCATGCGCGTGTGTGTCCGCACACTAAATGCAACCATACAGGCATCCAAGCTATTAATTCAAAGCACAGTGGAGCAGAAATCCATCAATAACACAAGAGTCCATTGAAAAAAATGATGTTATTTTAGTTCAAAGAGTGGGAGGAAAATGAGAGGGAGAGAAGCAACAAGGTTGGACTGGAGCCAGGAAGGATATTTTTAGGTTTGAGAAAAACAATCCCGTTTTTCTGTCTTTTATGATAGTAACGTCTCGGTGACTCATTGGCAGAGCGATGATAACACACTGAAATGTTGATCTTTGTGGGTAAACTTAATTAGATAGTGCTATGCTCGTAGAGAATCTGGGAGAAGTGCCTCCGTCCCAGAGGTCCCTCACAGCCAAAGGTCCTTCTTGTAACAGTGTCAAGATCTGCTCCCATTTTTTTGTAAGTGGAAAGCCATTTCCTGGCTCTCTTTGTAATGCACATACGTCTGGCACATCACAAAGGGAGAAAAAGGCAGGGGAATAAAGAAATTATATGAAATCACACAGGATGAATGTTATTGTTGTTGCTGTTGATGTGGGAAAATGACTGGGTCTATTGCATTATTCATTCCTCTTCCAACAACATCACAGAGATGTTTTCAAGCAGGCCTGATTTCACAAAATCATGACTGGTAGTCTGGATCAACAGCTTTTTACGGCCATTCTTCCATTTCTCCATTCCTCACTTCAACCCCTTTTCACGGGGGCCCATCTCGCCAACCGCTTCTTCAAACATCTTTCCCTTCTTCCATTCGGCCATTCCTCCATTTCTTCACCCTCCTATCCACCAGATCCCTTCTTCTCTCTCTCTCTATCCACCCAAGCTCTGTTAAATCTCTCCATGCTTAATCACTCAGTCCCCGGTCTGTTTCCATCTTTCCATCTCACCTCAGGTACAGGACGGATGGAGCAGTCACTGGAACCTTTTAAAAATGTCACTTCTGACAAACTGGATGAGACACGCCGCCGCTCTGTTGATTTATCCTTCCAGTGAGCTGCAGTAACTTTGTTAACGTCTCTCATCAGCCTATTAACAACACTTGAGCGTGGCCAGGAAACAGGTGCTGCAAGAGTTTTACTGTCCATCACCTCACCAGCAGGACATGATCAGCAGAGGGGAGTGCAGGCGCAGTTACATCTGGGGATTCAACGCTTCGGGCCCACAAAGGAACAACTTCAAAACCAAGTAGCTCAGTGTACATTACTGGTACTAGTGGAATCCAGTTCAGAGAGATGCAGCGAAAGACGACGGCACTTAGGTAAATTTAAAAGTGGGGGTTATGTGCAGCTCACAAGAAGGCTTTGTGTAAGCTTTAAAAGCAGATTATGTTGCATTTAGAGAAAGCTGCCAGTATCAGGTCTTCAATTTTATACCAACGCTTCTTCTCCATTGTCTCATTCTGGGAAAATCTGTAGAAGTAGATGTTTTCGATGGCTTTTGGTTGCTCTTAGTGGAGTTTAATCTGTGTTTCATTTTAGAATTTAACCTTACAAGTTGTTATCTTGTTTAGTCTTGTATTTCTAAGTATTTTATTTTGTATTTTTCAAGTTTCTATCCTGTTTCTGACTTCCTTTTGGACATATTTTGTTGTTTCCCGTCTCGTAGCAGTTTGGTAAACTCTGTTTGTTTTAAAGAGCTTGATTTGATTTGGTTTGATTTGATACTCGCTGCAAGTAAGCAAATAAGCACAGCTCCAAAACTATTCTTTGAGGCTTTATGAAGAACACACCATAAACAATGAGAACTTCTTCCTCTGTTGCAAATAATATTCCGGAGCTCAATATAAGAAACTAGGAATTTATATAATGTACTATCTGAGCAACAGACGGGTGACCTCTTGACCCCTACAGAGAGGGAATCCAGTAGCTCCGTTACGCTGTGGGCCTCACTGTGATTTAATACAAAATTGCTCTGAGTGATTAAATTGATCATGTGATGAAACAGTTCTATCCTGATAGGAGAGGCCTCTTCCAGGATGACAGTGCCTCCATCCACAGAGGGGTCAGTGAATGGTTTCATGAGGATGAAAATGATGTGAATCACATGCTGTGGCCTTCAAAATCACCAGATCCCAACTTAGTTCAGCACCTATGGGGGACATGTTAGACAGCACTCTCCACTACCATTATCAAAACACCAAATGACGGAATATATTTTGGAAGAATGACATTCCATCCCTCCAGCAGAGTTCCAAATCTTAGAAAATCAATGCTGACATGCCCCAAAGCTGTTCTGGTGGAATATTTACGAAGACACTGCAACTTTATTTTTTCTTTTGTTAATAATGTAATCAACAAATGTGCAATGCCATAGCCTCAACCTAAAACATGTAGTACTAGTATCAAAGTTTCAGTATAGAAAAATGGGATCTGTAGCAGATTTTAACTGAAAGGTGACCTGCCAATCAGTCAGCGTTCACTGACAAAAAAGCCACAGCAGCCATGCTGGAATGTGTGAAGGGCAACAAGGCATAAGGCACCTTTTAAAAAAGCAAAAACAGCCCTAACACCAGCAGAGCAGCTGAATCCAGAAAATCCCCACCCGGCAACAAAAACGTCATGCCTGTCACAGCCGAGCCATGAAGAGCTTCAGAACATGCTATGAGAAAATACCTTCTTCATGACGGTCACGTATAACAATGTAAAAATGCAGTGACCTTACAGCGAGGAGAACATGCTCGAGACAGTTTGATACGACCCTCTCTGCCTATATTGTAGCAGTGGAGGAAGTGGAGCCCGGAGTCTGCAGGATACCGCTCACCTAACCCGGCTCTCCTGCTGGCTTTTTACACACACACACACACACTTATCCTGCTGCAGCACCACCTCGCACATATGTACACATATACACACAGCTGCAATGGGGTGGGGAGTGAGATGGTTTGCACTTATTCACATCTCCTTCTTGGTTTCTCACTTTCCACCCATCCATTTTTCCATGTTTCTCCTCAAATCTTTCCATCCATTCCTGCATTTCGTCACACTTGCATCCCACAGTTCCTTGCACTCACTCCTGTCCTTCCTTGATTTGTTCCCATCTCTCCATGCTTCCATCACTGCTGCTACCAAAGAGATGCAGCCATTATGTTTGATACACTTCCTGTTGTAATGTAAGGCCTGTGTTTAAATTCTCGTGACTCTAAAATCTCGGCTGTCTGCGAAACGTCTCATATATTTAAAGCATAACATCCCAGCAGAAAGTGCTAAGTGTTAAACTGACTCTCATGAATTTGGTCCTGTACAAGCACTGACATGGTGCTGAGTTTTAGGCTACTGTGCAGATGATTTGGCAAAGATCAGATGTCTAATAAATCATCTTTGAGGCACATTTATGATCACACTTCTCTTCACTTCTCCTCCCTGAAAATAACAAATAACACCGTCATCTCCATGGCAGGGAGCTCCTCAGAAACGTTACCACAGACAACTGGAGGAAGCTATTTGCTGACAAATGGGATTTGGTGTCGGGCTTGAGCTGCATTAACTGGTGGGTTTTATTGGTTGAAGGAGCACGATATCATGGCGGTTTTGTCCTCTACGCCTCTCTGGCAGAGTGGATAACGTTGCAGGGAGCAAAGGCGCTCGGTCACGCAAAGGTGCTGTTAAACAGATGGCAGGAGACCAGAGAGGAGAGTGGCACTGGACAGCAGATGGAGAAAAGATCATGCAGGAGGCCAGAAGAATGCAGTGTATATATTCCACACAGTGCCGCTACACTGTTCCCGCTCACACGCTCACTTGATGAGTCCATCTTCTAGTTTTTCTTCATGTGCAATGTTTGGAATGAGAAATAAAACACTGTGCATTCCCATAAAAGACAAATCCAGAGCGGAACAGCAGAGATATTCCTTATGTCCTAGGGAGTGATGATTTTATAAATGATATGTTCCCTTGTGGCCATTCATCAACGCTCTGAAACTAACAACAATGCTCTCACCACTGAATCACACAGCTTATGATGATACATCATAAAATGCTGCAGTACAGTAATTTGAGCGTGAACCAATAGGGGGCAATCTTGTACAATAAAGCAAAAGAACAGAGCGGGCTGCTGTCATGCTGTGTGTATTGTAGTATCCAGGAAAATGAGGCTCTGCAGAATGTCACTCTCTTCTACTTTCTCAAACCAGTTTGAGACACTTTATTAATTTACTGGGCCATGGCTCCTATTTAGACCAGTGGAAAAACATGTTACTTATTTTATTTTTTGCTTGATTGCTTTGGGTTTTTAAATAATGTCATTCTCAGGAGTTCGTGAGACAAACAGTCCAAATGACCCTGATGTCAGAGTTGGCATCAGCATCATGCTGCCAGCCATAGCTGTCAGTGATGTTTCTAGACTTGAAACTTTAAAGCAGGTCTAAAAGGGATTTAAATGTACTTTATATCTGGAAAAAAAATCAAGTTTACTGATCTTAGAGGCATAAAATCAACACAATCGCACAGAGGGGTGATTTGTTCTTGTAAAACCATCCCATTTAATTTATTTTTCCTGCTTAGGGAAGCCTTGAAAAGCACCTATGAGCTGTTTTAAATTGTCAAAACGCGCAGAAGGTTCAGTGATACAAAGGATTTCAGACACCACAGAATAGATAACAAAGCAAATTTAAACTAGTGCTGTAAAAACATCTTCACCTATTAACAGAAAATGTTAAAAACTGTAAAAATGTTCTTTTAGTATCAGGTGTGTTCTTTGTAATTCTAACTTACTTGTGTGATAATTATTTAGATTAGTCACTGTTGTGTCTGGATAAAGTCTGACAAGCTCACATCCGCAGTGCATTGTACATTTAAAACGGAAAGTCGCAGCAGAAAAACAGCAGCTGCATGTTTCTGTTTCACTCTCAGACAACAACCCTCACCCATGAGGCGTAACCCCCCTCTTCAGTAGAAACGCACTATTTCACGTAAAAGAGTGTGATGTGGAGGAAAATGTGAGTCGGAGGGTCTTTGAATGAAAAACACCCATCCTGAGAGCTGCTGCCGGGACAGGATGAGTGAGAGTGTAGGTGGGGATGTGGGGGCTTTGAAACCACAGCAGGTAGATGTCGGTGACAGGTTCACCTCCCCCGACTCTTACAGTGTGGACCCCGACATCCTGTCTGCCAGCATGCTCAGAGACACGGTGACACAGACAGACGAACAGACTTCCAGAGCGGGTCAGCAGCTCCACGGACTCTGAGGTAAGGAGGAGCATTCGAAAGTGGGGTTAACAGGACACACAAAGGTCAAATGTTGAATCTGAGTATTATGTTATGGTATTAGAGGAGAGTGCTCACATCTTTAGACACTGTACATCTAAAACAACAGTCCTCATGACAACATGTTAGTTATTTTACCGTGGAGGAAAAGGAAGAATTAGATTCCAACCTTCAAATGTATAACTTATAACAAAAAAACACACATCAGCAGCAATTCTACTTAAAATCCTGAGTAGGAATGTTTGAAATGCATCCGTACAAGTCAATCAGGCAAGTTGAAACTGAGTATTATGGTATCATACAGGGGAGCACTGTCACATCTCCAGACACCGGATGCCTGAAATAACAGGGTTCAGACAGGAGTAGGTCACGACAACGCTTTACTGTACTCTACTGTAGAGAAAAGGAAGAATTAGACTCAAAAATGCTCACATACCACAATTGTTAGAGGTGAAGACTTGCTTGAAATCCACAGTTTTCAGTAGCAACTTTTTGATTCAAGTCATGTTTTAAATGCATCCATGCAAGTCAGTTTCCGTACCTTCTTCCTGCAGCGTGTGAGAGCTCTGTTTGTTATTAATCCCTCTTAGTTTTCTGTTCTGTCACTCAGTGTTATTGGAAGAGTGGTGTCGGCCATTACAGGCCTGGCAGCTGCACAGAGCTGCAACACTGATACTCTGTGGGAGTCATATTATCATAGAGAGTGATGGCGGCTGCAAGGGGGACTCAGGGCAGGGCCAAAGGGCAAGACACTAACCCTCCGGCTCTGCCATTAGCCCCCACTATAAAGAACAACAGTAATCCTATAGCGCAGATTAGTGCAACTGTAAAATCAAAAGTGTAAAAACTGAGGCCAAGATGTCCTGTCAGGAGCATTAAAACAAAAGTCTCCATGTGAGATAAGATCCCATGGCCTCCTCGGCTCGCCATAAACATGATATTTTAATGAGTCATGTTTTAATAACAGTGATATCACAGGAGGCTCAGAGAGAATTAAACAAGTCACAGTACATCCACCACCGGAACTGTACTATTATTATAATTATTTAGGGGTATTATAACGAAACCACCACTTTGTAGGAATGCCATGAAGTCAAAAATCATTTCACTATAAAATCAAACCACAAAATAAGCAGATCATATATGAAACTGTATATTTCCAATGTAATAGGACTGGAGTGTTTCATTGAAGAGTTTAGCTTTTTAACCTAAGGAGGAAACAAAAAAAAATACCTCGGTTCCCACATGAAGTTTATATTTTTTTCATATTTTGTAAGATTTTAATGAATTTCGACTGTATGGATTTCACTGGCAAATGGAAATGTAATTACTGGTGAGTGTATATCTCTGAGAGAAGCCCGAGAGATTTTTTTTTTAAAAGAAAAATTATTGGTTGCTCTTAATCGGCCCCCTTTTCCACGGGCTTGAAAAATAAACATCATTTACATTGTTATAAATTTCCAGAGAGAATTGGATATGTTGAGAAAAGGCCATTATCTCCAGAAAGGCAGAGGGAGAGAGGGAGAGGGGGGCTTTCTGTGTGTATTCTAATCTGCCTGTAGCCGCTCAGTGTTTTGACAGTGAAGATAGAAGCCGGGGTGATACGAAACCCAACGAAAAACCACAAGCATGTTGTGTGCAGACGACGTTCTGCAGCTCTAAGAAAACGAAAATTAGTCTCGATGAGATCCTGGAGAGACTGAACGCCTCTGACAAGTGCTTGGGTTCGTTATCTCTCACAGGATGGGGGTCAGTCTGCGTGGGCCTTTGCTCCCATGTGATAATTAACTGAGTGTTTTCAAGGCGCATGGAAGAAGCTCCATATGATCCACTGGAATAATGGAGCATGTTTTAATAGCTGCTGTTTTTCGTTTGCAGGTAAATAGCTCTTTTCTTCTATTTAGAGCAGCGCATTGAAAATATAGCAGCTGATTAAAAATCACCAATTTTCAAACAGCATTCTCCTTTCCTGCGATGCCGCCAGGGAATGTAAAGCTGCTCCAACAGACGGGCTTCTGTCAGAGCCGCGAACGCTCCAAGCGAAGAGGAAGGAGCCTGTCGTTTGGTGAAAGGCCCAATAGGGGGCGCTGCAGACTCGCATTCTGCTCAGAGGGTTCCTGCAGCACAGGCTCCAAACCCTCTGCTGCACTGCCCAATTTATGAATTGCAAATTCTTGTAGGAAAAGTGCCCCGTGCTTCCAAAACCAATTGCCACGCGTGTTGGATTTAATTAATCAAGGCAATAAGAGAAATAAACAGGATGGTTGGACACACGAGTGGAGGGGAGAGTCCCATTCATGCGCTTTTTTGGGGGGGGAATTGCACTGTTTTATGCTTTTATTTAAATTCATATTCACTTTTTATTAGCAGCCATGTAGGTGGGAAATCGAACCTTGTATTTTGCTATTTTCAAACAGCCACCTATATAATTAAAGCCTGCTCGTGTGGCTGAAGTCGCCTCATGTGTGCGTGGAGCACAAAAAGACGCACTTTAACTTGTGCTGTCAGAAGTCTTCATTAGTTTTTGCATCTAAATCCGCGGCCAGAGACGAACCGCCTTGTAATTACAGGCCAGCGCAATTAGTCTCATGCGCTCTGCCACTTCTCATAAATTCAATAAAAATAAATGGCTGAGCTATAATGCTGGTGTAGGATGAGACAAATAAATAGCAAATAGCTCTGATTAAAGCTTATCTCAACACATGCATGCATTTAGTTCCTCCATATTTTGCTGTTTAGCCGGTTTGGTTCACTTTTACGCACGCAGTTTGTCAAGTAGAGTAAAAATGTCAGTTCATATTTGTAGAACACATGATCTGATCTGTGTGGTGTCCAACGTATCTAAGTTGTAAATAACAAAACAACCCGTGAGGATGTAATTAGACAATTTTATTCCGATATTTTCACTAAAAATATCAAAGTGCGCATGGATGAAAAAGCAGCTCATTGTCTTAAGAATACAAATAAAACTGATTTGGTATTTGTTCTCCGTGCTGCTGAGCCCAAAGTGTTTTCTCCTCTCTTGCAAACCTCAGAAGTTTTTTATATGTATTTTTTTTAATCTTACCACAATGAAATAAAACGATTTAATCTGGTGGATCTTGTATGTGCCCGCCATTTAGTAAATGGGGTCTATGGTTTCAGAAAGAAGAAGAAGAAGAAAGAGAAGAAGAAGAAGAAAATACTGTAAGGTGCTCAAGTATCCAAAAGCACGTTTTCAAAAGCGTGGAGGAAAAACCGTTCAGGGTTTCCTCCCGTGCTTCCAAACATGTCTCCAGGAGAAGGTATCAGCCTTGGCTCCACGGTATATGTGAGGTGTCAGGCAGGTCTGAGCCGAACACGTTTCTCTACTATGGTCTGGAGCCTTAGTTGCTATCCAAACACAAATAAACAGAGGGGAACATTGGAGTTAATGATAGAGGAGGGGGGCGGAGGCGTGTCGGAGGGCGGGCTGTGCGCGAAGAGAGTCCCGGAGCCCTAAAAAGTGAAGAACCGCACACTTCCAGCCCCAGCTCCGGACGGGACTCCCACGCTGCTCGCTGTTTGTCTCTCCTCCAAACTGCTCCGTGTCTTTCCACAACTTTTCACAACTTGTCACATCTCTGCAGAAGTCCGAGACGGCAGAGTTGGCTGCATGGCTACATGAAAGTTTCATGGACTTGGATCTTGGAAAACTTTTAGCGACGCTTTATTGGAGCTCGTCGCCTCTATAGTTACTGTGGATTACTGACATACCGCAGGACCTTTGGCAGCTATTTATTGGGGTAAGATTCTGTTTGGCAGAGTGTGTGTCAGTCTTCTGCGGGAAGGGGAACCATTCAACTCACTTGTTAGAGCGCTTTTGTCCAAAGAGAAACTTTTACTCTCAGAGCTACAAACCAAAGAGATCCCACTCTCAGTGCAGCTTTTTAATCAACTTTAAAAAATCTATTTTAAAATGTTCTAGAGGAGGTTGCTGCTGTGCGATGATCACCAGGTTGAGGTCACAGTTCACTCATCGCTGCTCTCTGTCCATTACGCACAACATTACTGAAACAAACAGTGGCCTTGGTTGTTGGTAAAGACTTGTGAGGACTTACAGGGATTTAAAACCTTCTGGCAAATGATAAAAAATTAAACCTGAGAAGCCTTCAGCGAGACAGGACACTTGTGCCGCTGTCAGGGAGTAAATGAGGTCCAAAGGTGAGGAAAGAACAAGCTGAGCGAAGTTGTGCTTATGGGCAAAGAACAACAAGTGCCTTCACGGTGACTTACGGTGCACCTGTGCGAAATTATATTTAACCCCATCCCATCTGCGAGCAGGGAGAGCAAAGTAGGGAGAATTTCAAAGATCTGTGCAGCCAAAAAAAAAAAAAAAAAAAAAAAGTAACGACCTGACTGAAACAAGCGAGCAGCAGCCCTCCGGCTACCGTGTGCGCAATTCTGCGAGCCCTCTCCAAGTGTGGATAATGCCTTAATCTCCGCTGCGCTTCAAGGCGGCCAGGCTTGAGAAATATTATGTTAAATTATAATTTGGCCTCATCAGTCAAAAAATAAAAACCTCTAACCTTGTTACTTTTTAAAAACACAAATCTGTAAATGGATTTTTTTGAGAATTATCTCAGGTTCTCCACTATGTAAAGGTCAGCTCGCCGTCGCACCGCTGGCTGCTTGCCAGTCCGGCTTTCACCATCTGGAGCCATGAACTTTTTCTATGTGGGAAAACATAACTTGTCATCCCCACAAACACGGAGCCAGGCCAGTTCTTACAGTGTCAGCTCACCTCATTTGTCCTGCATTTACCGGACAAGTAGCTTCTGCTTTTACTCAAAGAAAGAAAACAGCGTCTTATAAAAATAGAAATGTAAGTTAAATGTCCAGAGGTCATTCGGCCGCATGCTGAGCTGCCCAAATACATACAAAAACATGCAGTAAAATAGACCTAAAAGCCAAATATTAGTGGCTGTAAAATTAACTATCTGCAACCATCAACACAAAAGCATTTCCAAGCAAAGATTAAAGTAGCTCTCCTGTGGTTAATAGCGAACATTTGTGCGTTTTGCTCTGACTCATCGCACATTTGAGCTCTGCTGGCAAAAAAAAGAGCAATCGACATAGAGAGCACTTGTTTTGCATTGTGAAACACTTACTACAACGACAACAGAGTGTCTTCTCTAATTACCGTTGGAGATTTAGTGCTTCTTTCAGTATGATCTGAAATTGTAATTTACAGTGTTAATTGATGCCATGTGGGCCGTTTTACGCCCACTTAATTTCATTACAGTTTCGATGACTGATTTGTTTTGATAAAAATTGCTCTGAAGCACATCTCCGCGTTAATGGATCAGCTTTCTCTGAACGAGTGTTTAAATTCTCTCTGTGGTTTTTAGCTTATTGCAAACAGAGTTTTTTTTTTACACATCATTATCAGCAGCCTTCAGGTTCCTTTACAGGTTCTTCGGTTTATTTGCTCATCAGCTCCTTCACGCTGTGCAAATTGTAGAAATTCAAATAATTAATTTGAGCCCTTATCTGGGTTACACCGGGGAATGTGATCAGCTTTGTGTGGGGACATATTTTTATGTGATAAATGCCGTCAGGTTAAGTTAGAATAAAAACATACAAGTGAAGTAGTTGTGCAAACAGGTGGTTTCATGATCTGAGGACACGTTTAATGCCTGCCTCTGTGACCACATAATTACCAAACATAGAGGAAACCTGGCATTAACATGCAGCACTCTCTTCTGTTGTCCTCAGGGTATATCACCGAGTCTTCTGCAGAGGTCTGAGCCGAGATGGGGAGCAAAGCCCTGCACGCTCCGATCCCCCTGCACCCAGCTCTCCAGCTCACCAACTACTCCTTCCTGCAGGCCGTCAACACTTTCCCCGCTGACCAGCTGCAGGGACTGTACGGCCTGAGCGCGGTGCAAACCATGCACATGAACCACTGGACTCTTGGCTACCCGCACATGCAAGGACTGAGGTCGACGATCACGGCGGCCGCCCAGGGTCTGGTGGACCCCCGGATTCCCTTCCCAGCGTTACCCTTCACAGCCGCCGCGCAGCTCTTCCATCCGAAACAGGCCACCGTTGCGCACGGCGTCCCCTCGCTGCACAAGGACAGGCCGAGGTTTGACTTCGCCAACCTGGCCCTCGCTGCCACTCAGGAGGACCCGCCGAAAGGTGCAGATCTGGCAAAGTTGGCGTCGGGACTAGGGGGAACCATCTCCGAGCTGAGCAAGCTGTCCCCGGACAGAAAGCCCACCCGGGGCAGGCTCCCATCCAAGACTAAAAAGGAATTTATTTGCAAGTTCTGCGGCAGGCATTTCACCAAGTCCTACAACCTCCTCATTCACGAGAGGACCCACACAGACGAGCGGCCCTATACCTGTGATATTTGCCACAAGGCATTCAGAAGACAAGACCATCTCAGAGACCACAGGTAAGACATACTATCGCTCATATTGTGATAATTACGCACCGGGTGATAGAGGGCTTTGCGCATTCCTGAGTTGTAAAGTTTTAAATGTATTTATTGTAGCAAATTAACTATTAAGAACTGGCTGTTTTAAAAAATATATATTTAATCTTAATTTTACTATAAAACACAGACAGGCCTGTTCCTAGGCTTCTCTCCATGAGGGCGCTAAAGCACTTTTAACATTTAAGCTGCACTTTCATAACTCGCACAGTGGACTTTTTTTTCTCCTTTGCTCTGTCTTGTGGGGTTTGTAACAGCTACAGGCAAATCCACGCATGAGCGGACATTGATTAAGTGTCATTTCTGTTTTACAGATACATCCACTCCAAGGAAAAACCGTTCAAATGTCAAGAATGTGGGAAAGGATTCTGTCAGTCTCGAACTCTAGCCGTCCATAAAACCTTACACATGCAGGTAAGCTCAGAACATTACCATGACCTTAACTGTGTGATGCGTTATGATCTTAATTCACCTGTTACGCACTGTCTACTGCATGCATGGGGATATTAGAAGGTCTCAAAACGAGAGCGTTTGGCCTATTACCATTTTTTTTTAAATGAGTGAGAGATACCCATAAAAGTGACTTTAAAATTACTGTGCAAATCAGTGCGTTAGACCTGACGCAGCAGTTTATTTAGATGATTGAAACATATAACTGATAGACGTTCTATACAATTAAAGGGAATAATCCTTTGCTTGCTTTAAATCTAAACAGGAGTCTCCCCACAAATGCCCCACATGCGGAAGAACCTTTAATCAAAGAAGTAACCTGAAAACTCACCTTCTCACCCATACAGACATCAAGCCCTACAGCTGTGGCCGCTGCGGAAAGGTGTTTCGGCGCAACTGTGACTTGCGACGGCACAGTTTGACGCACAGCCCACATCAGGACTACTAGCCTGGACAGACTAACAAAATAACAATGGACAAAACGCAGAGAGACAAATCAGCGGCTCTTTTCATTTTTTGTTCAAAGACATTCTCCAAAAATCAGGACACGTTTACTGCAGAGCGATTTTACAGTGGAATTTTTTTTTTTTTGGTTGCACCTCAAGTGGAACAGCAGCGAGTGGAGCCACGTCCAGTTTTCACACCACCTGTAAATATCAAGACCATGTACATAATGTTTTTTTTTATTTTCCTTCTCTGTCCTTGAAATGATAAGGTTGTCAAAAAAACAGTCATAAGTTTAAAGTATGTTCAACTGTATTTTAGAAATAAATATTTCCATGTTACATTTGCACTTGTTCTGGTTTTTTATTTATTTATTTATCTATTTATTATATTTGCCACGAAACACGAGCCACAATGTTACAGGCCATAAGCGATATTTAGATGAAACCATCCACCATGGCCATCAAGTTAATAGACTGCATGTTTACAGCCAGCAGGCAGCGAGAGCTTATGTGGCTGACTTGTTGGGCTTTTTACAGCAGATCCGCAGATATCAGTTAGCAGGGAGCATGAAATGACACGAGAGGAGCCTTTGTTGGCTGTTTCCCTCTCTCACAAGATCATTTAGTCAGGAGGCTCATAATTAAAATGAATTTAGAAAATCGAAAGTGTGGAATAAAAAGATTTCCCATGCAGCCCTTCCCTCCAGCTTCCTGTTAGTGTTTCTTTTTATGAGGCTCTGAATAATCAGGCGCATTATTAGCAGCCATATCGCGCCTCTTTATCTGCATCACCTCTGATATCAGAAGTGACCTGCAGGAAGCATTTTAACACAAAACAGTGAGCAGTGATGTGAGTGGTGACAGATCACAGGGGGGAGAAATGAATTTCTTTATGATTTTAATGCTCTCACATGTACATGAACCTGCTGCCAGTTATTATTGAGCATATTCAGAATTTAGAACAGCCTCAGTGTCACTCATTAGGTGGAATGTACCACAGCTCCACGTTCAAGTGTTGGTCTATTAGAGCTGCAGTGTAATGAAGTCGGTGTTTAAATGAGTAGTTTGCAGAGTGTAATTATCATGCAGCCTGATGAGTTCAAGGGAACAGATGAGCGCGTCGGACGCCGCAGTTCTGCAGCCTTTACATGGAGATCTAGGTGTGATCTATACAGCAAGGTTTGCTTTTATCCAGCTAGGCTTTGACTGGCCACTGATTAACCATCAGAGCTGCACGTTGGAACAGAAGAATCTATCATTAAAAAAAAAATCGGTGGAAGATCCTCTCCCCATGCCTCCCTCCTCATGTCTCTGTCTGTGTGCGTTGCTTGGCCTTCAGGCCTTCCTGATTTCAACAGCCAGACGACTCATTTAAACCTTGATTTCCACCTGATAGCGCAATTAATGGCTCGAAAAATAGTATTTATTTCTAATGGGCTCGAAAACAGGCCGTGGAACAAGTGCGCTTACAATAACAAGGGAAGATTTAAAACGGCGTTCATTGCTGCTGAAAGGCCATTAACCAAGGCCCGCTTTATGACGCTCTGCAGGCTGCATGGGCTCTCCTCAGGCTCCAGTACATGGAAAATACAGCAACGTCTCCAGCAGCTCATGTCCACAAAAAACAAGCGAGGTGCTTCACAATTACATGAAAAACATTCTTAATTAATAAACGATAAAAATTAAAACTTGCAAACAATTCAAACGATTACAGATTTAATAATAATAATAATAACAATAATAATAATAATAATAATAATAATAATAATTTATTATTATATATAATGTGGGTTACAATTTATTTATTTTTTGCAATTCATTATTTCCCAACGTTTTATTTAAATCTGTCTGAGCTTGTAATAAACTATTTCGTTTCAACCAACTGAAATAAACAAAGCCATTCACAAGTGTAAATATGATTTTGTAGTATGATGCTGAAAACGACAAATAGTAACTGGTGTACGGTTAATTTAGAAAAAAAATATTGTCGAAAAAATGAAATAGTATTTTTTAAATTTTTTTTTGTATCTTGGAATCCTGCATATTGAAAACAAATATAGATGTTTTTATTTTTTTCCGGTTTGTTTTAATTTGCTGAGACTTTGATCGATGGGAAGCCGGCAAATGTTCATGAAATATATGCTTTTTATCATTATTGTTATTATATTTTTAATCAGTCTAAATGGAGATAATGTCGTGGATGAGAGTATCCGTCCACCATGACCACATTATCCAAGCAGAGCAACAGCAGAACGTTAATTTTCTAATTGATCACTGACTTCAGAGATGCAAATACATTCACTAAAACGCCAGATTGAGCCAGATTGTATTACTAGGCTTTATATACAGCAGAATTAATGCACTGAATTAAACTCAGTGTTGTCTGCACGTAGTGGCTTCTATGACGTGGTGGATCTTCAGATAAAGTGATCTGAAATGCTTTTTGCTCGTTGCTTGGGAACATCTTGGTTCACTTCAGAATAGCAACAGTAACTGGGCGCTCACTGGAACAACTGGCAGAGAAGTGGACGGTCACACGGCGAACGTCATCCGTGACCGGCCTGCGTGGACTGTGTCCTCAGGAAGCTCTATCTTTGCTGACAGGGGAGAGGCTGCTGTGCCTGCAGGCCACTGGGCTCCGCTGCTCCGACTTCATATCTCTGTATGACCCCACACAGCCTGGGACAGATAGACACTCATGCATAAAGAAAACCCAGCCACACTCAACAGATCATGGCCACACCTGAAAAATACACATCTAAATCGTAATAAATAAATAAATAAAATATTTTCAAATCCGCTTGAATCGATACAGGGTGAAATATGCTTACAAGAAAATCGGATTTCATTGTTTTCTAAGCCTCAGAATCATTTATTTCGCAGCTTATGACTTTGCTGCACTCTAATTAGTAATTCCAGCATAATAAAGAACGACTCAGGCAACACTAACAACATTTCAACTACAGAAACAAATGTGTGAAGATGGAAAGATAAGACACAGAAAGTCAAAGGAGCCCATGGATACAGAAATTACTAAGTGTGATTGTGAAGTAAAGATGAAGTATAACACTGTTTATGACTTCCCATATTGTCGGTTTCTTGTCTAGTTAGAGTAACACTTTTTTTTTTAATGATTCCAGAGTAATAAGTGGTCCTGAAACAACACAGCACTCATGTAGGAAATTGGTTTCACCTTTTACTTCTTCAGCATTCATTGTCCTTGTTGTTTGCCTCTGCATGTTTACATCAAGTTTGGGTAAATTTATTTAGGCATTTTCTCAATAACAGCTGTACATTTCATTTTGTCTCCAGTTGTATATGTAATTATTACAGTAGCAGGTCATCTGTAGGCCTGATTGAAATTAGTTCACATCCCAAATAAGATGTTAACATCCAGACAGGTGCCCGGAATACAAAAGTGATTTTATTATAGTGTCTTTATTTATTTCCGTTGGCTTTGGTTTAAATATCTGTCTCATCTAACAGAAGGGAACCTCTTTCTATGAAATATAACCTGACTTATGATGAAAATGCATGACACTGACCTGTTTGTTGTTTTTGTTGTTTTAAAATATTTCAAAAAATTTCACCAAATAGTCATCCACACCCTGACTATACTGAGGAGCTGTCATTGTGAGGATCATTCTGCAGGTTAGCCTACTTTCCCAGCAAAGGTGAGTTTCCACGGCCATATAAGGACGAAGGGGCGTGCCGAAGCAATTACAGATATTACATGAAGCCTTCTCGTGCTCCTCGTAAAGTCTTATTTGCACGTAGAACGTGTAGTTGTGACAACATGCTCATTTTAATTATAAATACTGATAAACACCACAGCCGTTTAAATCACTAAAAAGCAGCTGACATTACAGCATTCAGCGCTGCAGTAAACGAAGACGAAGCGAATCTGTGTCAATCGGTCACATGTCATGGGAACTTTCTAGTGTTTTGAGTCGCGTATGTGAACTGAAACGCAAATTTCCTACGGCTAAAAAGGCAACACCGGGGTTACGGAAGCCGCGTTGGTGTTTACTGATGACGTTTAGGCTGTAGCTGTTGAGAGATATGGCTAACGTCAGATAACGGGATGAACATGTTTTATTAAACGCTAAATTCAACAAATAGCTACAGGACACAAGCGGGAGTCACGTAAGAAAGGGTTTTTTCTGTTTTATTCGTGGCCACTCGGTTGAGCCGGCTGAAACGAAGTTAGGACGACTTCTTCAGACCATGTAGCTTAGCTTCTTTGCTGTGCTGCTGTGGTGTGTATAGCTGAACTGACAGGAGAGCTCAGCTAGCATCTCTCGCTAACTGCTCCACAATAAGTTACATTTCTTAGTACGCAACACGACGTTGCTTCGTTAGTAAAGCTATATTTAGTTAAACCGCTATGGAGTTGCTAATTACAGCTGGCGTTTCCCTTTTAGCAGCATCCGCTTAAAGTCAAGCCACATTAGCAAGCAGCTAATTCAGGCATCCCGTTGAATTTAAATTGCCCTAAAACCAATAAAAAGTGAAATAGCAAAAATTTTATTACTAATAGAAAGGCTAATTAATGCTTGACCTGAAAGCGAGCCGAACAAAATTATTGTTCTGTATCTTTTAAGTGTAACTTTAACCAAATGTACGTCAGCTACCTGCATATGTTTTATATTACATTCAGTATTTATGACTTTTCAGAACATATTGAGATATCGTCTTTATCTTCGCTTGTTTACTGAGAGCCAGGCAAGGAGCCTTGTTTCTAACTTGTGTACAAAATAATAACATGCAACGCTAAATTTCAACTTGAAACTACAATGAAACAGTCAGTGTACCACACATTTTGCAAATTATTGGTAAAATATGAACCTATAATATGCTTTTTTCCTAAACAGATGCGTTGACTTGTCCTAACAGAAGAAGCACAGGTGTACCTAATATTGTTAATTATGCTCGGTTCCATTTATGTGCAAATTAAGCATCCCAGTGAGCTGATAGGCACTATACTGCTACCTTTTAATTGGCACACCTGAACTGAATGCAGCCATCATTAAAGTTATGAATGACATATGTGCTTTTGTGCTGTCATGTATTAAAATAACTTTTGTGAAACATGCCTGTTCTGTGGTATAGGCTTAACAAATAAACGCAGTGTTGAATGACATCCCCATGATTTAATGTGTGTTCAGGACAGGGCAAAGATGCTGGAGTCTTATGTGACCCCGCTCCTGATGAGCTATGTGAACAAGTACATTAAGAATCTGAAGCCGTCTGACCTGCAGCTCTCTCTCTGGGGAGGGGATGTGGTTCTCAGCAAGTTGGACCTGAAGCTGGATGTACTGGAACAGGTACTGTGCATGCTGAATGTAACTTCTATGGTGCTGAACCTGTTGCTATAAGACCAAGACCTCACTTAAGGGATCACAGACGTTGTATTGTCACGTCATTCGCATAATAGATAGTGGGATTATTTTGTTTGGAAAAATACCATGTAGTTGATGAATGACAATACGGTGCTGCTAGTGGTAAAAATATTGCATTCAAATCCATATCCACATTTGATGATCCATGTAGCTGAGGTTGCTATCAGTAAATGTATGTTAATGTTTATTGATGATATGTGAGGTTTCTAATTATAAATGTGTATTTCCTGCACATCCTAAACTTTTTTTGTGAATTTTGTGTTTTACTACACTTCAGTTCATTGATTTTGTTCATAAACACTGGTAATGTAGGTACAGACAACATACAGCCAAGCAATTAATGGCTAGTCTTGCATTTTTAAATGGGTAGTTATAGTATTTTATTCTCTTAAAAGAGGAGGCACTTCAGTTCGCTTACATTATTAAAAATAAAGCAAGAGGTTTGGATTGGAAATAATGAGCGTAGAGTAAGCATATGTTCCACTAGCATGCTTTTTTCTATTCAGTCTTGTCTGCATCTTGGTTACAATGCATTGACTTGACTAGAAGTCAGAAAAAATTGCAGCAGTGCTGTCACTCTGGCACAAATGCAGTATCTTTATTGTCATTTTGGACAAAGTTTGATAGATTTACTCTCATATTTTGCTTTGCTGTGTTATTTTGACACAGTGTTCTTTTTACACTTGTAATGTCTGGATTAGATCAATCTGCCGTGAGTTAAGAGGATTTTCTTTTCTTTTGAGTGGGTTCTGACTGCTTCTGAAGAGCAGACCAAAACACTACCTAACCCAATGGAGATTGTGATGAAAGGTCTTATTGGAAGCAGCTTTAAACCAACTGACAGTCAGAATTGTGTTAGAATTTAAATTTGTATGTACTGCTATGTCAAAACGTTGAAAGCTATCCTACTCTTGCCGTTGTTTTATTCTATTTCATTTGGACAGTACCTGTTTTAAAATGTTCAATCAAAGATCGTCTTTTTTATATCAAGAGTAATTTGTAGCAAAACATTCTGAGGGTTATTGAGAAGACATACTGTAAATCCAGGACAGCTTTTCCCCAGAAATATGTTTGGTTATTAATTTTTTGGCTTAGACTTCTAGAGGAGGCATGTGAGGCCTCTGTATAGGCAGTCTGGTTTCATGGGAGTCGTTCTCAGACAGAGTAGTTCAAGATGCAGAACAGTTTTTCAGCTGCTTCTGAGAAAATCTGACTTACTTTGTAAGAAGTGTGACCAGTATGTAATCTGTAACTCTTGTTTATACTATCCACTTGTCTTCAAAAATTAGTTTCAAAGAACTGTTCAGAAAATGGATGGGTGAAGCCTGCAAATGTTCTTGAAGCGTCTGCAGTCATCCCTTTACAGCACTGTCTGCATTGATGATGTAATTGTCCAGTACAGATTGTTGTAATTTTAGTTAAAACTGTTTGTTTTTTCAACTTTATGTTTCTTTCTACATTAACAGGAGTTGAAGCTGCCCTTCACATTCATGAGTGGTCATATCCATGAACTGCGGATCCACGTACCCTGGACCAAGCTGGGCTCAGAGCCTGTGGTCATCACCATTAACACCATGGAGTGCATCCTCAAGTTAAGGGATGGAGCCCAGGTTAGTTCTTTACTCTTTACTGGTATGAGAAACATGTTATTCTTGACTCTACTACAGGGCCAAAACAGGGCTGGCCAGATCTTCTTGTTATTTATGTGAAAGTCCTCATGCCAAAGTTGAGCTCTCTCATTCCTTTTTCTCTCTGTGTTTCCAAGAACTTTTGTAATGGCTTTGTTTTAAATAAACAAATGCTGATTTAAAAAAAAAAACAACTTTTAAGCCCAGTGAACTTCACCGTGGGATGCAGTTGCTGTGACAAAGGCATCCTTTAACTCTGTTTCAGTGTAAAACCATAATAAGACAAACTACAAAATAGCATTTCATTTTCAGTTCATGCTGCGTTATAAGGTGTTGCAACTGCACTTGTATTAAATACAAGTGCAGTTGGAAGATTTTGTTGCACGCTATTATTTATTGAAGCTATGCTTGCCAGTGACAGAGCTCAACCAGCCAATTAGGCTATAGTGTGGTGAAGCACTTCATAGGCAGCACTTAAAACATTAATTTGACACAGATAAGTAGCAGTTGCTTTTGTCTCTCTCATCTAACATAATTACTCTCATGAGAAATGCATAGAAAGAAATAGTAAACCAAACAAAGAACCAGAAGCAAAAAAGTTGCTGCCTCATTGAGACAAAATGAAGAATTTGTGCCTTCTTAAATGGTGATTTAGATTTTCAAAAGTTTCTGGACAAACAGTACTTTGTCAAGTGCTGTAATGGTAGGCTACACTGAAAATTGCATTTCAGATTTTTTGGATGGAAGTGTGTTGTCATCTAAACTACCAGTATTAACTATTGGCAAACCTCTTTAAATTTTTCAAGTGATACATCTGCCTTTGTTTTTTCAACAGATTGATTCCAGCATAAAGGATATATCAGCTATTGTTTTCCCCATCTTTTTGTTATTGAAAAATAGTTGTTTCTCCTTTGCCATTATGATTTCTCTTCAGCAGAGCACAGTACTCTCACTCAGCACATTTGTTCCTTTAAAAGTGAGACAGCTTCATTGACCACTGACCAGAAATATTCAAGGAACTCCAAACTGAGAGGTGACTTTACTGAATTTGACCAGTGCTATTTACTATTTGGCTATCACAGTCTTCAGCATTGGTCAGTGTTTTATTTAGTTTCCAAGCAGTGAACAGTACTTCACGCTGCACAACTATTTAGTTTTGTCTTTGTGGTCAATATAATAATACCAATAATATTAGGAGGAAATTTCACGTTAAGCTTGTCTGTGCATCGCAGATACAAATCTGAAAACAGTTATCCCAAGAGAAATATTTATACTATTGTATTTATTATAGTTACAAATATTTTCATTTTTGAAATGTGGTATATAAAAGACATTTTTCTTAGATTTGTTTTTGTAGAAGAACCTGGTCCTATGTTTGCCACCCATGCAGTTTGCAAAATTGAAATTGTAGCTCAGTGCTGGCCCTTTATGGCAAGGTTGAAGTTTCAAGGCCAGATGTCCCAGAAGAAACACATTTCAAGGGAAGTCAATTACAGCTAATTATATAGACTGCGGCAAAAAGATTTGTAACACATGAGTTTGAGCTGCCCAGAACTAATGGTAAATATCATACCATGCAGGTGGCTACTGCTCATGCGATCAGGTTTCTAGTTCAGTGGAAATTTATACTAGTTTTTTATGCTTCATACACAGCTTAAGGTCATGTAGCAGTACTGGTACTGGTGTAGTACATAAAGTCTCAAAACAACTATTTGTTACAGATGTTTTCTAAAAGGTTTCCAGTGAAGAAAAGATTTTGGGGGAATTGCAAATGACATTTGGACAAATTATTCAGTGGTATGTACACCCAAGAGACATAATTTGGAGTAAAGCCAGACTTACAGCAGAAATCCTTCTAGCATGTGGAATTTAAATGAGCCACTACACTTCCCTACTATGCTAGTGGGAGACAGGAGGCTGACTACTGTGTTCTAAAGCCAAGAAAATGAAACCAGTTTCCGTTATATGCTTTAGATTTGTGTAATTTGGTAACTTGCCTCTTACTATTATTACGTTAATTTCATCTTTATTACACTTTCAATGTTACCAGAACATTAAAAAATAGCAATATTTGACTTGTCATCTCTATTTGTGGCAGTTTCCTGCTTTGGTCGGCCCAGAGAGAATTTCCTTGATTGAAGTTAAAAGGTCGGTAGGTAGGCTTTTGTCTTATCAGTCTCACAGAGAAGTTTATACTTCTGTGTAGGTTAGCTATCATGTTCATATAGAATATAGGCCCTGGGTCAGGTTTAATCAGATTCTGGTAGGGGTGCAGGGAGGTGACTTAGGTGCATTCAACGCTTGAGCCATGACAGTTCTCCCTGAAGCCCTCATGTAATTTGGGTGATAGCCCACAGGATTTTTAAAAGAACTAAAAAAAAGTTAATGTGTATGGAAAATCTTACTTATTAAGTTTAGTAGATGACTAGTATGTCTTTTGTCCAGTAGAGACAGGAACTTTGTGGTAGACCGCATTCGGCCAAAGTGTGGAAATGATAAATGATATCATTAATATGGTTTGTTTTCATAATTACTGTTAAAGCCTGAGCACTGGTCTGTAAAAACATCCGCACATCTTTTGAAGTTCATTAAGGGCTGTGTAATTTGACCGGAATTATTTGGACCTTTTTAATGTTCGTGTTTCCCCTTGAGAGGAACTGGGTAATATTAGGGATATTCAGATTGCTCAATAGGGCCCATCTGCAAAACACCAAGAGCAGCTCACAATTATAGTTTCCAGCAAATGTGGAAATTTGGGCGTTTAGCAGCAGTTGGAGATTACAGCTCCTGCTGACAGTGTAATTGCTTAAAATAAGCTGTAATGAGGACTTGTAGCGCAGAAAGTATGGTAATAGAAAAAATGTTGTCAACTTGTTTTTGACATTAATTTTACAAACTGGAGGCCATTTACAAACAAAATGCATTAGATTTTATATGTGTGTGATTGTGTCCTAAAATCACATAGAGTTCTGCAGCAAGCTTAGAAATCTACATGCTTTCTTTAGTCGACATCTCTATTTATACATCACTAACATATTTGAGTAGTTTACAGATTGATTGTGCATGAAGATAAAATGGTTGTAGTTCACCGGTGAGTTAAATTATTAGTGTGTGGGGACTACATATAGAATCAGACCGAGCACTGGTCTGTACTAAAGAGTTGAGTGTATGTAACAGGAGATTGGTCATATAGATGAAAGGGTTTTGCAGTAGTCAACCCTGACTTCTTTCTTTTTTCTAGTTTAAATGTGCACTCAATGCGGCCCCACTTGAGTTACTTGATATGAATGAACTTTTTGAAGTGCCCCCACTATAAATTAAAGAGCAATCTGAAAATGCCAAAACCTAAGATAATGCAGTGTTTTTGAAATCTGTCCCTCCTGCCACTGTGGACACTGGAGTTACTACTGGAACTTATTCATCTAGTATCCTATTTGCTTCATGGAAAGCATTAGCAGCAATCTGCTGTTTTGACAGCTTCACACCAAACTGTCCACTATATTCTGGACTATTGAGGACATCTTTAAATTTTTATTTTATGAAATAGATTTTTAGCCTTCGCCTGAGTCGGCTGGGATTGCCTCCAGCCCCCCATGACCTTGCAGAGGATTAAGTGGTGTATAGATAATGGATGGATGGGTGGAAATAGATTTTTGTCATTATGTGTCTATTAACTGATAATGCACCAGCTCTGTAATGCATGCAGAGCTTTTGGTTCAAGGTATTAATGCCTCAAAGCTTGGATAAAGCTTTTTGTGGTAGATAGAATTTATTGTGCTGCTTTATTTTCCAGGTTTGTCCATATATTTGTAGCAGTTATAGCAGTAACAGAGATGAGCAAGGTCACTTTTATTATTTGATTGCACTTTCTTAATGAAAGACCAAACAGCAAAACTTGATGTAATGTTGCAAAATTACGAGCACATTTTGTTTCTTCTTGACAACTTGGTAAACTGCTCCAGATGTTGAAGATGAGGTGTGATCAGCAAAGACAGAAAGGAACTGGCTGGACAGCAGTTACAGTGGATCATAACACTCTCAGACACTCTTTATTTTTTACGAGACAAAGATAAGGGCTTGGGTTTACTGAGGAGAGCCTTTCTGGTTTTGGCTCAGCTCACTGCTTGATCTGGGAGTTTTATGGCTGCTGAGTGCATTTGCCACTGATGTGGAGGTTCTGATTGATGCATTGCCTCAAGATGATTTGGGGAGGTGCCTCTGAGACTTGTTGGTTTGGCATATGGTCCTACTAGGGCCTTTCTTCTGTTAGATTCCTTCCAAACTATTTTTAGGGCTTTACACCACCAAACCTCATTGCTCCTAAATAATGGGTAATACATGTGAATTAGGAAACCCCTTCTTGAAGACTTCTTAAAAAGCCCAAGTTATTCCATTGCTAAACCTACCACCTACTACACAAAGGCATGCTACTTTGACTTTTATAAGTTAAACCAAAAGTAGGAAAGATGTGATACTTCACTTATATGTATCAAAACAGGTTTCAAAACACTGTAACCTGTTGTGGAGCTATACTTTGGATCACACTGCTTTAACGTGTGGTTTTGCCACCAAGGGCTTCAATCCACAACCCGCTAAATAGGAAATCTGGGATGTATAGACTATCATAGCTTCTCTGTGTGTAGCCTGTGGCAGTGGTATACTGTAATTATACTTTACTTTATGGTTTGAATTGATATATTTATTTCTTATTGACAGATCGTAAACATGTTATTAATTTATGAGCCAAAACATTTTGACCACTCATAAGTAAAGCAAAAATGTAGATTATTTCATAACAAAGTGTCAAGTACTGCAATATGTTAGATAGTTAGTGAACAGTAATCGGTACATGGGATGCAGGGTGTAAAGCTTTGAGCTCCTTTGACAAGGGGCCAAACTATTGACTGGGTTGGACATGACTTGGTCGGAACATCTCTGAAATGGCAAGGCTTGTGGAGGACTGACAAACCATGACCTGATGACAGGGTGTTGGAGGATATACTGGAACAAGCTTGATCAGCAGCACCCCCACATCACAACTTAGAGCAGTTAAATAATTGGATTATATTCCTGATTTTGTGTCAGTTTGCAAAACTTTGGACATGCCAATGAAATGTACCTTCATTTTCAGTGTCTGTAGTACACAGTCTCTTCTAACAGGATGAACCTAGTGTATTTGTGTTTATTCAGCTCATCTTTCACAAGTCAAAAAACACAAAGGAAAAATTTAAGAAGTAAAAGAAAAACAGCCCGTGGAAGTTTGCAATCAGATAGCACAAACTGGATAATCTCTGTCCCAATGCCATCCGGAAATCTTGCCTTTGATTCTCCGGCTTGCAGGAGTAAATGAGTTTCAGAGATTGCACGATAAATCCATCTGATCATCAGCTCAGTGGGGCCTTGTCTTCATGACTGAGGATACACAGGACAAAGACATGGAGCTTTGGAGAATCTATTTTCCTTGAATCCAACCCCCTGTAGCAGTAACAGAACCCATCCCGGACTGTAAATAATAAAAAGATGGAGTAATGTTGGCACACTGTGGACTCCTCAGGCAGGTTGGAAGCCAGAGCATGCATTCTGATGAGACACAAAGAGAAATATAGAGAGACAGATGACTTGCTGAGTGTATGTGCTTGGGAGTGGTTGAAAAAGGTCTATGTGTGTAGGTCCCTGTATATAGTTGAGGCCAATTTTTTTTATACCCATGCCAAATGTGGATTTATAGTAATTTTTTATTTGATCAGTAAGTTTAATTTTGGCTTGAAAAAACAAGAAACACTGATAAAAGATGGTTGATGTTAATGACAAATTTGAACCTTTTTTTTCATGTAAAAATACGATGTCCAAAATTATGTCTTTTTTGAGGAAACATGGCTTTCTACACCATTCCAAATGGTCCTGGTAATTTCTACTACATTCCAGAGCATTCTAATACACTATAAATTAAGAGCAGCTGATGCAGTCGTTCTCTCGTCAGTTAGTCAATTACAAGTCATGGCTAAAACCAAAGAGCTTAGTGAGCTTGCTATTAAGGTCCATCACTGAGAGAGACTTGTGCATCGTGGCTACTTACAAGACGAAGAAAGGCTATGAAGCCATATACCAGTGTTTTGAAGTGCCAGTGGCAACAGTACAAAACATAATGAAAAACTACAAGGAATTGCAAAATGTGGAAAGCCTCAAGGGGCTTGAAAGCAAGCCCAGGTGACCCCTGCGATGACAAGAATGGTAGTGTGAGAGACCAAGAAGAATCTATGGACCACTACCAAGGCCATCCTGACGAATCTAAGCAATCCTGGTACCGACATCTCAAGGCAAAGTCACCAGTTTGGAGATTGCACAAATCTGGTCTCCATGGACACCAACTAAGGAGGACTTCACTTCTCCAAGACGGGCACGCAAAAGTTCCCCTAGACTTGGCAAAAGCTCATTTTTGACAAAGGAAAATGATGTTGGTCATCAATTCTGTAGTTGGAGGAAATGGAAAAGAAATTGTCTTTTGTTTGGTTAAAAAAAAAATCGAGGCATTGTACCCCTAGACCACCATCCCCACAGTCAAGCATGTTGGTGGGAATGTAATGCTTTGGTGTTTTTTCAGCCATTGGGCCAGGCAGTCTTCTCAAAGTAAAAGTTATCCTGAGAAAAGAGGACTGGATTTCTGGAAGAAAGCATCGGGCAGTCTGCAGCAAATCTTGGTCTTTGGCAACACTGGACCTCTCAACAAGACAGTGTTGGTAAAGACATTGTTAAAAGAAAATAATATCACCATCCAGAGTCCAGACTTGAATCCTTTTGAGAATCTGTGGAAGAAACCCTTCAAACCTCAAAGACTTGTAGACTGTTGCTGTGGTGGCAGTTAAATGCTTTAGTGATGACTGGGCATGCCATTTTTAGTAAAAATGCAAATAAAAAGCAAATAAAGAAAAAAACAACAAAACAAACTTGCACTCTGTTCATTTTCCCTTGTATTTAAATGGGGATGGGTTGCACATGAATCTAAAAGTGAGTTGTGATGTCGATTATTTGTCTTATATAGGCAAGATTTGAGATATTGCAAATGTGGTTGATTCTAATGAGAATAGGGAGCAGACTGATGAGAGATGAGGGTGTTGGTGGCTTCAAGCCATCCCAGCTGGTGACAGTGTTGTTTAATCTGAGGAAGGTTTCAGTGTTACAATAATACAGAATTTTTTTTTGGTCAGCAAGTCTGTGTTTAATGCTGAACAAAATACTTATGTTTGTAGTCATATAGTGTGTCCACCGGCCAACAAGACATTTTCCATCAAAACATATTCTAGGACTTAAAATCAATCATATATAATTCACTGTGCTGTATTTATCTATCCTCTTACTCAAGTCTTCAACAAAGTGACCCATTTCACTGATCTATGTTTGGCATTCCAAACTGATTTAAAGCATCTGCAGCAGGCTATGCACAAGTGTGTCATTCCAGCAAAAGGTCTTGCACCCAGCCAACGCTGCTTGTGAATCAGCCAGACTGCACAAACCATAGCGTTACAACTGCTTTGTCTTTGAGGTTTGGTGAAAGTTTGGGTTCCTGGTGGGATGAGTTTGCTTCAGCTCCTCAGACAGTCCTCAGACACAGGAAAGCAGCTGGGGGAAAAATTAAACCCGGTGGCTTCCTGCGCCCAGTGAGTCAAGTGGTGATCAATACACTGGGCAGGATGCTGTTGCTCCACAGTTTAATCCCTGCTCTCAGGCCATCCGGACTAGAGCAGTCCCTCAATGGAGCTTATTACTTGCTGGGTGCTCCTGGTGATATTGTAGTTGGGGAAACGATTACCTTGCAATTAAGGCTAATGTTCGCTCTATTAGTACTTTTTTCTGACAGAAAATCTGGGAGGATATTGTGTTGCAGTTTGGAAGACTGTTTAATGAGCCTTAAATCTAAACAGACACTATAAGAAGTGATTACATTAGTTTAGGGAAGAAGTTTACAACTCAGTGTTGGTTTTAAGATCATTGTGTTTGAGTAGTTGTATTCCACAACAAGCTTCCATTTCATTTGTTTAATTTCATGTGTCTTGGATTCTGTACAACGGCCAGACGTTTTGTGTCAGTTTTCATTTATCCCTCGTCATGTAATTCAACCACATTTATAGAGATGGATATTTTTCTTCTTTGAGTGAGGCAGAAAGTCGCAAAAAGGAGTAACACAGTAACTTGTTGCCTCTGTGTGTATAATTCCAGGTTATACAAACTGTGGGTGGTCTGTGTTTTATGTTCCTGAGTGAGTGTGACCCCATTTAGCAGACCCTCACCCCTTGACCTATGAATAATTCCACTATTATTTTACAAATCATGACGGCATACAAGGCAGGACATTTTATCCAGTAAAATGATGTATGCAGAGGTAGCCAGTTGCAAGCTATTTGGTATAGTTTCTTTTTCTAGGACGAGATTCAATTCTGTTGATACGGTAGAATTTATCTATGACACATTTTCTTAAGAAGACTTGAATTCCTAACACCAAGATAATACTGATTGCAGTTTGCTTCAGAATGAGCTCACTCTGCTTCAAATGTTGGTGTACAAGTAAGATTCCACTTTCCCCAGACTGCCTCAGTTTGCCACTATTAGTGATGTTTGCTGTTATCTTTACCAGTTTGGGCTCCTATAATGTGTGGGTAAGAGAATAAAGAAAAGAATGTAACTTGAATAGTTCCACAACATGACACTGTCACTGGTGAAGGAGAGGAGAAAAGGTGATTGGGTAGAAAAGTGATATAGATGGCTGACAATCTAATATATTACAAATCCGAAAGGGGTGAGTCCTTCAGCCTTGGCATTGAATTTACATCCTATAACTGAGTTGCATTTCTTCTTACTCAAAAACTGTTTGACAGTTATAATTTCAGTTGGCAAAACAGAGGACAGATACAGGAAGGCTGGTAATATCACAGAGATATAAAAGAGCTCAGGTGGGGTCTTTCCGTGTGGAGTTTGCATGTTCTCCATGCGCTTGTGTGGGCTTTGTGTTGTTTTCTGGGTGCTCTGGCTTCCCATGGTCTAAAGACATTCACAGGCCTACTGAGTGACTCTAAATTGGCTGTAGGTGTGATTGTGCGTGTACATGGTTGTTTGCCTCTCTATGCTGACCCTGTGATTGACTTGTCCAAGTTTTACTCTGCCTTTTGCCCCATGTTCGCTGGGATAGGCTCCAGTGCACCCTGGCCCTCTACATAATGAAGCAGTTACAGATAATGGATGGATGGATGGATAAAAGACACAAAGCCATTTTCAAATTTATCAAAACTGAAATGTTTGGCAACTGCTTTTTGTTCTAAATGTTTGGAGCACTACCAAACTTTTTAAGTCCTCTCTTATAGAACTGCATGCTTGAATTTGTATTATAGTTGTAAATAGGGAAAGCTCTTCGCCTGGAAAATCAATCAGCCCAGTAAACAACCCAGTGTAACACAGTAACAGATGGTTAATCCCCTGCTACTTGCTTGTCTGAAGTCAATCAATTCCAATAATTTTTAGTTTCATTATTTCTAAATGTATTTGTATTTTTTTTTAAAAAGGACCACACTAAGACTTGTCAACCAGAGACAAGTCTTTTATTTTATTGGTTTGTTATGTAAATTATGCAAGTCATGAAGTTAAATGTCTTACTTGATTTAACTGATGAAATCAGTATGAGATCTGGGAACCATGGACAATAACGAAGGGAAAAATCCAAGATGTTACGAACGTGCAATTGAAGTGAATTGTTTTTTAGGTACGACTGACAGTTTTCCATCTCTCAAGTGAGCTGATGGATGTTGACAATACCTCAGTTGCTTTGGATCCAGTCTATAAAGGCTACACAAACATAATGCCTGCTGCATTCCGCTTGCGTGCTCAAAGCTCCTGCAATGTGGCTTTGGTATTTCTCAACATTGACGGAAAGTCTTCTCCCATTTCTTTCTGTCTGATTTATTCTATCTTGCTGGTTTCAGAACATTGATACTCTCCAAGAACACTTAGGCCTCTACAGTTTGTGCCTTCCAGCTGCACCTCACATGTGCAATTAAGTTGTCAGAGTAGCCTCAGCCACTGCCTGCGCTGTTCTTGGAGGCTGGTGCTTACATTGTTTGAAGGATACTTATATATCTTGCAAAATGTGCTTAATATTGGGTATGAAATAATGGGAAAAGCTCAGAAAACGGATGGTTCTGTTTTGACAGATGAATGTCAGTTTATGTTAAAATCAGTTCCTGACCACGAGTTGTCAGCAACTTACCAAAATAAAAAGAAATATCTCTATAGAATGCTCATTTTCCCTCCCATTTGTAATGATGAAAAATTATTTTAATTTTGTAAAGAAAACTAACAATGGTTTGCTCATATAGATTCACTACTAAAATAGTTGGCAATAATAATAGTAATTATTGTTTGGCTAAGAAATTGACAAATTTGAACTAATGCTATTTCCGTGTTTGGGAATTCCCCTGTGTGTGTCGTAATTGACTCGACTAAGATGTGTTTTTTTTTTTTTTTTGCACATGCCTGTGTGTGAGTCTGCGTATGTCAGGGGTCTGTGCGGAGTGTTTTATTGTAGCTAACACATTGCAGTTATTAGCATTAGGGGGTAGCTGTGCCAGCGTAAGCAGCATGCCTCACATGCTCAGCCTGGGCTTGTGGTTAGCTGATGGAGACATCTGAAGGACCAGAGCCTCTCAGATCTAAATCGGGAACAATTTCTCCCTCTTTCCGATTCTCTCTCGATGTCTCATTTTCTTTTGATTTTTTCCCCGCCACTTTCCTGTTGTCTCACTCCTATTTTTTTTCTTTTCTGTCTTGGAGTCATGTTCTCTAATCTTTGATTTTCAAACTGTTTTCATTCTTTGTTGTCTTTCGCTTTCTTTATTCTTCTCTTTTCTATTATATTTTCTGCTTCTCACTTTTGACAGTTAGGTATGTTAGGTAATCACCAAAAGGGCAGTTCACGAGCATGAACATGCTATACAAATATCAAGAGGTCACAGAGAAAAATTTGAATGGGCTTCAATTGAAATTACAGTGGTCTAGACTGTTCAGCCTGGCTCCAAATTCCATCACGGCACCTACATCAGGACTAGTTACTAGCCTGTCTGAATTCCTTGTTCTTGGCTTTTAATCAAGTCTTGGGATTGGAGTTACTATGACTTAAAATCTTTTGTTGAAACAGAAATTTGGGAAAACAAACATTGTTAGCAAGGATAAAAGAGGTCTGACCTCAGTGATCCCTTTACTTAGTAATGTCTTACTGCTGACCTGCTTAATGTTGTTGGGAAATAACCAGCAAAAAAGCTATTTTGTAACAAAGGAACCGATTTCATGCATGAATACACTGGCTTTGAGATTTATTAGATTAATGGAGAATTATGCACACTTTAACTGGAGCAGCATCAGCTACTGTACTGTAAACACAAGGTTGGTTTCTGCTGGTATTAAATGAGGTTTGCTTGTAAGACTAAAGAAAATGGTTTGGAATTGGAACCAGTGCAAGACTAGAGGTTAAATGCACTTAAATTTGTCACATTTTATAATAAACAGTCATGGCACTTGCTGATCCATGTTACTGAGGTGCTGTAGCACAGACAAAACTTCTGTACAACGATAAAGGGGTGTCTTTACAGTTAAGGTGGTTTTATTGTGTTTCACTTATTTCAGCCACTTGTTGTTCAGTTCTTCTACTGTCCTTCGGATATAGATCTGTACTAAAACTGCAACCAATGGTCAGATATGAATAATACACAGACAGCAGCTGTACAAGATGTCCAAATGAAATACTTCGAAGTCAGAAGCCCTCCTGTTTCTCCCTGTGGGTCTGCTCTGTAACTGGGATCCCTGTTTGTCTTTGTTGTTATTCTGGGCATGTTGGAGGCAGATAATAAACATAGCCAGTTTTACTTGGGTACAGTGGAGGCACTCTTGGCAGAGACCTCCAGCATGACATCACCAGTGTCATTGTGATTTCTTCTGCTTCGGAGTGAAGTAGTTTAATAATTATGCACTCTCCTTTTGGCAGGTACTTTGGAATCTTTTGTGTCCCTGTTCCCCCTCTTTGATGAACATGCTGAAATTCTGGACTTGTGAAAGAAAGAAGGCAGTTTGCAGAGATAAAATGTGCTTAGTAACACTTTTGCTATTACAGACCTTGTAAACAACCCTCTCTCCCTTTAATGGATTCCAAAAAAAATCGCACAACTCTGTCTATTCTCTGTTGTGGTTGTGCTCATTATCTGGGTATGAAGGTTTTGAAAAACACACATTACAGATCATTTCTAACTGACTATAAAAACTGAGGAGTTTTTAGCAAACCAGGGTTGGATTCATAGTGGTTGGTACCCAAGTTGGTACCAGAGTTGCAGTGTTGTGGTTTCACAAAAGAAAATTGACTCGTCAAATACTTTTTTTTACAAAGACAGCACAGTCATTGTATGATCCATAGTGCTATTTAATAAAATTTGCAGGCTACTTACAGTTAATATGTTCCTGAAATGTATAATGTATTTATGACATACATTTTTACTTGCATTTTATCATGTGTTACATCTAAAAGCATGAAAGTAGCTGTTTCTTCTGGTTGACTACATTGACACCTACTGAAAAGGGTGTGCTTCAGTTACTGACTTTTATTTTATTTGCTCAGAAAAATACGGCTATGGAATGTATATTTCAGTTTATACCCAACAGAACATTAAGTACATTTCAGGACTGCAGTATTTATTTTGTGCAATATATCCACTGTAAATAGGGACTTTCTTTCCCAGTAGTGGATTTAGTTGGTGAAATAGAAGAGGAAAGAGAGAGGAAGACCACATTTTTGTAATGAGCTGTTTTCACTGAGATAATTATTCAGAATGTCACACAATGTGATATTCATCTGGGCTAATTTCAGGCTTTAATCCCTCCAATCTGCCATGGATTCCAGCTGCATGGTTCTACAGTGTTTTAGAGTATGTATCTTTACATTTAGGCTGTGTGAACGACTGTCCACATGAATTTCTTTGCAGCGTTGTATGCAACTATTTGTCTTTAGTGCATGTCTGTCGCTCATTTCTGAGTGTTTTGAAAGTGGGGGAGATTGTGTGAAACTCTGTCCCTACCGCTCTAGCTGGCAGTAGCCTTCTTTACTCTACCTCTGAGGAGAAAATGAACCCCCATGTCTTTAATCATGGTAAAATAGCTTACTACATTTGTTACAGTTTCATTAAAAAGCCATTAGCGGCTAATTTTTAGTTGAGCTGATGGATGTGTTTGAAGCCCAGGGACGTTAAAGAGAAGGTAATCTGAGTCAACTGTGATGAGCTCTGTTCTTTTTAGCTGAAATTCCAGTTGGGTTGTCATCAGTGGTTCAAGCAGCTTGTGTAAAAGAAGTGGCTGCATACCATTTGACATTACTGGAACCATCCCAAACTGTGACAGTATGTTTGAAGCACTGAGCCCCTTTTCATGTCTCATTCTGCTTTGTACCAGCTGTAAATCATTGCTGTGAGAACTAAGGTCATCGCCATTAAAACAAACTTGAAAATAGCTGGTTTTTGGTGGAATGAGAAGCTCTAGAAATAGTGGAAGGATGAAGATGATAGTGACAAGCTAGATTACCCATAAAGAAAATGAAACATGAACAGAAGCGAAAATGAATAAAATGATAGCAAAGAAGGAATTTCAGTAGATGAAGGAACAAAAACTGTAAGAGCAAGTTGACATGAGGAGGAGAAATGAGAACTAACAGCACTAAAAACAGAGGCACTGTTTTGGGAGCAAAGGAGTCTGCTCTCTGCTGAGTGTGTGTATCGCTTTAGCAGTGAGTGATTTCAGTAATGTTCTGAAAAAACAGTCTGAAACCCCTCACATATATGGTGTAATCCATGAATCACTGGGAGCCAGTATCGGAGAGGTTTTCTATTAGCTTTGAAGAAAGTTGTATGGCAAAACATGTTGTCTGCAAGTGTTTTCTGTAGAAATGGGGAGGAGGTCTGATCGCTGGATGTTGCTCTTTGGATCCTGACATGGGGGACAGGGCTTCTACTCGTCATACCCAGAGTGTGTCTTTGTTTGTATGTGTATATGAGTAATTTAGAGGAGGAGGAGGTCTGCCTAAGATAAGGAGCTATTGGGTTTCCTTCATTTATTTTCTCACTCCATAGACGTTCGCCCTTCCCTGCCTGGCCTCCAATCTCCAGGCCTGCTGCTTTGATGTCAGCATGAGTTTGCCAGCAACCTGCAGAGGAAAAACAACAATAACAGAGAGTGTGTTTATCCAGCAATGGTCTGCATGCTCCCATTAATCTGCTGAAACGGTGTGAAATTTACCAGTTTTAAAAATGTTTGAGTTTGAAAGTTCAGGCAAGCAGGGTAGTCAGCTGCTAATCCCTGCCAACATCTTTTTCCCAGTGTGTTAAACTGAAATAATAATAAAAAACATATTCATTTGTGAAGGAAAACAACAAAAAATGTCAGATTTGATTTTCTTTCAGAAATACGAATTAGGCAGTAAAAGCAAACTGACAATTGTGTTTTGTTTTAGGCCAAAAGATGAAAAGAATAATTATTTTGCTCCCCAAAACACATTACATGGAGTGATACATAGATAATTTTCAGTAAGCTGAAATTATTTTAAAGAGTATGTTTAACTTATAACTCAAACAGTGTCAACAAATGCTTAGAAAACATAAAGTCTGCCATGACCTGAAATGGCTTGAAATGACTCAATAAAAATATTAGATTGTTTGGCCCCTCAGGTGTTTATATCACAGTTTACTTATAAATTACGTTGTCAGTGGCAGATATGATGTTACTGGTTTCTAGTGTCTGTGGGTTATAACTGGTTTATTTTTACAAGGGAAACTGCGTTGAGTATCTGCAGAGGTGCTGTTCCTAATAGCTGGAGGTGGTGGTGGGGTTCAGCTAATGTGTTGTGCAGCTCACATGAGTTGACCCTTCAGACAGGCTCAACACACCGCGTCCTGGTCTCTGACTGAGCCAGACGTCTGCAGGGGCACACAGGTCATGTCTGGCCTTCCTGTGCCCTAACCCTCTATGGGTGCCCACTTACCCTCTGAGTAGGGGGTCCCCCTCGCCTGTCACTCACAGGGACAGGACCTGCTTCATTTTTCTGTGCTTTTATTCTGGTCTCGTTTTCTCTCTCACTCTTAACGCCTCTCAGCTACCTTTGGCCTTGCTGTCTCACTTTCTCTCTCTTTGTTATTTTTTCCACTTATCTCTTTGTTTCTTGTCTCTCTTTTCCTTTTTAACTATCATCATCTTTGGTCAACAGCTGAGTTGACATGCCTGCAGGGGAAGCAGCCCCCCTTTTCCTGGTCCTTCTGTCTCTCTCCTTCTCTATCCTTCCATCCCTCCCTCCCTGTCCTGTGCCCTGCCGTGGCATTGGAGGGATCAGTTTACCCGGCAGCAGCTGAGGCAGACTTCATTTGTCCCAGGGCTTCCCTCTGAAAAGGCATTTTTCGCCTCTGGAGAATTGCTCACTGCCCACGGTGACATTGAGCGCTTAATTGCGCTACTTCCAAATTTGGCAGTCTTGTTCTTTAGTGGCAGTTCAAGCTGTTGAACTCAGTGTACTCTTGGCTTGCAGAGCTATGCATTCCTTTAGGTATAGATATGAAAGTCTACAGGGAGGGAGGCTGTTTTTAATTCTAATGGGCTCAAGTATTGTACTGTGATGTAAACTAAACACTGCAACATGTGAGTGTGTTCCATTATAAATTTACCTAATCGAAAAAGCAGTCTTTTTTTTTCTTTTTTGTGTAATAACTGTAAATATTACAGATGCAACTTTTGAAGTGATGACAAATGTCCAGATGAAGTGTGAATAATGAGCAACAAATTTACATCTTATTATATGCCAATCTTCGTTCCTTGAAACCTTGATGAAGTATTTATTATTCCTTCCTCTCTGTTTACTAATTCCCACCACTCACTGATGAGGAAAAAACTACTCGCATGGTGCAACTCTACCGCCTAGGCCCTTAGTGAAGTAAAGTGTAAATAATTCTGCCAGAAACTCTCTCGTCTCTTTTGGCTATTGCATGTTTACTTTACCGCACTGGGGGATACTTGCTTCTCTTTTAGTGTGTCCACAACTCAAATTATGCAAAGTATGTTTAAAACCAAATCTTCATTACTGAACCACAAAGACAGAAAAGGGTTCGTTGTCATTAAATAGTGTCAGAACCAGGGAATGTGTGTTAATTGTGTGGGGTACGTGTATGTACAGTATGTACAGCATGTGATTTTCCTGGAAGGTGTGGCTATAGATTTTCATCCGCTCATTTAAGTATTTGTGAATGAGGTGTGTGTGCATGGAGTAGCCAAATATATTTGGTTTTGACACCTTTCGTGTTTACATTAGTCTGGATAAGGGGTGACTCTTGAGACACTTAAATGCTAAACACATGTGATCTCCCCTTTCTTTGTCCAAATTGTGTGACTAACTTGCCACCCAGGCTGACTGTGAAAAGGTTACAGTGCGGCAGTAACCCCTAATCAATGCCATACTGGGTGTTAAATCACTCTACTCTCCACCTTTTCCCCGACTTTTTGAGAATGTTTCTAATACATTTGGTTTCTTTTTTTACTCCCCTTTTATAGGAGACTTTTGTGCATTAATTTTTTCCATTTCTTCCTACCATGCTCTGTTACAGGATTATGTCTACCATGAATGTGAATATGAGGTATTTGTTAATATATATTGTAGCTGTAGAGTAGTTTAACTTAATTGTTGTAGTCATAGTATATTGTTTGTGCTTTAATTTTGATATGACAAGTTATTCTCCACTGTATTCCAAATTGATACTTTAAAAGGCTTACAGAGGTTTTTACAGCAGTGTTGGACAAACATTTCTCATCTGATACAAAAGCAGATTTGGCAAATTTAAGTTTCTTAACCTCTGAAGTTGAACTGTTGAATCCAAAGCTCAGACCATGCAAATCCCTCCTTGGAAATAAGACAACAAGATCCTCTGGAGAAGGTGACAATCTGTCATTAGATATTTACAAGCCCACAAAGTCAGCCTCTTTATTGTTGATGGAGCTTGTCACTTGATGGCATCAGATATGAGAGCCTTGGTCTGTGCTTTAAGCTTTGGGAAAAAGTTTAAACAAGTTGCTAGATATATTGAAATATTATCAACAAGAACAACATGGGAACTCCCTGTTATTTCCTTTTTGTGCATTTATAAATCTGCCTCACTTGACTCAAAACTGTAGCAGTACCCCAGCAGTAGATCTGGTAAAAGTCCTTGTCTTTAGTCCTTTAACCCCAATCTCTTGACCCTTCCACTGCTTCTCCTCATGTCTCTATTGTTTTAATTGCACCTCATGTCTTAGTCAGAGAGCACCCACTAGCTTGAGGCACTCTACAGACTGAACCAATAAATAACCTCCTTACCCTGTATCTTGGCTCATTTTGTTTATCTTCAGGCTCATCTCTGAAGGGGATGTCCATTTCATCATCAATCCTACACACACATAAACACACAGAGATTTTGTACTTGCATTCCTGAGATTAACAGGCTGCTGGTCTCTTGAGTGCAGATGACATGTGTTGTTGTGGAGGAGAGACCTTCACCCTTCTCATTCAAGGACCAGAGTTTATTTGTAGAGGCCACGGGGATGGTTAGTAAATGGGGATGAGAGGAAGGTTAGTGGGAAGGTTTGGTGTAAGGGGTAGCTTATGGCTCAGAAACAGCAGTGTATGGAAGATGCTCCATTCATCACTCCCTTGCACATTATACGCAGCCATGCAGGAAGAAAAATACTCAGTTTATAATAATTTAATTACCCTCAATAACCAGGTAACAATAAAAGTTTTTCATAATTTTAAAATTTAGCGTGATTCCTATAAATGCAGCTTAGATAACACAAGACAGATAACCTGGTGGGTGGATGAAAATGTAAGTAATCAATCAAGTTTAATTGGTACAAAGTTGTCTCATATACAACTTCTTTTATTTGGTAGTAGTTGTTAGAGTGAACCGGAGTTCTGTCGAGCTCTGTGTGAATCACAGTAATCTGTGTGTTTACTTCACACTCTATCCTCACAGGCGTTCTTGTTTGTTTTTCCACCAGGATGACCACGACAGCGGCTCTAGCTCCACCAGTCGCAGTGTCTCAGACAGCTCCAAGGCTGTGGCCAAGCCCCGTCGTATTCAGCAGGCTGCACCTACCGACCCAGACCTGCCCCCAGGTGAGTGATGACCCTGGGCCCAATGAGACTGTTCTACGTCCCTGCTCAGAGAATGACCAGAATGTAGCACCTGTTTACACTGTGAGAAATGTTGATTTTGGTACGAGTCCTGTAGCATGTGTTTTTCACCAGTGTAAATCAGCTAGAGCGAGCATGGGGGATGTGTCTGTGATAAATCACATTGTGATGGCTCTTATCAACAAGGCCACTTGACCACATGCCTCCTACAGGGCCATGGATTCCATGTCTACTTTACTGCAGCACTTCACTTCACTTTACTTCACTTCACAAAGAATGGTCTTGTTTGATTGTTAATGGACAATGGGCTTTTAAAAATCATTTACACAGATGTAATATTGGCTGGTGAGGATTACTTATGTTTTCACAGAGAATTTGAATCTTTTTTTAGATATATGTATAAGTGTGAAAGGATCCACAATCTTAGTAAATCTTAGTAAATTACTTTGCAGCATAAAATGCACGTAACAACCTCTCAGACCCAAAATATTGGGGGGGGGAAGTAGAACCAATGAAAAGCTATAGGGGTGTAGCAACACTTTACAGCAAAAGGTAAGGAAGAAGGTGCAATAGGGGAGACTGAAATATAAATAAAAGATATGGCATTTAGAGAGTGGAAATGAAGAAAAAGAAACGAGAGAGGTGGGGGTCCTGTGCCGTACGAGCTAGGTCAGTCTAACAACCAAAGGTTCAATCCCAGAGCCCTAGTATCCATGAATGTAGGAACTTAAACTCCTGGCTGGTTGTATCTGGGGAGGATCCATTTCCAGGCCTGATGTTATGAGATAATATCTCTCCCCAGCTGTTAAAGCAGGGTGCCTCACACCCCAGCATCTCCCTTTGGGCCTGTGTCCAACAGATCTCCAAGGTGTGTGTTTCTGTGAGAGTATGTGCCTTTGTCTAACTGTGTGTGCAGGATTCTTAGTGTGTTTGTGTTCATTTGTGTGCACACCTTACACTGTTCCACCAGTGGTCCTTGTTTCAACCCATTACAGGCTGTAGAGACAACTCTGGGGTCAGAGGTTGCAGCACCTCAATAATCATGAGGAAGCAGATGAATGCCGTAATCCCTGCCTTCCTAATTAAAAGGCAGAGGTTAAAAGGTAGATGAGGTAAAACTAACCTGCTATGACTCAGACAGAGGATATTTTCCTAAGAATAAGATACAAACCAAACCTGTCAGGAGTATTTAATGTAGTTAAAGGATGGTTTTTAAAAGTAAGGTTAAAGCACAGCAGTGCACACAGGTAATTTTGTAGATTTCTTATATGCTGTTGGCATGGACAGAAGTGTTAGTGTCCTATGCCATCCAGGTACTTTAACACACTTTCAGATATTTGCTCAAAAAGGATCCACACCAACAATTCCAATTAATTAGTCATGGTAAGTCAAAAAGTCTATTTTTACAGGCTAACCACACATTTTTAGCACTGCTGTTGTGGTTATATGATGCTTTATTATTTTCAATCAAAAGCATGTTTTAAAGGCTCATGCCACAACAGATTCACACTGATATCCATACTCTCTCAATGCATTGTGTAAATATTACTATATAGACATTATTATTAGACAAATACTTTTATGATACATATATATTATGTAGTATGTATTATATAGTATGCTGATACAATACAGAAATATATACATTTATTATTTTAGACTGTGTGTGCATGGGGTAGCTGTGTTATGTAGGTATGTAAAACACAGCCTACAGGTTAGGCTGATCTGTGAAAAATGTACTTTAGAAGACAGGTAATTGGGGCTTCTCTCTTCTGGCCTTCATCATTAATTTTTTAAAGCCTTATTTAGGCTTCCTGAAATATGTTGTTAGTTTCATTTCAATGCTTTTGTCTCAGAAGGCAGTGCCAGACCCCAGCAGATGTGGATAGGTGGTATAGTCAAGTGGTAGTATGTGCAGATGTTCACAAATGAAGGAAGACTTGTATTAGCAGTGACACCATTAGAGGCCAGTGACCAGCCTATTCTCTCCGTCAGCATCTACGTCAACAAACCTGTGTGTTGCATCTTCTCCCCTTCCCTTCAAAATGACCAAAACAAAACACGGCGACACCAAAAGGCAGCCACTTGCAATTATCCAATAATTTGGCCCTAAGCTCTCACATGCTGAATGAATTTATCCCACTTGTTCACCCTGTGGTGGAAAATAGGGATGTTAATTCATATGCCATGGGACTGGTAGCCACACAAAGACCAAAGACCAAGTGCTTCCACCTTGGGCGATTCTGTGAGTGATTATGTTTACTGCTGCTTGTGGGGGACCAGTGGCCACCGTTTGTGAGAACCACATTTGTCTGGTAGGGAGTTTCTGCTTGGGCCCTATTCACACTGTTTAAAATGTGTTTTGTTTTATATGACTTCAAAGAGATTTAATAGTGGCAAGCCTCCCTTTGATACTAGGTTGAGCCTGGTACCTGTAAGTTGAGTGGATGAGATGCCATACTCCTGCTTTGAAACTGATGTTATTATTTGCAATTGCATTCTCTTTACAGTCTTCACAGTATGACAGTATCTCTAGGTAAAGGAAGCTTGTGTGCAGCTGTGGTAGCAGACATACCCTCCCAAGCTGGATCATTAGGGGCCAAGCAGCCAAGCTGCATACACACCCATTATGTTTGTACCTTTTCTTATACATCTTCTTTGATCCTCTCCTTCGTCCTTCTGCCATCAAATTATTTCGCAGCCCTTAGGACTGTATAACAACATTTTTGGGGGGACAGCTCTGTGATTCTTATCCTGTCTGCGCTGTAAGCCCTCTAGCACTACCAATGTCAAAGCTATAGGTGCATGCAGCTGCTTGCCAAACTCTGCTATTTTGGTTTTTATGACAAAATTTAAAATAAATTCACAGACCACAAAACTGCTCTCGTCTTCACCAAATTATGTGCAAGTTGTTGTTCAAACCAAACTTCACAAAAGTTTTCACATGTATTTGTGAGTTTTGAAGGTGGCCAACTATCACAGCCTGTCATCGAATTTGGCGGCAAAGCACAGCAACACGAGCTATTAAAACCAAACTTAGTGGACTCAGGACTACCAGGGGGCACTAGAGTAAGCAAATGTGTTTTACATCAAAAAATGTTGATGTGTTTTCTTAAAGAAATAATGTTGCTATTTTTGGGAGGTCCCAAGACTAATACAAGTCAACTTTTCAAGTCAACATAATCGATGCAATTGCCATATTGGATTTGATGTAAAGAACTTCAAACAGAATTTTTCACAGATCTCATTTTTCCCCAGTCTTAATCAAAATTAGTGTAGTTGATCTTCAAACCAGTCCTAACAAACATGATCTGGTGGATTTTGGATTTTTGTAACTGATTGTCTGTTAAAGTCAATCAAAGTGGCCAAATAGGAAGTAAGATATTATGTAAGTAATTGTTTAACACTGAACTTAGTGTATGAACTCGGTATCCTTTCCTGAAGTCATACAAAAAAGTGTATAATTACATACACTTACATTTATGTCTCAAATATGTGCTTATGTTTCTTTGAGTGTCTAAGAGTTGTGCATGTATGCATGCATGCCTGTGTGAGTATGCGTGTGACTGAAGGAGATTGAGATTTGAATGTACTGTAATGCAAACACACTCTTGAGATAAATCCGTGGTCCAGTGCTACTGCTGTCCTGGTACTGGGGTCTTTGCTCAGAAAATAAATACAGCAGCTGTTCTGGTATTACTGGAAAATGCTACTTATGGATAGGGAATATCCCATACTGGTAAAGGCTGGAGCTTTCTCCACCTGGAGCTTTCTTCTGTTCTGGAGACCTGCTGTACCATGCATGGTTGGGTTCTGTGAATCTACCATTTTGCTATAAGAGGCCCTAAAGCTAATAGAATCTAGTATAATTAGGTGGCTTTTCTTATTGGTGATGGCAACATTGCCACCATATAGGCCTCCAATGTTTCTATAGTCCTGCAGGAAACTTACCATGGTGGAAGCACGACTTGTGTGACTTTGTTATGACTTTATATTTTATATTTTGCAGAAAAAAGATAAAAAATAAATACTGATTTATTGAGTTTAGCTGCTGTGTGTATTCTGTTGATTACATTGTAGCTGTACTAAAGAACCGCAGGAACACCTTACAGTGTAAGTATTGTCTAATGGACTTGTCAGTCTTTCTCTCCATGGCTAGTAACTGGCATGGCTAATATTTGCTAATACTTTCCATATACAGGAAAAATGGTGAGCATGTACAGTATAGTGTTTCTTTCCTGTATTGCACAGAAGAGAGCACTTGGCCTGTTCTTAGATCACATAAAGGAGCTGGTTTTTCCAGTCGTTTTATGGTTGAACAGTTTTAAGTGGGCTTCTTCCCTGTGGGCCGCAGCACAGGTGCTGGCTGTGTCAATTGTTTACAGAAGTTCAGAGCAGCGCGATGGGTCGTACAGAGATGGATTGAGACCTTGGACTTGGTGCAAGGCAAGAAGAGGTATAACAAGTGTAAGAGAGTGCAAGAGGGAAAGAGAGACACCCTGACATGGGTAAATTAGATCCAGAGAGGGAAATAGCAGGGGGTAAAGTGCTGGTTTTACTACCCAGGCTGCAGGTGCGACAGCAGCTTTCTGACTGACCCCAGAACCACAGACACACACACATACATACGCACATACATGCACACACGCTCAGCCACATTCATGCATACAAGAAAGCAGCCAGGCACACACTTCAACACAGACAAGCACATGCATGCATGCAAGGCCACGCACAAATGTCACGAACACACATTGCGTTTATGAGTTGAGTTTATATTATGTCATCCTCTCTTCCTGCCACTCTGTTTGGTCAGGCAGCAAACTCATGAGAATTTTGTCAATTGGATTATGCTAATACGTAGTCGGGCCTGTGTACAAGTGGCAGAACAGTTAACCAATTCATATAAATATTTTCATCAACAGCACCATTTAGTTCTGCCTAATTATCGGTTCTGTTATGCCCTGGGCCAGGCATGTAGATACAGGAAGAAAAACATTTGGTTTGGAAAATAAGGGAAAAGCATTAAAGCTTTATATGTTTTAACTTGTAGTGACTGTGTTTAACAGTACATGGGAGGAATGAATAATGCCATTGGTCCTGTGGTTAGGAGGATTTATTGCTGTATATTTTCATATTTTATGGTTGAAACTCCCCTGTCTGTAATATTTTAAGTTCTTTCTTACTTTGTTGAGTAATGACCTTACCATGTATGTTTTTCCTGCGAAGCTTCTGTTTCTGGGCGTCACTGTGGCCATTAGGAGGTACTGGTAACACTACAGGATGGCTCCCCCAGCTCTGTTGAAACCCAATCTGTCAGGCTGCTTTTTCTCTCCTGTTTGCTCTTGGTTACTGCATCCATCCACCTCTTCAACAGAAAGGCTGCCATCCTTCCACCTTTCACCTTCAAAAAATTTAAATTTGTGTTTCCTTGTTTTTATGTATTTAAAATCGATTTCTTTGGCCTTTCCATCATCGCAAAAGTCCCTATCTCGTTCTTTTAATATCATTTAATACCGTCAATTTCTGTATGTGATGACCTACACTTGTTAAGGGATAACACTATGAATAAATGTATATTGAGTGTTTTTCACACTGGTCACCCATTTGTTTGCTCCTCACCACTGGCAGATCTTGTAGTTTACTGCACATCCTAGCATTTGTAAAACCAGAGTTTCAATGTACAACCAATAACTCTATCTTGTAAAAATATATATATTATATTCCTGTATTTTTATGTGTGAATGGATGAGTGTGTTTGTGCAAGAAGCCTGTTTATATTTAAATGAACATGCAGGCTTTTCAATGGTTTAATAGGGCTGGAGGGATATATTTGAGGCAGCCTGTGCATAGTTTTGGGTTAAACAGGAGTTTGCAACTGAGAGGAGAGGAGAGCCCTTCTGAGATTCATAAATTCACCCAGGATTTGTAGAGCTGCTCATGCAGGGTGAGGTATAAAAATGTTGTTTTAGGGATATCTAGCTCCTTTCACTGTACATGTCTAAAGGATAGACTGCGGCAAAAAACAACATGTCAGGACCGCCTCCTATTTATGAGCCCATGAGGATGGCAAGGGGCAGTGGTATTGAGCCTGACCTTTAAGGGAATCCATTTCTACATTTTATTTTTTGACAGTGTCTCGACACAAAGTTAATTTGTCCTAATATGTCATTAAATAAAAAGTAAAATACCTACTGTGCTCCTGTGTGCGCACGCTTATCTCTTTGTGACCAGGTATGCCTGTTGTGTATCTTTTTATGTGTACATATTGTACAGTTTAACACATTTGTCCTGCGTTCACCTATGTGTTTACAGGTTATGTGCAGAGTCTGATCAGACGCGTAGTGAACAACGTGAACATTGTAGTAAACAACCTGATCCTGAAGTACGTGGAGGATGACATCGTCCTGTCAGTCAACATTACTTCTGCAGAGTGTTACACTGTGGATGATATGTGGGAGAGGGCCTTCATGGATATCACTGGTGAGCAATAGCTGCTTACATTCCTAGGTAGTAGGATTAACCAGTAAATCCACTGAGACAGTAATCTATATACTGCAGTACGTGTTTCATTTTGTTAGTTCAAACTAAGGTCAACCAGTAATAGCAGACAAGTTTGAATGTGACTGTTTGTTTGAATGACCAGCATCAGCTGCCAGAGAAGTCTTATTTTTACCGTCTTGATAAACTCCTCAGCCTAAGTAGTAGTAGTTAGCAGCTACTGTACTACTGATGTTATTAACTTGTGTACCTACTCTATAGCCATTCCCTCTTAGTAGCCTCTGATAAAGTAGTTTCTGATGGATGGCTCCAACTCCTTGGTTACTCAGGTTACTGCCAGATAATTACAGTTCTTTTAAACTTGAGCTACCAACATAACTTGAAGAAATGAGTGATTCTTTATACAATAGCCTATATCAACAAAGAAAACACGAAGTAGTCATTTTCAGTCATTGTTATCCCTATGGGATTTCTTGTTAAGGGGGTGCTTTTCCAAAATGTCAAGCAAGTAGTGGTTACAACAGTAGTTACTGGCACTGTTCAGAGAATGAAATAATTCTGGGAAGAATACACACATAGACTCACTTGGTTGTTATTTTGTAAATGTCAAGTTACACAAGAACTCTGTAATGTGTGCTGAGTGTTATCCCCTGATTGTCTAAATCACAGATAATGAGGATTTACTGTCAGGGCCTGCTCTCTGCTATTGTGTATATAATTGCATTGATTTAATGATGTGTAACCATCAAGTGTGCATTTCTCGGTACGCATACATTTCTCATGCATGCATGTGAATTTGTTAGTGTGAAGTACAATGGATATATTTGTTATGTGTTCAGTGCAAAATCATCCACAATAATTTAATTTTATTTTCTCTCTGTGTAGCTCCAGAGCTGGTCCTAAGAAAAGTGATCAACTTTGCTGACTGTACTGTGTGTTTGGACAAGCGGAATGCTAGTGGCAAGATCGAGTTCTACCAGGATCCACTGTTGTATAAATGCTCCTTCAGAACGCGTCTCCATTTTACCTATGACAACATCAACTCCAAGATCCCATCCGTCATCAAAGTGAGCAACTCCAAAGTTTAGCAATAACTCAATAACTGGCATCATCTTTTCCAAAGCTCAAGGTCAAATGTTTTACAGGGCCTGATTTCGTTTCATTGTGCTATTGACTAAGCATCCGGGAAGAATGTTCATTTGTCCTAGCAGCTCACAGATGTTAGAGAATCATGTGGCGTACTTTTGTTGAATTAGCTGTTTTTCAATCAATAGCAGGACAGTGACTAATTCCAGTCCTTTGTTTTAATCCAGTGACATTCTGAATAAAATGGGAAGACAGCTGTTTGTTTTGGCAAGATTTCACTTCCTAGACAAGAACGCAAGATACCGCTACATATAATGTCATCTGTCACTGAAGTACCATCAGTGTTTAGCTTGACTTAAATACTCTCTGAAGAGATTTGACTTTAATTAACATTTCAGTGTATTTTGGTTTACATTTTTGAAAATGTGCTCTTTGTATCATTAAGATAGGTTTAAAAAAGTTTCCTGAAAAAAAACATTGAATTGGTGTTTTGTCACAAAGTAGTTCATCTTTTTTTGTACTTACAAACACCTAGTCTAGACAGTTATCTCATGTCATGAAGCAACAGCTTTTGAACTGCACCAGTGATGTTGATAATCAATTTGTTTTATTTCAAAACAATAGTAACAGTTTTGTTCAGCTAAAGTACTCCTCTCACTGCACAATAATCACAGGAAATCCCAGGGACAGAAGATATTTGTTGAATCACATATTTTAGTCTTGGCTGTGTTTTTTCTAAATGTAGTAGAGATATGTTAATGGAATCAGATGTAAACTAAAAATGTGAATAAGTAATTATTAACAACAATACAGCTTTTAACTGGTAAAAACCAATGTTTAAAAGAGATTTGTAAACTTTTATGGAAAATAGAGTGGCTGTGGTTTATGTTATTGAACATTACATTTGTTATCCTTCCGCTATGATTAAACTGCTAGGGGTAAACCAATGTTTTTTTCAGGGCCAATATCAAATATTAGTATTTTGAGACAATTTACATTTGAAATAACACAAGCTCTAACACAAAACTTAGTTGCAAAACCTTTGTTTGTTTATGTTTTAAAATTTATGTTTTCAACATTTACCTTTCAGTGTTGAGAGGCTATTACTTATGACATGTAACCAATCAGAAAGTGCTGTTGGCAGGAGATCATTTGTACTACAGAGAGGTGGCTAAATTACAGCAAAAGTAGACACATTTTAAGAGCCTGAAGTTGTCCATTTTGTTATTTATAATTTATTAACACTGTATATTATTCCATACAAACAAATGTGCCAAAGGTTTCATTGCTGCTGTAGATGAGTCTTGTAAACACACTGGTTTACATTATGTGTATTATGTGGGTACATTTGTTTCCATTTGGACTGACTTCTTTAATCCTGACGTTGTTTTTATATTGTTGAATGCATCTACTTCCCTATTGTTACTCTGTATTGTAAATGTGCTCGCATTCAGAACATAATTTGTGGTTTGTAGCTGTAGGTCATCGTATAACTTTGTTTAACAAGAGCAGAGATTATGTCCCAGCATAAATCAGTTAGCAAGATTGGAATCCATACAAGTTCTTACAGGGAGTTGGACAATTCTACCCATTTCTTTTTTCATAAAACATTCCTATTTACAATATGTGGGAGCCTACCAGAAGGTGGTGGGCCTGTAGCCTATTTTACATGTAAACATATAACTGACCAAATCAAACTTCAAAATGTAAACCATCTCTTACACTTTGCTTTTTGTTTTCTCAGATCCAGACCATGGTCGAGAGCCTGAAGTTGTCCATTACTGATCAGCAACTACCCATGTTCATCCGAATATTAGAGCTGATTATTGCTCTCTACTATGGAGAAATTGGAGGACACAAAGAGGGTGAAGGTGAAGAGGGCCTTGGTCATGTCAGGGAGGCTGGAACAAGTTTACCTGGTGAGTGAGTTCTCTTAAGGAGTGCATTGACAGCTCTGACTCTAAGCCTTAGACTCTTTTGTCTATGTTTTGTTTGTGGCTGAGGATCCTTCCTTTTAAAAGAACGACTGTCCTCTAGCTTTACATTTTAACTCTGTGGCAATCAAAAGGTGTGCACAGCAAAATATGAAATTTTCACAGAGACAGTCTAATCTTTCTACTGCCATTATTCTGCTTTATCATTTGACAATGATGTATTGAGGTCTCTATGCAATTTGTATATCAACATGGTCAAAGTACAGCATGTTCATCTCAAGACTCATGTACATGTTGCTGTGTTCTGTTCAGCGGCTTTGTCTGTCCGCATGCTGTTGTTGCTCCTAAATGGGACATTTAACATCACTTTGACCATAGTGTGCGCTCCTTCTGGTTTTTCCACAAACAAAATCTGGAGCGTGTAACTCGACACAGACCGTTGTCGTCAGGCCTGATCGCCTCCATGTGGATAGAGGCAGGAGAGAGGAGGCTAAAGAGAAAAAAAAGGATGAACCAAACTTAGACCCACCTCTGTCTGTCTAGGAAATTACACTGCTCACATCCAGCAGCCGAGCAAGACATATACGCAGTCTGTGTGTCTCATAGGCACACTGTTTACTAACATATATTCACTACACTATGCACAGCCTTTTGCTGGATTTGGATTTAAGACACTCACACATACACACTTAAAGTCACACAAATTTCACACATACATGTAGACTATATACTACTCTATACTACTTTAACAGCTGCAGTTACCCTGTAAAAAAAAAAACCCACCTCATTCCCTAAACACCCATCTCTTCTCTCCCCAACTGCTCATCCTCATTCCTGCCAAATAGAACAGGATCAAGTCCCAGGTCCCGCAGGGCTAAATCAGCCTCTGTAGCACCAGGAGCACATTACGGTGGAGTAGAAGTGATGGGCAGAGGGGAAGGCAGACAGCCCAACACATTACAGCCCATTCGCTTGCTCCTTCTAACTTGCTCCCTGCCTCTTGGCCTGGAACTTTCACTGCAAGTTGGCGCTGCTTCCAGTTCGGTGTCCAATGCCAGATGTAAGAGTCGGTGTCATGCTACTGCTATGCGGAGCCTCTGAGAATGAATTAGTATCCCATCACAAAAATATACAAGAGGGGACCAGTGCTTGGAACCTGAGCGCCCCCAGATCTTGTTATGCTGGAAGTAATCGACAGAGTGAAGAAGCTGAAGGGGGCAGGGGGCACTTGTGCGTGTATGCACTGTAGTGGGTGGGTGTGTGTATGTTGGGAGGGGTCCGAGCTTGTTCATGAACATATGGTTTTCAGTATATTCATTTCATATTTAAGGAATAAAGGTAAACTATTGAGAAAATAATAGAAGAATTACAGCTCAGATCATTTCTTTTTATTTATATTGTGAAAAAAATAGTTTTTCTATCCAGGACAAAGCGCCTTTACTGCAGATAGTTTCTGAGCACTGCATTTGTATGTTGACACTTATTGAGTGGCTTGTCTTGCTTACACATTTATAGTTAGTGGGTTGTAGTTTGTAGGAGACAATCATTGTCACATGATTGCTGGAACATGATACCAATATTGCAAATAGTACTTCATCACATTCATTTGATTTCCCATAGGCTGCTTGTAGTAAGTCTTGGCTGTATATTTTGGCTTCATTGCCCTGTATATGTATTTCCTTTATTTACTTGTGCTGTGAGTTAGCTTGTATGTGATGCTATTGGACTGATTGAATTCTCGCTGTTGTTTGTTTTGTGAAATAAATGTGTTTGTGCATTTGGACAAAAGACTCAGACAAGAGTAGTGACTACAGTATGAATCTACTGTGTGTTACATTAATAAGCCACGACTTTAAATTTAAAGTGTTTCTTTCTAGAACATTTTCAAAGGGAATTTTAATTTTTCCCTTATGTGAAGGTGTTTTTCTTTTTGCCAATTTAAGTGGGAAAAGCCTCGTAATGTGTTTATATGCTCATGATTCACTGTGGCTGCATGTTGTTTGTTTGAAAGTTTCTCTTTTAGGTAAGTGCCAATGTCTCATTAATGAATAGCCCTAATAGGTGAAGGGTGCGGGATACTTGTGTGTCACTAACCAAAGCAACCTTTCAGTCAGGATTATGTGGCTGGTTTTCCTACTGTCTGAAATTTAGTGAAGTCTGTGAAACGCTAAAAAATTAAACAGCTGGAATCATAGATGACTAACATGCCTGAATGCACCAGCTGGTCACGGCAGTGAAGCTGTATGGTTTCAACAAGTATGTGAAGAATTATGAACCGAGAACTGTAGCTGCTGAAGTGTGGCAGGGTGTGTGTGCGCTTCCCTGTATAGTATATACAGTATGTGAGCAGTTGAGTGCCTGAAGTTATGCGTTTTTCATATGTGGGGTTCTTGCGATATATGTGTGCATGGGACTGAGTGTTTAATGCTTGCGTTGAAGGAGGGCTCGTCCTCCCTGTCCCCAGACGCCATCACACACTAATCAGTCAGAGGCCACAGGCTTTCTCATTATAAATGTCATGTGGCTCCCTTATGCTACCTCAAGGCATGACACAGCTCCTTTTTAATCATCTTTTCACTTTTTAATATTATTGTGAAGAATCCAAACCCATTGAATTTACAAGGCTGTGGGCATGAATGACGCTGTTTTTTGTCTGAAATAGTGTTAGTTTAGATTCTCCTGCCATGAGAGCCAAAAGGGTTTTTAAAGCACTTTGACGTTAACGTCACACTGGTAGTATTAAAAGGAAACAATACTAGACACATGTGTTGATATGTGTTTGATTATTTCTATCAAAGTAAGTAGGCATGTGTACCAAAGTGTGTCTGCGTCACTTGTGAGAAAGCGATGAACAGACGGATAATCTGTGGCTGGAAAAAATTAAAGGGATTTTTGTGTGCATGTGCTGGTTTAATACTGAAAAAGAATATCCTACATTGAAGCATTGCACTTTGGTATGCATTTTTGCATTTATGGTTATCTATCAAGCTAAGCCTGAGCATGTACATGTGTGCACATATGCCTGAACACAGACTTAGCAGATGCACATGTGTAGCCTTTGCTCAGTTTTCAGGTAACCAGTCCACCTCTCCCTCTACAAACATGGAGGGACATCTACTGGCCTGAGAGGGCACTGCCTTCTTTTACTCCTCCCCTCTCACTGTCTCACTGTCTCGGTGGCCCTGAGCTGTTCACTCACTCACACACCCACTCTATCACTAGCTTTGACATACCCTGTCGCTTAAAGACTTTGGACTCAGGGAACCAACCATGACCCTGACACATCCTATTACATAGTACTTCTGAACTCTCTTAATGAACATAAGCTCACTTATGTGGTGTTACACTTATATTGTTAATTGCATGAAGAAAGATCTAGTTTTGCTTTGATTGCTCTCATAGTGAAGTGTACAACAGGAATATTTTACACCTGTCATAATGCTCTACTACACTGGCAGCATATATTTTGACCAGCTCACATCACTCTCTGGGAACGTTTTCACTCACTTCTTTGGATTAATACTTCAAAGTCTTCTTAAGCCGGTCTGTTTTGATCACTTGATTGGTAATTGTGCTTTTATTTTGATTGCCTTGTAATTCAAACGTAGGCTTCGTCAGGCTGTGACGTGAAGTGAAAGAGCTTAACTTGTTGAACTGACACCTCAAAGGATTCATAGAGTGAAAACAAAAAGGAAACAAAGAGGAATGAGAGATAGAATTGGACAGGGAGATTGCGCTAGAGAGAGAGAGAGAGAGAGATAAAAAGACATAACATGGGATTTCCAGCTGCCAATTCACAAAGTGAAAGATTTAATTAAAATATGTCATAATTTTCACCGCCTTAGCCTCTGGGATTCCTAAGCTGTGACCTCACGGACAATATTGTTTTCTCGCAGAGGACGTGAGGCCGTGAGGAATGGGATTACACATTCTTGTGTATTGACATCAGCTTCCTTTATCCCGACGTGTATGGAAACAGACATGATGGGACCGGTTCAGGGGTCAAGATCCAGAACGGAGGAGTGTGTGGTGGTTTGGGGATCCTGTGAACCCCCAAATGATTTTTTGAGAAGAAGAGGAAGATTTTTGCTTGTCTTTTGTTATGCACGTCTCCAACACACCAGTTCATTGACTTTCTGCATTAATTTACCTGGCGTGCAGCCTGTGGCTTATAGTAGCCAGTGCTCTCATCAGTTCCACCTCACCGTCTCAAAATTATTTTGTACAGTTCTGCAACTGACCATTCCTCACGTTTACCTGCACCCAAAGCCAAACTGGACTTGCGCTGCTGGCTCATTGACCTTCCTCATACCCACCATTTCAGTCTATTGGCTTCTTCTCAAATATGTCACCCAACCCCTCACTGCATTAATTTGTGGATGAGGCCTGTGCTGTTGGGTCAGATGCAGACGGCCATGACCACTGGGCCCAGTCAGGGTTCTCTTCTGTCAGGATGCTGGCTGACAAGCTGTGCCCTCTGGCCTCTACTGGAGTGGACTTCCCCTTTCTCTCAGTAGAGTTCATTCAGCAGTGAGTTCATGCAGCATACAAATACTTACACACCTGCATTCTGGAGCATTGGCAGCAACTACTGTGAGACTGCCTGGTCTGTGTTGTTTTTGTGTGTTCCGTTGACAGCTGAAACAACTTGCCTGTATTAAACTGCCCTGAAGGCATGGACAAATTAATTTAGTGTGCTGCACTGGGTATAGACATTTCCATTATCAACTGTTTTTTTCTGTGTTTGACTGGTTTGTTCTCTGAACCTGCTTCTTAAAATTAATTTATCTGTTGGAGTAAAGCATGTGAAGAGGGAAATTAGTGTTTTTTCATCTGAACCCCGATTTGTATGTAATATGAATGATGTTTGCAAATGTAATACATGTATTTTTTAGGTCAAGACAATAGCTGCATTTACATGGATCATTGATTATTGGAATAATAGCCCAATTAAAATACGAATGCCTCACTGTAAACCTGAACCGATCTTTCGATCTGGCCTCATCTGACCAGATCAAAAAAAAAAATTATTTAGATTGAGAAAGGTCATGTAAACCTTTTGATAATTTGTTCAGTTGTCGTTAGATATCATGTTTGCTCCATATTTCCTTCCTGGTCAGTAAAATGCATGGCACAACCCTATCCCATTCATCACTTTGCTCCTGGTCTTTGGCAGAGGAAGGGGCTAAAGGTTATCTTTTTTGATGCACTATTTCCCCAAGTAAAATTGCTAGAGAATTATGTACTTTTAAACTGCTGCTTATTTGGAAAGAGCTCTAGGAATGCAAATTGCAGGGACACAGTGTGGGTCCATCTTGATCATTTTATTCATTCGAATTAATTTAATTTTGTCTATAAATCTGAAAAAAATTCTTAGTCCTCTTCTATAATATTTCTGAAAGACTTGACACTTCACAGCACTCAGAACTATTTAGTGCTTGTCAAAAAAGTTATGTTCTGTTGAAATGCTTTGGGGCTTGTAAGTGCATTTATTATTGCATCTCTTTGTTAGTGCCCATGTTACCAGTTATGTTGGAATCTCTGATCAGAATGATCTCAGTCATGCCAAAGATATATTGTCCATGTAGTAACATTTGCTTCTGTGGGATTCTTATTTTTAATAATTGTGATTTTTCAAGTGTGGAGTTGGGAGTTTTAACTGCCTATATATTATCTTAAATTTATCTGAGAAACTCTTTCTAGGAGTTAAAGTAGACATTCAGACCCTGGCTTTTTTCCTATTTCTAATTCACTTAGATCAAATCATGTGCTGATGTTTGAATCATAACTAATTAACACTTTTATCCTTTTCAGGGGTGGATGTAGATATGGAACGGCCGGGGTCTAGCCAGTACTCCAGCCAGGACCTCTACATGCAGTCTGGGAATGTGGAAGAAACGGACCAGGGTTGGGTGTCCTGGGCTTGGTCCTTCGTCCCAGCAATCGTAGGCACAGAGGAAGAAGAGGAGGAAGGCCTCTACCAGCAGCGAGAGACAGGAGGCATCCCCAACAGCCCCCAGCAACACACACCCAAAGACCCCATAGTTTCCATAGGCTTCTACTGCACCAAAGCTTCTGTTACCTTCAAGGTGAGTCGACTCTCTGAGAAAAGAAATCCTGCTGCATCATAAATTACTTAATTAAAAAAAAAGTATGCCTCCTTGACAACTACTTTTTTCAAGGCATAAAATTGTATGGCAAATGGACGACAGTGGGTAGTCAAATTATATTTATCTTCAATATGACTTAAAAAATGTTTCTGCGCATTACCAACGGTAAATAAATGTGGTGTGAATGTGATTTAGGGTTAAAAGTGCTTTTGAAAACAAATCTATTCAGACAGATTTCAAGATTTAAGATATCACTGTGTTAGCAGTTCCACTTTCTTATCCTTGATGCATTGTTTGTCCACTCCCACTGCCCACTCCACCCCTCCACCCCTCCATCTTTTTATTTTGTGCTCATTTTCAGCTTGAGTCTTAAAAACAGCTTGATCCTCAGGAAGTTTCAGTTCTCTTTGTCTCTGTGTGCGGTATAGGGGAGGGTAGTGTAACCACTAACTGGCGTCTCGGGTCACATTAATGTTTTAAACATTATACATGGTATGATGACTATTCAGAAATGGATCCCAAACTTTAATCCTGCCTGCTCACTCAGAATAGTTGGAATTCATCTGTGTTTCCCCTCAGATTCAGGCACTTCAGATCACATTACTGGCCTTATGTTGGTGTGTATGTGTGTGTGTACGCATGTACTTGACTGTGTGTGTGTGTGATCAGTGAAGTGAAGGCATGTCTCAGGCTGAACAGACCTCTGTGTTTTTCTAATAATGTTTAAATTGTTCCTGTATTGTTTGAGTTCTTTTAATCAATTAATTGCCTCTCGTCTGGAGTAATTGCAGACAGCTGAATGGATGGTTTTTTAAATGTTCTCGTCTCGTTCCTACAAGGAAGTATTTAGTTTGAAGGAATTTCATGCCTTTGAACAACCACTGCCTGAACCTGAGTTTGACATGAATGTGAAATCAGAGAGGTATTTTTAGATTTCTGACGCACTACTCCCCAGATCTCTTTGATCAGGAGAAATTGGCAGTGTAATTTAATGACTTTTACACACATAATGCATAGTTTAGCACTGACCATTTGTTCCCCTCTTTTACTTTTGCGCACCTGCCAAACTTTCAGTGCATGCCAGACGTCATGCCATTTTTCATTTTAAGAAACATTGTTTCTTTATTTTCGGTGTTTTCATTTATTGCACCAATGGCAGAATTCAGGTGTTCTGCAGTCTTTTTCAACCTTTCCTTCATATCCTTGTTACACCTCTGAGAAATGGACATAAAGAAAAGTATCCCAATATTCACATTCACTGTTATAACATTTCCAAGATACCTCATAAAGAATCATTTGATTTGTGTTGGACACCCAAAGTCTCTTAATGATCTGAAATGTAATAAAGGGGAGGTACCAGAGAAGGTAGTGGCAGCAGCAATCATGTGTATTCTTGGATATATCAGTATTTGTGTTGGGGGTCCAGGGGATGTGCTGCTACTCTGTTCTCTTTCAGTTGTGTAACTCTAGGTCTGCACACAATCAGAAATGACCCATCAGTCTAGCTTGGTCGATGCTGAATTCTTTTTGGATAAACATTCATCATGTTTGTCTGTCTGATTGTTATTTAGTGTCAGTGCCACTGTGCACTGATGTAGTCAGACAGAGAAGTTCTTGGTCAGATAGTTTAACATTCTTGCTCACCATTACTCCTGGGGAACTACAGGTTCGGGGTGGGAGGGTCCCTGCACGTGATTAAACCATCACAATCGAAAGAGAGGAAGGGAGCGAGGGTGAGAGAGCCTGCTCCATCAGTAGGGATAATAAGGCACAGCTGCTTCTTGCTCTGCACCTGCTTCCTGTGTTAAAGTTGAATGGGTTGGGGTCTGCACATTCTGCCCTACACCCACAGTTTTTAGACCAGCATCGCAGCTCTGTACCCTTTTCACCCCAGCCAACTAGATTTGACCAGGTGCTTACTGTTCTCTCTCTTTCTACCCCTACCCTACCTCTACCACCACAAGTAATGTTCTAATACATAATTTCTCTTCTTTTATCAATTTACCTGAATTCCTAACAAACTACCACATTTACTTGATCATTTGACCCTTGCTTTGTGAAGGGATTTAGTCATGTTCAGATTGTCATTCCACTAAGGCCAGAGGGGGCCTCCCTTAAAATCAGAGAGGAGTGGCTGTCATGTGGTTTGATGAATGCTTTTGGCCTGAGTCCAAACTCGAAACAGAAAATGACCGAAAAGTCCCACGGCTGGCATCCATCCTCAGATCTCAGAAAATGTCAGATGTCCTTGTTTGGATGTTTTTGTTTTTGGTTTTAAGCATCATTTTCCAGGGCCTCTATGCCCTTCACTTATGTAGCTTTAGTTTATTCTTCACATCATGTACACATATGCGCACATACAAGCAATGAGACATATGTTTTTTTATGTTTTTATGCCTACTAGTGAAGCGCTTGAAGTCATTTAAAAAGCAAATCACAAAGTGTTTATTTTCCAAACATGAGTTCAGAATTTCTCTTGTTCTACCATGGTCAGGCAAAATCGCTTTAGAATAATGGTTGTTATGTTCAATGTTTATTGGACCTTTGTATATTAACTGAGCCAATTTTCATCATTCTGAAGTTGTTAAATAGAAAATTTCTCTCTGTTTTTGCCTCAGCTGACAGAGACCCAGTCAGAAAGCAGCTACTACAGTCCTCAGAAGGTCAAGTCAAGAGAATTCCTGTGCCTGGAGCACGAAGGAATCACCATTGAGGTAAGACTATATGGTTTACTCTTTTAACTAAAGTGTGTTGATTGTCACAAGGCTGAACGCAAATCATTGATTATCGTGTTGTATTGATTTCTATTTTTTTTTTTTGCAAAAAAGTAATTGCTACAATACCAACAAAAGCTTTTTGGCAATTAACCACGAGGGACCAAATTCAGTCCGTTTGTCAGAAATCCTTAGCTGGCCATGTCATAATAGAAATGAGAAAAGAAGTGTTGCATTTATTATTGATGCAAACGTGCCGTTTTTATCCTGACATAGAAAATGCTCATTTTGGCCTAGGTTGTAGACAGTTGTTCTGATGATCATTATTTTTACTGAAACAACATGAGTTCCCAGCTATTAGTTTTTCAAATACACCAAGTCATTTTACTAATGTTACCTGCAATCAGTTACTATTGTTGTTATTTTGGTGGTTATTATTACCATGATTATTATATTTTTCTCCCTTCTTCACAGTTGTACAGAGATTCTCTTTTAATCCCCTCCCTCAGTACATTTACAAAGCCTTGACAGGCCACTAATCCGTAGCCTGTAGTGCACACAGTGGTGTCTGAGTTGAGCCCAAGCCGTGATCATTTCCGCATATTCCCACTCGACGTAAAAAATATTTTTAAACCTTTTTCTCTGATTACCTGGCTGGAGTAGTAAAGGGGTTTTTCTGCTCCTAAGTTTTCTACCAGATGTGAAAATTCTCAGAGATTTCCAATTCCAATTTCTGTAATTTATGCTTTTGCTGGAAGAGAGCGAGAGAGCAGTCTGAACAGGGACCAAAAGTGCAAGCGTTGAAAAGCAAAAGGATGGTTAGTAAAAGAGGGAAAATGAGGCCTTGTAATGACTGTGTGGTGAAACGTAAAGTTTTATTGGTGTGTTCTCTGTTTAATTATCTGTCATGAAAAGCAAAGATGCAGTGAGTGAAGGAGGGCCACACCTTGGTGGTTACAGGGGCTGCTGGACTGCTACCACATGCAAACATGCAGGAAACTAGAAGCCGTTTGACCCCGGCTCTTTTTTTATCATGATTAAATGAGTCTGCAACCTCAACAGCACCGCAAGACGACGTAGCCTCACGGATTGTGGTGCCCGCTGCTTTGTCTAAAATATTACACATTATACACAGTGTACAGCCTTGAACTATCATTAGTTTGACATATTATGTTTTATTGCAGTGTAATAGGTAGTTCAGTCAAATTAATTTCTGTGAATTATTGCACTACTATGGTTCCTAATAGCTTTGGTTGACCGATTTAGGACCCTGTACATGCTGGATGTTCTCTTTGCTGAGGGCAAGATTCTGAAGCTGACATTGGCTTATTCTATTTTCTACTGTCAAATTCCCTCACCATCCAGAGAAGTTGGGACTATTATCAATTTTACTGAATTAATACACTTCATTTTTAAAATTATACATGTCGTTCCTTATTTGCTTTTAAGAGAGTTAGAATACATATGGAGTATTAAAACTGGTTTGTTCTGTTTCTCTGGTGTTTATTCCAGGTGCTCATGATGGGAGAGCCCTTCTTTGATTGTCAAATTGGCTTCGTGGGCTGTCGGGCACTCTGCCTGAAAGGCATCATGGGAGTACGGGATTTTGAGGAAAACATGAACCGACGTGAGGAGGTAAAGACAGCCTAAAGACCTCAAGGAAAAATTAAATGAGAGGGAAAAACTTCAGTGAGAAAGATTAAACGACAATTTAAAAGCCCCAAAACACCTAAACCATGTTTGCCTCTGTTGCTCTAGGAAAGAGCTTTCACAAGGAGGTAGAGATGTTGTCTCTAGGGAGAAAATCACAAAAGGTGCAGTTTAGATATAGTGTTTGATATGCAGCAGGTCTGACCTGAATTTAAACTGCCATGTCCATGGTTTTAAAATCAAATGCTGCCCTTCTTCTGGCAGCATTTGATAGTCATGATTTGATGGTATTTAATGTGATCATGTCCCACCAAATTTTAAATCTATTACGCAGTTAATATTGAACTGAAGTTTTAGTTTCGAACTTGTATTGCAAAACAGATCTGTCAGAAAAATCACAGTTGTGTTTTTCCCAAGTCGTTCAGCCCTGTTAATATTAGGCTCGTCATCTGCTCATGTTTAGTACAACACTTTTAGGATCAACTGAAATCAGTATAATCAACTGTTCTGCAAGATGTCTGTTCTGTGTGTGCATAAAAAAATGTCCGGTGCTCATGCACAATCCTCCCTGGCTCTGTAAGCTGGTAACAAAGTGGCTTGGATTCATCCATACAACACTATTCCAGCATGGGAAGGACAGTGGGAGCAAAAGGGGTGGTAAATCTGGCACATGCTAACCATCTAAATATGCAAACTAGCAGGGAAAAAAAGCAAATGTTGATTTTAAAATGATGTGTTCAGCTATATATATATTTAAAACACACCTGGATGAGATTTTTGTATGTCATATGGGCTGGATTATATTTTGTGTTATCTGAAATAACCTTAAATATTTTTCACTTTCTGCGCGAAACCTTCCTTGCTTCTCCTCATGTTCCCTTTTCAATGTGTCTCTCTGCAGGATGCAGTGTTCTTCAGCTGTGGGGACAGCCTAAGTAGCAAAGGAATGACTTACCTTACCAACTCTCTCTTCGACTACCGAAGTCCAGAGAACAACGGAGTCAGGGCTGAATTCATCTTGGATGCTGCTAATCACAAGGTCAGAATAGAATTATAATAGACCACTAGAAGTAATCATCGCTAGTATTTCTCTGCCAAAGAATAATGTACACTGCCTTTGCTATGATGGAAGGCCAGAATGGAGCAGCAGACCATGCATTTCAGATAGGGGTCTTCAGAGAGCATGTACCTCAGAGCAACAATGCAGCTACGTCAGTTTATATTTACAATCAAGCATTTTTTCAGAAGATTTACCACAAAGTATTCTAAGGAAACCAACAGAACTGATAGGAGAAACTAAACCATATGGCAAAAATTAAGCAATCAGTTCCAAGCCTCGACCAACAACCTTATCATTGTGCATCTGACAGATGTGCCGACAACCTACATAGAAACCTGCACTATTTAACAAAACAGCAATACCCTGAAAAAATACATTAAATGTGATGAACTTTTTGACTAGCACTTGGTATTTACAGTCTTCATTAAACGAAACATCTATAGCACTGAGATCCTGAAGCTGTTAAGAGAACAAATAGTGTGGATATCATTTTAATGGGACTTGCTAAAATAAGCACACTAATTGCTTTGCTACTGTAATACAGTAGTTTATCTGGGTCAATAAACAATAATCTGACATAATTACATCCAGCCTCTCTTTATGTTTCATCTGGAAAAGCTGCATTGACACCTTCCCATATTTCATGGTAGTCATTTAATACAATGTGTTGTTCTTTTTAACTCGTGGTATTTTCACTTCTCAATAAATTCAAGATTTGTGTTTTTCCTTAGATAATTTCTGTCAGTCACCCAGCTGCTGGCTGCAGTAGAGGAATGTGCTTGCTCTCTAAGTAGTGGTGTTAAAGCTATTGTTCCTGATAACTCTCAGCTTCCTTCATCAGCCCTCACAGCTCTAGTGTTGACTCTACTTACAAATGTTCATGACCCTCAGTGAAGCAATTGTTTGGACACCCATCCATCCATCTATCCATATTTGAAAGTCAAACACTCAAAGGTTTTAGTGTTAATTCATGAGCGATTTTGAAACCAACCTGGCTTTGATCCAAAAGCATGCCAGAGCCATTAGAGATCCCCTAATAAATATTACTCATTAACCCGCCTCCCTGATAAGGCTCTCCTGAAATCTCTGTTTGGAGAAATTGAGGGTGAGTCTAGGGTGGGGTGTTAAATGTGCATGGGGCCTCTTTCATTCTTTCTTTCAGTTTCTTGCTTGCTCACTCATTCTCACTGTTTATTGTGCAGTAGAAATATAACTTTCAAATGCTGTCTAAGGCAAGGTCAGTGGCTGTTGACCTGCAGACTAATGATGATAAGTGATGTTATAACAGGGCACTAACACCCAGGTAGATCAAAAAAAGAGATAAAAGTTTCCATTTTTACCCTTATCTAGTTTCCATTTGTTAAGAATAATTGTAAACACACAGCCTTGGTGTGACACTGTGCTTCTGTAGTTAGCATTGCCACATGGATTTAAAGTGACATTTGTATGTTCTTCCTCCATCAGTGGTGCTTTCCTTTTGGTGTGCAGGTGGGCAAAAATATTGAGGTCAAATATAAACAATAAAATGCCCATAGGCATGAATATGTGTGTGTTTGTATTTGTCTGTCAGTCCTGTAATAAACTGGCAACTTGTCCAGGGTGTAGCCTGCTTCTTAATGAATGTGCACTTGGCTAGGCTGCAGTAACACTGGAGAGGATACGAAACAACGTGACTTAAGTTACGTTCCTTAAACAAATTGCATTGTCAGACAATTCATAATCACAAAGTCTATTTATTATCATTAACAACTGTTTTTTCCAAGCTTTTATTTATTGCATACAGGTACAGTGTGCATAACATTCATACCTAATATGAATAATGAATAATATAACACCTAATATAACAAATTGTTAATAATATTTCATAACCTTGGAATGAGAACATCAGCTATAATCCCAAGCTGACAGCTTTGATTTGTTATGAAAAAGTCCTATCTTGTAGTTGATAAGATACATATTTCCACTGGCAAACATCCAGGCACCAATTGAATGAGGAAACTTTCAATTCATTTTATCAGTAGCTTATTACTCAATAAAGAACAGACCTGATATCTAATAAATAACTTACCTTTGCACAGTAAAGTATAATGAAGTACAGACTTGAAAAAGGCTCCTTTCTAACCGAATTTTTTGTGCTCTAAAAAGTTGATTAAAGAAGTGTTTAGTTATACTAAGTTTACATGTTAAGTTCTGTCGTCTTGCTATGGTAAAGTGTCTCCTTCCTTTTTAGGTTTTGGTAACTACTTCAAAGAATGAGTGATATTGCTGACTTGTTAAAAACAACAAATATCAAACTAAGTAGATCAACCACTCAATAACTCTTTTTATCTCTAATGTGACCCCCACTGCTATATCCACCTCAACCCCAGTCATTGCCACTCTTGGAGCCTATCAGCTTGTTTGCTCCCTTACTGCCGTGTTTACCTAACTCTGCTTTTGTTTGACAGGAGACCTACACGGAGATAGCGGGCATGCAGCGCTTTGGTGCTTTCTACATGGATTATCTCTACACAATGGAGAACAGCAGCAGCAAAGGTATTGTCTCATTCATTCCTCCTCACAGAGCTTGTTTGGTCACCTCTTCTCTCTTTTCCTTTATATCTGTCATGTTCTTCTTTTCTCTGCCTTGTTCTCTCTTTCTTGCTGTCTTTCCGTCTCTTTCTCTTTTCTTCCCTCAGCTCTGTCAAACAAGCCCCCTGGAGACTCGAAGAAAGAGCTTGTCTTGTTTCAGTCACAGCCACCTGGTCCTTGACCCTTTCTGTCCTCACTCTCACCCCAAACTTACCTGGAGGGCAACTGTCAGAAGTGTTTAGTCTGCGCTGACACGTATTTGAGTTTCTCTCTCCCCATTGCTTGTTGAAACACTGTTTCCCCTCTGTCTCTTTACCTGTAAGCTCTTGGGAAAGTGAATAGGCCCCTCTTGCCTAATTAGATGTCACTCTTCCTGGCAGAAGCCTTAAAACGGGCAGGGTTACTCATTCCTCAGCTGCAGCACTCTAGAATGTTTATTCAAGTCTGAAAGATCTGAAGTTCCCATTAAGAGATAAAGCGTGCTTCCTTCAATTTGAAATGTTATATTTGGCCCACAAATGTCTCTGTGCTTCAGTGTGTGATGTTGAGCATTTTATTTCAGTGCTGCTGGAAAGCTTCTCTGTGTATGACAAAGCTACCTGACTGACAATCAGAAGTTCTAAGACTTAAAAAAAGCTTTACATGCTCCACATTTCAATAAAAATGAGGATTTAATCTGCATAAATAACACCCCCCTACTGTGTATATTGGCAGAAGTATAATAGGATACCTTTATTGCCTGTGTTTTTGAGTGTCAGGCAGATTTGCTGTGAGGTGATCATGCTTCATGGAGTGGAAACTACCACTTACAATAATGATTAATGATTAAAATTTCTGATTAAATTTTCACAGTTGCCTTTTTCAAATTAAACAAAGAAACAAAGATCTAGACGAACCAATTCAGTGACTTTAACAGTCATTTTACCTGTGTTGTTTTACTCGCCTGTCTTTTCCTCTTTCATTTTGCTGTACTGTGCCTCAACCTTTTTGTGACTAGGCTATTGTTTTCTCCTGCTGCTGTCAGCTATAGATAATAATCTAAATTAAAAAAAACATTGATACTGTCATCCTGAGCTGTCAAAGTAATTTTTGACAGCAGGATAAGTGTCATTCTGCGGGATGGCTGTGGTTACCCCTGCCAATTGGAATGCTTCTCTTCTGTCAGTGTTTCTCTTCTTCTCAAACAAGATCCAGATCCAGTGTCAACCAAACAAATTACTCTGCATTGCCACAGGACTAACATAAACTCTGAGTCAACCGAAATACTAACCGACCCAGGTAACCCTTACCATGGACTTAACATCAGAGTCACACTGCAGATTAAAAAAAAAACTTTATTCTTAGGAAATGGAGACTCTTTTAAATCGTCTAAATCCCAGCTAATTCCAGCATCCTCATCGATACTCTGACCATTCTGACTGCAACCATATGGTTGATATTAGGCCTAATTCATTGCAGCCAAATTGCACTAAAAGGAAGGGGAAGTGGCACTGCCTGTTGCCCTTTTTTAAATTTCCAAAATTCTGTGGAAGTTGCACAACCCTTCCACAAAACTTTCAGCAAAAAAGCTAAATTCATAGTGTTGACTCTGAGCTGTAAGAATGTTCAGTGCAGTGGTGGAATGTAATGGGAATAAAGCAAGTTGTGACCCTTTGTCCTCTTCCTCCCTCACTGCCATTCATCCACCCCCTTCTTTTATTTTTAATTTCTCCCTTTTTATTGCCGGGGAGCTGAGCCTTTTAAGTGGACCTCTGGAACAGGGACCTGCGATGAATGAAGGGACAGCTGTGTGAGAAAAGTGGACATTTGGAATATACATCATTCCAGCGATCCAAGTCCCTGCTGCTGCATTACACCACAGCTATCTTTGTTGTATTTTTAACCAACAGATGACAAGTTTCTGTTCTTACATCTAATTAAAATGGGATATGGGGAAATGTTGCTAACCTAAATATTAATTTAGAAAACAAACAGGTCTGCACATTGAATAGAATAGATGATAAACGATACTTTCTCTGCTTAATTGAACTTCTCAAATTTAACTTTGGAATGTGTGTTAATTTTGTTCACTGGCAAAAAATCCTCAAGTTTATAAGAGAAAATGATGATATTTTTTAAGTGGGCTATGTACATTTGTTGCTGTTTGCAGGCTCTCAGGATTTCTCTGTAGTAAGCATGGAGGAGGTAGTGCCTGTGATTCAAGAGACGTCTATCAAGAGGCTGGTGGTGGGACCTCTAGACATCAGGCTACATAGCAGCGCTATCCACCGCATCCTCAAGATGGTTACCTGTGCCATGGACCATGAGTATGAACCCTACTGCAAACCACAACAAGGTCAGAGAACTCACACTAACATTGCAACAACTTGCACAAATCTTTTGTCTCCTACTTTATTTTAGTATGTTCTGTTCTTCCAGTGATCAGAAACTGCAAAAGTTTGCACTTCATAGTATCCTCATCACATTGTTATTTCCTTGCACAATCGATCGTTCAGCACACAGCTGTACATGAAAGTAGTGACCCTTTGGACCATATGAGGGAGGTTAAGCCAAACACCTTTTGGTAGTGATCATCCCTGCGCAGCTATTGATGAGCTCATCCCTTGGATGTTGTGAAAGAACATGGAATGTCTGTCTGTGTGTAATATCTGTAGCAATAACTCTTTTGCGAAAGATTTTTGTGAAATGATAACATCCGTAGGTTTCGGTTGTTTCAGCATCTGCGATAGATAATAGATGATAGGGTAATTACTATAGAGGTATTTGTCTAAAGCTGGGTAGGTCAGCGTGTTCCTTCCTGTTTCTATATATGTCTGCTCTGTAGCATTTTTTGCAGAAGGGTCGGTATAGTTATCCACAAGGGGAGGGGTAGATAAAGGAGGAGGCCAAGGTTGCCATTGCAGTTGAAGTGATTGAATAACACATGTCTTATATATTTTTGCACATATGCTCTCCTCATTTTTCCCCCTTATAATTGCAATATTATTAATTCAAACCTGCAAAACTTAACAGTTGAAACAGAGACATAAATCGTTACCATGCAGAAGCAGTAAACCCTTTGTCATGCTTGTACTGCTGTACTGCTTGTCTTTGATTTTGAATCCTTGTGTTGTTTTTTTAAAGATGTTGCCTTATTGAAAGGAGGGTTCCAGCATGCAAATTTCTTGCATTGTGTTAACGCAAGTTACGTTTTTTTTTAACGTTGACTAAAAATTGGAATTACAAGGCCTAGTGTGTGTTCAGACAGTAATATGTTTTTAGTTAGTAATATTGGAGTACACACTTATTTTTCTTTGTTTTCATCTGCTCTCCATTGTTTAAATAGAAAGTGTTTTAGTGTTTAATCGTGTCCCTGTGAGCTTCATGTTTGTTATAAATCAATGTTTACTGTGAATATTGACTTGAGTGCTGGCGCACGATTAGATTGGCCGTAGCAGTGCCAGAAGAACCTGATGCAGATTTTGGAAGAAGGCCAAAGAACAAAGCAGCTTGAGATCAGGTTCTGAGCCCACCTTGTAGCTGGGAGTCAAGCCCAGCAGAACCTTTACAGAACTGAAACAAGCCCATGTCCTGGGACCAGAGCCAAGGCTGTAACACAGGGTTCAGATTTTGGTTTGCCTTGGGCCCTGGACACGGTTTAGCGGTTCAGTGTTTTGGTCACTCTTTACTTCAGTGAGTGCTGACCTTACCAGCCTCTTTTTGAAGTTGGCTTGGTTCGCTTTATTATTTCTGGTTATTGATTAAGTGAGTGGTTTTATGAAATCATTCAAAAACAAAGCTACTGGGAAACCACCACTGTAATGAACAGCGTTTGGAGATGCCAGTACTTTTATAGTGCATGTCTATTTAGTGTATGAGGTGGTGGTTTTTGTTGGACGAGACCTTTTCATTGTTTTAATTCTGTAGACCCTGAGAAGCAGCACCCACTTAAGGAAATTGGTGTGCTTTATAGCTAACCTCTTTCTCTCTGTAAAACAATCTTTAGCCCTTAAATCCAAATGTGTTTGGTATTTACCCACTGCCTTAATTTATTTCAAGTAATACACCACAGGTTTGCATACTCATGGTTTGATTCACTTGGTTAAAGCAAAGTAAAAACAGTTGTTAGTGTAAAAATGTTGAATTTTAAACTTTATCCTTTGCATTTCCTGCATCCCTGCATTATTTGTTTTAAATCTAACACATTTCTTTTTGTTGTCTTTTTATCTTTTTTAGAAATGATGGAGGAGAGCAGTGGCCCTGCTGCTGCAGAGGAGATCTCACGCTTAGAGGAATTCATTCCAACCAGACTCACTTGCCTCACTCTGCTCCAAGTCTCAGTCACTGTCTCAATGGCAGAGTTCAACCTCCTTCACACACTAATGCCTGTCATCATGGGACGTAAGGTATTGCCAGCAGATGTACAATGCTCCAGTTAACATCCCTCTATTTACATTCTTACTTTCCTTGAGAAATGTTTTATTTGTCAGGTCATTCATATGTTATGTGTCGTTGGTTTGCATTATATTAAGCTGTGACAATCTTTAATACAAGTCAAACAAGATTATTCAATGCAAACAAGCGGGTCAGACACAGTCTGTAAATGCAACGCACCCCCACTGTACAGTAGATGCCGAAACTATTGACAAGTCATTTGCTGCATGTTTAGACAATAGGCAGCAGTTTGCTAGGTAGTTTTGATTTGATTGCTAAAGATGTTTAGATATCGTATTTATATCAGAATGTGCTAAATAGTTATGTTTTGATTGCTCTCATTAAAATTACAAATTTAGATCTAAGGACACTTCACAAAGAGTCAAGAGAGATACAGTGGGGTCTAAAAGTCTGAGAACACATTGAAAACCTGTTATTTTTTTTCATTTTTTCATGTAAACCTGGAAAGTTAGAAAGGTTGAGGATTTAGAAACATGTAAAAACACTGTAAGTTATGACATGTAGAATGAAAAGACTGCACTATTTCTAAGTTAGCAATCAAATGAAGCAGGTTACTAGTTGTGTCATTTCATTAAAGCAAAGAATGCAAGACTCCAGTCAACCAAAAGTTCACTGGAGTCAAAAGCCTATTGTTTAATTGTGGTCTCATAGAATGAGTAGTGTCTCCAAACTGCTTCTCAGGAAGAGAAACAAGGTCAAACTCTTGAGATGGACTAAGGCGTACCAGCATTTCACAGTGGATGACTAGAAAAAGCCTAATTTTCTCATGAATCCAAATTGGAGATTTGTGGTGGTAATGGGAGGGTGTATGTAAGAAGACCAGCAGGTAAGAGAATGATCCAGCAGTGTATCAAACTGTGAAATACGGTGGTGGAATGTGTGAGGCTGTTTTACTACTCTGAAGTTGGACCCCTCCACTGAATCGACTCTGCCCTGACCAAGAAAAAGTAGCACTCATTCCTCAGAGACATACTACACCTTCTGTATTGCATCTGTATGGAGAAGGATTCATACTGCAGATGGATAATGAGTCCAAATATATCTTAATGCTTTGCAGAATTACATAAAAAAAGACCAAGGAGTGCTGAGTTTAATGGTTTTTCTTCTTCAGTCATTTGGCCTCAACATCACCAAAATCTTATGGCAGCACTTCGAAGACGGTGCTAGAGTAACAGAGGTTTCCAGGCTTTGCTCAAACTTGTCAGTCTAGCTCAAGTGCTGCTGTCATTAAAGCAAAAAGAAGACAGACCAAAGATGCTCTGAAATTCATGTGCATTTCCATTTCAAAATGTTCAGCTAGTATCATTTTTGTAATGACAGATTAGAAGTAGATGTATCTTAACTGGTGATTTCACTTCTCATAAGAGGGAGACTGATATGGACATTTTGGCTTAGACTGCTACAAGAGTGATATTTGTGATTTGTACTTTCACTTTTATTACCTTTCCAACTTTTTATATTTTTCAATCCTCCAGGCTTCTCCAGGACCAGTATCTGTGCCAGTGTTTCAGCCGGTGCACCCGCTACCATCTGTGCAATTCCAGGTGGAGAGGGTGAATGTTGAGCACTCTGTACCCATGTATGCTCCAGAGCTGGTCACTACTGTCAGCAGTCTCAGCCAGCCTTCTGACAACTTGCTACATCATTGCTATGCACACCTCTACCTTAAGGTGAGCACAACAGTATGTTATTGTGTAGTACTGAATCAGATCAAACAGCGTCCCATTCCATTCCATTTGTCTATTTCATAGTTTGTAGATTCGTATCTTTATCATTTTTCATTTTAGCACAAAATATACATCTCCTAGTTTGTACAGTGTGGTTTTCATGAGCTATAGCGCCCCAGTAGGTCAACGGCATTGCCACACTCTTAACTTTGCTCTGAAATGACCCCTGTGACCTTTTTAATAACCTTGATGACCCCTTTTAACTGGTCATAAAAATCTCAGCACTGAGCTTTGTGATGAGCACCAGTCCGTCTCTGGTCTTCTTCGTGGTTTCCATCTACCAAACTGATGGGATGCTACAGGCTTGAATTGTGCAACTGTGATGATGAAAGTTACAGTTGCCAGTAACATCAAATTACAACTAAATCTTTTAGTTCTTCAGGGTACAAGTTTTAAACCACTTGACAAGATTCCTTGTCACCCTTTCTTTTGTCAGATTGGCTAATATGAAAAGGCCTAATTAAATAAGTAAGTAATTAAAGTTTGTGTTCGAAAAAGAATCATGGTAGTTCCTAAATTTAATGTGGCGACAATCAGGTGACAGCTTTGAACCTTCTTGCTCATTTTCAGAAAACCTATTCCTACAAACTCTTTACAAATTCTTTAATATTCCTCTAATATTAGTATTTGTTCTTGACAAAGCAATGGCAGTTAGAAATAAGCATTTTTTTTCTAAATTCTGAATGTGTCTTGATTACCTGCACACTATGTGATCATTTATTCATGTAAGTACAAGTAAAACTTAAGCCATAATGACTACAGTGAAATACATTTGTTCTGCACTTTGCTTTGCAATTTTACAGATAAATGGACTACAGATAAAGAGGTTGTAACCTCTGTATTTATAAGTTACTTCGCAGACCCAGGTGTTCTGAGTACATATAGAACTTTGGCAGCTTTGGCAAATCCAGCTAATCAACCTTAGGAAGCCTGGATAACAGATCTGGAGTGATTTGTGGTGGTCCAATCTGGCCTGGTATGGCCTGAGTGTGTTTTTTAAGGCAGGATGTTTACTGGACGTCATGCTGGTAGTCCTTATCACAGGGTCACTGCAGGGTTAACAGCCAACTGGTCAGTGGCCAAGGATCATTGTGACCAATCAGCCAATCAGCATCTGTATCTGCCAAAGTTCTAATTCTACCTCTGGATTTTGGCAGTGGGATCATGACAGGGTGGAGGTCATTTTGGCCACAATTCACCTAGTTCAGGAAGTGATTTGAAAAGGGTATAAACTAAGGCTTATCTTAATCTGTGTTTTATTGATGCTGGCTGTCAGAGCTTGGGTATCTGTCTTGAGAATAGTGGTTAGTCATTGTCTCACTTTTCCATGATTGTTGACAAGAGCTCAACAAGAAGGCCACAGAAGTAAACAGACGAGTGGCAACTGAAAACTTGGGCTATTTGAGTAACTAGTTGCTTCTGAATAGAAAACTCCCGAATGGAGAACAGAAATCTAGTCTCCCATAGGAAGCTGCAGTGAATCAGTGTGGTGTGTGCGCTTGTATTTCATAGTGGGGTTTTATTATGTCTACATCTGTATCTAGCAATCATACAATTCAACTTGATATATTACTCCGGTGTGTAATATTACATCCTCAGGCCAGTTGTCCTATTATAAATGAATTATTGTTGTTTTATCCAAAGTTTTGTCTGTCTGCTCTGGGCCATCTGCACAGCAAAGTGGTTTAGTACACCTTCACTTGCAGGAGTCCAGCTCTGTGCATATACAGCAGCTGCATGTTGGACAGCTGGGCCCAGCCATCATCCTGTACGTCCAATATTAAACAGGACTTTACCACCATGTGTGTTATTAACAGTATGTAAACACTGAGGTTGCTGTTCATTATATGTGCTACCATGAGCTTAGATAATGATGGTATGATAATATGACCTTATAGTAATCAAGAGAGATACCGGTAATTGCTAGTGTTTCTTTGTTGCTGCCTTCTCTGCACTTTTTTATTGTTACTGTATGTATATACACTCAGTCTGTACATGTACTGTCGTACACATATTTGTGCTACTGAACTATGCAAACTGCTAACCAACTATTTAACCAAAGAATGTTGAAGACTCAGTATTATGTATCTTTATGAACTCACACTGCACTAGTCATGTCATTCCTTGCAGTATTGTTGCAGCTGTCTGTAGTTGTCCAATGTACAGATTCCATACATGATTTTTTTCCCTCAGTGGTTCCACATATGATAAGATGAGTTTGTGTTTCTTTTATCTTAAGAAAAGCTAAGAGTGCAAATGTTATGACAGGTTGGCCGAAGACAAATGAGATCCAATCAGTTTACTAGCGGTAAAGATGAGAGACCAATGAATGCTGTATTTTTTCTTTTTTTTAAATTTGTGACTCATCGCTCTCTCTCTCTCTCTCTCTCTCTCTCTCTCTCTCTCTCTCTCTCTCTCTGTCTCTCTCTCTCTCTTTGTCTCTCTCTCTCTGTCTCTCTCTCTCTATCTTTCTGTCTTTCTGTGCAGGTGTTTGGGTTCCAGGCAGGCTTGACATGCCGGGACAATATGGGCAGTTTTCTGCCTCTCATCCCCATCATCCCTTCTTTCAGCACTGCACTCTATGGAAAGCTGATTCAGATGCCTGCAGTCTGGTGAGTTTGTAGTACTTGCATTTCTTCTGTGATGGAAATTTTAGCTGGAAAATCACCAAAAGTTCAGTTTACATGAAGAGTGTTAAAAATGCCTATTTCATCCAGAAATGAAGACAGAGACACAACAAAATACATTATCCTTATCCTCCAAAGGAAACAGTCTTGGTGTATTTGATTCAAGTAAAAACATCATTGAGCTTGAATTGTGTCCAAAGGAGTGTTCCATAAATTTTTTCACTATACATTAATTGCTTGTAGGTATGCTGTTCAGAAAAGGGCCACAAACATTAATATAGTACCATCCAGGTGGGGTTTTGTGCAGGTTAACTTGATAAAGGTAATTATTTGCAATATAAGTTGGTTATGGTCAACACCTTATTCAAAGCAGGTGCTCTTAATGGAATGTACTAATCTTTTTTACTACTGTGTGATGGCTGAAGGCTGTAATATTTTCCCCTCTTTAAAGTGTCTGTGATTAAGGTGACACCCAATGAAGTTAAGTCCAATAATTTCACACCTATGTATTTTATGTTGCATGTATTGCGCATTGTCTTTGATTACACAAATATGTATGGACGATGTTCCAGCGCAACCTGTCCTGTGGATATAAATATTGGTAACAATCACATCAGTTTAGCTCATTTAATATGTGTGCCAAAGTCAGGGAGGCAAACATACATGAATAGCTTTTTGTTTTAAGATTAGTACCTCCTGTGTGTGTATTTACAGGGGTTTTCCAGATTATTACTCAGGACACAGTGATTAGGTTAATTAGAAAAAAAGGCATTGCCTCTCTGCAATATTTATTGTGTTATGAAAAAACTTCTCAGTAAATATAGCATGGGCACACCCTACCAACTGCAAGATGGAGTCTGTGACTAAAGCACACAAACTGTTGTTCATGGTGGCAGCCTTCACCATGTTCGCTGCATTGTCTGTTGTTACATAGACTTGATGTTTCTCATCTAGGCCCAATGATTCTCTCAGTCCCGTTGCTATGTTCTCACTTGGATGATCATCTGGGACAAAAGCCATTTGCAAACAGTTTCTTTTCAGTTGGAAGTCCTCATTAATAAAGTGGATGATGAGACTTTTGTAGCGCTCTGTTGTCCAGCTGGACCACAAGTCCGTTGTAGCTGCATTATATTCCACTGGTGACAGCTCTGTTTCAACTTGTGCCTTGCATTTTTCTTACAGTTCTGGGATGGCAACCTGAGAAAAATTGGCATAACTTGGTGTTCCATATGGTTTGTCAAGTGATCAGATCATATTTTTAAAACCCTCTTTAGTAGTGTGTTAATTGGTACCATGTCTTTTTTTTAGGTGAGAAGTTATTGCATCAGGGATTTCTCTCTGCCATTTGGGTAGCATTTGGTGTAACACTGGCAAAGGCATCTGAAATAGTTTTTTTGCTTTGGGTTTTAGATCCCTCATCATTTAGACCTTTGTGTTACAGATTTAAATTGTCAAACCCATTAGTTGTGTTGCCTAGTGGTAACAGGCAACAAAGTACCTGTGTTTGGTCAACATCATCCTTCGTGTAGCTGAAACATTTCCATTACAACAACTGTTTTTCTTGTGTTCCTCACTCATTATACTGCACATGCAGAGACTGTATGCCAAAACACTATGTTTTTTAAACACAGTTACAGAGTAAAAAATCTGTGTATCCAAGCACCCTTACATCATAGTAAATTGTGATATATTAAATGGGCTTCTCTTGTCGATTAATCAATTTTACTCCATCAACCAAGCATGCCAGAAACTTGTTTCGGTGTTCTGGGGGAAGATGACGGACATAAGCTACTCATTTAGTCTTTATAAGGCTCTAACTACTGACCTCATCAAGCCCATTTAATGAAAATCTACATTTACATATGTAACAAACATGCCAGGAAAGATGAGGATTCCAATGATAAACAGAAAACCAAGCCTCATAATGGTAAATGCTACCCACAAAGATTCACTGTCAACCTACTGTAAGAGCATTCTTTCTTTAACACTGTTTCTTGAAGCTTTTTTCTTGTCCCGTCTCCTTACAACCCCACAAAACTCTCATTTTACACAATTCCCCACCATCCTCTCTTTCTTTTTGCCCAATCTTGTGCCCTGTAATCTATTCTTCTCTGCATTTACCCTGTTTCTCCTCCCTCCCTTTTCTCTACAAATCGCTACCCACAGTCTCCAAATGGGGTGCTTGTTTGTGCAGTTCCTCTCCCTTTGTATTTCACGTTATTCTCTTCCATTCTTTTGGTGCTTTGATAGCTTTTATAGCTTCAACATTTATTGTTCATCTCTACTAGTCTAACCATTTACATTCTCTATTCATCCAACTGGTCCACTTCCAAACTCTAGACATTATTCCTCTCCATTCCCTCTTTGTCCTCTCTTCAACTTCTAAAGTCTCCCCACCCCTCTACGAGACATCTTCAATGAGTCATCCTCTGGTCAAAAAACTGAACAGGGATATAGCAATATGTTTTTTTCATGTCCTTAGACAGCACTGTCTTTTTCCTCTTCTTCTGTTACAAACTGGAGAAAATGCTGCAGGCGGTTGTGTTGATGACTGTTATTCTGTTTTTCCCCAACTGACGGCTGAAGAAGTGGCTCATCCATCACTTTAAATACCCTCTGATGCACTGACTGCAAGAGGCTTCAGTCCACTTCATGAAGTGAAGTGGACTGAAGCCTCCTACATATAATGTATTATATGAAGTATAATACATTATGCTTTATATAATGTATGAAGTATAATGTATTATACTTCATACATTATATGAAGTATAATGTATGGGCCTAGCATTGCACATACAGTATACATTCAGTACACACACACGCATGCACACGCACACACACACACACACACACACACACACACACACACACACACACACACACACAGTGCCCCTCTCTCACACCTTGCAGTCAAAGTGGCTGTTAAAGCAGGAAACCTGTGCAAAAGCACTAGCTTGGGAATCGATTTACCCCCATTAGTTTAGATTTAAACATGTCAAAGAGTTGCAGATGGTTTTGACTTATCCTGACTCCTTCTCCAGGCAAACATTGTATCTACTGTACAATGGTTAGCTGGCCACAAAGGAAACCACAAGGCTTTCACTCACAGTGATGTGTGAGTATGTCTTTAGAGAGAACCTGATTCCCTGTGCTCTCTGCTCCTAATAAGAGACTGTGAGTTGTTTGTTTGATCTTCGCCCGCTCCCCATCCCACCCCCTGCCTTGCTACACTGCCTGCCTCAAATAGTGGATTCAGATGTCAGACGGATGTTATTTTTCTTTCTGACAATCACTAGATGTTTCTCATCTCCCAAAAGCCTTCCAAATCAATGCCCTCCTGTGGCTTTTCTTTCAGCCTGAACCAATCCTTAAGAATAACACTAACAGCCTCTTACAGAGTCTCCATACCATGTTAAGAAAGTTCTCTGTTATTCTATGTTGTAAGCATGGCTTTGAAGGAGAACAGTATGTACGTGTCCAGTCACAGTATGCACCAGGAGGTCTTATCTTGTTGTGATTTCAATAGATGTTGGAGTACATGACGATATTGTGCTCATACCTCAAAATAGGTGAACGCGTAATACCCCAGATACTGCCCTGGAAAGGCTTACTTCCACTCCATCTCATTTTCCTCATTCCCACTTTAAATTTAGCTTGATGTTTCCGACACTTGTTCAGGTTAAAAGCACTTCTCACATTTTCTAACTGTTGTCTGTTTATTTCTCTGTCAATCTCTTTCCTGTAGCTAATAATCAGCTGGGGTTTATTGTGCAGTTTTATGAGTTCTGTCATTTCAGACTTGAAGTGACTCATATTTGACCCTCTCTGTCTTTGCAAGAGGAAAGACAGCCTGCCTCCTGACCTGTGTGTCGCTACAGTCAAAGTCTAATAAACACGAACTGACAGTTAGCTCCTGAAAGAATGATGATGAGCAGGTTTGACAAAGTACAGACAGTGGTTAGAAGAAATAGAAGAAAGATATGGAGGGGGATGTTTGACAGCTAGCATTCATGATAAGTGAATAGCTATAAAATAATATGCTTCCTATTCCACTGTTTTCTATAGCTGCCACAGTTATGCTCAGTTATACTTGTCTATGGATGGAAAAATAGAAATGGATCTTATTTTAAGTTGACATTTATTCTCAGTGTGTTTGGGGTATAGGATTTCCATTTAGAACTCAGTCCATTTGTAACAACACAAATGTATTACAGATTGCAGGTGATACAAAGTTTGCATGATAGACTTACAGTCAGAAGCTTCCTTTTGTAACGAGAAAAGCTGAACTCAAGAGTGACACACTGTGTCACCGGAGCAGCCAAAAGATGGACTCCACCAGGTGGTAGCATTTAATTTGACTGTATTGATGTTTGTTTTGGGACTTCTCCACGTTGCTGATGTACCTCTAACAACATCCTTTTCCAAGATGTTCTGTTCTCTGAGTAGACACTGAGCAGAGCCATACAAGCTTTTGAAGTTTTAACGAAATATGAAAGAAAGTGGGAAGCACTAGACCTTGCAGAGAGACATAGAGACAGTAAGACACTTCGACACTTAGACTCACACACACACACACACACACACACACACACACACACACACACACACACGTGTCAATGGGCAGGCTGCTCAGGCATATGCGTGTATTGCTGCCAGGTAATCATGGGGGATTTGACAAACACTGGGCGTCTGTGAAGACCCAGCACCTCTGCTGATGAGCTGGCCCATGAGTGCCTAGCTCATGTTTCGTTCAGTCTCACCACAAAGGCTTCCACTCCTCACAGTGGGTAGCAAGGGGCTTTCACTGGGGAAAGTACACTGCCCTGACATCTTCTCCCTGTCTGCCTTGGCTTTTTATTGGGCATTTGGTTACCTTTGGGTGTGTTCAGTTAGTTCATGTCTTTGTCTCCTCTGTTTGAGGTAAAATGAATTTTTAAGGAAGTATAATTGCTCCACAGCCGTTGCAGACTGTGAACCCATAGTTTCCCATATTCAATTTTTAAAAGAAATATAAAGATTAGCCACAAAGAGAGCAGCCAAATCTCTTAGGTGAAACTGGGCAAGAAATATTCATTTTGGAGTAGTCTAAGGTGGCTGGTCCAGCCTTCTCTACCAGCATTCCCTCACATGCCCTCATATTGGCACTACCGCTCCAGTTGTACAGGGTTCATACAGCCATGGTGAAACCTGGAAAGGCCATGGAATTTTAAAAGCTCATTTTCTAATCTTGGAAAATTCATGAAGTTAAGTAAAATCATTGAAAATTTTAGGAAAGTCACGGCATTCAGTGTTTCCTTTAGGTTGGCTGCTTCAGGGAGTGAGCTGGGGCTGTAGAGTGGGAGGGATGGCACTTTTCCCTATTGGCTGCTCTCATTGTTTCTTTGTTTATACCATTTGTCAGAGTGTATTTTTCAGCTGCCAGTGCATTGTTTTTATTAATTTTGATTGGTTCTCTGTGGCTGTTGCCTTGAATTAGGTAACATTTAATCTGTCCATTTTTGGATAGAATAACACTTGCTAGGAAGCCTTTGCTGGAACACATTATCATCACCTTGAGTTACATTATTTGCACTTTACCTGTCATTTCTCTTCTTCACTCCACTCTGTATGCATTGTGTGTCTCCTTTCCCTTGTTTGGTAATGTTCAATATACAAGCAAATGCCTTTATTTACAGATGGATGGAAACTTCACCACAGTCATGGAGTACAGGCAAATTTCATCAGTTGTTTGTTGCCCAGTTTTATTGAATATGTGCATGAAGCATTACTGGGACAAAAACTGCATCAGTAATAATGCATGACTAGAAGAGGGAAGAGGTTGGCCAGCCAAGTGTGTTGATGGTTCTGTGTAATATTTGGTTAAAAGATGTATGAACTACTATGGACATATTCTGTAGGTTACATTATACACGTGTTTTTTTTAAAACTAGACATTTACATGATTTAGCTGCCAACATATTTAAACATCTCAATAGTCGGTAGACCTACTCGCTAATTTGTTTTTCCAACTTCCTGTCACATAGTGCAATCTCTTGAAGTCCACAGCAAAAATTCTACATTTTTAACATACAAATTCTGGACTTGAACAAAACTGAAGTTTACGTAGTTTTCCCACACAGTTGAATGGACTTCCAGTTGACATGAGTATGTACGCTGAACTACATGGATATGAGGCATTAATGTTTGATCCAATAGTACCTCTCCTGGCAGCCATCTCTCTCTCTCTCTGTGATGCCAAGCTGAAATGAATACCTAGCCAGTCTGAATCTGTGAAATGCTTGGAAAGTGCCATTTTATGGCTCTCTAACAATAAATATAAATTTTGGTGTGTGCAAGCTTTGCCGAATACGCTTTGATATTAGCAATAAGAGGGAGACAGTTTTCACAAGTCTTGTTAAGGAACTGAAACACTTCCATCCTGAGAAGACTGTGTGTGATGCATGATTAATCTGAACATTTTTAAACTTCACTAAAAGACCAGCAAAGTCAGCAAATGGACCACGGTCTACCTCTGACCATAGTACCATGGGGTGCTACAGCTATGAAGCAAACAGTTAATTTTAACACCAGCATCAATGACTTGAATGACTCTGACTACAGAAATATTTGGGCCAGTAAATGTGGTGAATGCAGACTCTTCACGTAGTTCATGTGGTGATGGTGGGACCCAATTTTGGATGATGTTCCTAGACACCAAGATTGCCAGTGGAACTACTAATTTCGCCTGCCTCAACATTGTTGGTGCCTGCCGCACCTTACTTAATATCTTTTCTTGTTAGAGAGACAATCTGGATATGTGGTGTTATTTGATGAGTCAATAACCTATGAATTACATTAGAAACAGATGGACTTGCATATTTAATTTCAGAATGATGGAAAGGTATGTACCCTGTATGTTGGCTCTGACTTTTTTGGTCATGTCAATGCACTTGCCAATGGTATGTGGCACTGGTTAAAAATGGTCATAAAAATTATATTATTGGTCCTTGAAAAGTCATGGAAAACTTTGGAAATTTTGTCTGTGCAGAAACCCTGGTTTTAATGTTTTAACCTCCTTGGACTGGTTAAAAATTACCTCAGGCGTTGTAATTCAATTCTTGTTATGTCTCTGTGAATTAACTTTAGAGCTTGGAAGCTGCACAGCAAACTGAAATGTGTCCAGTGGTTGTCCTAATGTTAATAAGGCTGATCCTCCAGCCAACCTGTGATATTGTGTTTAGGCCAAACTATGGCTAATATGTAACTGCAAGTGGGTGCTATCCTTTGGGTAAACATTAAGCTTAGGTCCACTTGATCACTGTCACTAAATCTTAGGTTGGGTGGGGGATGGAGGTGGAATCTTACAGTAGGTGCCAATTGAGACACTGAGATAGTGTTGCTTTAAGAATAGCATCATGCAAACTCTGACCACCTGTAGAACGACATGCTCAAAGGGGCCTTTTCTAATTTTGAAAATCATGCTGCAGTGTTGTAGCTAGAGTATAAAATAAGAATACTGGTCAGTAGTACATTAGGGTGTGTAATTTTTGTGTTCTGCTTATTTCTTTTTGCAGTTTGCTCACAAAAATATCTGTAGCTGGATTAAAACGAGACGGAGGGGTGCTAGAGGAAAGTCTAGGTAAAAACCGAAAATTGTAAAGAAGTGGATGGAAATGAACCAGTTGGCTGAATAACACTGTTTACTAGGCCCTGGTGTCAAACATGGATACTAAGCTATTCTTGTAAATGGGTCAATGTGCTAAATCACAGAACCTGAAGAAAAAAATGTATAAATGTCCAAATAACGCATGTCTCATCCATAGCTAATAATCAGTGAATCAGTGCAAATTACAGCGTATTTTCCATTCAGGCCTTCTAGGTTCCACATTACACTTGAAGAAGTTGCCTGATGGAAGGGGATTAGCTCTCAAACTGGATGTTATTTCACAAATCCAGCTCTCAGGTACACACCTTAAAGATTTTAGGTGAACTCGGAGAGATCTTCCACCTTCAACACATGAATTTGAAGACAGGTTGCTGGTGTGACAAATTGCATAATTCTGTAGCGTAATAGTGAGTAAAAACAAATTTTGAGTGTAGGGGAACTTCTAATTTCTGCTATCACTGAATAAAACAAACTGTCTACTTATGTTTTGAGAATAACCTGTACAAAATGCATATAAAACACATTAAAAATATATTTGATAATACTGTGTCACTCAGGTCTGAAGACCAACTGGCATTAAATAGATCAAAGGCAATTACTTGTGTAAAACTTGGTAATGCAAAGAAAAAAACTTTACCTTTCATTTTAAACATACATTGCCAAAAAACAGAAAATCTAATATAAAATTATTGTAAGTTATTTTAAATAGGAAACAAAGATTACTGATAATTTTGGAAGTCTCTTGTTTTTCTGTGTGCTAATGTAAACTAACCAAGCTGTCATTTGATAAGCAAAAAGTTAAAATCTTCTGAAATGCACTTTTGCTCCCAGCGAATTAGTGTGCAGCTGAGGGGCGTCAGGTTGTACAAATCCCCACTGAAAGGCAAAGTATAACCCCCACCCCCACCCCACAAAGTTCATAGGGAGTCTGCAATGAGTCTCAGTTGGTGTGGCTGTTAAACCTGTTATTCAAGATAAAATCAGTGCCTGCAAAAAAAATAACCAAAAAAATGGAGCGGGAGTAGGAAGGGGATGTTGGAAGTGCCACCTGCATCGATCTCCCCCAAACCTAACCTCACTCTCACTCAGACACATGAGCACACGTGCACACACACTTGTGCTCACACCATATAATATTCCTTATGCAGGGCCACCTGACGGCAGCAACATATGGAGACAGGCCAAAGCCGGGGCCCACCAACTAACCAACAAACCAGCAGCAGCTTAGTGTGGTTCGTCGCATTGCAGGCCATAATTCAGGCCCACGCCAGCTTTTATGTGGCATTTTTAGCAGCCCCTGTTTCTCGCTCAGCTATTTCTGAGGGGATAATTTCTTAAAGCATGTGGCGTTACAGGTGCATGTTATACAGCCACAAAAAGCAGTTTTTTCTTTGCAAATGTTTCAGAATAGAAAAGAATGTTGGTTTTCCCTTGATATCTAATTATTGGTCTCACTGTATGATATTGTCAATAGTTAGTTCAGTTTTTAGCACTACCTGTAAGATTTTTTATGTGAAGTTGAGAAGTCCATTACTATGTCTGGACCAGTAGTCTAGACTCTAGATTAGCTCATGTTGTGATTTATGAAGGCTGCTTGAGGCATCTGAAGCACGAGGCTTCTGGTGTGATTGTAATGCCTCATTACTCCTGTTCATAGTTAGTCATAGCAAGCTGCTCCTGGTCTATGTCTCCAAGTGCAGCCAAGAACAGGAGGACAAATGCTTTCTGTGTCCTGAGAAGAGATCCAAGTCAAATTTAGCAAATGTACATGAACAGCATTCAGTGGTGAGAACATTGACTGTGGCTGTTACATTTGTCTACTAGCCATTTTGGCAGCCAATATCATTAACAAGTTGAACTGGAATAATCATTTTGGCTGAGGAGAACTGATTTGGGAGTGGCTGTTGGGTGAAAAAGTCAAATTTCTGTGCTCCGAGTATACATTTATATGACGAATGACAGTGAATTTGTGAATGATGTCATACACGCAGCTACTGTGTCAACCACTGTGCTTCTCAACCAAACTGAAGTGTTGATTTTATAATGAAGTAATCAATATAAAGGCCTCGCTTAAGGCCTTACTTATCAAGGTCTCTGTATAGACAGGCTAAAGTTGCACAGAGCTGTTTCTGTATGGTGAAGGATAATTGAATGACCTCAAATCAGCGTGTGGTTGCTGTGGTCATGCTCAGCTTTGAGTTGTGGTTCAGAAGCCATGAGAGCAGCAGAGAATTCATTTAGTTGAGCAAGGCAACACATGCTGTCTAGGCCCTTCCTTGTTCTTGAAGAAACATGGTAATGTTTTCAGAGAGAAAAAAGTTTTCACATGATGGAGCTGAAGGGATGTAGGTACAAACTGCAACAAGTAGGCTTTATGTATTAACAGGTGTGTATTAAAAGCCTGGAATGGCCTATGATGTAATAATGTTCCACTTTTCACACTGAAGTATCGGCGTGTAAAGGATTGTGAGCTGCAAGGTAAAACATCATATTTCATGTGGCACAGTCCATAAAATATTTTGGCCAACTTTGTGGTAAGGATTTTTTTCCTCCCCTGCATCTGGTGTCAGACAGTTTTATTTGGTTTTATGGCTGACAGAGATCAATGGATGTATTGAGGAGCGTTGCATTAAGGAAATGGCATCAGCGAATGTGAGGCTTGTGCTCTCAGTGATTGACGTCCCCATTCTGATGGAAGCTTCCATGCCTTTTCTTGAGCATTCAAGCTGGTCAGTGCTAGACAAACCATAGACACTTTACTGTAGAACCTTTGTACTTGCCCTTGTGATTGCAAGTGGCATTTGGTAGCTTAAATCAACATGGGTTTAAATTCAGCCCTAAAGTGTATGCTATATGTTGTAATTCTTTCAAGAGGCTATATTCTTGCAGTCCAAGAATATCTATATAATTTAAACTTAACCATGAGATGTATGTGGATGTATAGACCGGAGCCAGGATAGTGGATTCAGGAGCAGCTGTAGATGTTTTCATTTGACTGAAAGACTCTATTAATTCCTGAATTAGTCATCTGAGGAACTAAGGCTTGAGGGAGGGAAAACAGTGGGAAATAGGGAAGGATAGATGGATTATCAGCTCTGAGTGGATTATCATCTACTGTGGTGTGCATTCCACTGTCTTCTCCTCCCCACCAGGCCTCAATACTGCTCCACTGCTTCCTAGAAACAAGCCCATCTAATTTTCACTTCTTAAGGAGAAATCTAAATTTGGTAATGAGGTACAGGAAGTATTGGTGTCACCACAATAAAAAATAAATCTAAGCTTTATTTAACCAGGCAGCTTGGGTGGGAAAAAAACCTTAGTGGAATCCTTATTCTTATTTTCAGTGACCATCTGTGTGAAGGTCAAAGGCCTTGGGAGAAAAATACCGAAGACGACTAACTTGGATCAGAATAAAGGACAGCCGGTGCTTCCGTTGGCTGCAGCAGTTGTTGTTATGATAACGGGGTCTATAAAAGCCTGAAGCAAAATCTGTATGGTATAAATGTGATATTAGGTCTGCGTCTGTGGATAGAGGTCTCCTATCTCTGTGTGTCCTTAAAAGGAACCGCATGTCCTCCACAGCTGGACATGTTGGACACAGGCAGGAAGCTACATGCACACACTGACACACCATCATGCACTCACACACACACGCACACACAGGCCTCTTGATGTGTTTTCCTTTAACGCCTGATGAACCACGTCATTGCCATTTTCTCGCCTTGCGGTCTGCAGCTGTCTGCGCAACTTGATTAAAACATTTCTTTTAGTAATCCCTGTGTAATGAAGCCCTCTCCTGAGAATGGATCTCAGTGTGTGTGTATTCATGTGTGCTTGTGTGAGGTTGTGCGCATACGTGTATGTTTTGGGTCAGGGGTGCTCCAGATGGGAGGAAGGGGAGGGCCGTGTGTCTGTGTGTGTGAGAGGAAAAGAGAGAGAGTGGAGTGTTTCTTTCTATGAAGAGTTTCGGCTGTTCAGGACCAATGATTGAGAAATGCACACATGGAACACCTTTGACCCAAGGGAACCACAAAACTCTGAGCTGTGGCCACAAATACAGTCCATGCCTCCTCCTAACTCATTCCCAGATCCAGACTTTAAAGAGTCTGGTTCGAGAATGGATGTCATTACAGATTATAGTGAAATGACAAAATAAAATTGGAATCATTTAATTACACCAGGAGAATGACAGTGAAAGACTGACAGAAGACTACACTGACATGAGGAAAAACTGCTAGCAGGGTGCAAAGGGAAGTAAAGGTAATACAATACCTGGAGGTAAAAAATAAATGTAATATAACCCTCCCAGTGCACTGTGAGCCTAATTAGAACATATTTTGTCGATAAAAAATAGCTGCCCGTAACGGATTCTTTTGCAGAGCAAGAAATGACGTGGAATTAATGCCACTCACAAATGTTTATTTGATAGAGCGATTACTTCAATATAATAAAATCATTTTTATTGATCACTTATCCTATTTATCTGTTCAAATGCAGTCCTCAAAGCCCAGTCTGATTCAGTGAAACAATGACACAGACTACATACAGTCAATGAGAAATGACTTGAAAAAACCTTATAAGAAACTGCAAAGAAAGACATAATGAATGAATTAGAGGCACCATTTAGTCCCCATCAGTTACTTAGTTAGGTGGATGAGCTTTTCTGTGATATTTCTTTTGTCTCCAAATGCTAGCCATTTAACCCAATTGACCTCCAGGTGGTAAAAATGACAAGTTTTACCCTCCCCCTAGTTGGCCACTTAGGTGTTTTTGTTCAGTGTGAAGTGCTTGCATGATTTATAATCTTCATTTGGAGGCTTTGCAAGACAGTGTAGTGAGTCTTTTGTAGTAACATAAAAGAGGGGACTTGAGAGCAGCCCATAACTCACTCTGGTTATTTTCAAGAGGGGTCAGTGACCTTGGCTTGAAGAGATTGAGAATTCTGCAATACTTCAGATCAATCTGCACCACAAAGGGGAAAAAAAAGACGAAAGGTACAAGCTGTCAGTCTTCCCTTCCCTCCATTTTCCATCTGACTCCCTCCAAAGAAGCTCTGAAAATTGGAAAACAATAGCATTTGGGGATTTTGTCAACTGATTGAGTTGGGGAATGTTTGTATTGGTGAATTGAGGCAGGGTGTGACAGTGAGTGATCTGGGGAAACTTTAGATAACTTATCACTGGTCTCAGGACAGTGGCTATCTGTTGTATCTATCAGACAAATATGTCAGCCCATAATGGATTGCATTGCTGTTGCTGCGGACTTTGTAAATAGACTCAGATAAGTTGAAGTCAAGAGAAAGTCGCACATCGTGAGCTAATCGACTATGTTGTTGATTTATTTATTTTTTTACTGCCTTGAATCTAGTATTTAAGTCTTTCCTCTAACCTTTAACAGTTTATTGGCATAGCTTGTTCTAGTTCATGTGGAATTTCCCATTTTGCTCCAATTACAGACAAAATGCACCTGTGCCAGGGAATGTGTGTTTGTGTGAGCATGCCTCCCTCTGTCTCTGTGATCCATTGAGAGACCAGACACCTTGCTCCACATCTCCTGCTAACGTCCCAGTCCCCACAGCTGTCTGTGTTGTTGTATTTTGGAAAGAGTGAGGCAACTGATTTTTTGGTACTGTACAGGATATGAGTAATAACAAAAATGTACGTTCTGGAAACTGCAAGCTTGTATTCTGGGACACTGTGTAAACCATTAGGACCAGCTGCTCGTGGCAATATTCCTTCAATCACCGCAAGTTTCTGATCTAATATATAAAAAAAAAATGCCGACCACATTTGGCCATGCACATCAGGCATCATAGTTTCTAGTTCGCTTACTTCTCAGTTGTGTCCTTCATCAAAGCATCTTTGCTACTGCTAACGTGTCATAACTCATTACTGGACTTCTACAAGCGCACTGTCCTAATTGTAAAGACACTGAAAAACACACCCCAACCAGCCTTCTTTAATTAGGCTTCCTTTATTTTTGTCTCTAGAAGTACAAAGCTACAGCATACCAGTTACATACCCTGTTCCTGCTTCAGCTTGTACTGGAGCTTTTCCAAATTACTTTTTTTAATGAGACTCCCCATGTTAGGTATTATTTTACCTGGAGAATAACATATGACCTGCAAGTTTGCGGTCTCTATCCTTCTGTGGCATGCGGCTGCTGTTTTCTCCTCGTTCTTTCTTATGCTTTTTGCATGGTTTGCTCATGTTTTGTTCTCTTTTTGTCTCTTTCCCTTTTTGCTCAGTTTGCAGAAAAAGCATTCTTTCACTATTATAGGTGCTGAACAACGTTTACACACTCCAACAGTGTTTTCAGACGTCAGTATTGGCACCCAGTTTTATAATTGTTCCAGCTACAGGTTGTTAGAGCAGTAGGCCCCTTGTCAGCTGCAGCCTCATTACTGCTGCTGATCATGCTCGGGCTTACTAACCTGCTGTTATTAGTTTGTACATGTGTGTGTGCAGGTGTGTCTGAGCTTATGTGATGGCATACGCGTTGGCATGCAAGTATATGTGCATATTTGCAAACATTTTTTATTAGTTGCATTTTTGTGGTTGTGTGAGGTTGTTTATGTGCATTCATGTGCTTGTGCCTGTTAGCTAGAACCCCAGCTGTATTTGTCTAAATATAGTTGTGACCACAGACCAGACCAGACCAGGAAGCTGATTAGCCTAACAACCATTGACCTCAACAGATCTCAGCTATTATGATGTGGAATGAGTATGGTACAGGTATTGGGTTACCCGAAGACTGTTTTAAAGGGAGGTTTGGCTTACTATTCCATGACGTTATTATTGGTATTACGTATTGATACCTTATTCTTGTAATGGCGTAACCTGTCTTACCAGTAAATGGCACTGAGCCATGTTTGGTGCCAACAAAAGTGTTTTGTTAGTATCCTCTTTGAATTCTACTTACTTTGAGATTTCAGTTATTTGTTTAAATGACCAAAAATAGTTTTTTAATCTGCGCCTGCTTTATGTCTACATTTAAGCATGTCCACAGAGGAAACAGACTAGGCAAAGAGTGCCACAGCTCACATGGTACTCAGGACTCTGACTCACACCCTCTGCACAACACCATGCCCTGTTTTGCCTAATTCTGACAGGTACACTGGACAGAAAGACCTTGTGCCAGCCAGTCAACCAGTTACTTAGCCAGGCAGCCAGCATGTCCGCCAACTGGCCTGTCGTAGCACTGGTGTGGTTCTTTGTCACTCAGTCACAGCTCCAACAGGGGACAGGTCGGGAAATGAGGCCTAATGTTGTTGAAATACTCTAGAGGAAAGCATATTTCATTGGCTGAAATTGAAACACCTAATTTTTCATAGCTCCTGACTAATTTTGATTTCCTTTTAACATATTCCTGGTGGCCTGTGCGTTTTAATAAAAAAGTTATTGACTTAAAGGACCACTGTGAGGTCAGAGACAGCCTATTCAATGAAGCACTGAAGTTCAAGCCAAGGACCTGATTTCTTAAATTATGAGTCAGGACCTAAAATGGGTTCTGGGCCCACTTCTGGTGGGTCTCTACATTATAACAGCAGTGTGCTTTAATGAGTTTTGCTCCCCAGGCTACAGACTCTGTTGGTAATATGGATTCTGCACTCTAACAGTAAAATACATTTTGGTAGTCGCCCCATGCATACTCGTTTTATGTTATATATGTTTTGCATTATATGTTTTAATCTTGTCATTTGTTGCTCTGGTGAAGCTGCAGGTGTTATTTTTACCTCTTGGAAGCTTTTGTTTCCTTCATAGCCTGTGGTAACAGTGAAAAGCTGCCTGCCATAAAGCTGTTTACCATGTTGCAGCAAGAAACACTGACCGTGCCAGCTACTTAATGAAATCCGATGAGTGCCTGGCTGTCTTCACATCCAGCATTCCCAAAACACCCTAATGAGAGTTTCTGCTTCTCATTTAATTCCAAGATCCAAGTTGCTGTTTGCAAAGAATTGGGCATAATATAATAAAAACAGGTGCATAATTAAAGTTTTAGTGGACCACATGCACATGACAGCTCCCCTTAAACGCTATAAACACTCAAATAAGCCAACAAACTTTCATCCCTTGCCAGTCCTCTCATTGAAGTGGCTTTGCAGGCACATTTGCTCTGCATGTGGGGACATTGTTGTTGCCGGGTCCCCTTCACTTTCTTTTGTTCAGCTGCAGTATCTGACTAACCTACACACATGCATGCACAGACTCACAGAGCATGCATTTGAGCACACAGATTTTGAAAAAAACACGTGAAAATCGATTTGATTGATGTCTTGTTGTATAGCATGCAACAGTAGTGATTCCTTAATAGTAGAAAAGCATGACATTGCATGGTTCACCCTGGTGCCAAATGCACCACATGCGGCCAGAGAATTTTAAATGTATATGTGCGCTGTCAAGGTAAACTCATTGACCCTGTCAGGGTTGGACTTTCTTTCTCTCTCTCTGCCTTTGTTTTTCCTGTACTCTTACATCTCTCTTTATCAAACTCTCTCTTGCGTTCTGTCTCACAGTAGAGACAGCAGGCGGTTAAGAACTGGGCCTGCCTGTGTGCAGCTAACAGCTCATGTCACCCAGCCGAACCACCCAGGAGCAGAAGAAAGGGAAAGATAAAGAGACTCTGAGAGAAGGAGAGGGAGGGAAGCAGAGGAGTTAAACGATTGCAGAGCTGCTGAGCGGAGAGAGAGACCCCGTGACATATTCCACACTCTGAACTGGGACCAGACCAAAATGGATGTGTGATTAAATGAACTGTGATGCTCGTTCCTGACATGCTGCAGCCATCCCTGGAATTAGTCACAGTTCTATTTTCAACGAAAGCTCCACTCATAGGGCAGCGCCTCTTTGCTTCCATTACAATATGTAGTCAAGTTAGCCTATGTGCATGCACACACACCCAAAAACTAGATGTGTATCTAGGCAGGGGGCACTGCCAGTCCTTAACAACCCAGCCCAACAGCCTCCTAGAACACAAGGGAGGAAAACAGGAGTGCAACCAAAGAGGCTTGTTTTGCTGTGTTTAGTTCAGGCTCCCAAGGTGTTTTTCCAGTGAATAGAGGTTCCTGGGGATGCAGAGGGAGGGACAGGGATAGAGAGAGAAGTCAAGGATAAGGATCAGTAGTCCTGGCAATGATAAGTGCACCATCACCCTTTGCACTGTGTATAATGCCATTCCTTGTTTGGTGAGGGTAGATGTGCATTAAAACATCCCTCCTTCTGTTGTTAGTAATATGACGGATATTATGGTAAGAAATGAAGAGTCATACCTTCACAGCCTGGATAGGAAAAGGCCTCCAAGACCTGATTTATGGATTTGAATGGCAGTTTATATGCATCAGTCTGTCTATATGTGTGGCATCGAAGATCAACGAGAAGTGTGTTTGAATGTGTTTGGATATGAATAAGTGAGTAGACAGTGAGCAGCGGAGACAGAGGGGAATACTAGAAAGGATGAATTAAAGAACAAATGAAAAAAGCGATTTTGTATGTGTGTGTGTGTCTGTATGTGTATGTGTGTCAGATGATAAATGAGAGCATGGTCCACTGAGGTTCTGATGGACAGGGGCCTGGAGGACTGCATCGGACTGTGCTGTTACCTCATCCCCCTGAACGCTCAACTCATCAGCTTGTCATACGCACAGACTCACACAAACTCTCTCCCTCCACACTCTTGGAGACAGATGAAATGTTAAATGCGTAGAGATTCTTTTCAGGGTCAGGTTTCTGGGCTGTACATCTTTTCACATAAATCATCATCACAGTTTTGACGGAGGGGAGAGAAGGGTCGGCAAACTAAACCTACCTGCCAAGTAACTAAGGAAAGCTTGGCTCACACTTGGTACTTCTTCAATTTACTGTTGGAATGTAGTTCTACTTATTTGGCCCTTTGTGCTATCAATGAGCTGTTTTATATTGCGATGTGATATTGATGGATTTGTGGAAGTTGTGAACCATTTGTTTCCACCGGTGTCTATTTCATTCAGTGAATATTGGCGTTTATGTGCAGTTCTCTATTCCTTCATTTAATGTCGCTATACTCTGACTGTCTTTGTGCCTCTCTTACGCCATGTACTACCCTTAATCTAACCCTATGTTTCCTCTGTTCTCTTGCAGGAGCAAAAGGTCTTCAGTCCCTACCACAGAGTGCATTTTTGAACTTCCCCACTTCACTATACAGGCCACAAGGGCCCAGACGCTTCTGCTCCAAGCAATCTGTCAAAGCTGGACCCACAGCATGGTCAACGGAGCCCCACTGACACTCAGTGAAAGTCTGTTCAATGAGGTGTACAAAGCTCCAGGTAAGTTAACTGAGGTCACCTGTTTGTTGACAGCAAATCCATTGTCCACAGCACTCCAGTTTCATGACTTCCTGATATCTGACCAAGTTAATAATGTTGGTCTTTTCTGCTGATCTTTGAGTAGGTGCAGCATAGCGATTGTAGGGTGAAGCCTGTCTTACGACATGCTCAAATATTGTTAAAGGACCCTGCAGACCTTTCCACTGACACTGTGTAAAGACGAAAGGACCAGGTTTATCATGGAGGAGGAAGGGTGTGTGTTTGTAATTGCTCAGCGTGGCAATAGGTTCAGTATGTGTTTTTCAGTTTTTTTCATAATCTAGTTGTTACTCTAGGGTAGCAATTATAATTCTGCAATGGCAACCCAGTCACTTGGCACAATAAAAAACACTGCAAAGATTTATTCTATCCTTTAATGCCTCTATAGTCATAGAACAAAGAACAAACAGGCTCATCTGGTCTTTTTTAGACCATTGTATTAGATGTTAATGCATTCATTATTGTACTTGATTTATTGAAATCTCCTTTTTCTCATAAAGTACATTTGGTGCCCTTTGTTTGTTTAGTTCTGTATAAAATAAAGCTTATTTCTTAGTTCCAGTAAATTGTCAGGAGAGATATATGGCACTGGATAGAGCTAAAAGTGGTTTGAGTCTTATGAAAAGTTTTACAGTTATTTCTGAGAGCTCAGCCCATGTGCCAGACTATCATTTATGGAAAACAAGTCAACCTGATAGTAGCTAGTGAGCTATGGGCAAATTGGCTGCAGACCCAATGCCAGGGGTCCAAGCACATATCCAAAACTTGAGATCTCCAAATATACAAGTTCATGTGAGAAACGTAAAGATCAACTTGTCTTGTGCCCAGTGTGGGGTACTGGACCTGCAGCCGAGGGCAAATTAAGTCTGAAACGCTTCATGTCACCTAGATGCCTTAATGGTCAAATAATAAATTTTGCCCCTTGTTAAAGAAAGGGAGGGGAGCCTGAATTCAATAAAACAGTAGCGTTTCTCATGACGGTAGCATCTGGACAGTCCTCTGGAGGGCCTGGGATTTTCCAACTCATTAGGATCATGTTGTTTGGTATGCCGTCAACATTCTCCCTCAGCCAAGCCAGCCAAGCTACCTTTTTCACCGTTGTATAGCCGCCAAAATTTATGAAACTGGTCTCCCGTGGAGTGAAGTCAAATATTCCTCTCCCCTCATTCTGCCTTTCTCTTGGAACAGGGCTTGAATAGCGACATGGAGAAACATTTGCACATCTGGTCCATGTGCTGGCAGGTTAGAAAAAGAGCAGTGGGGGAAAAAGTTTGGACTTAGAAGGCAAACGAGTGAAGGGGAATAGGTGATGTGTTTTGTAAGTATATGTTTAGTGGGAAAAATACTCAGCAATAAATCCTATGATATAACCAAAGATGTCTAGTTCTGTATCTGCTTTTGAAATTGCGGTGACACTCTTAGGCCTTAAGGAACATGTTAGCTGTCCTAATCCCTCTGACTATATGCTGTGACAATTTAAGTGTGGAGGCAAAATGGAAAAACAGAAGGTGAAAGAAGAAATGAGGAGTAGAGTTAGGAGAGTGAATAAAATGTTGTATAAACAGTTGTGAACTTTATTTGTTGCAGTGCATCTGCCTTACAACGTGCAACCTTGTGGAATAGTTTCGGTTCCTGTGGGAAATGTGGTTGTGTCCACATTATAATGTCATGATGGGGCCATGCCAGTTGTTCGCTGCTGGTTACTTGTCTTCCCACTTGCATCTCAGTTCCTCTCTGCTCTGCTTCACTTCAGTGGTTTTTTTCCTTAACTAAGACAAACCTGATGTGATTTCTACAAAGACCTTAGTATCAGAAATATCTAAGAAAACACTACTCTACATGCTTTAAAGCTATGTATTGACAACAATGGGCACTGTACAGTTAAACTATGCCCAAACACTTATGTGGTCCTCTGTTTGGTAGAAAGAAAAACTTTTTGCAATGGTAGCAGTGGCAGCACTTTTCCTCCAGTGTGATTCTCCAGCTGACTGGCTGCAACCGTTTGTGGTAAAAGCGTCGGGTCTGTTATAGTGCTCACAAGACTCAGATCTAAATCTAGATTTAAATCCTGTGTTTGTTCTTGTGTCACCAGCTAGCAGACATCAGGCTATTGCCTGGACAAGACTGACACACTCAAACGCTGAGGTTAAATTCTGAACATGGCAAACAAAAGCTGTTCATGTTGGACATGTGCTTTTTCGATCTTTTAGGAGTTTGTCCTCCCTTCCATCCTTTTGATGTTGCAGGGTTTTTCAATAGTGGAAGGTGTTTCATATTGAAGGTTAGCTGATAACACAGATGGTCAGTGTCCTTCGCGGGAGGGAGCTATTTGGGTATGAGATTTCCTTCCCTGTCCAAAGGAAATTCCACAATTCAGCAATGGGCAAGCTCAACAGCTTTAGTTTTAATCTCAAGGTACTGACAGACTGTAAAATATTCTTCAAAATATTTAAAGCAACATTCAGAGACTTAAATTCATTGCAGCTGACTGGAACACAGCCGCTAGGACTTGTAATACTTTGAGTTACTGTGGTGCTCAGGGGCAACTACAGGAGCAACACAGTGCAGAGCATATGCAATGTAACATGTGTTTCTAAAGCCCAGAGATGAGTGAAATCAGAAAACAAACCGTAAAATCCTATTTTCCTTGAGAATCAGACATTGTCAGTCATTGCCTACTGCATCACTGGTTAGTTTGTCACACAGCTGTCTGCAGTTTTGATTTTCAGTGCTGCTGTAGTCAGCGTGGTTCAGACATTAGCAGAGTTTTTTGTGGTGACACATTAGTCCAGCAGTCTCCTTTGCATTCCAGTGAAGCCCACACTAGTGTTGTATTTTATTGGTGATCGCTTTGTGTCTCTGGTTGTCTGGTGAAAATGGAGAAGTAATACATGAGGACATATACTGTGTGTGTGTGTGCGTGTGTGTGTGTGCGTGTGCGTGTGCTTGAGCATGTACGCACACATTAATGCATGCACCCTCAGCCTTGTCATGCCCAAGGACATTAAAATCCATTATATTTTTCAGCTTTTCACTGTCTCCATTGCTCTCATGTTTGCTTTAAACCATACTGTCTTTCCTGCTTGTTTTTTTGCCATCCTGCCTTTGTGTCTTTTCTGTGCATATCTTTGCTGCCAACTTTTATTTTCCTCCCAGTTCTTGTGTCTTTTGTATTTGTCACTTCTCTCATTTTGTGGATGAATTCATTGTCTCACACCATCTCATTTTTCTTCTTCTGATCCTACAATTTATTTTCTTTTTCTCCTTTGCTGCTGTGACTCTCAGTGGCCAGCATGTCTTATACATTCTCTTTGTTTATGCTTCCAGGATGCTTTTGTGGTTTGCAGTAGCAGCCAAAGGAGTAGCAGCAGTTGTAATAGTAGTAGAAAGGAGCCAGTAATTCCTGTCTACCACTGCTTCTAGCCACTACTAACCTCAGATTCAGCGACACACTGACCACAGTGACCTCCCACACATTACTCGAGTCTGCATGCATTTGTGTGTGAGTGTACAGTGTGCTGTGCAGAGTATGGCAAGTATGTGTCTGATTTTATGACTGGGAAATTTTAAACTGCACAGATGTTAACAGTAAAATCTGAAAAACTGATATGGCTAAAGTACTGATAAAATAATAGATTCTTTTGTCTGTACATTTCCATGAGTGCACTGAATCTCTATGTTTTCCTATTATATTCTTTGTTTTTTTCCTGTTGATGATAACTTTATTGTATTTTGGTTGATGCAATTTTATCCGTACACAGTGAGGAATCACAGGCAGTGTTAACACCTGCAGATGGTGCAATCCTGGTAGGGAGAAATTAACTTGATTATCTTTTGTATTGGTATAAGATATTGTGAATTTGACTTTGTCCACTGTCTACATAGTTGTGATTTTGTGTACTTGTGCTTTCCTGCTTACATATATCACTGTGTGTATTAAACAGAAACCGTGAAGACATTTTTGTGTCAAAGTAACTGTGACATACCAGAAAACCCTTCAGATGACAAATAGACAGACTGAGATGCTCCAGACTGGGAGTAGCTTCAGATAGCTCATTATTAAAGATGAATGATTCTCCCTATTCCTTCATTTTAAACAATGGCAATGCTACAAATGCTACACAGGCCAGTGCCATTAACTGTTTACAGTCTAAACTCCTGGGCTGCAGAGAAGAAAAGTTTAAATGTAGTTTTGGTTCCTGTATTGCTTGCCGGTGTTTGTGTCTTGTGTAAGGCTGCATTTGAAAGACAAAAAGATCAAGGTATTTTAAATCAGCATAAAATTGGCATTTCCACTAGTGATGGATTCTGCTTTAATGTAGCTACCACAGCTGGTTTTCTGGCCACAGAGCTCTGTGGTGGTCTGGACTAGGACGAGAAAAGGGGGGGTCTGGTACAAGTTGGTTGGTGGTGGTCACCAGCCGTGCTCTAGATGATTGCTGGGTGATATATGAGCTGTGACATAGCTTTAGCGTGACAGATATAGGGGAGAAAGAACAGAGGAAGAGGAAGAGAGAGTGAACGATATAATGAGCAGAATGAAAAATGAAAGAAAAAGGGAATATAAAGGTTGAAGGGAAAAGTGACAGAAAGAAGGAAATAAAGAGACTGAGAGTGTGGGGCCGACCTCAGTGCACAGAATTACAACTGGCCATTGGTTTGCTTTATTAAACCCAGCTCTGGCACCTAATTGAGTGTCAGGTTAGGCACATGTGCAAAAAGACGTGCATATGTGCATATGTACAGATACATGCCCACCTTCATCTTTAGTGGATCCTATGTGTACTTCTGAACTCACACCATATGATCCCATTTAAGGCAAATGATGGCAAGAATGTTTGGGTACAGCAAGGCTATGCTCTCATTGCATAGCAACTACAAGCATGTAGATAATGATAGAAGGGGACTTGTGCCCTCACTCATAACCCTATCATTATTCAAACAAGTCCTTTGTTTTTAGTTCCCCCTATGCTTACAAAATGGAGAGGGGGGAGGGGAGGAGAGTTTAGGACAAAAATCGAGAAAGGAGTGTAAAAAAAAGCCTTAAACATATTTATGTTCACATTATAGGGAGACTTATTTATACTTTTCTTCACACTGATATTTCACATTGCTTGGAAACAAATTTGATCTCTTAAACCATGTCAACAATAGTTGTTACGCATTTTTGCACAGCATGAAAAAGGCTGCTCCTGTCATGGCCAGCAGTTCACATCCCTGTGATCTAAACGCCTTCAGGAGTATGAGCCTGACGCAAATCCCCCTGTGACGCTGCGTCACAATAAGTGTCGGTAATGGCTCTGTGTTATTAAAGGGGAAAAAGTGTCCATTTTAATATCACTATGTCACTTTTGTAATCTGATCCCTGGTAAACTGTCCATTTAATGTTGCCCGATTCCAGAATTTACCTGTCTATCTTTTCTCCTTCCTTTTCATACTCCTTTGTATTTCTCTCTCATTGGTAAAATAAATGCAGCTGTTAGTAGCATACTCTTGGCCATGAGACAAAACAGGGGAGTTTAGTTTTTCACTGTTTTCTTGTGCAGATAACATGGTTTTTGTATTCACAACCTTAATGTTCCTCATCTATTAATCAGGACAAGCCAGAGGAACTTGCAGCTTTTACCCTGTCACATAATGAACCCATACACTTAGCTCATGGAGATTGTTTTGATAGTCCTTTTCATTGTTCTACACTGAAAGTGAAAGAAGGAAGGACAAGAGCCTTTTTTATGGTCTATGGTTGTCACAAATGTCAGTAAAGAGATGGGAAGCTTAATGAAAACCCTGAGATGTCTGTTTCAGCGTGGCCTGGCCCCTCACTCAAGTATCCATACTTCTTTGAAGAGGGTAACTTATTGGTTTGAGAGAAATTTCTGCCTGTCTACTTGTCTGCTTCACGGATTGACATCAGGACAGGAAGAAAGCAGTAGGGAAAGGAAAGAAAGAGGGCTTTTTCATCCATATGCAACCTTATTTCTGACATTAAAAACACGTTGTGTCAGCATCAGAGAACCGATAAATAAATCTTGGATGGAACTTGAGACGGTTCTTGTCAATGAAAACTTCAATGAGCTACAGACGGCCCTCGCTCGACTCCTGGCAGATTGTGATGATGTTTTAAGTCAATCCAGACTCGGGCCGTCCCTGCTTTTCTTTTGTCTTCGTGAAGCTCTCCGCTCTTGCTCCGTTACTCGCTTCAGTCTTGAGCTAATGAGAGAAGCCAGTGGAGGCGATGCAAAACAGAAGTTGGTTGTGTTGTTCCACAATTAGACTTTGGATTACATGGAAATTTATATGGTTAATGGGATGAGAGGAACATGAAGGGCCTGAGGTCTGCTCATTCAATAACATCTCAAGTCAACTTTCATCAAACAACTGCTTTGCACATGCACACACAGATACAAAGCACACACACATCTCCCTGTCAGAGTTGGGTTAGTGACTTCAGACACTCATCGGGGGACATCAGGCTTGTCATTTCTCACCAGGATTCTTCATTCATCATTCTTCTTTTCTTCACACCGTACACTAGGCTTCTGGCGAAAGGAATCAGAAAGAAATCAGAAGTTAACTGAAAGTGTGCCAAGGATTTTCTCCCCCGAGTTTGTTTGAATAGTAGCCCACTTTTCTGTCATGGGAAATAAGATGTGATTCCAGGCATGTTGGAGAACATGGATGATCCCAGTGTAGGATCAGGAAGCCTGAGTTTTCACATCCAACTTTTTATTTTTCTTCTCTGATATGAATCATGGACGGTTTCTCAGAGGCATCATTCCTCTTACCACTAAATCCAATATACCATTGGCACAATATAGCACTTAAATTGCTTGTTGATCTAAAGATCTATCATGCTTTTTCGCAGCCTGACTGTTAGTTGAGTGTGGCAGTTTAGTTAACTGGCCAAGCATGGGTAGAGCAAACTTTGTGGAGATATGCGGTTTTTGCTCTTTTAGAGCTGGAACATTCAACTCATCTGCCCTGTGAAGGTTAAACTGACATATGATATGAAAATCCCCTGTAGCCATGGTTTATGATGCAGTACAGTGATAAAGACTTATCAGCTTCTACAGTGTGTCATCAGCAGATAAAGCGTTAAACAGACCCCAAGGTGTGGTGGTTATTGTAAGGTATCTACTGTTGTGTTGTATACTATAGTGAAGGATCTCCATTAAATTAAACACAACCCTTTATTATCATCACAAGGAAATGATATTTTAAACAGTAACGGGCATAAGGGATACATATAGCATTACATAATGAATCAGAAAATTTGTTAATTTGATAACTAGTTAGGTTTCTTAATAGCAAACATGTTTAAAACGTTTAAGGACACACAGCAAAGAGCATCACTGAGACTTGAAACAAAATGCACTGTAAGTGTAATGGGCTTTAAAGTACCCACAGCAGACTGTTCTCAATGTAACCAAGCCCTGAATCAATGACAGCCCCAAATAAATCTGTTTGTATTTATGTCATCTAGTAGTGTCTGCAGAGCTGGCTCCCTGCTGTGAGCCAACGGTCCCTTCTAAGGGTAGTGACTAGTGCCGACTGAGCACATAGCTCCACGTCACAGGGCCATAAATTTCCGCTGTAACTCCCACTGAAGTGCCTCAGCAGCACCAAAACCCCAGTCACGTCTTGGCTACCACCACACACAGACACAGTCAGCCTCTGCAAAGCTGAGACATAAATATTGATCTCAGTGGATTATTGATAAACAAGAACGCTCTGCTCATTTTCTCTTTAATTCTCTCCCACAAGGCAAGTGGAGAGAGCAGGAGAAAGCCTGAGAAAAAGAACAAGCATGAGTTATAGACACAGACATCTTTAGAGTCAAAGAGCGAGAGAGCAGTAATCCAGAGTTGCATTGCAGCAACGGAGGGCCTGGTTTAGTGTCATTAGCTGTGGTCTGTAGTTTCGAGCATCTCTCATGGTGGAACCACACTGGCATTCAGTGCTGGCTTCTGCTTCAAAGCTAGAATGCCCCTGTTTCTTGTGCTAACCAAATTTGTCAGGGCAGCATTAGGCTGGGGATATGGGAGATTGAGAGGCAGGCTCTCTCATCCAGAACTGTGTTTTAATGGCCTATCTCACCACCAGCTAATCATCTCCTTACAAGTGGCAATGCGGGAATTGTCTGTGTCACAGCACATGTTTCTCTATCACTGTTAGCACATGTGTCTCTCCGTCCCCCCCACCCCCCCACCCTTCTGTCCCTCTCTCACATCTTTCTCACTAGTTCTATAACTCTTACGCTGCATCTCATTCTGCCCCACCCCCCACCCCCCCTTCACTGTCTTCCAAACCTCACTGCCTAGGCACATTAGTGTTGGCCAAATTGCTTCCGCATGAAGACTCCTTAATTGTGGTAATTCGGTGGCAAAGAGAACCACAGTTTGAATGTGCAGAGAACATGTGTCACTGCTTTAGTGGGCAGACAGAAAGGCAGGCAGCACCTGGAGGGGATGGAAATCATGAAAATTAGACCCCCAGCTTCTGCTACCACTAGCACTTACACCCCATCACTGTCTTTATACCGTGACCGTTATAGGCAGTGAGTACCACTTGCACACACCACCACCACCACTATAACCTCTATTCAATGTTGTGGCAGCAGCTTAGCTGGACTTTTCTCACAGGGAAAAGCTTTTCTGGGTGTGTAGACACTTGTTTGCTTGCCTCTTTGTGTTTTTTGTCTCTCCATCCAGCTGCATCGTGAGGGGTTTTTTAGTATAAAATTTCACCTCCTTATGCGTAAGTGTAGAAGAATTCACTGTTGATGGAGTTTTTTTATGGACTAGAATAAGCCAAACCCTGGCACTGGGCCTGCATGTGTTTGTGGTTAGTTAGCAGTGGTAGCCATTGCTGCTCATGTAAAGTGCTCAGTCCCTTCATTTATCTTAAAACAGCTGTTGCTGTTATTTGAATCTAAAATGTATCCCTCCCTGTGTGCCAGTAAAGTATAAAGTTTTCCTGCAAATACTAAACCCATGATGCCAAGTCTTGTGACACCAAATTTATTGGAACTGCTGATTGTACTCTGGTTTGCTGTTTTTGTCAGGTGCTTGAAGAAAGACTGATAATGGATATATTTAAATGCAATGTGACAAAGTGTCTTAAGACAGATTCTAAACATTTGATGAATCCCAAAAGGCAGTTGTATATTTTTAAAGTCCGTACTATCCTAACAATTTATTCCTTGTAGTGTAGAAATGAGAGTTTTCTGAAAGTCGTGAGTCTTTATTTTAGGCTTGTTTGTATACTGACAAAACTGCTCTCTTCTCACTTTTAAGATAGGACAAACCACTACTGGTTCACCTTGTCTGTTTTTCTGTCCCACTCTCTGCATGTGTCTGTATTTTTGCTGTGTGTCAGTTCTGGGCAAGGTGCCAGCAGACCTGCTCCTACTTACTGCTTCAACTTCAGCCCCTCCTGACTTAGGAGAGACAGTTATTGTTTCTGCATCAGCTCTTAATGGCTCAGCTGGCTGCTTTCAGGCTACCCAACTTGTCTATGTCTACCTCTTTTTCTGTCAACCCCCTAGCTGCTGTGGGCCCATTGCCAGACTTGCAGGTTTTAGTACTTAACGTTCTTTTTCTTTCTTTGTCTTTTTTTGTCCTTTTACCTGCTCATTAGGGTTTGGCAATAATGTACATCTTCCTGTCAACCATTTGCCATCACATATTAAACTGGTCATCAATGCACAGAGTGCAAAGCTGCGTAGAGTCAAGGTATAATAGCTCGAATCAAGACACAGCTTTTGATTAGCTGTCTTGCTTTTTGAATATGCTTTACCTTTTCTCTTTTTATGGCTTCAGGCTTTTGCTGGAATTGTCATTGTATGTAGTGCAATAGTATAGTCGTATGATCAGTCGTAGAAGGCATCAGTCAGTTGCCAGATATTGTCAATTTCTAGGCCTAGGCTCTAGCAGTAACTAATGGCTCCCATGGATGTTTCCTAAAGTTTGAGAGCACACATTCAAAAAAGACTTTTCACATATAGAGGAGGCCTTCTTCTTTGTCCCTCATCTAACACGTTTGTTTCCATGGGAATGCCTTTACTTATTTCCTGAAATAACTGAGCAGCGTTTCCACAGTTTTAGAAAAAAACAGTGAAATATTTCTGAGGTATTTTTGCGAATATAGGCAATACAAACACTGCACTTGAGTTTGAAATTAGATTTGCCTGGTCCGGCATTATAGGCAGACAACTTTCCCATACCATTCCTCAAAGCAGTGAAAGCAGGACATGTTGGAATGTGTAAAGCACGGCTTTCAAGTCTACAGATGTCCTGCACACACACATACATACTGAACCATGTGCACGCCAACTATTGAGGTATGCAGAAAGCAAAAAAGCAGCCTCAACTTCCCATACAGTGTGTGCATCAGTGTGTGCGTTCTCTTTTTTTGTCAACTTTTTCTATCCCTTAGTGTTTCTTCACTGACTTTCCAACCCTCCTTTCCTTCGTCGTCTTCACACTTTCTCATCGGTGTTTAGTATGGCAAATCCAGCTGCCCACGGTTGCCCTCTCCGTGTTTGATGGAGTGCCATAGCCTCTGGCCCCTAGCTGTGTGTTTATGTACTTCTTGCACCTGCCTTTGCTTGACGAGTAACAGCACCACACACATTCACTCACTTGGTCACTCAGTCACACACAGAAACACACAAACACCCACGTCTGGTTGTAATACACACACTAATGCATCTTACACACATAAAACACACTGAATACCACTGTTCAAGCCGACAAACTACCAACTCTTGTGTTTTTACTCTTCCTGTGTACCCCACATTTTTATAGTCTAACAGCTGGACAAAACATTGTCCAGAGCCCCCCCACGCAACAACCACCAACCCAGCAGGTGCACCGTGCCCTTTAGGACATCTACGTGGGCAAGGGGCATATGTTATAGTGATACCCCTGGTGCCATTTATCAAAGAGCAAACAGAGTGGAGGGAATGGCCCCTGTCATGTTCCAGATTGGTTTGCACTTTTAACATCTCCATCTTTTCCAGACTCTGGGGAACAGTCCGTATGCGCGCAGGCCTACTCATCACTGTTGCTGTCATTTTTTCTTCAGTGCTGTTTTGAAAAGGGGCAATATGGTCACTGGATCTGGAGATCCATTCTCTATGATTGTCTGTTCTTTCAGGGTTGATGGGTCATGTGTTTTTAGGTTCACTGAGGCACACTTAATAATCTGGCCAAAAGTCTGGTGCAATCCTTTTATGGCAAATGCACACAGCTATACCGTATCCAGTGGGAGAAGGGAGCCTAGCTTTATGTAGTACCTATGTCATTCTCTATCTCTCCCTCTGGCCCTGGATCACATAAAATAACCCCCAAAATCTTTGTGCTGAGTGTGTGCTTTAATATTTTTTCTGAAACTATATGTGACAGCTTGGGCTTATTGTTGAGTTGATCCATTTGTTTGACTCTCTTCCGTTTCTGTATGTTCTCCAAATGAATGCACACTTGTAGGGAAAATTTAAATGAACAAAACTGTGCTCTCAATGCTTTAGAGTGCATTAGTTTTAATCAGAACATGCTGAGAATTTGGACAATAGTGTCATGTGTTTACAATTGCAAATACAAATGTAAAAGGTGGAAATTATATACAAGGTATATAATGGGTGTTACTAGTTCCTTAAAAAATATGGTTGTTATTTATGAATACTACAAAGTGTATTGCATTGTGATTAACCAGTGGCTTCAAGAGAAAGATATTCTTTGCAGTTAAACCGTAGAGGTAGTCCACCAGCTGCTTTGGTCCTGAAAACAGAGGAAGCTGGTAGGGGTGGGTATCCAAAGCCATAGCGAGACGTGCAGCATTACTCTGCTTGACCTGCAGATTTAGGTAGAAGGCAGAGACAGAAGGAGGGTTATTAACATTACCATCTTCCAACGCTTATAGAGGGCCTCTCAGACAGCAGGTGAAGAGGTTGATGGGTAATTTGTCTGAAATAGGGAGAGGAGGGAAGTCAGTGGTTAGGGAATTTAGCAATTTCCAGTAATTCCCTTGGTTAAATGTGCTATGTGTATGTGTCCACTCAAATCTTACCCATAACCACACCATCTGCAGCCTTACAGTTAAACTATATTTGAACTATTAGTTTATTGGGATTAACAACAGCAAGCAAAAATACTGTATGCTATGGGGGTTTAAAACAATTCATTCAAGTTCAAATGGCAAATAGGCAGTAGATGTGAATGAAAGAAAGCTTTTGGAAGTCCATGTTAGCTTTTTTCCTGTTGCCTCAGAGACTGTTGCCAAATGTACTTTTCATTGCCTCTAGTAGCACCGCTCATCTGTGCCTTATTAATACAATACCTTCTCATTCACCAGTAGGCAATAAATCCCTCGTGTCCAATCCATGTTTTTCATTTGTTATTCATCAGTTTTTATGTGTTTGTGTTTATACAGAACATTTTTTGCTGTTGGTTCAGCCTTTCTGGCTTGTTGATCTTCGTTTCACTGGGCCAGTATGTGACAGAAAAAGCCCCACTGACTTGTAAACTCGATAAGAAAGTGCCGTGGACACTTGTAGGAAAGGAAGTGCTATCACTGTGCGAGGGGATTATTTTGAGAAGTAAAGCCTTATTGGAACAGGTGATGTAAGAATTCAATGTGATTCCCTTGGACAGTTCCAGCTCACTGGAAGAATGTAGCATGTGATGGATGGATCCTTCTCTCTTCGCTCAACAGGCGGTTTGGCACAGAACTCCCTTAACTGCACAGTATCTTCTAGCCATCCAGCTATTTCTCCCTCCTCCTTCTGTTATGTGTTTGAAATAGCCTCTCACTATAGAAATAACATTGACATATCATAATAGCGAGTATGTAACACCCCCCACCCAACCCAACCCCCCCACTCCTTACCACAGTGCACGCAGTTTCATTTTTAAAGATGGAACATGGAGGGTTCTTCCACATTAGGCTGCCATGAAGAGAAATAATCATAGAGTGAAGAACACTTGAGGCTCCTGTGATGTAATGCTGGCGTGAGGCGAGTTGTAGTTGACACTAAGCTGGATACAGGCATGACTAAATTGGATATTGTTTTGGAAAGATATATCCTTTATATTGGCTATTACTCATACTCCTAATAGTCCCTGTTCTTTAACTTAAAATGTTTAAGTCATTCAATTCAGTAGATTTACTGGGGACTTGTAAAACATTTAGAACAAGCACATGACAATTTAATGGTTTTTATCTCTTTTAACATCCTGTCGAGGCACATCATCGAAAACAATATGGCTGTGGTGTCGGGATTTTGCTGTGCGGTGTCCAAAATCTTATAAATCCAAAGGCATCAAAACACATCTGAAATAAAAAATGTGACCCCTGGAAAGTTTCCAACCATGTCAGCTTGTCCCCAGATAAACTAGATTAAAAAAAAGTTTAGATATGGTCTGGTATAGACTATAGCAAAACTTGGTAATCAGGTGTAGGTAAAGATGTGTCATGCATAACAGTAAAATTTAGATCACTACTTTGAGGACTGTATACTTGTGTTTTAATTAAAGGTTTACAGGTTACTCTAACATGCTGATGTGTTTTGTTTGACAAATATATTGTGGTATAGAGACACAACAACAGGTTAACTTTGGAAACAGGGCACCCTGTATTCTTGCCAGAACGCAGAGCTTAGATAAACAACAGTCTTCCTGCTGTGGGTGATATCTATGTTTCAGAGCACCTGGTCGGTCAAGAACAATTAAAGGCCAATCATGTGTTTGACGAAGCCACAGAAGCGGCGTTTAAACCTGCCGGACTGCAGTTCATTTTCACTTTTTTTTCTTTTTTTTATTAGGTGTGAAATATCCAGGCCCGTCACCGACTCTCGAAGGCTCGGTCCAAAACCTGGAGCTGAAGTTCTGCAGCCGTGCGACGGTGAAATGCGCCTCAGGAACCGTGGGAGCTGTAAAAGTGTGCGCCAGGACCCCAGGTGTGTGCAGCTGTGCCCTGTTAAAACTTTACTGCCTGTGTAGGAGGGAAAGAGTGAGACAGACTAGACTCTTCTTTTACTTTCTTTAACCTATACTTTTACACACTCCACTCTGTCTCTCTCTCTCCTTCGCTTTCTCCTGCTCAGTCTTTATCTTGATTTCTTTCCAGCTATGTGATTCAGTTGCTGTTTTCTCCCAGAGCGCTGTCATTGGGCTGTGGCCATGTGTTTGATGGCAAGGATGTTATTGGAGCTAGTGTCATAGCACACAAGTTCACAAGGTCAAACTTCACATATGATGGCAGACAGATAACAAGATATATTGCAGCTGTCAATGTGGGAATACACAGAGAAAAAGCATGCTGAATTAATTTCTTATTTCAATATTAACATCTACTGGGGATGAAATAATTTAGACAATATGAGCTAGAACTGAAGTAACTATAAACCCACTGCAAACAGGTACAGTAAATTAAAAAAAATCCCAATATGGCTAACGTTTGTTCATTTACAATAGATTTTTCAACTGAGTCTGTCAAATAAATTAAATAATGAAATTAAGAAATGAAGTGAAACTTGGCTTCAAAGGTGGACAGTACTGTTCTTATCAACGTACAAGCCATTGCACATACTGATCCTATTCATGGTGGTCATTTTTACCTTGTCATGGTAGTTCTTTTTGTCAGTATGCATTGTCTGACATATATTGTTGTGATTTTTACTAAAAACTCTCTTCTTCTTGATTGACTTTGCCATTTTGTTGCCACCTTCTTGTATGATATTTAAATGCAGCTATGCCAAGTTATACAGTTTACGTCCAGGAAACAGTAACTTAATCACTGTGATTGAGCCTAATTTTTCTTCATTTTAAGTCAAAAAATCCCCTTAACTTGAGTCGCAACATGATTCAAATGGAAGTAATGTTTTTTTAATCAATGAAATGTTAAAGACAAGCTCTTGCTTTTTAAAATTTTGTATATCCTCTTTGTCACATTTTGAAGGAAGATGTTCTCATTTGTAAATGTGAATTTTATTTGATTTTGTTAAGAAGTTATAACTCTTGTCCCTCAGGTTCAGGAGAGGGAGCGAAGGAGAAGCTGGTTCCTCTCATTCAGGGCCCATCTGACACCAAAGAACTTCATATGAGTCGCTGGCTTAATGAGATTCGCAAGCCTGAATCTTTGCTGGCCCCTGACCTGCTGGTATTTTCTGTTCAGGTCCCTCAGCAAGGAGATGATTGCAGGAACTCAGGTATGAAAAGTTGTTTTTTATTTAAATAATTCATTAATACATTATCTCCCTTCCTCTCCTCTCTCCTCTCTATTTCCATTACATCTATGAGAGTACATTGCTCTGTACAGTTTGTTACTCACCATGTGTATTTTTGGAATCACAGTCGTGCACTGATGTATCAGGTTTTTTTTAAGCTAATTTTCTGATTGCGGTCGTGGTGTTTTGATTTGTTGAACACACAGATCGTAAATATTCCCTCTCTGCTTTTGGTGATCTAATGCAAATCTTCGTTTGTTCAGTTTGACATAACTTTGTTCCTCCCTTAATGTCATACAGTTACTTGTTAAGTAAAGCCAATAAGTGTTTTCTACTTCACTGTCCTTAACGGCAGGGTTGGCAACTTGCAGTTTCTTTACAGGCAGCATGAGCTCTCTAAACAGCAGTTAGTCTCTGTCAACGCTGGGCTGAGCTGGCTAACAACAGCCAGCCACTTGAGGATTGCTGTTGACGGCTGCTCTGATGTCAGGTTGCAGTTTTTGATTGCGTCCCTAGACCACAGATTATATTTCTAGTGTCAGCACGGGAGTGTGTGAGTCTATGAATGTGTGTTTAGAGGGAGGGAATGGCATTTTTCAGTAGTCCTTCCAAAAGACTAAAGATATAGTTCAGATTCCAAGTTTGAAGGTTTGTAGTGGTTGATTTGTTTTTCAGCACTACATTTTCGTTCGTTTCATGCCTGTATAGCAGTGACCATGTATGTCTTCATCTATACATTATGGCCTCGTGTGTTCTTAGACACTACAACAGCTACTTTAGAGATCTTTTGTGTAATTTAGGCCCTGAATATTACCGCGTCATCAGTAAGCTCTTCTCTACACCTGCAACCGCGACTAGCTCTTTGGGCAGCCATACTTTGGTCCTAGGAAAGATTGATGTGTCTGAAAGTAGATATACTTGACCGTCTTTCCTATATCATGTTCTTCAGTTGCTCCCAAGTCTTTTAAAGCCCACAGTAGGTGATTCTTTCAAAGTCTGAAAGTACATTCTGGGCTGTTTTCCTGCAACCCCCCTCCCATCCCACATCAGATATAGGAGAAGCCTGGGGTGACAATGTAAAACAATACACCTCCAGTATTTGTTTTCAGAGTTGTCTTCAGAGTCACAACAGTACATCACTTTTAATACAGGGCTGCAGAGATTCATCGTGTGGCCTCGACTTACGTAAACCCCCTACCCAGGCCCTGAATCATATCAGGGCCCTGAGCCTTAAACACGTCAAAAGTGAGATGTACATAGAGTTGGCCTCCGGTGGTTTCAGACTGTGAGGAGAAGATACAGCTGTAGCTTAGGGTGTAGTGAGGCAGGAGGATAAGTACGGTTTAAAGACAGTAGATTTGGGAGGTCATCCCTAAACAGGCATTCTATTACCGTTTGATTGTCACCTATTCAATTAGGATCCAATTTCTAGTGAACCAAGAGCCAAGACGCTGCTGTGAATTAGAACTGTAAGGCAGGAAAAACGTACATTTCCTAGGTAACTCATGGTTTGATTAATGTAAGAACAGTCAGTGAATAAATACCCTGAAAATTGCAGTGACATAAAAGTAGATTTTAAAAGCAATGTAGTATTTCTGACAAGGGATTGTTCTACCGTTTATAGCCTCACAGACATAGATAGATAATTTTAGGAACTCTGGTAAATTCTATTTAGTGCACCGCCTCAGACTATTACTTTGATTTAGAGAGCATATTATTTCAACAAAGCAATGGCTCATGAAGACAGTACATATTTTTAAATATTAAAACCTGATCTGAACACAAACCAGAAGACCAAAAGGAAGCGAAAAGAGCGGGAGAGAGAAAGAAGATGAAGGTGGAAAGGAGGCGGGGGGCTGACTCCCAGAAGCACTGGATATATCTCCAGCAGATGTGGAGCAGTGTAGGCCTGCACTGCCTCATCACTGCCTCGCTTCTTTTTTCTTGTCCTCTGTGTTTAATGTTCTTTGTTTCTTGCTTCCTTTCTTTTTCACTGTCTGCATGTCTCTGTCGTCTCTTAACATGTCTGGTTTCTTCTCACATATACAATATCTTCTGTCTTTCCCTTTTCCCATCATTAAGCATATGCCTATTTTTCTTTGTTTCTTTGTAATCCTATAAAATAGTAATTGCTCATTCACATTTCTTTTATCCTACAAAGCACAGTAGAACAGCTCTCATCTATGTATTTATGCACACATGCTCACATACGTGTAATATCAGTTTTTGGCCAGAAATCTTTCTTTTATCTGTAATATACCTGTCAATATAGTCAAAGCTGGAGACAGCAGCCATGCTTGACATTAACAATTTCACCAGACTGGAACATTTCTCCCTCTTTCTGTGTATGTGTGTTGTGTCAAACATGCTTCTGAGGGAAAAGCTTCTAGAGTTAGTGTGTGTGCACAGGCATTTTTGGGTGTCTACTTATAGGTCTGTGTTTTGTATAGTGGTCAGGCTTACATCAAAGCCTTTGGTCAGTCCACATGTCCCATGTCCCTGCTGTCATCCAAAGGGTGACTGGGAGCCTGTTAGAGCAATGCTAATGGAATGATGGATGCAACGCCTCATTCAGCCAGAGATGAAAGGTGGCGTAGCACCACTCTAAATGGGCTGCACCCTTTGCTCCCATAGGGCCGCCTCAGAGGCTCAACATTTTGTGATCATGACATTTTAGAATTGTTGGAACACTTGGCCTTGGCATCTAACACATTTTATTCATCCCATGTGGTTCTGTTGATTCCATTTTGCAAATTCTTCAAGCGTGATCATTATGCGTCGAGCTCAGCACTGGGGTAGGGCAGTAAGAGAAAAGCTAACTCTTACACGATAGGCATGCTGAAAACATTAAGGTATAATGATCCACAATCAGCTTTTTTTATTCTATTTTACATCTGATTTGTAGCTTCTGGTTTCTGTATGGATACAACACAAGGCACAGCAGTGCTGCGGGATCTGTCTGCCCCATATTCAAAGGATAATATTTATTTAAAGAAGAAGGGGGAGATTTTTGGTAATTGACATCAAGCTACTAGTGTGTAGCCAGTAAGTGTTTGAATATATATACTCACAAGACATGGTGCTTTTACATACATTTACCTTAATTTATGTTTTCATGTTTCTGTGCATTTGATTGACTGCAGTTGATTATAAGCCGAGAGAAGTCTTGCTTTTAGCGTTTCCCCTCTGGTCATGTATGTGTGATCTCTGCGTTGCCTCATTTCTTAGAAGTTGTGACAGGCTCTGGAAATCACCAGCACTTTCCTTATGGATCCTTTAATTCATCCCAGAAGTCATTTCCTCCTTTCCTTACATTTTCCATTCTTTTTCAGCTCAGAAAGCCTCTTATCTCAGAGGTCACTTTTGATAGAATATATTTGGTCTAATGGACAGATTCTGTACTAACAACTTGAGAGCATGTGTGCCTGGACATCTTTGTGTTATACAGTTGTCTGCCTGAAATATTTTTAGAACAATCCTCAAAGCACATTGGGGAATGTTCATTTTCACTGTGCCGAAGTAATGGTAGTTTAAACAACTGAATTCAAAGTCCGGCATTTGAATTGCAACTTTGACACATGTTTTAATCTTGTCTGCATCTCTCTCACTCATTCTAACTCTTTCATGCAACGTTAGTTCGACGAGATGAGTAGCTTTCAAATATGGCCAGTGACATCTGTTTTCTGTCTAATTGTTTACCAGTAAATTAAAACAAAATTCCAATTTACTTAGAAAACGAAGCGAGTGGGTTGGATGGCTAGGGGTGGCGGTTGGAGGGAGTCCCTGTACACTTGTAGAACTCATGCAGATCCAGACTAATGTGTTTTCATTTAACAAAGTTGAGGTTGGAACATTCTAATAAATTAAACACAATTAAAGGCGTGGGTTTTAACGCAGAAGAACTAAGCAGCTCTCCTTTGAAATGTCGTCTTTTATAGATCCAAAGGGGTAGAGTAATTTCATATCTTGCCATTAACCCTTTGCATTACAACGTGACGGTCCCACATGATTTCTCCTAATTGAGCAGTCTGTCCAGATGGATTCAACAATGATAGGGGTTTTTTGGCAGAGGCAGTTTCTTTTTCATTTTCTCCCCTTTTAAAAGAACCAAACATGATTCATGTGTGCTCCGTTATGACGCATGAATAATGAGAACTCAATGCCAGTATTAAATAACATTAAAAAACAAAGTGAGCGATCAAGCAAAGAAATGGAGGCAAGCGAGGCAGCTGGAGGAGGAGTCGGAGTTGTGGAGCTTAGGGGGTGAGGTAGTTGCTTTTAAGTCACAGCAGGCAGCAATTCAGGTTGGCAGCCAGGATCAGAAGGGCACAGGTTTGTCTTCCACATGGGCCCAGCTGAGAGCCAGGGACATGTCATCATTCACTAACACACACTGGGCCCGGTGCCTCTGGTATTAGATCTATAAATTATTTGTGAATTTAATCAGAGTAGAGCAGCGCCTTAAGGATCACTAGGACCAGAAATCCTTGGCCATGTCCTTCATAATGACCTGCAGGGCTACACTGAGTGTAAATTATCAGTGGAACTCAGGAGACAGCTTGATCATGTTGATCCCTGGACAGTGGCTGGCTGGCTGACTATCCTCCTTGGCTTGGTCTTGGGGCTGTCATTGCTGATGGATGGGAAAGACTAAGGGGGCCTTGGATGGGGCCAACATGCAGGAGTAGAGGGCTTGAGGGCGTGTGAGGAGCTGGGGTTTATGTCGAACCTCGGGCCATGCGGCAGCCTGCAGGTGTCCCCCCCAACCCCAGCACACACAAACACACACACACACACACACACACACACACACACCCTTCACCACTGTGAGTTTCAACAGAGGAGGAGGGGCCAACGGGTCGGGTGGGCTTTATGATCATAGAGAAGACAAAAAGAGAGAGAGAGTGAGGGATAGCATGTGTTTTCCCCAGGCACGCCAGCAGCTGCGAGACAATGATTTATGCTTTTCTCAGAACTCTGGGATCTCAAAATGTTACATTTAATCAAGCACACTGAGAGCAGAGCAAATGTTAAAGATGTTCCCTATAAAGCCCTCCAGTTTTGATCTCTTTACCATACCATGGGAGCTGTGGGAATAGGGGAACAAAGTGATCTTTAATCTCAATTTTAACATATTGGAGGGAATTATGAAAGCTACATGGAATTAATCATTTGTGAATTCCCAGGGTGCTGTAATACTGAACATATTTAGTTCCCTAATAGATATTAAAGCTGTTTTCTCCTCAATTACTGTTTCCAAATTAGACAGATGGAAAGAAGAAACTTTTCAGGTTGTTTATGCAGAATTAAGCCCAGTCTTCAACACTGATTTACACTGTTTACATGTTAACATATTCAATATACAATCATTTCAGGCAAATAGTTACTACCTGTACATTGCATGTATTGTTATTTGGTTTTTTTTGTTGAACATCCATACAGCCCTGTGAGCATTTTGTGCATGTATCCTGAGAGACCTGTCCATAGCAGTCAGAAACAGGTGGGATCTTACAGTGCTCCGGGTCTGTGGACTCTAAGACTAATGAGAGCAGGTGGGAATGAACCAACACCTGACTTTGATCTGACCATTTTACAAAAGCACACATATATGCATACAATTACACTCGTTGGTTAGTGCATGCACACACACAAGCATGCATACACATAGAAACAACTGCACATGCTCTCTTTGCCCCCTTTCTGAAACCATAGCCTTTGAATGGGGTGCACTGACACCGTAGATGGGGTGTGAACTGAAGTGGGATCCCCCCTGGTAGCCTCCTCCATTACAATCTTTCAAAGGCCTGCTGTACTTTCATACGTTCATCTATCATGCTCTATTCCCCTCCTTTGCATGTGTTCGCTCACTCCATAGAGTGTTAAATCAACAGTTTGGCTTTGTCTCAGGCAGCAGCTTGATGGCTTTAAGCTGCTGCCTGAACTTTTTCTGGCTGATAGATCTACAGTAGACAAAATGGTACTAAAAATACATTTATTGTACATGCTTTTGAGAAACCACAAGAGGCAATTCATTAATCCAGTCTGGTAAGTGAAGCTGAGACCTGGCCAAGATCTAATTGTGACTAACTAACTAAATGAGAGACAAATATCTACTTTTGGTAATGTCTGGAAGTATGCATATATACAGAAAGTAAATAGAGAGCATTAGAAATTAATATGCCAACTTATGCTCTGTATTTATACCTGGAATTTAACATTGTAAGTCCAGCTTTTTGCCATTCACACATTAAAAGGGAACTACACGCTAAACTTTAGATTCAATTCAAGAGCATGAAACTAGACCATGAGGGGTCATTCCATTCATTTATTTGTTTAAGCACCCTGTAACTTCCTCAACAGTCTGTTTAATCTTCAAGGCAGCCGCTCTCATCGTGTCTCGTCAGTCTGTGTATGTGTGTGTATGTGTGTGAAGCAGGGCAGGTAATGTGGAGATTAGACCCGAGGGAACCCACTCAGAGCTGGCTATTGAGGTCAATCACGGCCCATTACTGGAGCTGTTCATCTGTGAAGTGTTGGGCTACTTAGGCCACTCTCACAGTGCTTAAAGCCCGACTGGAGTGTGAGGCTGAGAGACGGGCGTAGAGATTGGGTACAAAGGGATGATGGTTGAGGCTAGAGATGAGGTAAGGTTGGAGTGTGACTGGGGTTAAAGCTGCTGCTAATGCTAGCCTCCACTCTTACATGATATCACAGCTCCCATGCGGCCATTTGGCACCGACCATTCTACGTCTTTCCTGAGAATTATTCTGTTTATTTCAGCCACAGATTCAACATAGACAGAGATTGGGTATCATGCGTGCACTGGGGAATAAATGAAAGTAAATGACACTCAAGTGATCCCTGTGGGAAAGCAGGTCATAGCAACAATAAAGTAACAGAATTTACTAAACATATTGTAAATAAATGCTAATTCGGGCAGTCAGGGGATGAGAAACAATACAGTTGATATTATGCAGACAATACAAGAACAGATAATGTTAACATTAATCAGTGATGAAGAATTACTGGATATCGTCAGGTAGTGGTGATGATAATATATTTTTTCGGAATACTTTTTCTAGGACAGAGTTGGAGTTACAGAATTCCAGAACTAAGTGTTGTTTAGAGGATCACTGCGCCCTACTACAGGCTTTTGTAGAGATTTTTGTCAGTGAAAGGGAGCATGGCTGTGTGCAAGTGATTCAGATAAAGATGAAAATGAAGATTTAGCCTTTGAGAGTGAAGAGAGGTCATCTTGGGTCACTGCTATTTCACTTCTAAAAGATATTATCTAAGAAGGGCAAGGTCTAAGGGAAAAAGAGGCAATTAGCTTTTTTGACTGTGTGAAAGTGGATACGATAGTAGCTAATCAGTCTCAGTAAGATGATCTTTGTAAGGCCACAAAGGCAGTGAGAGTACCTTTTTTATTACATTTAGTGTGAATTCAGTTTTCAACAACAATGCATTAAATTTTAAAATGTCATGCAGAGTGCAGTGCTAAAGCTGTAGGCCTAAAATTAATATAAGTAGACAAAAATGCAAGACAGAAGTCTGAAATATATTTATGGTAATGTTTACACCCCAGTTTACATTAGTGCGTCTAAAGGTAGGTCCATTTGAGCAACTGCATGTTTTTTATGTGTGATGGAATTTTTGTCATCCACACAGAAATACCAAAACAGAAGAAAGAAATTCTCAATGTCTTCTGTAAGACAGGTGAACAGGACATTTGTGAAAGCAGCTGCATGCAAGTGTACAGTTACATGATGGGTTTTAAAAAGCTTTACTTTTCCTTTTGGAAATGTTCACAGGTCAAATGGCCTGTTCAGCATGGATGGAAAATTGTTGATATATTTTGCCAACAGAACAGCAGAATCTTGATGTTTAGCAACAAACCAGTAGCATCTCATTTAATATTGTTTTATGATCTATTCAAACCGGGACAACACATGAAGTAATTCTTTTTCTACTGCTCTCCCTGCATTTCTCGTTTTCCTCTTTTGTGGGGTGGGGGAGATGCTTTCCCTTGGCTACTCAGCAGCTGGAAAATAGTGATCTAGCTTGTCAGCTACTGGGCGTAATGTAATTCCCAGGGCACCCTGATTCATTTCCCACTAAGGTGCAGTTCATTTTTAAGGTCTGTCAGTGAGAGAAAGGGAGACCCCTCCACCCCCCCACCACCACCACCAACCACACGTACACACTCACACAGTTTTAAATACTATCATTTCAAATTCACATGTGACTGCAGAGTTATTACAATGAGTAATTACAAGTTAAGCTCTTTAGAGGGGGAGAGAAAGTACGAAATTTCCCGAAACTCAAAGTACTTTGCCATATGTACCCTTTAGGATTCTTCAGGCGCTAAGAAGAAGAGAGGGAGAGGTAATTAGTGTAGTTTTCTCTCGTTTTAAAGCAGAAACACACAGTGCTGACTGTAATCTGTGGTTCACTGCAGTGCATACAAGCTGTTTACACTTTATCCAGCTCTGGACTGAGTAGCAGGGTTGGAGGAGGTCAATTTACTTAACCTTATCTAATTGAATGTTGTCACTGGATCAAAGGTCGCCACATTCCACACAGTCAGATCAAACATCACACAGCACAATCAAAACAATTGGCTTCCCTGAATCACTTAATCAGGGGCTTGGGGTTTTATTCTCACAAATTAGAGGGGATAATGTCCAGACTGACTGTGGAGGGCCAGAACACTGTCTTTAGTTATGCGCATTTGGATTAGTGCAGTTAGATTTATTTGTACTGGTACTAATATTGTTTCCTCAAGTTTCAAACTGTCAGAATTTACTTTTTACATTTTTATGCATTCTGCATATATGTTGCATAACAGTTGCTTAAATTGGTACAGGAACTGTGCCTGATTTTAATGGCTTGAGATAATATTTTTATGTACTGAAAATCAATTATAAATAACTTTTTACTCGTTATTTCAGCAATGCTATTTTAAATATCTTCTCTTTTGATGCGCAATGATGAACTGTAAAGATGTGCTGATGCGACAGGCTGTCGGTTAGCATTTACCCGATCATAAAGAATTTCTCTTTCTAATGACTTCCCCTCTTTGCTGACAGAGACAAACATCAATTTGCGGTGGCTCCCTGTTCATCACACCACTTAGTTTATCAGTGTCTCTGTCTGTTTGTGAGCCATGCTTCTGTCTTTCATCTCTCATTATTGCTGTTCCAGCAAGTGAGATCAACCACCACCTCCTCACATTATTAGAGGTTGGTTACTGATTCATACTCTGCCAGTCCTAAAGTCACATACAGGCTAACCAGAGTTCAGACAGATGCCGAAAAGGCAGAGCAAAGCAGTACTGAAGCGAACTGGCTGGAGTTCTGTGCCAGTAGCCAAACCAATATGTCTCTCGCCGCTTGAGTGCCCATCAGAAAACACGTGGTGGGCGTGGGAAGGGGATGAGAGTCCATTAGCTTCTTCACAGCTCAGCTGCCGCAGCGCGCCTCCTCCCATGTACCAAGCCCTCCCCTCACCTCTTCTTCCATTCCCCCAACATTACACTCCTCCACCTCCACTCCCCTCCTATTATGCGCTCCACACAAATTTTCCCAGGCTACACTGTTGCCCAAATCAGCCTGTGTGCACATAGAATTACAGCAGCACAAGCTCTTCCAAAGAATACAAGGGAAATATTAAAAGTTAGTGGGCTAAGTACAGTCCCACATAAAGCAGCAGTGGTGATGATGAAAAAGGGGTTGAGGGGAAAGCGGAGTATAGGGTTGAGAAGGGGTAAGAGCAAATGCTCTTTGAAATTTCCTTTGATGCTAATGTGGAGATTATTACTGGGGGACTGTGTTAAGATGTAATTAATTAAGCTAATGGTTATTATGGGGGTCTTGGTGGGACAGTGGTGGCGGTGAGAGGGATTTCTCACAACTCTCACAGAATAAAAAGGCAAAGCAATTAACAGAATCAGCCGATAGGAACCAGACTGGGGGGGTTGTGGGGTTCAGTGAGGCTCAGTCAAGAATGGAATGTGACACACACAACCTGCACTGATGTTGAATTCTCCCATATAACTGGCTTATTCTTACACACTCTTCTTCACGCAAGCACAAGACTCTCAATAGTACCAATTACAAGGTCTTTGGACTTTTTTCAGAGTTGGCTCGTGTTCAGAAACACTGTTGGAGTCAGCAGAGGATACAGTTTAGGATCATCTGTTTCTCAAAGGGTAGTAAAAGAAACAGACAAAAAGTGGATTCTGCAAGGTTTTGTTTGCTCCATATCCTGGCCTTCTGTTGTTCAAAGCATATTTCTTTCTATCCCCCCAAACCGCTGTGACAGACAGACTGAAGAATGGATTCTCAGAGTCTTTACTCTATCGTCACGTATTTATCCTCTGAATATGAAAGCAGCTCCTCCTCCTTAGAGTTCTGTAATTCTTCCTGTTTTCTATATAGAGCCCCCATTTGTCTTCAGAGTCCCCCACAGACCACACAGGAAAATCTTTGACGTCATTTCCCATAAAAGAACAAACAGCCATGCTGAGGTGACTAAGTATATGCAGGTTTAACCAGCTCAGTACTGTAGAATGATTGACAGCTGAAATGAAATGGATTTAAAAGTTGCAGCCTCTAACTTTCTGTACCTTCAAACTACATAAAAGTTGAAGAGCATGTGTTAATGTTAGTATTTGTGATTGTTACAAATATCATTGACTAAACAGCTAGCAAGTAGGAAATAATTTGTCCAGATTTACAAATCTTTATGTATTACAGCATCTACAGAAATGAAAAAATCTATTTATATTTGCAGAGTGAGTTTTTTCAGTACAGGAAGAAAGCAGTTAAAATACTGTATGAAATATTCTACACCACAGGAAGAATTTTCTCAATGTGTTTACACTGCAGGCTTCATTTTTCCATATCACATGCTGTACACTATGTATTTGACGGGGTAGCAAGAGAAACTAGTTACAGTGTCACAAGTAAAACTCACAGGTACATAACTTACATTACTGCTTTCAACAAATAATTAAAAAACACACTACTAATGTCTAACTGTGGACATATAACCATCATTTTATCTAGTAAATATCAAATGTCTAAGAGATGGCACTTTAACCAAAACACATTTCAAGTCAAGAGGGACTAACAATTGATTTGAAAGTGTGTGGTGCTCATTTAAGGTCTACTTTAGCTTAAGTGAAAGTGAGTAATGCGATGCAGCAATTTCTGCTTCTGGTGATTGATTTTTTTATGACTCGCACTTCTGTCAGTGTTTGCAGATTTTATGTCACTGAGCATGAATACAAATACAGTAAAGACAGGCGCATGCATCATTGCACTTTCTCATTGTAATCCTTTAACTTTGTGCCTTGTAGTTATATGCTCTATCTGATGGTTTTTCTTGGCTGAGGTGAAACTACACTATAGCCATTTTTTCCAAGTAGTACACGGCTCAGCATTTTTCCCTGTAAGTTATAGCTTTACATAGTAAAGGGTAAGTGTGTAAGTAAGGGTAAATATGCTTTTAGACGCACAGCTTGGTGATGCATGGCAGAAAGGCTGGCAGACGTACAGTACAAATCAATGATTTGATTAAGTAGTCAGTAAAAACAGATGGAGACATTTGACTTCTGTTTTTGTTCTTGGTAGTCCTCTTTTGCATTTTTACCTCACTGCTTTTTGAAGGCTCTGGCCCCATCTCACAGCACCACATTAGAAACAAAGCAAAAGTTTCAAAGGATTTCTGCAGGCATCCATGAAGTAATAGATATTGAAAATTATAGAAATGATGATGAACAAAAACTTTGCTTATATATTTAGGTGCAAGTGCGTGTTACTAGCTGTTCAAAATTGGTTGTGCAGCAGCGCAAACCTATTCTTTCTGTGTATAATTTAGCTCAGTGTGTCCCTTTGCACACAAAAACAGACCAATTACAGATCCCTGTACAAGCCTGACCCACTCTTCACCACTCTCTCTGGTCTTTATGCTCCTCCATCTTTGTCTCTCTTATTTCTTCCTCTTTTCTATCCTTTGCCCATTTTCTCTTCTTGTCCCTCAGACCTTAAAACTGATCGTGGCCCCAGCCTTTGGTATCACCCCCACTGCCAGTGTTAATGGCATTTGTCGATGAGAACTGATTTGAAAGGTGACTGGGAGCTCCAACGAGGGCAGCCTCTAGTGACACAAGCTCTGGCCCAGTGAGAGTTATGGTCTCTTGGGTGAGGAGAGCATCCTACTCCCTTGGCCCCCTCAGCCTCTCCTGGTAACCTGAGCCTGATTGTTTCTGAAGGCCATGCAAGGCCTTGGGACTGGTCATCTTCAACTCAACTACACTTTTATGGCCAGTTGTCATTCTCTGGCTCTGTGCACCCATTATTTTTGTCCTCTGTGCCCCCCCTTTTGCTTGTTTTTTTCTTACAGCTGTTTTTTTTCTTGTATCACATTGTATATTCTACAGACAGGTCTGCAAAAGTGCAGTCATGAACTTAATTTCATAACTTGTGTGCTAATGACAGTCAGTTTTACAAAAAATGGGAGCTTGCTAATTTGTAGCTTCTCCAATCTGTTTACCTTTCTTTAACCTTTAGCTGTAACTTTAACCTACATTTTAAATGTAGCTTGCATTCTGGCCTTATCAGCAGCATCAGCATTCTTGGGTTACCACTGCCCTTTGCTTCCCTGGGATTTAATTTATTTTCACGGGAAGAGAAATAATTAGGCCAAATATGAGCTCCGCCCAAAATCAAAAGGTTGTCATTTGTTATGACTCATCAACACTTTTTCTGGCATCTGGATCTGTGTGAGTTCAGAGAAAGAGAACGAGGCAGATGGAGACAGACCATACTGGCAACACACTCATTACCGATATTAATAAGGAAAACATTTTACCAAGAAATATGATCCTGTGTTTTGAAAACTGTGGCTAATGTGTGTCAGTACCCACAGTGTGTATTAGTTTAACCAGCTTTCAAGCTGCACAAACTGTCTGGACTGAGATGGAGGCTTGACACCCAGCCTACAGGCTACATCCTTGCCTCTTTGAGGCTGAGCGCTAAACCAAGGAGCAGACTTCACTCCAGGGTTTCAGGCCTCAGAGCCTCCTGTCAACTCCATGGTTGACAACATCATTAGAGCCTTGCTTTTCTAGTATACCTAGGAAAAGCAGGCAACACCACTGACTTAGGCATCGTACTGAAAGAGTGTGTGGTTGGGGTTTTATATATGTGTCCACATAAACTTCAGTGTGGTAATATCATATCTGTTCGATAAATGAATTTTAGACTAGTATTATGTAAACTGTAGGTCGAGTAGTAGCTGTTCTGGTATCAAGCTGTTCCTGATACAGTTTATAGTGGTTTCTGTCCTGCTAGGGAGAAAAATGTATAAAGCCTCCTGAATTAGGAAGCACACTCGCTAGTAACCTGCAGGCAGCTACTTTATCTGATTGAAGGCGTGATGAAAACAGTGGGGTGCATTTAAGGCTCCCTGCTGTTGTCTGACAGTGTGTTCTTATGTGTATGGATGTAGAATTGGAGTAGGTGTTTGATAGTGTGTGTGCCACTAATCATCACGGTACAACACAGGTTATCTGATTATAAATGTGATCTATGATGAAATCAAACTGATTCAATCTTTGACTTACCTGTATATTGTATCTTATCCTTTATAATTTTTCATCAAATTAAACATTTCTTTCTTGAAAGATTTTTGATGAACTCGGCAAAAATGTTCATCTTGTCTGAAACTTTGCAACTTCTAGACATCTCCTCATGAATCTACAACAACATGGGATGTTAAGACAACATTAGTCATATGTAACAATAAAGAGAATGTGAATGATAATAGATGAGTGTGTTTGAGCGGAGAAGGGGGGAGAGGGGGTTGTGACAGATAACATGAATGGAGGAAGTGAAGACTGCTGATTGACTGCTGAATGAGTCTGCTCTGTTTTAAAGTGTCACAGTGAGGCCTGGATTTTTGACAGGCAGAAGATCTCTGGCCAGGTGCAAACACTAAATTCAGTCTGCTTCTCCACACTGAGAGATAGATGACTTGTCTACATGTGTGGTGCTCTGCATGCAGTCAGCCAGAACTCATGTGGGCCTGTTACCTCATACAGAAAATTGAATATGACTGTGAGCTTGTTCAGTAAATAACATCTATGAGATATGGACAGTAGTTTTTTAGCCAACATATATGGAAACTCTGCATCAGTATTTGTGATTAAACAAATAAGAATTTTGGTTTCCTTTTTGTGCAGCCAAGTTGGCTGACCCTGACCCTGTATGGTAATTTGAATTACTTACTGAACAACATCTCTGATACCTTGAAAAGCTGTCCCTAGTTTCTATCCTCAACACCTTCTTTTTTCACAAAATATTGTTGACAAAATTGCAAACTGTGGAAAGCTTGTTTTGACACAGTTTGCTATGTGGTCATGTGTTGTTTTGTACAATCATAAATTGTTTTGTTCCGAAAAATAATTTTTGTCAGCACTAGTTTGAAGATTTTAAAGGAAACATCACCTCTTGTGGATTTGTTTGAAATCCTTTGGCGGACTAACCGTTACTTGACCCCCAGTTTGGTCACAATTACACTGGAGCATGAATCAGAAATATTACCCTCTTTAAGTATAAGTTATAGGCTTTTGCTCCTTATCCTAGCTATATCAACACATTGATCTAATTCTCATTTTCTCTCTGATTAATTGCCATGTTTTGTGACTGCACCATTGTCCTCTTGGTGCACTTTGCATATTTTTCACATGTTGTCACTTTACCGCTTGTTACAAATCATTAAAATTCAAAAGGAAAAGCCTTTTATCTATGTAGACATGTGGTAATGCTAAGTGTTGTTGTGGTGAAAAACTGCACAAAACCATTGCGCTTTGGTGCGTGTGTCTGTGTGCATTTTCTGACGCACGTGGGTGTCCGGATTTGTGTGCTTTATTGTTGTAGAGCTTGGCTGCTTTTGCTAGGTTTTCCAACATTACAGGATTATTAAATCACTCTCACCCTTTCACCTCCATCAGCGTCTGACAGATTGAGATCCTGCCTGTTTGAGACAGAGCCTAAACGGGCAAGGCAGCAAAGTGACAATCCTAAGAGGGTGGAAGGTCTTTATAGTGAACTAATAAGCCAGGCTAATCTGTAAACCCTGTGATGGCCAACACTCTCCCACCACCTCTGCCACCTCCAATGTGTTGGCGACGACATTTCAGCGCCGCTGCTTCTGGATCCCTCTTAGCCTCTAGGCCAGCCAGCCAGTCGCCCTGTCGGTCCGATCTGCCCAGTCCGTCAGTTTTGTTTAAGAGTCTCTTTAATGCCCATTGATTAAAGTGTCAAAGGTCACACCGTCGTGCTTTTCCACATCGTGTAGGGGGGTGTAATTTGGGAGGTGGAGAAGGGAGGGGGGGTACGACAGTGATAAGAAGCAGATGGGGGGAGGTTCAGCAAAGGAACCTTATCACAAGTCACATGGTAGATTTATGACTCAGTAGAACTGTAGAGTTGCATGAAGTTTTGCATCAAGTCCTATACTACTTCTAATTGTGTGGACCTCACAGTATATGACCAGATAGGTCACTTCAGGCAAGATATTAATTTCAATTTTAATATTTTGCAAACAGTTAAATAAAATTATCTTCTCTTCTCGCCTGCCAAACATTCTGCAGCCCATACCTACAATTTACCCTCATAATTAACTCTCAGCCTCAGCGCCTTAGAGCTGCAGCTACTGTCTATGTTTACTTTAGCGCCTTACCTACTACATCTACTTTAAAAAAGAATGCATTATCTAAGTATAATAGGGGTTCTTTATTGCAGCTTTTGATACAATTTCATGTTTATCAAACTGTGCTTTTTGTTGTTACTTTTGCAGACTTAGCTGTTCTTACACAGTGTATTATTTCTGCTTTACTAATCAACAGTCATTCTCAAAAATGTGGAGAGAAAATCTGTCGATAATAATACATTGTTCATTTTAGATTAGGTATATCCAGCTATGACAACCTACCTGATACATATATTTAAAAGAATAACATTTTTGACATATTTATATTTATTAGAAAGAAGCAGATGAGACAAACAGGAAATGTAGGGAAAGAGAGCAGTTGAATGATATGTAATGAAGGTCTGGCCGGCTGGGAATTGAACCGGGGACTTACAGCTGATGGCGTTTGCCCCATTGTCGTATGACCCCCTTACCGCTCAGCTATGGTGTGGCATGAACAACCTGTTATTGACACAAATCGTATACATAGCTCCACAAATTGCTAAAATGACAGGGAAATATGTGTGAGGATGAATATGTAGGACTGTGCCTACACTAAAGCGGCTGTTTTGTATAATGTGCAAAACATTTTATGCATCCACGCCAGACGTCTTGGCTCATTTCAGCTCATTTCTGGTGCTGCACAGTTCTGTGAAGTCCACTCCTCTGGTCATGTAACCCTCTAACCTCTGATGGTCTGTCATTCTAGCCCCCTGCAGTGACACACTTACACTGCTGTTCACACTTCTCTTATCAGCCACCAGTGCTTCTCTGCTATCAGAAACCTTCACAGGAGCTTCCTCTGTAGCCACAGGAAAACCAAAGCAGCCACATAGCCTGAAGCCAGAGATATACCCTATACAGGAGAGAGGCAGTTTGACAAATGGGCTTATATGTAGGTGTGTATTCAAAACTTTTTATTAGTGTCTGTTGCTGTTTAGCTGGTCAGTACATGTATTGATCTGTTATTTCAGAATTTAAGGATTAGTAGGATCTGTTCTACCTAAATCCAGTGTAATCTAATCTGGAGATCAGAGGTGAGCAGACCTTGTTAAAAAGAAGATGCCTTATCATGAAATTCAACAGATCCACTCAGCTGGTCCCCACTCAGTAGGTGGTAGGGTGAACCTGTGGACACAAAGTAGCCTGACAGAGAGCTACTGAGGTATCAGGTATGTAAAGAGACATTTTAGAGACATTGCTGAACCCCCTGCACTTATCTTGGTGTGAACATGGGGTCATCTGTGCCAGGGGAGGGAAAGAACAGCAGGGTGCTGGAGACGGTTGTCAGGCAGACAGACAGTGGTTAGATAGTCTCACTCCATAGGCTGATTGACACTTGGGATAATGGACCACAGCTTCACACTGACTCACCTTTAGTACTTATTATATGCTGTAAGGTGTTGCAAGTATGTAAATAGAGTACGAAATATGTTAAACCCTTTAGTAAGAGAAAGTTCAACCTTTGTAAGTACAACTGAATCAACATTTTAACAAATGAAGCTGCAGTCTAAATACCAGCAAGTTGATGATTTATTTTTCTGTGACCACTGGATAAATAACTGAACTTGAATAATTTCAATAGGTAGACTGCTTCATAAGGATCATGTTGCACGTCATTGTACTTGTGGAACTCAGTACACAATTAAGATACAATGGACACAGAAATGTGACTAATGCGAAACCACCAGAAAACTGTCACTGAGTTAAAATTCTACACTTTATGGACACTGAAGCTTTGGTCCTGAAACAGCGGCTTAATAAACACCATTTGGAACTTGAAAAGAGCGCGGCATTGTTTCTGTTTGTGGTCACCAGTTTAATGCATGTGAGTAATTACTAGCAGCTTTTGAAGTGCGCACACAAAAATGTTACAGAAAACCCAATTACTATACGAGGATACGTACAAGTTTTAAAGGCCTATAGGAGTGATGAGATTGGTTTGGTTGATTTTAAAATAATTAAACATTTAAATGTTACAGTGGTTCACTTTAGGTGATTTTCTTCATTCAATATTATTAAAGATAAATATAGAAATCTTTGGCTTTACTGACTCAGGATTGCTCTCAGCAATTGTGGATTTGCATGATTGTCCTGCACTGAATTGTTTATTGGCCACGCTTTTTTAGGATGACACAGCATTGGGTGGGGTGAGTGTGCGCCACGTTTGGTTGAAACTGGTTGCGGTTTGGTAGCAAGTACTTCAATAATGCTGGGTTTTATATGAATGTGTGTCTCAGCTTTGCCACATGTGTTGCATTGGTCACTAGGCTCTTCATCTTTGTGGTTTGTCCTTTGCAAGCTGCCATTAGGACAGCCAAGCAGAGAGAAAAACAGTGTGAGGCAGAGACAAGTTAAGCATCGGGGAGTTCACTGTGGGGTATTAATGCAGACAAACAGGCCAAGGCTTGGACATCTGGGCTGGCAGAATATCACACACACAGAAAATGGGGATTTGACAGTGTTTGTGGCAGAGATGGCATGAACCATTGCAGAATGTTTAATAGAAAAACATACAGACAGTAAACAGAGTGTAAAGGGATATCTTTGTTGTGAAATATGTAATTAGATTTTAAGTTTCCCATTAACATTTTTTCCATTAGTGTTTCCCAGAAATATTCTCATTCAGTACTGCTATTTTTTGCCTTTTGATGTACAGTGGCAGGCAGAGAAATGAGTCTTACAGTGGTTCAGTCAAGCACATAAATTAAGTGGTAAGAAGACAACAAACCTACACAATGTGTGTGATCGGCCACAGACGAGACGTTGTGGTTGGCGGGCAGTGGGAATGTCCAGGAAGTCATACAAACTGTGTTACGGAGAGCAATAGTTCAGACCGCTCCTTTTGCTGTGATTTCTTGATACAGCAGCTTGCTGTAGCAGTAACATCTCCAGGCTTGTTTAAGAAACGGGTCACTGCAGAGATACCAGGGCGCCTCCCTCTGGGACCTGTGGTTTTACTGGGACAGCGCTCTGGGAGGCCAATAGTTCTTGTTTATGTGTGTGTGCACATCTGTGTTTCTCTGCGCCGCCATTCAAAGGAAAGCGGTGGCAGACAGGCTTTAATATTTTTAGTAGACTGTCTAAATGCAGATTTGATTATTTGGTTTAGTTTGCAAAGTGGAAAGGTCAGAGTGATGTCGGTCAGACTGTTTGAAATGACCTTTCTCTTTACCATTAAAATCAATGCAAAATGTTTTTCACTTACAGGTGTGAGTTTGCTGTGTGAGCTTTAAATGTATTTCATTTCCTTTAAACAGCTTGGTTTCTTTGTCATCCAGTGACCTTAATCTTTGCTGTCATTTCTTGCTGTCTCTCCATTTGTTTATATGCCATAGCATCCTAAATTATTTTCCCTATTTCTGCTTTTTCTTCTTCCTGTTTCAATCCTTCCCTTCTTCGACGCTTTGACTTTGTTCCTACCTTGTCTTTTTCTCTCTCCATCTCTCCACCACCTAAACTCCCTCTCTTTCAACCACTACCCCCATATTCCCTGTCCTGTTCTTGCTCCTCTGTCAGTTCTTAATGAGGAAGTCTCTCTGACCTTTTCCAGGTCCTTGTTACATCACTGCCCCCTTGTGGTGTGCCGTTCGGTTGAGCTCTCCCCACCGTCAAGTTGATTGTAGAACACAATGGACACAGTGACTATATCGAGCAAATTCAGCAGATTGATTTTTCTACCTGACGAAAAAGAGCAAGAAAATACTGCAAGTAGTCCCGTTTTTTATTTATTTATTTATTTTGAAGTTATTTACTTTTGCCAAGTTTGGATGATGCACACATTGAGCTATGACCTTGGAAAAGCAGGTTCAAGAGTTCAGTAGTTTAATAAAGAGTTACTTTTACATAAGGTATTAAACATACATTTGGTGTTATAATTTAAAATCAACTCATTAATACAGGTCTTGGGCCAGCAACACTTATCAGACATGTTGGTTCAATCATGTTTTGGTTTTGAGGGCATGAAATGATAAAAAGTAGTTCAGCAGACCAAATCACTGTGAGTTGTTTTTTTAATTTATAAAACTGCATTATGGTCATTTACTGATGTATAATATAGTTACATAATATACTGTCCCCATTTATCACTGCCATTGAACCACTTTATTATATGAGCCATTTAGATTAGTGCTTTCCTCTGAGGAAATGATAACGACACAGTGTTATAATGTGGAGGGAGCTCAGCAGTAGTTTACACACGAGGAAATAGACATAATCATGCAAATACCCTCAGTCACTTTCCAAATGGAGCTGACTTTCACTGAAGCAAGTACACACAGGCACTTTATAAATATGCTAGATGGTTTTGTGAAACACTCTCATAAACACATCTAGCCTTGGCTGTGTGTGTGTGTGAGTGTGTGTGTGTGTTTGTGCTCTCATGCAAAAAGTTGCGTAAATGCTGCAAAGCAGAAGGAATGTAGCCATTTAGAGGTCCTCTCCTCTACAAATAAATATTTGGTGATGACAATATTGGAGATATGTTAAACACGAGGAGGGTAATTTTCTAGTCAAATAAACCTCAGCAGTGGTGGTGAGGGGGGCACAGATGTGTCTGAGCTCTGACATGCTGGTAAGAAAGAGAAAACGATAGAGAGAGGCTGTTGCAGAAAGGGAGAGAGAATGTGATAAATCTATGCAGATAAGTCAGTCTAACAATATCCACAGTGTTTATTTTATTCTTAATAGGCCTAATTCTTTTTCTCACTCTGTCAGAACTTTGCAATGTGCTTTTGGCAAAAATGACATGAGAGATGGGTGTGGCTTCTAGGTGTTGTCAACAGTTCTCTGTAAGTTCAGGTGTCATTTTTGAACTTCTAAAAATTAGATTGAAAAAGATTAAATCAGTGCTTGAATAGTGACTATTTTGTTCCTTGTGAGCAATGACTGAAATTTGTGTGTCTTTTTTAGAAATTAGATTGGTATTGCTCATAAGGACACTCATTTTTTCCAATAAATTCTGTCACTGCAGCTCCATTAAGTGATAGTTTATGGCTGAGTTTATCTCTTTCATAAGATGTGGTCTTGCCTTATTTACAAAACCATGCTTTTACAATAACCATAAATATTACACAGTGAAATTATCACAATCTGAGATCACAGTGCTGAGTTCAAAGAGAAATTACAGTAGTATTTTATAAAAGCTGAACCAGACATGACTTGAAAGTCTGGTACTCATGTTGAACCTTGTGAATTCCAGAATGTTTCTCAGCCTTCACCTAATCTAAACAATGATGTTTTCCTAATGTCAGGTCAGTTCGGTTATTCTTCGTCCTAACTTTGTTGTCTTTATGCCCGTACCGTAATTACTAATTGTGTAATTTACATAGTTAGAAATAGGAATTCAATTACAAATCAAGTTTCCATAATGTAATAATGCCGTTGTTTACTTTAAAAGAACATCATTTCACTATTACTGTACAAAGTTTTTTTTAAAAATCTTTTCATCATTCTTTCCACTGATCAAACGTCTTGCCTCCTGTTCAAGTTACAGTGACATTGTGACTTAAAGCAGTCTAGATGGGCTTTTTCTTAACACTCCAAGCCTTCTGAAAGGGTCCACAAGCACTCCAGGACAGGAAGACATGATGGTCCTCCAGCATGCCCAGAAACTGCCCTTCTGGTGTCCACACTACCTCATATGGCTCCACTCAGTACGAAGGTGTGGTGCCTTTATGTGCACATCTTTTTAAATTGTTGGACTCATTATTGTGTAATGCAGAGTGAAGCCAACCAACCAGCAGAGAAGTCTTACTTAAGTTTCTATCTTGGGACTATGGCGTTAGACCCCAGGTAAAGGTCAGAATGGAGGCTGACTGGTTAATGGAGAACATTGTTTTTGTTGCCCAGCACACTTTTTACCACAATTGTGCTTTATAAATTGCAGTACATAGTGTATTATTTAGGATGTACCCCAACCACAGCTCCTTTGTGGCTGACAGCAATAGATGTAATCAGATGTAGTAAAACATTTGAAGCAGGTCATAGTGGGGTGAGCCAGCAGCTCCACAGATTATGTCCACACTCCCTTTACTTTATGGTGGGTTGGGATGAGAGGAAGCCTAGGAGGACTGAAGAGAGGTCAGGACCAGAGGACATTCTCAGTATCAACAAACCTAAATGTGAAGAGGTCAGAAGTTAACAGTAGCCCTAGAGATGTGGCCAAAGCTTACCATTTGTGTGAGAATGTGATAACTTTAAGATTCTGAAAGACTAGCTGATAAAACTCTTCAGGATCTCCACCAAAGGAATACTGATGATGGTAACCAGGTCTTTGTTCAGGTATTTGAAGTGTCTGACAGACATGGCGCATAATCTTTTGCATTTTAATTTTAATTTGTGGACATATGTGAAGATTTTCTTCCACATACAGTACATATACCCACCCAAGAACAGGTCATAGCCAGACCTTGCATTATAACTGGGTGTATGCAGCTGCAATATAATGTAATGAAGCATTTTTGAACATGTTTACCTCATTATACCCAAAGGCACATACAGTAAGTGATCTGTTTAGTAATGCAGACTTCTACCATCATATTTCCCATTGGTTATGACTCAGCAGCAAGTGAGTAAAACATTTAAATGTGTTTTAGAATAGCTTTTTTTCTTCACAATGAATGAGAACCTCTCATGCCATGTCCAGATGTTCTCTCCCTCAACAGAAGGTCAGACCAACGATACACTGGCCCGACATACACTGTATGGTCCAGTGGTGGGTGTTGCACCAGTCGTAGTGGTGAGGCTGGGAGATCTGTCACATGGCACGATAGCCTGCGTGCCTGAGGAGATGCCAAGGTTTATTTAAACAGCAATTCAACTTAACATTTTTGAAAGTGAGAATAGCGATTTATTGTTTAGCTGTGAGTCTGTCAGTGAGATTCTTATTTCATGACTTGTCTGATAGGTCCAAGAAAAATAAACCCACACCTGAGCTGGGTTTATAGGTCTGCCTGACGTCAGGTCCATTATCCACAACATTGACTGCATATTTTTTATTCCACTACAATCTGGCATGTGTGTCTTTGTGAGAGGCTATACATAATGTTTGTGTACTTGGAATTGTATGAAATATTTTTGCCCCTGCATAGCGTATTTAAAGTAGATGTGGTCACTGTCTGTTGAGCAACGATCAGCAGCAGGAAAATTATTTGACGTTTGATATGACTACTGGTAAAAATGTTTTGTTTGCACAAAAGATGTCTGAAATATGCCATCTAGAGTGACATCTAAAAACGTGACTTTACGATATGCAGCGAAACTCACTTGGATGCAGGAAGAAACAGAAATTACTCAAAAGCTGGAGCTTAAGTAATATATATGATATTAAACTATCGGGTGTATTTCGTTAATATTTGCTTGTGTGCTTGCAGATGCAATATGTCTGCACAATTCACATCAGGGAATCGGAAAGCTTTATTGTCATTGTACCAAACAGTACAACGACATTTGCTGTGCACTTACACTCAAAAAAACACTATGCATGCATACTGCTGAGATTTTCTTTTTTTTTACCAGTGTAGTGGTGTTAGCTAACCATGTGAGATCCTCTGAGATGTGGGTCTCCAGGAACTTAAAGGAAGAGACCCTCTCCACCTCCTCCCCTTTAATAATCAGTTGAGAAAGGTCATTGTTGTACTTTGAGAAATCTAGAACGGGTTCTTTTCTCTTTTTGATGTTCAGTGTAAGATAGTTTCCTGTACACCATCTTGTCAGACTACAGACTTCATCCCTGTAGGCTTTCTAATCATTGTTTGTAATCAGACTCACCACTGTTGTGTCATCTGCAAATTCAATTATAGTGTTTGAGGGGTGTGTGGCAGTGCAGTCAGATGTGTAGAAGGAGTAGAGCAAAGGACTCAGCACACAGCCTTGGGGTGCACCAGTGTTGGAGGACAGGTGTTTAGAGAGTGTAACTGTGTGTGGATGGTTGATAGAAAGTCTTTGATCCACATACACAGAGAGGTGCTGAGACACAGATCAAGGAGTTTTGTGACCAACCTGCTGAGGACTATTGTATTAAATGCAGGGCTGTAATTCATAAATAGTGTTCTCTCATAGCATTCTCCCTTTCTGGTTGAGGTGTGTCAATGTCATACGAGGGACTGTGGCAATAGCATCTTTTGTGGACCTATTGGCTTTTTCAGCATACTGGCGCTGGTCAAGATCAGTGGGGAGAGTGGATTTTATGTGTTTTAAAACCAGTCTCTCAAAACATTTAGTGAGAATGGGGTTGGTGCCACTGGTCTGTAGTCATTTAAAGTGCTGATGTTGCTTATATTTGTCTGTATGAAAATAAATGTTATGTGCTTTGCAATGCATGTGCAAATTATGATTGTAGTGTGTCTGTGTGTGTGTTCCTTGTTGTTTTTGTCATGAAGCTTAAGCCAGGTATGTGACATCATGGAGGTCAGATCCACATCTTGGATGCTTTGCTGCGGCAGAGCTCCTATTTTGCAACACTATCTCCTCTCTGATCCAACATTGTTTCAGGGTTCTGACCTCACAGCGACCAAAACACAAGCTGAACAAAATCCTTTAAAGTTAGGTAATGCGCTGTGGACCCGTGTTGACCATCCCTTGGGCTTGGAATAAGAGATCAGTTCATTTTACCCTGTTGTCTGGTCTTTATTACTCAGCTCCTCTGGAACCGAAAGAGTTGACTGGCTGCACCCAGCTCAGGGCCTGTATTCCCAAAAGCATATCACCACTAAGATCATATTAGCCCATTTTCTTACAGTGAAAGTAAGACAATCTTAACACTCAGATCATAGTTTCCTCTGCTTCCGGAGAGGCTTACATAGTTATGTTGCCAGTGTATGCTGAACCGGATTGCAAAGATTGTCTCATGTAACATTATACTTTTAATTTATTATACTAGAACTTATTCTAAATTATGCACCAAAATGACACATTCACTATAGTTTAAACAATAAGGCAGATATTTCTTGTATTGAGACCAGTCAATATAATTTGGCGAGGTGTCCTCTCTCACACACATAGCCCATCATTTTATCAGCGGGCTGTCTTGTGTTCCAGCCAAGTCACAGCAGAAATGTATGACTTTTTAATTGCCTTGTCTGGCACAGTGCACATCTTATCAGACAAAAACACTGAATTGTCAAAACTCTGCATTAATGGACAGCTATCTGTATCCTTGTCTAAGTTTACCTGCTCATAGTATATGTCTTAAGGTAATACAGTTGAACAGAAAATGCAAAATAATCAAAAGATTAAAAAACTAAAACAAAAGGAAGTCATAGTAAGGAGATCAGTTTGTGGCCAGCTTGTATTTAGCAAATGTCTTGTCCCTTTCCTCCCAATGCCATATGAGTGATGCCTTGGTAAAGGGAGGACTCGTAGGATAAAGGTTGCTAATCATGTTCCACCAATGGAACTCCTTTGATGTGGGTTGTTGTTTCTGTGAGGCTCTCTGCCTGGACGCATCCCCCTCCAGCAGCTGTGTACTGGGCAACCAGCTGTAAGAGCAAAGAGGGTGCGACGTACTGAGGTGGAGTGTCCTAAAGTTTACACACACAAACAAGCTTATCCACAAAGACTGGATGTACCCTCTTGGTCTTGTGAAGATAAAAGGTAATAAACATAACTTTGTGTCCTTATGTTTAATTTATCACATGGGGTTTGGTAGCCGTGCATCACTGATAATGTGTCATGTACATGTAGGCGTGCTCATACAGTGTGTACATACTCAGTTTGCGCTGCCTGGCATTATGCACTGAGATGAACCGTTTTGTGCAGCTGGTGTTAAGGAGTAAATCTGTGCTCCCTCACAAATTCCCCAAAACATTCTGCAAATACTGAAACACAGTGTTCCACAGTATTCCTGGCAGTTTGCAGATACATTAATCAATTAACAGATTTTTTTCCCAGGCAAAATAATATTTTGATACTGATACATTCAGTTCTTACATACCTACCTACCAACCTAACTAACGCTCATTTCCTATTTGACTCACACATGCACAGATTGCATAGAGTACATGTGGGCACATGCACATAGTGCAGCAGTGCAAGCTGCAGGTGCCTCCTAACACCATTGACTAGTGTTATTGTAATGGGCAGCTCCCTGCACAGCTGAGATAGTATGTGTAGACATAACAGCAAAGATGAAAGCAGGTTGGAGAGATGGAATAATTAAAAAGGGAGGTATGGTGTTGCCAAACTTCATGCTTCATCCTTTAGTCATACAAGTCATTAGCCTTGAGGGGAAATAGTACCCACGACATAGTACAGTCCCAGATGGATGGTCCTGTATCAGAATGCCAGCCCGCTTGCGTACAATTTATTGTTTTACCAAAGGGACTTAGCAGTTTAGCTGCCTGGATGAAGACAAATATGGGTCTATGATTTTGACCCTTTCTGTTTGAGAAATGAGGGCAAATTGGACCTTAAACTATTTCTTCACTCTCATTCTCTTAGTTTTTTTTTTGCCTTCTTTCTCCCTCTCACATTCCCCGCCCCTCATTTCTCTCTAGTGCCTCAGGCAGTTGTGTTCATTAACCCTGGATGTAATTATTTTTGTTTTAGTCTCATATTGCTGACATTTCAACTCAGGGGCTCCTCAATCAGGATTAACCCAAACCGCAAGAAATCACACTTCACAGCCTTTTCTTACAGCAGCGCTTGTTGCCTCCAATTTCAGTCAAATTAAAGGTTTATTTTATTTAGCCATTTTTTTCACTCAGGCCCTGTACTGTGAGAAAACAAACCAGACTCCTTGCCTTTGATTTGCTGGTTGCTAGTGACTCTCTCAGTATCCCTTACTCTCTTTCTCTCTTGGTAGGCACAAAGCCGTCCTCTGTGCAGGCACTGGTACTAAAGATTGAAATCACACAGGTGGCAGCAGTATAACCATCTGCTGTGAAAGAAACCTCTTTCATATGTTTTCTCATTGTGCAACATAAATGTAACAGCATTAACTTTGTAGTTTGATATCTTGTAATATGTTGTACTGCTTTTTGAAACTGATCTTTTATGCACTGAAAATGAAATTTTCTCAATTTTTAAAAATATTTTTCATTAGATTTGCTTAGTATTTTAAATCGGTGTATGTACACCTACACTATTAGTATGCATGTATGTATTAGCTTCACATTGTGTGTATTTCAGTGTAGTATCGTGTATTTACAAGAGTTTTAAAGCCACAATCTAGTGTATACTTACTTTGTCCTCTCAAAGCCCTCATTTTGCCTTGGGGGCCTTAAGGTCCACAGGAACCCTCAACTCATCTTCCTGCCCCAGGGGCACTTATTCTTAACACAGTAGTAATAAACTATCATCACTCTGAGTCAAGTATGTGTGTGTGTGAGTGTATGTGTGTCAGCCTGGTCCTACAAATGTGTGCGTGTGCAGCAGCAGCAGTAGTCATAGACCAAGCAGTAGTTGTAAAATCTCATCACTTTGAGTGGTCCTCCGGGGGTCCTGGACTCCTCTCGCTGTGTGTGGTTTGACCTCTCCTGGCCTTCCAGCCCCCCACATGCCCATTAGATAAACAGGCAGTAAACACAGGCAGCCCCAGCACTACTCTTGTCCCCTCATAGCATATACAAGGCTTGCAGATGAAAGGACTATTTCCCGACACTAATAGCCACTAGACATTAGCTTCCACAACCTCCTCTGGTTCACAATTAAAAGTTGAGCCAAAGTATTCATAGAGTTCCTAGTAAAAGTAGAATATCTATCTTGTATAACCTGTGCCAAGTCTCATAGATAAAGTATCTTCGTCTCAACTTGAGAGGTGTAAGCTTGTCACTCCCTCAGGTAGGAACCTCTGTGACTACTGCCAAACTAACCAGGGAAAAAAACAGCTAGTGAGGTTGCATAAATAAGAGTTGAATAAGACAGCACATATGTTTAAGATGCTGTGTGATTACAAGCCATGACATTATGATAAATGCAGGCCACGGTTACATGGGCTGGCTGAAGTTAGGGGGAAAGTTTTTTTTTCCTTTTTTTATTAGCTTATCAGGCTTGCATGCATATCTGAAAATGAGCAAGTTGCTGTAAGACCACAAGTTCTGCTATATGAAGTTGTTAGTGACAATTTTGAGTTGGGAGTCTTGTGCAATTACATGGTTTCTGATATCACAAGTATGTTCTTGGCAGTCTTGGTCTGAGGAGTAAGTGTGTGGTGTGGCTTTTAACCAAAGAGCCAGAATCTTGGTCTACATTCCTACAGTTTGTGGAGGTTTAGGTATTGCTTCAGTACTACAGATTATTGACCAGGTATGGTTCAGGGTTCATGATCTCCTGCTCTACCTAATAGCTGGCACTACAGTCAGAACTGTTGGACTAAGTCAATTCATTGTCTCTGTAACAAATTATGCATTTTACATGTTTTCATAAAAGTCCCAGTACGACAGTATTGTTTCTTTTTAAATTTCATGAGCCTTGACAGAAATATATATTTTAAACAAGTTTAAGATTTCCATGTCAACAATGATGTTGGATTCCTGACATTGCCATGATAAAATCTGTCATCTCTCCTGTTTTAATCAGCCAACAGACAATTGAAAGGAAGAAAGATGAATTGTCATCATAGTGTGTCTTCATGTGTTCAAACACCGTGTGTTTTTAGGCATTAGATAGCAAACGGGGGACAATGGGACTAAGAACTTGTCATTGTACTTATTGATGAACACTGTTATGACTCTCAGGTCAAAGACTGAAGGATAAGTGCAACCTCTTTGGCGACTGCTGCTGCTGCTTTTCATGCTTTAAAGATCTGTCCTTACCCCCCACGCACACTCCTCACAGTTCCTATATATCTCGCCTGCCTTCCCTCCCTTTCTCCTTTCTCTTAGCCCACCTCTTTCCGCGACCCATTGCCTGTCTTCGTCCCTTCCCCTTCTTTATGTTCCCTCTCCTCCCTATCTGTCCTGCTGGTCTGCAATACGCCAGTCTGGGGAGCATTTCAAGTGTGTTTAGAGTAGCTGACTCATCACTGCTTTTGTGCCATGGTTTGTTAATGTAGGGCAGCTGATAGTAGTTTGGACGTCCTGTGTTGCAGGTGGCCTGAGCATCCTTTATTTATATGTGCGTGTACAAGTACATGTCTGTCTGTATGTGTGATGTCTGACTGTATTAAATACAGCTCTGATGAGTATAAACACTTCTTCTTTATCATCAGTGTGTGTGCAGACAGAAGTGACATCCCTCCAACAACAAGACACACTCTTGGCCTTTACTCTGCTGTCAGTGAAGAGTGTTCAAACTATGGCTTCATTCAACGGTGGCTAATAACAGGCCTCAGATGCAAAGGTGCTCTTTCTCTGAAGCTACAGGACACACACAGGCACACACTTAAAAATACATGCCCTTAGTCAAGCCCTGCCACATGTAGGCAAGTTTTCATGGGTTTTAACTGGCATACCAGTGATAAAATATTAATCTTGCCACTCACTTTATCATTTTAACCACAAGCCTGCTATAACATGAGATTTTTATGTGTCTAACTCAGCCGTCAATAATCTCCCTGCTGACTTTGCTAACATGTCTTGGAATATTTTCCTCCATCTGCTAACTTCTAATTGTTCAGTTGTAATCATCCTATCTCTGCTTGAGCTCATCCCTTGTGGCGCTGACACTGCAGTGACCCTCTTCCTGGATAGAGAAATGCAGCCAATCAGAAGTAGTATTTCATTGCACTGTACACCCATTCATCCCCCTATCCCTTCGTCCCTGCATAGCAGCTAAAATAGCTCATCCTGAAACCATTAGACCAAATTGCTAAATGGTTCAAATGTGCAAGCACTTAAGACTATGTCTTTAAGAGGAGTAATCTTCAATCTACTGTGGCAAGCAAGAAGAGGATGAGGTGGATAGTGGGAGTGGGAACTGAGAGAAGGACCCACAGAGACTTAAACTGAGAAAAAAGAGAGAGAGACAGGGAAGAAGAAGGGGTTAAGAGATATTAGCCGTTTCATATAAACATCTCCCCATTTCCCACATGTTGCTCTGTTTCTCCCTATCCAACGTGTATTTATTGTTCGACTTTTGGGTTGGAGAGAAAGTAACTGGAATGTAAGAGCTTGTCACCGTGATACATATCATGGTTAATAAAAAGCAAAAGCACACATGCTCAGACTTTTCTCTTATGCATGTGGACAGACAATTCTATTTGGGTAGTGTCCAATTAGTTGAAAGTATGACTGAGATTCAAATAATGACTTCAGATGAGGACATCAGTTGTGGGATACATGATGGATTACAGTTGCCTATCTCATCATCTTAACCCAACATGCAATGCAGACTCAGGCACCTGTGGAGCATAATTACGACTAGCAGTAATTGCATCAGAGTGAAGCACTGATCCATTGGCAAACATGCTGCTATGTTCCCTCTGTGAAAACAACCATTTGTTAAAACCATAATCATGGACTTTAATTGAATTTATGTTATTACACTATCACCTATTAGAAGAAACTACTAATTCTCTGTATGTTTCCCAACACTTAGTGTTTTGTAGGTTTTCCCAAGAAGCAATCCTCTTGTGTACAGAAAATTATTCCCCCCCATTTCTGGCGTAGAGGTAACGTTTTCTTTGGAATACATATAAGAACTCGGTAGCTAACAGGAGGACTAATCAACCGAACAACCATGGAAAAACACTTTTAAATGCTGGCTGTGCTTTTTATTGAGCTCTGAGGAGCGCAGTAGTAAAAAGTCACATCAGTGAGTCCTTATCACTTGAAATTTAGTGAAGATTGAGAGGGTATTTGAAATTGACTACGCTGAACCAAACAAACAAATCGCTTGACAGAAATATTCAGACCTACCAACTGGATGACAGCCAGATACATACAGAGGATTCAGTAAATATAACTGAGCAACTGTCAGATTCTTCAGTGCAGCATTCCCAGCTTCCTGAGTGACCCAAATCTCAGCCAGAGCCTTTGATCTGTCACTGAGATCATTACTTAGTCTGCTGAACTGACAAAAGGCCAAGCTGAAAGATGGAGGGAACAGGGATTCTGCAGAGAGGTGGAGATACTTGAAGGTAATTTGGCAGGAATTTGTTCTTGATTGTTCTGCATGTTCTCCAGAAAGCTGAGGGATATGTGGTGAGTTGAAGGGCATAACTGGAGAAGATGGGGTTGGGCGCAGACCATCTGGATGTTTGTCAAGAAAGATAGCTGGATTGTGAAGCTGATCATTTTCCAGATGACTTTGCAAAACAGGAAAGGCAACTACAGCTGACATGATATTTAGGATATGTTATAAATAAGTGATTTAAAACCCCTTGGTTTAATCAAAAAAGGAAACACATTAGCTTTGTCAAAATGTCAAACAAAAAATGTACAAGTTAAAAATCTTTGCATCACCTGGATTCATCCAAGCAACATATACATGCACATACAAAAGATAAAACATCAGAAATAACCATAACATGTTTGTACCAAAATGTTTTACCCATATTACATGATGTCTAAGGATGAAAATGAAAATATCACACCTGCAGCATGTCCCCTGTACACAAAAGTTAAACTGATATTTAATTTATTTGGATGGATTGATGTTTAACAAACATGTTAGAACCTGCTACACTGCTTCACTGTGTAGCAGTGTAGCTGTTACACTGCCGTTACTCTGGGACTTATGTGAGTTCATGCCAAATAAACTGGGAATTTCCAAAGTGACCCAGAGTAATGGCAAAATATAGATGATCCAAACCTTCTCACCGGCGAAGATGAAATATTTGAAGCTTTTAATTTAATCAGATAAACATAAGTACACAAAAGGACAGCATATAATGACTAGTGTGATAACATGCAGATAGGCATCCAGTATATTTCAAGCTGAACATTCTCTCTGTAGCAGTGTGCTTCGGGTTTTACTACCCATCTGCATGTTGCAATTTCATTTTACGTGTTCATTTTCAGCTCTACATTCACTTTGATTTTTGTGAATTTAAAGTGTCATTAAGGAATTGTGTTTTAACATAAAAAAATGTTTTTGTTTCTAGTTATTATTTGTATGAAGACCATTTATTTGGCAGTGTATTTCCTCTTCGTGGAAATTATTATTACCGTATCCTCAAGAGTGTAGCATTATTGCAATGTCACGTAAAGTTAAAGTTTTGCAATAAGCTTTTCTATTTGGTACAGCGTAATTCATATAAAATACTTGGAAGCAACCCCACCTAATGACAGACATCAAATTGCTTTACTCCCCCTCTTCTCATGACAAACTGAGAGAACTCGGCTTGAACTGCAGAGAAAGCCCATGAGCCAACTGAATGATAGCAGTGATAAGGAGTTTTCAAGGTAACTATGCAAAACTAAAGCTTTCTGTGGGAAAGCAGCAGCAGAAGCAAAAGTCTGTTTATTTTAATGAGCTCAGAAGTGTCTCTCCTGTTCCCCTTACATTACACTGGGGCTCATTTAGAGTTCACACAGTGCACTGTATGTTCATGATGGATACGGTAATGATACATTAATGCAATCAGGACCAAGTCTGTTTTGTCTCTCATTAAGAAGGCTAGCTATCTTGCTGACAAGGGCCAGGTCACATTTGGTTGTGACTGTAAGCATTTTCTATCACTGCGGTTTGAAGTGAGCAAGACAGGGAGTGTGACATATCAGAGAAATAGAGTAGGAGAAAGAGGATAGGAGAAGAGACAACAGCTGGAATATTCCATTTCAGTGCTGGTTGGGTTTCAGTAGGGGCACAGGCAGCAATTGTGCAGTGTCTGGTTGTCTTTTCAACACCATGAGAGTTGATGTGGATTTATGAAGGCTAGGAATCAACTACAAGTGGGATATGTATGGATATGGAGCCTCTTATCAACATCTGGAGCTTGACAGAGCTGCTGTTCTGCTGCTGCAACCCCCTCATCTGGCCTCACTACTAGCCTATAAGATATTCTATGGATGTGCATAAGTCCATTTTCCCATGGTCAACTGTTTGTGTGTGTGGTCTGTTTCATGCAACTTAAGACACCATTATAGAATTGGTTCCAAAATATAGAGTTTTAGACAGAAACACTTCACATTTCCACACACACACAACCACACACACTCACTCACACACAACACACTTTAGAAGCAAAAATGATGTAAAAAATCTACCTTTCTTGAGTTCAGATCTTACTCAGCATGAAGTTTATCTTAGTACTCACCCCTATCAGGTATTTGTACACTGTATCTATCTACAAAAGAGCATGTGCTCATTAGCATAGAGACATGCATACACAGGGAAAATGTTGCTACTGTTGACTCAAGCACCACCCAAAGCTGTCCAGACTACAGCACTGCAGCACGGTCAGTACTGTTGTCTGGAGTCGTATTTTACCATGAGAAATGTGTCAGATCCACAACCAACAACCATGAGTCACTAAACCCTGCAGATGGGAAAGAAGACGCCTCTGCCCTGATGGGAACAGGAATAGATCTCACTCTGTGGAAGAGCCCTGTACTCACTACATCACTACATACATAACTATCCATGTATACATGTTGACATACAATACACAGTTTTGAATTATATAGTGGATGAATGTGTATGTACACGGACCTTTCAAATGTGCTCAACACATTCATTTTTACTGCTTGTCCAGGCTTGGGTGTATGTGATATATCCGGTCCACAGAAGTTTTCATGTATGGAGACTTACTGCAGTCATCTCATAAATCATGCAGATCTGCAGCCAAATTGTGAGACATACTGGCTCAGTCACTTATCATATAGATTAGGAAAATGACTTCTTGAAAAACTACTCGCTCATCATCCACAGTTTCATAATGCTTTTTCTGTTTATACACTGTATCTCTCTTTTCTGTCTCTCCTTGTCTTTCTCTTTTAGGTTTTCTTTCTCTTTGAATGTGGGTCAGTGATTCTGTCTTTCTGTATATTTTTAGGTGGCTTTCTGCTTCTGTTCATCTTTCTCTGTGTCTGCCTTTCATTGATTTCCTGGCTGCCTGAATCACTCTCCAGCTTTCTTCCTCCTTATTACTGTTACTGTACCCACAGCTATAGTCAACCTTTACGAGGTGGGTCTAGCCTGTCAGCTGCAAGCTACCGCAGTTGGACCATATTGAGAGACACACACATACACACACACTTAGTCGTGCAGGCTTATATATTCTGTTAAAACCACACACACATTCATATACACACATATATACCAGCTTCCAGTGCAGAGAGTTAAATAGGCCCAGAGTGAGAGCAGGCTTTCCGTAGGCCAGGGTCTGTTTGCAGTCAAACCTGCCTGTGTCCTTCCTGAGCCCCTGGGCTCCTGCGGCGGCATTGCCCCGGGCTGCTGGGTCGCGGCTCGGCAGGGGAACAGCAGTGCAGTGAATGTGTGTCAGCGTGGAGTGTGTGTGTGAGAGAGAGCAAGAAGGTGTGTGGCTTCAGTGCCTGTTCACTTTCCTACAGCTCATACAAAATGAATACAAATAGAAACACTTATTACGTTCATAAAGATTCATGTACACACACACAATAAAATATCATATACTGCACACACTGTTCCTTACACCCACCCACACACAGCTGAGTCCCTTTTCGGTGGTGTCAGCAGCTCCAGCTCTGTCTTTCTCTCTGTGTTACACACACACACGCACACACAGACACACACACCATCACAGACACTCACACTGACACACACACCAGTAGAACACCTGTCGGGCTGCATGGCTCGCTCCAGGACACCTTCGAGTCATGAGCTCATCGGAAAAGCAATTAAAGGCGGTGTAGGCCCTGCACGCTGGCGTAATGTTTTGTTTTGCTACTTGGCTTCGAAATTAACCAAACCTGTCAGAAGTCATCTGGCTGACGCGGGCTGGGCTATATTTATTTATTTTCTGTTGGAGAAGCTGGACGCAGGGTCCCTGTGCTGCCTCACGTCCAACAATGAAGCGATTCTGAGGGGGCGATTAGCTGGCTGGGACATGAATTCTCCCCCCCCCCCCGGTCTACCTGGGGGGTGGTTGGACAGAACCTCCCAACTCTGTTTGCCTGTCTGTTACTCTGATGTTGGGGTCACGGCCCTGTAGTTGAGAGGTTGTGCCCTCTGTAACCCCAATCAAGGCTTTGGTCTCCACTGTGGGACTTGGTTTTGAACTTGCACTGACCCAGCCGCTCCCCGTTTATTGAATTTCATGGCTGCATTGACTGAACAAAAGCAGATTTTGCATTCAGAAATGTCAATGTATGAAAGATGTAACCTGATAAAAAGACAGTATAAAGACAAAGATCTTTAGTTGATAGTTTACTGTTGATCCAGAAAAGAAGATCCTGACAAGAACATGCACAGGACTTAAAGGTTAGAGGCCTTCTCTCAGTCTGGCCTAATGCATTACTGTAGCCTCAGGCTGTGAGCAGCCTGATGTCAGACAGACGTAAAACAACACCCGCAACCCCATGCTCTCTTTTAACTCTACTGGTCTTTAGCCACTGAAGAAAAAAAACACCTTTGACATTAATAGGTCCACTGTGGGTGAGTCAAGGTAAGTGTGTCTTCACAGATGCCTGCATGTACATTCTGTGGTTGTATGTATTTTCAGAGCCTAGGCCATTGAGCAGTTTTCTGATGTTTTCTTGAGGAATCATTTAGGAAGTAAGAAAAACACCTTTGTTATCATTGTCATCACTTTCTGTAATTACACACATGCCACCCTGTTAGAGTGGAGAAAAACAACAGTTAGCCTGTTGCCGAGGTCGCCCTCTGAGCATGGCAGGCCGTTTCATGGTGCTGCTCGCTTCAAAGGAGGTGTCACTCTTTGGCAGTTATGTCAACACAATGATGAAACAAGAACACAGTGTGGATAGTAAAGCTTTGGTCTTCAAAGCCTCAAAAGCCAGGTCAACACATATTTTATTTCTGTGTCATTGTCAAACTGGCAGGGGGAGAGAGACGTGAAAAAAGATTGTTTGCTCTGTTAATCTCAGAAAAAGGGCTTTTTGAGTGGTGTTGTGATGGATCAACTTGGTCATGGCTGTCATTAAGAGACGCCAAACAGACGTGACACACAGCCACAATAAGATTGCAGTTGCTGACACAACACTGAAAACACTGTGAATGCACTGGCAGTTACTTCAACAGTTATTTAAGTAACCAGCATTCTAATGCACTTGACAAGTTGGCTTCATTCATCTGGTGATGAGCTGTTTTTATGTAATGAAAACTTACATATGTGAGTTTTGTGTATTGCATTTGTGTTTTTTTTTTGCACTGAATTTAGCACTGCAGAGGATCTAAATAGTGTCAAATTCTGCTTCCTCTGCATTTAGATTTTGTTACCTTGTATAGAAATACGATCTGTGTCATGTGATCCCCTTTAAAAAGTTAACATTTCATAAGATATCCTCAGATGAAATTGGGTGTAATGATTTTTTAAAATTTATCCCTGTAATAATTGTTAAATAAACAATTCATCTACTATTGTAGATGATTTATTGTGCTATGACTCATTTCTGCTGAATGTGCTTAGTCGTACTCAGTGCATCTTGTAGACCACGATTTAGGGTCAATTTATTAAACACATCTTCACTACTCAGTTCCCAGCCTTTTGGGTCCTATACTGCTCATGCTGTTCTGAGCTATGATGAAACCACTTGGAAGTCGGGCCCCAGAACTACAGCCACAGCCAAAGCCTATTAAGCAGCCACACTGCGGTATAGAAGTTCAAGCCACAGGACTGAGGTTATGATTCCTTGTCAGGAGGAGGGGGAGAGAGGTGGATGTAGGATGATGGGGAAGGATGGAAGAATGGTTTCTGAGGAAAGGGTAAAGGGGGCTGAAAAACGATCAAGGTGGGAGTTCAGACAGGATGAAAGAAGTGATAGAGTGATCTTGAGCTAAAGGGAAGATTGTAATGGAGACGTATAAATGAAGGTACAGTTGAAGAAGGGCCAAGACCCAGCATCAGTTGCTGGTGGAACAGTGATGTTTAATGGGATAGATGGATTGTGCAATAGTAAAGAGACACAAGAATGAAGTGATGGAGGATGAAGGGATAGATGAAGCAGCAGAGGAAGAACTATGTGTCAGTTTGACTTGATCTGAAGAGAATGTTTCTCCTTTGCCCAGAGCAGATTCTTTACTAGTGATAAATCATGGTTGAGGATTAAAGTGAACCTGGTGAATAATAATTAGAGAAGCATACAAACATTAGCACTGACAAGTGCACACACTAAAAGAACATACTGTATATCTAAAGGTTTCACACCTTACATACACACAGAAGTGCATATTTGACAGCACTGACACACAGACATTTCACATTGCTCTTGCTTTCAGCCATTCACATTTACTTTGCACTGCAAACACTCACGTACATACACACATATACAAGTTCACAGGCCACAAATCACTGAATGTTGTAAAAGTGGAGCAAATTAGAGCACTTTTATTTGCATTGTTCACAGTGAATAATGGAGGAGGGAGTAATACGTGCCAAGCTGGAGAGCTAGTTTAACAAAAATGTGCGTACGGGTCTTTGGGAGTGTGTGTGCTGAGGGAGGGTTTGTAATTGTGTTTTGTCCATGCTTTAGAGACACTAAAATGTTAGGCAAAGCAGCAAGCAATCAGGCTTTGTAGGAGGTGAAACAAACAGACACATTTACAGGTTCACACTTGCGCATGCACACACACACTAACACACCCTCTAACACATACACTAACACGCACACTCACACGGCTTTGCCTCGGGGCCTGAAACAGAAGACCGGGGTCTTGTCCAAAGCTCCATTAAACTGCTGAAAGTCCTTCTAGAGCTGAAACATCCTCCTATCGTCATGCTGGGACATTCCACGGCACGCCAGAGACCCTGCGCTAATCCTGCCGGCATGGGAATCATTATTGATAGGATCCTAATGCATTACCTCAGGGCCCGCTTATTGTTGGTAAAGATTATTATTTAAGAGTAAACCAAAACCCAGAGAAAGTCTCGAGTTTCATAGAAATTTATCAAAAGAAAATGTTATTCTTGGCTTAGTGTGATACCACTTTGAACAGTGCAATTGAAACAAACTGTGCTCCTTGCTGCACTCCAACTTGCAGGCTTGATACCCACCAGCAGGTCATTAGGACACTGTGCATACTGTGCAACAGCGTAAGAACCTGAAACTCAACCTGAGAAGATTTGCCCTAAGTCACTTTCACTCGTTCATTATTACCTTACATTGATTTCAGTGATCATATCAATGTGCCTCCTACTTTGCAGATATAATTGCAACATCAGAACATTTTTGTCTGTATGAGTTCACATAGTCTCCACTTTAGTCAGCCATTCTGTTCATCTCTTTATCTGGATCTTATTGAATTAGTTGTGTTGATTACAGAAGTTTGGCATAGTCAGACCACTGCTTGAGTGCTTTCAAACAACTGTTCTGCAGTGATTTTGATTTTGTAAAACCAAGACAGATGTACAGTATACGCTTTCCTATTTTTAAAAACTGCTTTTTTACCATGTACTGGATTTTCTCTGTCTTCTAAGGTATGTTACTGAAAGTCTGATTTGTTTTTCTGTGTGTTTGTTTGTATTTTCTAGGTGCTGTCCTGTTGGTCAGTGTCCAAGGCATAGCTGTCAATGTGGACCCAATCTTTTGCACATGGCTGTTATATCAACCTCACAAAGGGAGCAGCAGACAACAGCAACAGGTACTTGACCCTGTCTGATGTTCTCTGACAAGATCTGTCAGTTTCTCTTCCAGGCCCATTGTCATCCATCCTTCCATTTTCTGCTGCTTATCTGGAGTCAGATCATGGTTACAGCAGGCTAAGAAGCACAATTATAATTTAAGAAGGACATTTCTGACATCCCTCTCTCCAGCAACACTTTCAAGCTCCTGCTGGGGATATTGTGAGGTGTGCCCAAGCTAGATAAGATATGTAATCTGTCCAACATGTTCCGGTCCTATTCTGAGGTCTCCTGCTATTTGCACATGCCCTTAAAGCCTCCAATGGAAGAAGTCCAAGAGGCATCCTAGTCAGATTCTCAATCCACCTCAACTGCTTCCCTTTGATGCAGAGAGACAGCACCTCTACTCCAAGCTCCCTCTGGATGTCAGATTTCCTTCTTCTTAATCACAGTGATGTAGTACATTGTTGATGCTGCACCAATCTCATTGGCAATCTTGAGCTTCATTTTTCTGTAATTCGTAAAAAATACCCAAAGATACTTAAACTCCACCTTTGTGTGTGCATTGGAACATGTTTTATATTGTAATTTGCATTTATAAAGTTGTTGCAGCATAATGCACTCCTGTTGCACTCTGAGTTGCTCCAGATAAGAGCCTCGAGCAAATGTACAGTAAATGTCTGTAGTTGTTCCTCCCTCAGTTTTGCCTTTTTTTTCCCAGCTACCTTTTTCCATGTGCTCTGCTCCCTGTCTTCCATCCAGTCTCTCTCTATTTATTTGACAGGGGTCATGGTGATGGTTATGGACATTGAATGCTCTGTGCCCACCCTTCACACACACGCAGACATGCTCAGTCTGATTGCCTGGAATATAGCACAGGTTCACCCTGTAAAGTCATATAAATATATATATAGTACATGAACGTATCATATTGTAATACTTTTAATGTTTTTTTCAGCAACTTGTTCTGTTTTATGCCTCTTGCAGTTTGGAATGGTATATACAGTATGTGTGTGTATCAGACACAGAGAGAGAGAGTTAATTGCACATACTCCTTACTCTGGAGGTTGTTACTGTACGGGGGTAAACACATGTTATGAGTTGAACGGCAGCCAATGTGAAGGATACACAACACTGGCTGCTGTGCGTGGTGTGTGTGGACATGCTGCAGCAGATGTGTGTGTTTCTGTGAGGCTGTCTACCTCAGGTGCCTGTCAGGGCCACTTCTCAAGGCCTGGCTGGTTTAGGCCAGGCCTTCAGCTGAAGGCCAGTCAACACCGTGTGAAGGACAGTTGAGAGGACACTGACTGGTTTGGGTCAGGATATCAGGAAATGCTGAAAAATGAGAAAAACAGGACAAGGGAGGGGACATTTTGAGGTACAAGGCGAGAAGGAAGTATGTGTGACATGAGCTTTTGGTAGTACAAAGAAAATAGAGGTGAAAAAAAACACATGAAAAGTTGAAAAAGAGGACAATTGAAAGTATCAGAGAGAGATGTGTAACATAAACAATCAAGAGGGAAGGCCCATTGGGTATCATTGAGAAACAGTGAAGAGATATGGAAATAGATCAGAAGAAACATACAGAGGGATAAATCAAAACACTAGGGACTGGGGAACATAAGTGTGGAACAGAGAGGAGACAGCAGAAGAGGAGAAAGCACAGGACAGTATTGAAAAGGTGAATAGACAAGTAAGGTTGAGTTAAAACCTTAAAACCTGCTCGCTCTTAAAACCAGAGCGAGGAGGAAACAGGAGAAATCAGATAAGTAGAGAAATGGTTGGGGAAATGGGTAATGAAAAGAGAGGGAATAGGGGGAAAAAGAAGGTTGAGAACCAAACAGGCACTTTCGTCGGCTGTTTTAAACCCCCCCACCAGGCCCCTGTGTGTGGTAGAAGAAGTTAGCTTGTATTATGTCATCCACAAGGAATGAGCAATGGTCACTGAGTATGGTACCTGCTTTTAGCATAGAGCACTAAAATGTGGTCAAAGACATTTTTTCCATGAAATGCAAAAACTGAGTTATATAATATTTAGTAAGCAATGTACATTTTTTAAATAACAGTTTTATGGCTTGTCTATGCAGTATTTTGTGCCAGGCATTGTCTTTAAAATAAAATCATTCATCAAAGCATTTGTAAAATCTTCCAACACAGTTTTTGTTTGTATGTGCTATGGGTATACTTGAAAGTGTTTTTGTACTTAAAGTAAATTCTTGAAGGTCTAATTTTTAACAGAACTAAATATGATTTTTAAGTCAGACCCAGCTTTGGACAATGAACCTAGTTGCCTACAGTATTTTGTTCATCTTTGTTAAGTTGTAAGGACCTCGGAAGGGTTTGGCGGCATACTTCAGTCAGTAGCTTCAATTACTAATATAATTTGGTGGCCCATTTTTAATCTGAACCACAACCAGCATTTGGGTCCCAACCTAGTCATTGAAAAACAACTGCATCAATGTGTGTGTATGTGTGTGTTTACACAGGCTGCAGTACGTGGTTGGCCTGCGGCCTTGTGCAGCTGTATCATAGCCTAGTGGTGCTGCTGGCTGATGCTAATGGGGTTTCCTTATTTCAGACCAACCTTCCACTCTTCTGTCTTTCAGCCATCGCATTGCCAGCCAGGATGTGTGTGTGTGTGTGTGTGTGTGTGTGTGTGATTGTGTGTGTGTGTGTGTGATTGTGTGTGTGTGTGTGTGTGTGTGTGTGTGTGTGTGTGTGTGTGTGTGTGTGTGTGTGTTTGGCCTGCATGGGAGACTGCTCAAAAAAAACAAGGAGCTGTCACTGGTCCTTGTTGGTCTTGGAGGCTGGTGTTGTGTTCCACTGCATTTTTCTTTCTCTCTCTCTTTCTCTCTCTCTCTCTGCCTCTCTTTCTATCTTGCATTACATTAAGTATTGCGTCTCCCAATAAATCCAAATCTTGAAAGCTTGCTTCACCATGGCCTTACTAACAGAGAGCAAAGCTTAAATAATTTGCACTGTTGCGTCTAATAACACACTCTTTCTCAAAGACTAAACAAAAGCAAAGTTTACATTCAGTATTCTTTTACATGGCCTGATAAATGCTCAGTCATGCTTTAATGTCATTGCAGAATCCAGGTCCAGTTCCTCAGGCCAAGAGGAGAGAGGACGAAGCGTCGGTAGGAAGCACACCACTGGCCAAACAGCCCTCCAATCAAGCCTCGGACTATGCCAGCAGTCCAGTGAAAACCAAGACAGTCACTGGTAAGTATGGATTTACCAGTCCCATTCTATGTCTTAAGTATCATATTGAAGATGTGACAGTGACGTTGTACATCATAAAATAACATCAAATCAGTAAATCAGTACAGCAGAAAGGTTTATATACTTAAAGAGAACAGTGCTGACCCCATGTTTACTAAAAACTCTTCTCTCAGCGTTTGAATTTAGATGTCTTTCAATAGTGGAGTAATAGCACTTAACTGTGGATGTAGTTAACCTTGTTTCTATGGAGTAAATTCATGTTACTATGGTGTTACATAACTCGCTACAGTGTGCTGACACCTGAGTGAACCCGTTTCTCCGAGGACGCTGAATATCCAGGCATGTCATCCTCTGTTTTCCTCTTCTGGTAGTATTACTGTGGCTCTGTGGGCTCTGGATGCCCAGAATAGATGAGTGGCTTGGCTGTGTGTAGGCTGCTCCTATGCCAGGTTTCCACTTTCTGGGACCCCCCTGTTCAAAACAAACAGATTCAGTGCACGTGCACACATGCACAAATCTGTAGTATACAAGTATTTACCAGCATGAACAAATACATTGAAGTGCGTACTGTATATACAGGCAGGCAGCTATATACATTTAAACACCTGTCCATACCACACATCGAAACACATACACGTTTGCAGCATTGCTATGGTGCTTCCTTTCAAAATAGCTGTTGTCTCTGAGTAGGAAACTCTGAATAATTTGGAATCAAATGGACAGATTGGAGAAACGGGGTAGAAGAAGACAGATGCAGCTCTGGATCTTGTCAAGGATGTGACTACTTGCGTTTGTGTCAGGAACACACTGTGAAGTATATCAACAGTTTCTATAAGCTTTTAGGTTATTATTGATGGTGGCAGGACAGGCCAGGAGGAATTAAGTTACTAACAATTCAGCAAGAGTACAAATGGAGCACCGAAGGCATTGGTATTTTCATCACTGTGAGGTTTAGTTGGCGTCAGACATGCATTGTGATCACAGAGCAAAAAAAAGAGAAACTACCTGAACGACTACACACACTTACTGTACACGTATTTTTAGATTCTTACCTGGGAGGATGGCTGGAGCTGTCACTGTGTTTAGGAGCTGTCTATGACAGAACACAGAGCCTTACTCTCTACAGAAATGGTTTTCATTTAGTACTCACATGGTTATTTATAAACCTAATAGTCCACCTTCTCTCTCACATGTTCCCCTATGGATATTTAATTAATGTGATCCAGTGGAACATCTTGGCTGATTTCATATAACTGAATTAGTTACAGATTTAAAAAAAAAAATGAACAAATAAATATGTTAAAAAGAGTTCCCAGTCTCTACTGTTTGACTCTCATGGTGTTTAGGCTCCAGGTCCTTTAAACACTGTAACGGTTTAAACATTCTCTGCCAAAGCATCACAGTGACGAGTCAGGGGAAATAAGCAAGTGGGTCTTATTTTCTCTTTTTTTAAGTCCCTGGGAAATGTGTTCCCAACAGGAGTGATGAATCCCTGTTTTGGGTGAAGTCATCCTGTAGCTGTAAATAACACTGCATGTGTATAACATTCTCCCATGTCAAGTGTTTTGATAGGAGAAAAAGCTCCTTTGACATTTCAGAGTCTAAAAAAGGCTGTCAGGGTTCTTTCCTTGCTGGCTTAAAAAGCTCACAGCTGAAAGGTCATGCCGCCGTTTCCTCCTGGTTTTCCCTCTCTTCCCTGTTTGATCCAATCTGCAGTAATGGCTTTTCCATACCGCAGCATCTTTGCTTACTCACATCTCAACAATATATTTTCTCGTTAGGGGTTGTCAGTAAACAGTCACCTTGGCTCCAACACTACACACAAAGCTACATCAGGCTGTAGTTTGTCAGCAACACTCACTGACTAGAGTACACTGGCTGTTAATGTGCTGTCTTTCCCTGTGACTGCTCCTTCGTCTTGCTGTCTAAGTTTTTGTTTTTCTGTCTGCAGTTGTTTTTCTGTCTGGCTAGCTTTCTGTTTGTCTTTCTGTTAAGTTGTGCTTTTTTGTAGTCTTTTTTTTCTTTCTTAGTCATCCAGTTGGCATTTTTGTCCTTCTGTCTAGCACCAGGTCATATCGAAATAAGCAGAAACAAGGCCTCAAATGGATTTTAGACACACACGCACACACGCACACACACACACACACACACACACACACACACAAACACGTACATACATACATACATACATACATACATACATACATACATTCATTAACAAGTAGTGTTTTGGCTGTTGTCAAACGCTAAGTGGACAGCACATCTGGCCTTAAATTATGTCTGTTGGAGTGTTTGGTGTTAGACATATTTGTATATGGCATCTCATTGTTGGGCTGCATTAGTTAGTCAGAAACATATACTGAGTCAGAGTCAAGCTCTTTCTTATCCAAATATTTCTCTTGTGAAGTGAAAACAAGACACTGGTAACTAGGTGCTTGTACTGTATTTTGTCAAAATTCAAACTTCAGTGCCCCTGCTTCAGTTCTCCTTGTTGGAATGGATTAAATGAATAGAATCTTCGCTGGAAATTGCTGCGGTGTTACAGGAGAAGATGTAATGAAAAGTTACAAATTGTTTCCGCAGGCAATCAGAATAAGAAAAGGGCAAAGACATTTAGCCCTGGTGGTTTTAATCATGGTGAAACAATAAGCCTCTCTGCCGTCGGAAGATCTTGATAGACTAGAACCCAACTACTAAGGAGTTTAAAGCACAGCAGGCGCTCTGGTTCCTCTGTCGCACAACTCCAGTTTCACCTTATCCTTGTCACATAATAATATATTCTTCCTGCAGTTAACTGTTTGGTTTCTTTGTATTCAGCAGTAACTATAACTAGTTAACTATAGCAGGGATGTGAACTCCCCACATCTTGTTGGACTGTAGTCATACTTGATGCACTGTTTGACATTCAAGAGTTGAAATCTGTTCATTTCTCTTAAATCCACTTCATTTCATGTAATTATTTGTTATGCCTCTGTGTTGGCAACAGAGGCACTATGTTTTGGGGTTGTTAATGCGTGTGTCCGTTCCATTCCCATGAATGCAAAATATCAGAAACGCCTTGAGGGGATTTCTTCACATTTGGCATAAAAGCATCCACTTGGACTCGAGAATAAACTGATTTGATTTTGGTGGTCAACAGTTACTGTGACCTCACAAAATGCATTTTTGGCCATAACTCAATGGTTCATATGCTAATTATGACAAATTATTCTACACTCTAACACAGAAACAGAAGGAGAGATCGTGACCGCATTTTACATTTTGGCAGATACTGAACTGGCACGTTAAATATATATGTAAAACATCCATATTTCAAACTGTGTAGCTTTTTTTCATATTTGAAGCATCGTTGACTGTAATGGCTACATTTTTTGTTCTGTCAGAATCAGCCTTGTTGGCAAGCATGTGAACACATACAAGGAATTTGACTCTGTTTTTTGTTCCTCTTAATAAACTTAGACACTTTCAGTTTTCCCTACATATTATATGAGAGTCTAGGTGGATATGGATGTGAACTGGAACTTTAGTTGTGTGCCTTCATCAACCAGTGCTGAGGTAATCCTCAGTACTCCTGTCATTAATTTTGGGGATGATACTTGGAATGCAAATTTTTGATATCTTTCAGTATTGGCTGACTATCATGAGGTAAATACTTGATACACAGTTCATTTGATTTGTGGACTGATCTGTCCTGATGTTGAGTCCTCTGTTAGTTAATACTTATTTAGTGCAAAAATGGAGTTCACATATGTTAACCCAATAACCGTGCACAGTTAAGCTAAAGTGAGAAACTTTCGGCCTCTAAATGGCTTAAGGTTATGGTGGATTCTATTGTGAGCAGAATTTTTCCCTTGTAAACCCTTCCTCAGTCACCCTTTCGAGAAGAGCTGCTGACATCTAACATGTTATGATTGGACTTCAGCTCGCTAAAGATGATTTATTAATTGCTTTACCATTCATGCAGTGCAGTGAATAAGGAGCTGGATGTTTAAACAAGAGGGAGATGATGGGAACTCACTCTGGTCAAGCTGCTATGTTAAAAAAATCAACATTGGCCACAGTCAGCCCTTCAATCCAACTTACTTATTCGTTTATCATGTTTGTGTGTGGTGTTTATATGTCGACTTTTAGCTGGACATTAAACTGTCTTCTGCTTTTTCCTGTCAGCAGGATGCATTTCATCTCTAAGACCATTTTGCCACATGGAATCATGTGATGGATTTTTCAGAATCTATTTGTAATTGCTGTGTGTTTACCCCGGGACATCCGATCCAGCTGTTTAGCAAGGGCTGAATCAGTGAGCCATAATGATTTACTGAAGGGCAAAGCTGATGTGAATGGAGCGAAAAAATGACCAGTGTCTTGATGGATGTTCATCTCAGCTGTGACGCAGGAAGGTTTTCAGGGAGATTTATAATTGCCCTGAGAAATAAATTGTGTTCCTATAAGAAATGAATTGAAATGGTCCAGCTCATTTTTCCCTTTTTTGGAGCAGGTACACAGACAGTCATTCCCTTTTTCTCATTCTTTTTGCTAAACTATCATTTGGCATTTTCCTTGATAGCTCTAATGTGCTTGTTTTAACTTGACTCCAAATAAACGTCCGGATATATGACAAGGTTGATTCTGGTTGCGGGTTTATTGCCGGCATATAATTTCTCAGGGGACTCTAAGGGGGTTTGTGATCACTGCAGCAGACGTTTTATTTTTCAGCCTTCAGTCATTTGTTTAGGTAAACAGAGGAGAGATGTGCAGGTTGTTTGCCAGTTGGAGTCAACATGTGTTCGAACTGCCATTTACAGGGATGTATGGGGAATAAACACATAAGACCCGCTCGGGTTCAGCGAAGGCAGTTAGCCAACCTGACTGCCACTGGTGCTGCTGCTTAGTTGACTGTCAGGAGAATGATGTTCTTACAGGAACCATAACACTGTTATGCATGCTGCCAAATAAGTTACCATAAGTGTGCAATTCTAATATGTAGCCCCTGAATGTTTGAATGTATGCTGCTTTAATACTGGATACTCAGGATTCCTCTTGAGTCATTTGTAAGAAAAGCTGCTGATGTTTAACATGTTACAAATTAGTCTTTTAAGTTACAGCTTTCCATCCAAATATAATAGTAGTTCCAGCTGCCTCAGTACTGCCGTTAGTTCTTTATTCAAACACACTGAAAAAAGGCATGATGATGTTCATGTCTTAGAGGGCTCGTTTATAAACTGTATCAGTGGTACAGTACTGTTTAAAGTGAGATTTTCTGCTAAACTGTGCTCCAGGACACATACTATACTGGCCCAGAGCTCAGACTATATATGCTAATCATGCATTAAAGTGGTCAGTTCAAAAACATAAGCTAAGAGCTCGCATGCCTAGAGTGTAGTTGTTTGAAATACTATTATAAGATTAAATAACCCAATGTGCTGGTTATATGGAATATTGAGATAGAGCTGTGTTTTGTTCCGCCTGATTATAAATTGGCAAGGGCTGTCGTTTTCTGAGCCTATTGATTCTCATAGTTTTCCACTGCAGCTATTGATTTCCCCACAAAAATCACCTCAGGGAATTAACAGAATAAATCACAATCCACTGAAAGAAAATCATTTTCAGAGTTTTTAGCAGTTCAAAGCCTCCTCAGAACAATTGTACTAGCTAGATGTCCCTGCTTCCAATTGGCCATTTGAACGCATGCCTGGCACTTTTATGATGTAAAGAGAGTGTTATGTTGTTTTGTTACCACATTCAGCCTAGCTACAGTTTCGTAGTAATCAAGGGGGACTTTCCTGCAGGCTTTTGGAAGGTGCCTGCTAATGTGTAGGCAAATGTACAGAGACACACAGAACCAGTTCACTGCAGATCATTTCCCCAGAAAGCACTGAGGGCAAGGTGATATCATGCTGGGGCTGTGGGGCTGCCCAGCTCAAATCTCATAACCCATATCCACTCGGCTCCATTTGGCAACTAAATATTTCACCCTTCTTCTCTTCCTCTCTGGTTTTGGTCACTGCACATGTTAAATATACAGGACACATGTTACAAGACACCGCTGAGTTTCAGGACCTGCATTGGCTGAACTGGACTGAAGCCAGTTCCGGTGGATGACAGAGACTTTGACTTTGAACACAGCACTTGGTAAAAGATATTCTAGTTATTCTTGTGCTGCTAAACACACACAGGTTTGCAATTAAGCCTGGCTCTTCATCACATGAGGATCACATTACTACTTGAACTGGTTTGTCTTTTAATATGACACATACTCTGTTCACAAAGTGCACTAATAGTAATCATTGAGCCTTTTGTAGATGTTTTTTGTCATAGCTGCACATTTGGCTTTTAAGTTGGCAAATTTTTCTAGTCAGTTCATCAGGCTTTTTGTTGCTGTTCAAATTATATGGTCTGACTAAATATGCTGGTAGATGGACAATAGAGGCTGAGGTTTGGACTATATATTTAATACAGCACTGTTCATTTAACTCTCATCACAGGTTTGTTTGAATGTTGCTTAGTAACATCATCACAGAAGTGTTAACAGTTGTTTTTGTGTGATTATCCTTTACAAGAAAGGCCCTGGAAAGACGGCTTTGAAAACAAGTCATTTCTCCTCAGTTTGAGGTCGATTTCTGTCTGCCCGCACAATTACGCCACAAATTGGTTCACATAAAACTAGCTTCTAAGTATTTTCTTTATTTGTCCCTAATGAATGTTCTTGTTGGCAGCTGCACCGTGTTTCTGATCAAGAGCCTCCCAAGTCCCGAGCTTCTCATTGTTCTCTAACATCTACCAGAGTAATGATCTCACTGGCTTTCCTTTTCAATCCTAAAATTAGCCGTTGGCGCTCTGAGAACATACTTCTTTTGCTGAGAAACCTATCCTCCTATCTGGCTGTGCTTCCTAAAGGTTGGAATGAGAACTGTTGTCTTTGTTCTGCTTGTGGTCTGGATGATGGGATTAGATGTAATTTTCCTGTTTACTGGAACAACCAAAAAGAGACAGGGAGAAATGGAAACATTTGCATTGTTCATACTGTTAATCTGCAAGGTAAAAGACAATATCTGGTGATGGTCAGGGCTGTGCCGCTCTCAAAAACATTCCTCTACTGATGGCTTTTCTGTGATCTCAACCATAGAGCGGCAGAAAAAAGGGAGGCTGGGAACAGGAAAGCAAGTCCAGGTTTCATGGTTGAGAAACATATATTATGGAAAGACATAAATTAATATATTTTGGAGAAATAAACGGCAGAAAGAAACTAATATATACATGAATATACACATTTATAAAATAGAGAGAGAGCTGATGAGAGGCCTTCATGCAGAACTACACAGTCATACATAACTATAATCCAAGCCCAAGTAGCCTGATGGAAGTCAGGCAGGTTTTTATTGGCTGCTGTGTGCTTTTCAGAAGGGGATAATATTTTCATTGCAGAGTTATTTATATAGTTTAATTTTTCTGGTAAAGTCAATAATTTATCAAGGTAATGATGGTTGGAGTGGGGAAAGAAAACAAGAAAAAGAAGGAATAATGAGATAGAAGCCCCCACCTCCCTCAGAAGAATGGTTGTAGTCTGTAGGGGACTTTACCCTCAAGATTAGAACGTCTTTGGCTTCCACATTTTGGTGAGACCATACAGATCTCTCACTGACATTCAGGGCAGACAGAACGCTCTGTGGGGAACAAATGTGTCCTTTTGTATCCCTGTTCTGCTTTCATGAATGATAAGGGTATTAGGCCTTGTGGATGTTGGCTGTGGTTTTTAAAGTTGAAGTGTGAGGAGCAGAGAGGGAAGTTGGGGTTGAGTTGTGGTTCATCGGATGGTGCGTGGATTAGTGTACGGTCTGGTGGGGGTTTAGTGACAGAGGATGATAGAGAAACAGGAGAACATTGGAAACTGGGTTGAGATGATTTCACATGGGATGTTTATAAAGGTTCTTGGTGTCCCAGAGAGAAGACATGTCTTTTTGTTTTAATTCCTTACATGTTGTGTCACGGTCTGGCTGGAAGAAGTCCTCTCCTTTCCTGTTCCCTTTTCTTGTAGAGAAGTATCTTTCCTAAATAATGAGTAAATAAGTTAGTATTGTTGTGTATGAAAACTCTGAATTCTGATAATGATGATTATGAAAGTCACAACTATAGAAATAATAAATGTGTGACTGTCTTGCCTGTATCTTGCTACACATGCCTGGACTGAGAAATCTTCCTTCACAATTACCTTGACTGGTTAGGGGACAACCTAAAAGTTTAACTATAGCAGAAATAAAGACCAAGTTCATGACTGCATTTATTAAAAGCAAAAAAAATGCCTGATTTTAAAATTGAGTGGGATCTCCTTCAACATAGCCTCCTTTTGCAGCTCCTCACGTTCCTGCCACGTCTGGAACGCTCCTTGGAAATCCATCATGTAAGCACTTCAAGCACCATCTGTGACTTGCGCTAAATCTCCTCCACCGTTTTAAAATGATGACTTCAACTTGAACTTCATTTTGGGGAAGAAGTAGAAGTCCCAGAGAGCCAAATCTTGCAAGTAGTGCCTATACAACATGCAGTGAGTAGGCGCACAGGGCCATTGTGCCACAGTTCAGGTCTTTTATGTAGAATTTTCTCTTTCAGATACCTCAAAATTTGTTACAGTGGAACTCTGCGTCAACAGTTTGACACTTGTCGACGAATTTGCACTGCACAACATAGTGGATGTTAAAGAAAATGATGACCTCCTGACCTCACAGGCCTTGTTAAGTCTCGGAACTTAGGGCTACTTAATTGAAGACGACTGTTGTAGCCGTGAAACCACATCTCATTACCAGTGACGAATCCCAACATGATTTTTGCTGTCTAGCCCAATTTGAAGTCCACAGTGAAAACACAGTTGCGTATCTGCTAGTGTTTTCAAAAACACCTGTAAGAAAGGTGGCAACATCTTGAGTAATGACAGTCATGACTCGCTATATATGCACATGACGTTGCTTTGCTTCTCTGTACGTTCTGTTTATTTCATGTTATGGATGCAGTACGTCTAGAGAAGTAGAAATAAATTGGATAAGATCATAAAAAGTTCTCCTACCACCATTCACCCCCGACTCCTCACCTGTTCCAGTCAGCATGGCCACAGCACCACTTTTTATGGGAGCCTTAATAACTCTGTAACAAATGTCTTGTAAATATTTAAATAAACACTGATTTGCATCCAAAACAAATAGGCGGGCAGGTTTATTAAAGAGCCCCATTGCTGCCTCTGCACGCAGCTGTAACTGAATATACAACACTTCAACCCACTGTAAACCATTTGTAATAGGGAACATACCAGAAAGATAGCAAGCAGCATGGGGAAATGCCGAGATCCCTCAATGAGGCTGTTTTTATGGTTGAGTTACTCAACCGCTGGGGAAAGACATATGGATGCTTTGCTCTATTGTTGTTGTGAAGACTGTAAAATCTGTAGTGGAAAGTTCACTGGCGCTGCTATGATGTTAGTGTTTCATTGTGACTGTGGGTGTACCAGGGACTGCGTGCATTCAATTGTGTGTTAAATTGTGAGCGTGAATCGCACATTAGAATGATGTGCGATTTACACTCACCACACCACACACCCTCACACATTTTACAGCCATGTTACTCTGCTGTGGCAGTGTTGTGATCATGAAATGAGGCAACATTGATTTGTTTCTCGCCTTAAAGTCAACGTGTTGTAATGGGGCTCTGGTCTCTGCATTTTCTCTGATCACTCGACACATGCTCAGCCTGTGGGCTTCAAAGACACGGGCCTTTCACTTGCTGGGAGATGTGATGGAGCTGTTAAAGAGGATGAATAATCACCATCAGAACACTAGAATGTTTATAGGGGACAGGACTGGCAGTTTCACAAACCAGCTGAACGCGAAGAGAGAAAGACAGAGGGAGTGGTTGGAGAGAGTGAGAACAAAACAGAGGAGGAAAGGCGAGGGAGAGGCTGTATGGTCAGAATTTGGCCAATAACATATTAGCCTAATGGCCTAGCAGAGGGTGAAAATGAGGACACGGCTGAGATGGCACGAGGCAGGGGGAATAACCCCTCTTTAAGAGGACTCTCAGGACTTGTTAGGCCTGGGCAGGTTTAAGAGCTTTGGGCGCTCCTGTCATATTTCTCTTTCATTTGAATTTAGACCTCTTGTGTTCTCTCTGTCTTTCTTATATTCTGTCCCTGCCTGCCTCTCTCTTTCTCTCAATCCCCTCCCTGCAGAAATGGCAGGCGCCAAGTCACTATAACAAGATATGGCAGTTTCATTCCAAATAATGACCCCAGGATTAACAAACAGAGTCCTGGAATGGTATTTAAAACCAAGCAGAGAGCTTCATGCAGACTGGCCTTGCATTGTTACAGCTTATGCTGTACTAAAGCACAATTTCTGATTGGCCTAACAGACTCTCTCTGGGGAGGAACTTTCACAGTCTGGCAAAGTCAAAAAAGACTTTAAAAAAATAGATGATCAAACATCCTCCCCTTGGTCTCTCATGGGTCAAGGTTAGCCAGGATTAGGGCAATAACCAGTTTTTAGATGAAAACTGCAGCCAATACTGCCCTTGTGGCCTTTCCAAAAAGTAATAATCTTAAGAAGCGATGGGATCATTGAGAACTATGACTTAGAATGCATTTTTGAACGAAATATTGATTTGAGGTGAGAAGGCAGCAGGGGGTCAGGGTGTTGAATTTAATAGTAATAGCTCTACCTGACTGTGGCCTTCTCTTTGGCCTAGTTCCAGGCTCTGGGCAGTCATGTGCGTGTTCTCATGTAGACATGCTCATTGTCAGTGTTGTGTATTAAAAAGGTAATTACCAAGTTTAATGTGAATGTATATTGTATGTTGATCATGGCATACATACTCACATAAGCCTGTGTATTCATAATCATGCATTTAAAGTTTTAAAGTGCGCACACACAGATAGTTCCCAATTTCCAGTCATCCACTCCACCCTCCGACTAACATGTAATAGATTGTTTTTGTAAACTGAATGGACATGGTACGAGTGTGTGTGAGACCAGGATGGATGGTTTTGAAGCTCAGAAGGGTGGTCTTTATTTACTCTAAGTTTTCATCACTGATGACTGGTGACTGTATGAACTCATTTTGGGATCATTTTTTTATGTGTTGTCAGGAGAGTGTGTCTGGGTACATGTTTATGGTCTATTTTCCAGTGTGGTAAGGCGCTGTTTAGTTGGGCAAGAACATACGGGGCGAGGTAACTAGGACAGTGACCAAAGTTATGAGATTGTATTATTGCCAGTGATAACCACCAATTACATTAAAATCATACACACCCAGACTAACTTCAAACACTTCAAAAAATAGTTGGGTACACAGACAGTCATGTTCACATGGCTGCAGACACTGACTCATGCAAACTTTAAAAAAAATGTACACATGCAGATACACTACACTGTCACAACTTATGTTACAATTAAACACACACACACACACACACACACACACACACACACACGTTTACACATAGGGCATGCCCACTCCCTGGAGTAACGACTCCCTCGTCTAGACAACTGGGCCACATGACAGACAGCAGTAGCCACAGAGCTCTGTCATGTCTATATGGATCCCCTGCAGAGTTGAATAGGAAATAGCTAGGAAATGCAGTGTGACAGGAAAGCTCCAAGACACAAACAGCCCTTTACAGCAAAACTCTATTGACAACTCAATGATATCACAGCAGTTTATGCAGCGCTCTCTTCACATTACTCAATGAAAGACAGTCCATGAAACACAATCTGTCCTGTCAAAGTCAATTTTTGCCATCCTTGACTATGTGGGTATTTAGTATAAGAACGATAAAATTGGTTGTGTAAAAGTCGCACAGAAAGAATGTAGCTGATGAATGAAAGTTAGGTAAAAGGTAAGCTGGAAAATATAGGTTGCCACATGTACAAAATGTGCAGCGCAGCACTGATTGTAGGCATCATGACAAATACAGTCCATTTCATAGTCCCCAAGTGCCAGAGGCACCTGGATGCTAAGCGTGAGAAAATACTGTAAGAGAGTCCAGACGCAATCATCTCGGCCTTCAGTCTGCTTTCTTCCACTTGAACACACACACACAAACTTTACACACATGCACCTGTGACCTTAGTTACTCAATCATCTGCACACGTGCATACATACTCACACAAGCATGACCCACAAGTTTTAGGCAGGTTGCCACAGCAACCGCAAACCAGGCTAACTAACCATTCTTTTTGTCTATTACCACAGCAGCATGCTGTTGTTGCCATGACAACCTATTTGGGGATTTTTTGGGAGCGTGGAGTCTGAGAAGACGCTGTGACATCACTGCTGTTTCATGACAACTGTGGGATAAAGCTGCTGAGCAAGGCAGACCTTTAAATCATGGAATATGTCTTAATGTGTCTTTAGAGAGACCCCCCTTCCCTAACCTCTGACGCCCTGATGGCTTTAACATCCACAGACCTCAGATTAACCTGGCAGAATGTGTGTTCCGTCTATGCTTCTGTCTCATTTCCCCCTTTTCTGCTTCTGTACATCTCTTACATTCAGTGTCTTCCTATTGTCTTCTTCTCCCATAACAACTGTCTCCTAAAGGTGTGTTGCGACCCTCAGGTTCATATGGTTCGTGCGAAGAAGAACTAAATAATTTTGTTGCTGTGTGATTTCTGTGCTTAACTGTTGCCATGAGTGTTAGCACAGACCATCAGCCTTCGTCTGGACCACAGCAGGCACACTAGGACATGTCATGTCTAGGACACTGCTTTTGTGTGTGTGCGTGCATTCTCTCAGTTCTCATAGTTCCCTCTCACGCTGTAGGAGACAAGAAACCTGAGTGCCAACATTACATCACCTCAATGAAGTGTCAGTTAAACATCATATAACATGATACTGTACAGCAAATGAAAGTAACAGTGAATTATGAAGAGAGTTAAATAAAGGATACATGCAGGACAATACATTTTCTCATGTTAATAAATGAAATATTGATTTTATTTGAGACTTTACAGGGTGTTACATGACTTCTGTGGTAAAGAGGTTACTTCAGCAGTGATGTAAATGTTTCAACATATTTAGATGATATCAGCACTGGGGACATACAGTGCAGAAATATGATACACAACCAGAACGGAACTAATTGTTGAAGAAAAGCTTGAATCTAATGCCATCTTTATCCTTATCGTTTTCTTTGTTTCACAGAATCGCGCCCCCTGTCCATCCCAGTGAGGGTGATGCCTGACACCACAGCTGTGGAGTCATGGACAACATCAGAAGAACGAATGAAGGAACTCATCACCCATGCCTGGGATGCTGTTAAACGCCTTACTTTACAGGTACTAAAATAGATTGTCATTATTGTTGGGTTTGTCGAGAGGACCAGATATACAAATTACCCATTTCCTCTTGTGCACTGAGTTTGGATGGTGGTTCTTGGCTCTTGCCCATCAGTTGGTGATCTGCAAGACTTTACAATATGCACTTCGATTGATGCCGATTGGCCCAGTGGTATGTCTTTACCCTTGAAGACTGGGGATCAAGAACACATGTTAACAAGAGTCCAGCTGAAATGTTTATGGCACACAACCTAAATTTTGGCTTTGGTTAGGGACCATTAACTTCTCTTTGTGTCCACCTCTTCCTGTCTTCTGTTATGGTAAAGCACTGAAGTTTAGCTCAACCCAGCAAGGCTAGCCTCTCTCTCTGTGATTGTGGCCACATGGCTTCCAGGGACTTCTGTTAGCTGTTAGCCAATTAACCTGTTTTACATGCAGATGCATACATAGTGTCTTACGTACCTTGTGGTGTGGTGGCCTAAGTTTCTGGTTGGCTGACTGGCTGGCTGGATGTCCCTGTCTGTTTAAGTGTCTAACTGGACAGTTAAGTGCTCCCATTGTGTGTGTCTGTTTGCTGCATCTTGACTGGACCAGTTAGCAGAGACCACATCACAACCAGCCCCATCTGAAGTACATCAGGAAGTGCTGACAAGTCTCTGACAGGCCTCCTCTTGATGCAAGAGCAGGACATCATGGTGTATGCACATGTGTCTGTTTTTGTGCACACAGTACTCACGTGGGGTACATTACTGAAAGGGGCATATGAACGTCCTTGTGCTCAGTAGTATGTTAGGTTTAATTTGAGTGATTGTCTACAGTATGCAAGTATTACTGTAAAGATGGTGGCCACATGCACCCAGAGTATTAATTTCTTACTTCACTCAGTTCTTCTGGATTTTGGCTGGCTACTGTAGACATTTAAATTGTCTTAAAATAAGACAGTTACACCTCTGACATTATGAGTACATTGACATATTTTTTAACTATGCAAAAATAAAAGGCTATGGTCACATTTTGATACCAGCATATCATATCTTTTTGGTGTTGGACTGTTGTATATGCAGGTAGCTCAAGTGCAGAGAAGTTATCAGCAGGTTTATTCAGGACAATGTTGACGCTCAGTTGCGGGACTTAGTTATAGCTTAATCGTTCTTTATTTGGAATATGGCTCATAGACGAGTTTTGTTGTCCATGTAAATAATAACCAATGAGGCACAAGTCCAGCAGCCCTTCTTAAGTCATTTTAGTTCTTATTGCAAGGACCACACAATCTGATATCAGTCAAACAAGAAAGAGAGCATGACATGTGTGAATTGAAATAATGCTCTAGAACCCAGGCCCCATGTCAGTCCATTGAGCTGTTTACAGTACTTCCACAAAAGTTAACTCAACCCTCTAATAGTTTGCTGAGCCCGTCATTGCCTCCACTTTCTTCTGTCCCCTTCGGCTGTGCGACTGAGACCACACCACGTACTGCAGCAGTAATTAGGAAACACTCTGTCCTGTTGACATGGGAGTGGAAGCGAACCAAACCGAATAACCCGACAGCTGGTACCCCAGGTCTTGGATATCCCCAAACTTAAACCACTCCATTTATTTTAGTGTGGTGTAAACAGAATACCTAATGGCTCACACTTCTGCTGCACATGTGCCCAATTTAGCATGCAGGGCTTTCTTTCCATCTTTTAAAGGGAGAGGAGCAAGAGGGATAGAGAGAAGTTGGGTTAATGAGGGGATACAACGTTACAAAAGTATTTATTATTCTATGGCTGCTGAGACCATTTAAGCCTGTTTAAACCGAAAAGGGGGATGTGATAGTTAGTGATTGTATAAACTGTTTAAAAAAATCTCATAGTCCTGGTTTGAAATGCGGTCATGATACTTTGTCGCTGTAGCATCAAATCCGCCCTACAGTTTCACAGCAGGAGACAAGGACATAAAAATCTTGCATAGATGCTAGACTGTGCTCATTTTCACTGAAATTAGAGAAGAAAATACCGATAATACAGAATGGAAAAGGCACAGACCATGAAATTTACATGGGCAGCTATTGTCACTTATCTTCTCATGCCAGCATTTCACAAATAGCAGAGACCACAAGAAATAAAACATGTTCTGTGTTTTAATTTTACTATTAAACACTTTAGTCACTCATTCAAGTGGTTCAAGATTTAAAACTTTTTGCTGCATCATCCCTTATCTTACCTCAAGAAGTAGCACAACTTTAAAAAAGTCTGTGCAAGCAATTCTGTCTCCCTGGACTGTGCATTTTATTACAGTGTGAGTCTATACTTGAATATAGCTTATGTAATGTCTTAGACATATCCCACTCAAAGTATAAAACCAGAATAGCAGCTGGAAAAAGCCGAACATGCACTGCTATTTGTAGCTTTCTTCGCTAAAATCACACTGTACTTGTCTTTTTCAATGCCAGAGTTAGTTAGCATAGATTCCTGGTGATGTCCCGTCATGCGTGGTTAGGGCACAGATTATTATCTGAATCCATGAGTGTCACGCTCTGTCTGTGGCTGAGTGCTTCAACAAAAACCCCAGAAGTGATCCAGAGCCATGGTTCCTCTTTAACTTCAAATACAGTTAATTCCTATCTATCTCAGTTTGTAAGACGCTCTTCTCCTGTTACCTCGGGAGGATGGGTGCATTGAAAATGGCCAAAACATTATTTATAATTAATTCAAAGCCATCAAAGAACTTCCTTCAGTTTTGTCAAGAAACTGGCGATGTTAGAGACAGATGGGCAGCTAATATTGAAAACAGACTAGCTGGCTTGCTCAAAGAGAAATGGGGTTTAAACCTATGCAAATCACTGCTTGGACAAATAGGTCCTAGTCATTAATTCAGTAAGTGCATAAGAGCCAGTGTCTTTGTCACACTATTGCAAAGAGGCATGGTGAAGTCAGAGAAAGATATCATCCAAACTAAGCCCCTCAGGTCCACGATGGTGGAGTCTCTTGACATTACGTACAGCACAGATCATCCTTGTTGTGGATGTAATGAGTGACTATGTGTGTTTCCTTGAAGAGCCAGCTAAGTCTCTTGGTCATGCAAGGCTATAATATGTGTAGGTGGTGTTATTTTAGTGGTCACTTCGCATTAGAGCTGAAGGGCAGCGCTGCAATGGTCACCTTGGCTGCAGTGGCCTGGAACATCTCCAAATGGCCTCTTGCACTCACTTGGAGCTCTGACCCTCAACTTTACTTCCTTCTCGTGCTCCAGCTTATTTCTGTGTTAGTCTTTACATATAGTACATCTCCTAAGCTTCTCACTTTCCCTTGTGTTTTCTTACCTCTCAAGTCCTTTTCTGTCCCACGTGTTTTTACCCCCGCTTATTTCCTGCCGCCCCCCCAACGCTCACCCTTACCCCTTTTCATTCTGTCATCTCCCCTTCTCCACCCTACTCTCCCCCGAGGACACCCATGTTCTCTCTTGGCCCTGATAATAATTGCAAGTGATCAGAATGGTGATTCTATTTCAGGAATTTTGAAATAATTCCTTCTATTTAACACATGAATGTGTTCAGCGCTGGCAAAGGAGCACGTTGCTACCAAAACTGAAATGGGATCTGCTGAAACAGAGAGACCGTTGCCATGGAAAAATGAAGTAACACTGCTCTCTGCAGCTGCCATGCATTAATGAGTAGGATATTTTTTGAGGGAGAAAAAGCGGAGAAAAAGCAGTGGGGTAGAAAAGGTAAAGTGATGGAAAGGAGAGGAAGGGTAGGAAGCAAGACAGAGTGAGAAAAAAATGGGCAGGAGGTGAGTTTGAAGGCAGGAGGAAAGTGAGAGAGATATAGAGAGGAGAATCATGTGCACTTTATGTTTGGTGTGGCTCAGATCGAGCTGGCCAGATGGTTTCCATGAACAGGATCTGACCCCCGGCTGGAGCGCCGTGTGCAGGCACATTACTTCATCCTCTGCCCCCCTCCCTTCATCCTATCATCCCTCCATTCAACACCTCATCCTCCCTGTCTGTCAGATCCTGCAATTTCCAAATGATTTGTAATTACAACTTTAATTTTGAACCACTTAAAGCATCATGCTTCTTTGAGGATTGCGGTAATTAATTGTCAACTTTTAAACTTGACCGTCGTTTTACAAACCCTGAGAAATGCTAGCTCACCTAAATCATAACAAACATGTTTGGCAGAGAATGGAAGCTCAGTGCAACTTCTGTGGTGGTATAAACGCACATATTCACATAAGCTTCAGTGAAAAAAGCAAGAAGTTGAGAAAGTGCGCTTGGTCACACACAAGCAGGTCAGTTAAGAGGAATATCCATTACAATAAAACAGATGGAATTAATTTATTTCAAAAAAAGTATCTTATCACGCTTGCCAACAACAGCTACCCACACACTCCCCGATGGCAAAGTACTGGATTGTTTGACATGCACTGGCAGTTAAACCACACATGCACACACCCCAACTAGCATCCATGCATTTTGCCTCTAAAAGTGTCAAAATATTGACTTCCTTGTGTTATTATAAATCTTCATTCTGAAATACCTTCTAGAATTCTGACACACTTTTTTGATCAAGCTGAAATTCTGAATGAGATGAGTGACAGTGGCACAATAGGCGATTGAAAGCTGTGGCATTGATGTTTTAGAGTGCAGGAAAATTAATTAACTTTATCATAGCTTGCAGTCTCTGGTTGTCTGATAAAAAATTTAGTACTGATTGCCTCAGAAGGAGGGGTCGATGCTGAGGGCACAAAGTGTTTCTCCTTTTGTTGAGTCTCCACAAATACCTCTACGCAGCTATGGAAATGATCAGTAAAGTAAGGACGGAAGGATAAAATATAGAAAAAGGAGGAATGTAAGGGGTGGTACTGAGAAAAAATGAGAGAAAGGGTGTACATTCTCTCCTGATTAGACACTTATTCTCTCTGGTATCGCCTGATCTAAATCAAGACCCCACTATGTAACAGTAGATGTATCACTAGCTGTTTACCCGGTGAGAACACTGTATTTGTGTGAGTACATGTGCACACATGCACACGTCGACGGGTGTATTAATGTGCATGTGTGGCCAGAATCCCATTCCATCATCTGCTGCTGTGTCAATACACTGATGACCTCACAGCCATTATAGACACTCGCACATATTTGACCCTCTCACCGGACTGCACTGGAAAAGTGCTTACCGAGATTCTCTTGTGTCTGTAACCTCTTGAATCTCAGAGACCTAGAGGCTTGGAACGGATTTTCATTGGAATAAAAATCTCTGATACACTGCAGCAGGTACCAAATTGTCACAGAAGCAACTATTGCTGACAAGATTGGGATGTTTTAAGATTGTCACAGAAAATTGATGTGCAGTTTACACCCTGATCTTCTCAGTGTGTCTTGGAAAGCTTGTTTGGAGGTGAATCTGGTGAAATTGTTGGAGCACGCATCCACCCTTTGTCTTGGGACAGAGGAGGAAGCCATGCCAAACACAGGTCAAATCAGATCAGTTGGGGTTTAGAACAGCCCAGTTTGGCCTACTTCATTTGGTCACACCGCATAAATCAGTAGTGGTGAAAATTTGCCAGAGTCAGCCAATAAAACCTCTTTTCATCTGTAGTCCATCACCATCTGATCCAACTTGGCCTGTATTACATACTGCATAACATAATCACAGCCACCTCCACTTGCTTCACTTAGCCCAAGGCAGAATTGTCTGGCCACACCACTACTGTAGATAAACCAAGCCAATCCTCCTTTTTAATATCTGGCCAAGCTTCAGTCCAGCCGGCTTTATATGTGAATGCTTTAGCCTAATCACTCAGCCATACCATTAGTCTTGCATAACCTACAAAGTAACCTTTTACCAAGTCAATTCCAGTCGATTTACTCCATTGCCAATTAACGGTCAGTCTCTCTCACCTAAAATACGCCATCCCGTCCTATTAATGCTTCACCCTGCTCAGTCGTACAACAGCTATCAGATACTCCCGGTCATGTCCACCTTCTCCAAGTGCATCCTCATAGTTTGGCATGGTCACCCCTTAGACCCCATCTGTATTGGCTCACGATGCTAGGGTGGTGGAGGGGTGATCGTTTGAGATCGGGGGTGGGAGTAGACGAGGCAGGCCAGGCCAGCCGCACTCCTAAGGCCACTGTTGGATCAATAAACGCAGCGATCAAAGTCGCAATTAACCCACCGCGCTAACACAAACAGCTGGGCCAGCAGAAACAAACAAAGCCTTCATGTCACCTAAAGCGTTTATTTTTGCAGATTTCCACCTCGGCCAGGGAGACCTCCAGAGCTTGTCAGCTTCTGTAAGCAGTGTTAGAAGAGAGGAATGCAGGGCCACAGGGATGGCTGGCTGCCTGGTTGTGCTCCTGTGCCAGGCCACGAGCTTATTGCTTGTGGTGGCATGTGGGTGAGACCCAGCCTATCTGTTGTCAGGAGGCATCATGCTTGAATGTTTTTCTCATGGGCATCAGGAAGGAATGCTGCCTTCTGAGGTTGTAGCCAACACTTAATGTGTGTACATCCATGCACCACAAGACACATCTGTACAGTGTCATCTTCAGGTACACACATTAATCATGTTAATTTACTAGGAGACACTATTTAGACTATTACACCCGCTATTCCAAATGTGTTTTTGGACAGAGCAGAAAATGCAGGAAGATATGATGAAGAGAGGGGAGCAGAAGGTTAACAGTGGGCGGGTAAGGTGGGGGGGGAGTTTGCTCTGTGGACCTTCTGTTCATCCGACCGGCCACTTAGGAAACACAGTGTCCCGTCTGGTGCAGGCACAGGAAGATTACATTTGGAGAGGTATCAGGTTTTTAAAACAAAGGGATGTGTTTTCCGTTTGCTGCCGATCCTTCCACTGAGATTTTTCTGCTCCAGAGTTGCAAATGTTTTCACTGGGGATGCTGGGAGGGTGTTTCTAATTTCCTCTCCTCTATCTCTGGGTGATTTCCTGTGTGTCGTGGCTTGCTTATTGTGTGTAGAGAAAATGAGAGAAAAATGTGTCAGTATATACATGCTTGAATGTGCAAGATAATGTGCATGCATGTGTGTGTATGTGTGTGCACGCTCCACATGTTGTGGGGTCTCTCTACAGAGGGTTGATCTTGACCTACAGAGTTTGTACTCTGCTCTGGTCTGTACAGAGTTGGGGAATCCAAGTTTCTCTTCCCTGCAGTGATATGAAAACAATAAGCCTAAGAGCGGATCTGCGCACAGCGCCACAGGACCAATGTCACATGTTGTTCACTGCCTGGGGCAAGTTAGATGTTGGTGATGGCAAATACATTTAGGACTGTCAGTACTGTGTAGCAAGACAGCTGTGCTGCTGAAGAATGCTTTTCAAGAAGAGATTACTCTGGGTATTATATCTTTCTCATATAATACAATCAAAAGTTTATTGACTCAATTTAAATACTCGTCAAAAAGAGGTAATTCAATTATAAATTCAGTGGTTTAATTTTGTGCATGTTACATAGGATAAAGACGGTCCACATATCACAAGCTTCCATTCATTCAGCAGTGATGTGAAGCACACCAGTTAATTTATTTTCTGAAATGTCCTCCAGCTTGGCAAGGACTAAGGATAAAATCTACTGTTGTTTTGTTATGTTAGCTAACATTCCAGATCTTTCTTTCAGTCATGACAGGCCATTCTGCCTTTCCTACAATCTGTCAGTTTATCTCTGAAGGATTTCACTGTACTTCTAAGAATGACGATCTGGAATAATATACTCTGTGCTGCTCTTCTAAGTTGCTCTTCAGAGTAGACAGGCTGTCCTCCATCTAACTCACTGTTCTGTCATTTACTGGCGAGGCCCGGCAGATCCTAAGAGCCTCCTGTGGTTATATAGGCCATTTCCACATGGCCTCAGCCTTTTAAAGCCTAAGTGTGTTTGGCCCTCAGCTTCCTCTCTATTAGAACCTGCTCTGCTGGAACCAGATAAACCATCCTCACAAAGACTCAAGGGAGAAATACTACACAAGACAGATCATACACTCCCACTGCCGCTCAGAAGAGCAGGAAGTAAGAGATGCTTTTTGGGGGTATTAAGACTGAAAGATTTGAAACAGGGTCGACACATGTGGCTGTATGCGGAACGCTATCTGATGGTGCAGAGAAGTGATCAGGAATAAAACTGAGCAGAACTTGCCACAAAAAATGGAAGAATCCCATATATAGAACTCTGTGATCCGACGCCAGGCAGGGATGAGAGGGAAGAAACAGACAAAGAAAAAAAATTTGTCTTTAGGCCTCTTACCATTTAATCAAAGTACCCTCCAAATGGATATGTTTCAAGCTTTTTTATGTTTCGAGCTTTTTGTTTGCCTGTCTCTTTTCTAGTAGTATTTATTTACTCCTGACAGCATATGGCTTCCTGATCCAGAATCCAGATTGAATTAGAGCCCGTGTATTGTAGATCAAAGTGTAAGCAGATCCTTGTTCATTTAGAGGCCTAAAAGTAAGGGCTCAGTACCTAAGTCTCAGGATAAGCATTGGTCACCTACTAAATAACCAGGCTGTCACTCAAAAACTTCTGGCACTCTCAGTTTTTTACTCTGGGGCTTTTTACTGAATCCTGTGTTTGTCAGTGTGCATACTGAGGCTTATACAACTTAAGAGCACTCGTCTATTATGCTACATGATATACCTCCCTATATCCCTATATTATTTCCAGCCAGTCTCCGTCCCCTGATGGCTGTGCTGTCATGCCGTTTACTCTCATCACTGAATGATTCAGCCAGATAGAAGAGACAGTTTCTCTACATACCAGGGATATACTGATGAAACACAGCAATGAGTAAATGCATCTTTATAAGCAGGCTACATATAACAAGTCCAATCTTTGGTCTGTCTCTGCTCTCAAACAGCAGCGTCATTACTACTCTTAAATCAAACTGAAGAGGCAGCCTCATGGACTCCTTTTGCGGTGATTTCAGCCTCAGGGCAAACATACGAGGAGGAGGAGAAAGGAAGCAGCAGCCACTTGGTTGTACTGAACAAACTCAACACCCAGCAGTGATACAGCAGGATGTAACCTTGTAACTCTGACAGTGTTGTGTAACTGAGTTCATTGCTGTTGCAGGTGCCATCCTTCAGAGGACGGGGTTAGCACAGCGCCAGGTCTCTGCAAGGATTTTAGAAAGAGTGGGGACACTAATAGCAGCACTTGTTTAAAGAAAAAGAAGACGGGGGATGTGAATTCAGGTGTTTTGGCTTGAGGCCAGAAGGTTTTAATTCTGTTTGTTTGGATTCCTAAACTACTTTTTCTTTCTGAATCCAAATGGTCTTTATTTTTTTTAAGTGACTGATGACTGCAGTTGTAAGGGGCAATCCGATATGTGATTTTGTGTGTTCAGTTTTGCATGTGAACATGGAAGCGTGCATGATGTATGTGTGTGTATATGCTTTTGTAAATGTCTAAGTATGTCATATGAGCATGTTTTCACAGTTAAAGCCCGGCACGTGCAGCCTCATAAGGAGTTGATTGGCCTCAGTCTCTTTTTTTTTCAACTGAGATTTCCTGGTCAAAATTGAAAAGTGTTTCCACTATTTTTGAAGTATATTAATAAAGTGTGCTGCGAATGATACATCCTGCCTCTGAATACACACAGACACACACTCACATTGTCCATCAATGTTTTTTCTTGAATGAATCTGTCATTGGAGGCAATAGGTAACAGAAGTAGAGTTCCAGGCTGCTGACAGTTAACTCCATTTGTTATGTTAAAAGATTTTGTTTCACTTTGACAGGACATGATGTCATTGGACAAAAGGAATGAACAATTATGCCTCTTTGGCTTCTCTTTTCCCTACTGAGCCTTCTATAATTACATAGATACGATGTGAACACACCTGCCATTCTGAACCTCTGGTCAACAGTAGGCTTCAACTTGAATCCAAATCTGTATTTTAATCCTGTTCCTAAAGTGGTTCAGCCCTGGTTACCTCTGTAATAATCAGAAAAACATGTTCAACTCTCAAGACATAGAGTACACATACACACTCACAAAAATGACCTTGCTGTATTTATTGTTTGTTGTGCCTGAGCCATTTCCAAAAGCTGTCTGTCATTTTTTGCTGCAGTTTTATTCCACATTACCCTGAACCCTACAGAGGGTAAAGTTGTGTAACAGATATTCCACTCTCCAATTATACCTCTGGCTTTCAGATATTATTTGTGCCCATTTCTATTTTTAAATCCATTTCAGAATGTTCCTCTTGCAGCATTTGGAAAAGCTGCCGTTCCACTGGTCTGTACTAACAGAAAATAAATTTCCACTATCCTATTATGGTTAAAAATATCATTTTGCTTGCTGAGCCTGGTGAGTGGCTTGTGAGTGCCGTAACACACTGCAAATGTGGCCCTTTGCCTCCCAAGCATGTGACGGAACAAAATGAGTTTTAGGTCAGCTTGGCATCACTGTCAGTTTCCTGTCCTGTCACAGGACATTGTGCAAGGTTTCTCTCTCACACATAAACACACGTACACAAACATACATGAACCTGGCCTGCCCATCACCGTGTAGGGGGGGTGGCATTGTCACACAGAGTAACTGCTTCCAGTGCTGTGTTTATTGGCCTGTTACAGAGTTGTTAAACACAATTGTGTGGAATACCAAGCATGACCCTGCACAACCTCAACTGAACTTTTTCTCCTGAAGCTGAGACATGAAACACACACACTATTGCACTTTCCACTTCGACCTGTGAAGACAGCAAACGCTTCTTTTTCTCCTTTTTTTGTTTTGTTCCTTTTTTGTGCTTTTGTGCTGTGTGAGCAACATTGCCATAATGCTAAAACTGGATTCCATATTGCAGTGCACCCTCTACCTCTTATCTGATCTCTCCTCTGAGGTTCAATGTCTTCACTTTGCTCTGGTCACATCTCTACATCACTACGCAGACTTTCCACCCTGAGTCCAGCCTAGTACAGTTCATGTTCAGCAGTCAGAGGAACAAAAGGACAGAGGCATGGAAGGTTAGGGTGATGGAGGGATAAATGGGTATAGAGTTGGTCAGGGAGAAGAGATGCTGTCAGTGGTTTTGGCAGTGGTCAACGCAGTGATGCATACGGGACATTCTGACCTCAGACTATTTCTCTCTCATGGATCTGTCAGCACTGTTCAGCAGTGCCAGTGCTAGTGCATGCCCTTTGTTGCCCATGTCGTCTTTGTTTGGATACTGCGTGTCTGTCTCTGTGCATGTGTGTGAGTCACAGCTCAAACATTAGACCACAGACTGGGGGCCTTGGAGAGGTCTGTGAGGTTAAACCAGGGTGACCTGCTGTTAGAGGTAGCACAGAGAGCAGGGTGGAAGATAGCCGGTCGGCTCTGAGTTCACGTTCCTAAGAGCATGTGACAACTGCAGAACCCAGGATGAGCATTTCAGTTTTTTTGACAATATGTTTGACTAGCATTTTGAGGATGTTTCAGCAAAAACTGTTTAGCTGGAAGGTTTGATATGCTTCAAATGACCGGCTGAGACAGAAAAACCAGTCACCATGGCAAAGGCATTGTGTCAGTGAACTTAACTGTGTTCAAGTTAAACTGAACTTTCCTGTTTTCTCAGTTTCATGAGGTGTAAATTGAGGACCAGCTTTTTTATTGCCCTATCATGATAACAACTTATGCTGCCTATGTTTTAGGTGCATGCCACAAGGAAATTAATTCTCTACACTAGGATGAGGTGTTGAGTCTGTCTCATTTTCTCTTCTAAGGAGGTTCTCTTTTTGGTTCCATTTGTTCTGAAGGATATCTCATCAACTCACAACAATGCCACGGCTCATGGAACAAGGGACTAAACTAAACTAAACTAAAATAGAATTTTCTGACAACAATTTCTCAGTTGTAGTGTTCTCTCTTGAACTGTTGTACTTTTTAAAAATCTGGCACAGTAATCCCTTGATTGTCTGTCACAATGTTTATTTTACTGCAGATCCAGATAAAGACAGAACATTCCTAAACATTTTCTGTCATTAAAATAACAAATTTAGCCCATTGTGCAACTTTGGCAGAACCATGCTCTTTTTGAACACTTTAGTTTTCATTATATTTTGATCTTACTGTACTTGTTTACTATATTTATCTTGGATACAACTTCAGCAGTAACTGTGTTGCCTTCTGGAGTAGGTATGGATTACAAAAATAAGTTTGCTCATGGACTCTCTGGCCCCACAGACTTTAGCAAAATGTAATCCAGACCCTGGCAAGACATTTGTCCACCAATGCAGCTATTCATCGACTTGCTGTGGCATTATTTTCCTTGTCTGACTGTGCCGTTATCCTTATTCTAGCAACTTTGTGATTTGAAGTCAGATATTCTTCAGCAGGGCCAGAATTTAGTCCCCAGTGTGTAGAATACCCCGTTCACTGTTGTTGTTCTTATCTACCCTGTTGACCTTAACTCCCTCAGTCAAGGGAAAAGCAAATGTTGCTTTAATCACCACCCTCAGATGGACTTGTTCTCTGTTGCCGTTGTGAATTACAACATGTTTGTTTCTGTGTTTTTGTGGCTTTTATTAGCTGTCACCAATGGGGGGAAAAAGGAGGAAAAAGCCAACCAAAGATTAATTTAGTATCACCCAGATTTAGGACTGACATACCATTTTCTTTTCCATTACATACTTAGGCCCTTTGAAGCATTTTGAGCCTTTTCACTATAGCGTAAACATCTAGAAACAGTGGTCGCTATGCCCACTGAGTGCCATTCAATTGTCTGACTTTTTCCTCTGTTGTCATCTGTGAGATGTTATCTGATTATTGTTAGTATTTCGCTGTGTGATGTGGCGAGGCTGTAGCTGCCATGCACTTGACATCATCTTTGGTTTTGTGTTGCCATGGGGAACAACCAGAAAGCATTGTAAAGACATCAGCAAACACCAAGAAGCAGTGTTACGTTATGTTTTATTGTACACACTCACTACTGATTATGGAGTTAATCAATGGAGTAGGTGCTCATTTCTTGTACTCCACTAATGTCATGGATACATCCTTTGTGCCACGACTTGGCTTTCTTTTTCTTAGCTGAGATTTTTGCAATGAAATAGCAAACCCATTATACATTATACAACTTCTTTTGCTGAATAGTTATAAACCAAAATTGACTTAATATTTAACTTTGATTAAAATATCTCATAATTGCTAGTAGAATGTTTGGTGTAGAATTATGTATGTGGAGAAATGATACAGTCCAGTTTCTTTCAATATTTAATCAGGCTGAACTTTCATCAGTGAGGATTTATTGTAGTGTTTGATATTTTCCAATGATTATGTATAAAAGCTTGACTCCCAAGGTTTGATATATGATGACAGATTTAGTCAACCATCAGACACAGTATGGGAACTAAAATAATTTAGATAAGTGTAATTGGTCATTACCCTGGGTCGGTCTGGTAGGATAGCTGTTTGAAATGACCCATTTGAAATAGCGAATGTTGAAGCATTGAATTACTTTGTTTATTATGGTAGAACTTTGTATGCATCTTTATCTCTGACAGTCATAGAGTTACTGCATATGTATATACTCAGATATATGGCTCCATACATACCTTAGAACACATTTGAGCTTGGTTCTGCATTGAATTAGGCCTGATATGATTAGTCATTTAATCAATGACAGTTTCGGTGTTGCTTTAATTATGTGAGTAATTTAATAACCAAAAACTAAACATTTTTTGGATTTAGCTTCTTAAATAGGCCTTAAAAAATCTGGTAACTTCTTATACATTTTTTTTCTAATATATTTAGGCCAATGACATAAGTATAGATTATGGTGTAGATGATGACTGCCAATGCTCCTGATTTTTCCATACTGTATCTTTTCCCTTCATATAGGCACACCCATCAGCCAGTTCTAAAGACATTTTGATGGTTGAGGGAAAAAAAAGCCCAAGCAGAAGAAGAGCTAATATGCAATAACGTGTATGACTAAACCAAGATGTCCAGCAGGAGAGCATTAGCCTCAGGCAGTGACCTCAAAGTACAGACCAGAGTCACAGTGTTTAACCCAGCAGTTTCCGTGTGTCTGCCTGCTTTACAGCTTAACCCTGCTAAGATCTGCAGCAGACCAGGCAGTGTCGATGAATTTTCTCCCTGCGTGCCAGCTCTTAAAAAAAAGCCAAAGCCTTATGTGTCAGTATGCAAACGTGTTCCGATTTCAAACCCCTCTTTGAAGAGTAATCAAAAGAGGAAGCGGCGTGAGATGAATGTGTAACCATATCTTTCCCTCTCTTTCTTTCTTTCTTGCTCCCTTCCTCTCAGTCTTTCTTTCAGTCTTTTTCTCTGTCTTTTGCTCTCTCTCTTGACTCCTGTGAAAGCTAATAGATCTGGCCTCCGCATACGCGCCTGTCAGAAGGCACTCCAACATTTGTGCATGCAACATCTAAAAGCCAAAGGCTGTGCAAGTGCATATGTACATTTTATCTGTGCATGTGTGTGTGTGTGTGTGCTTTATTAAACAAACATACCTTGTTTTTCTCTATAACAATGTTTCCTCCTGAAACCAAGATGCTTATAAAATATCTATATCATACCACTGGTGTAACTGACCCTAGTTTCTCTGACTGAGACACACACATACACACAAGTGTCTGGCAGCACCTGCTGTTTGCCCCCTGGACCCAGTACTCCTTTCCTTTCTGTTAACTGGTCTTTTAAATCAGTAGAGCCTCGGTGTAATGGAAAAAGACAAAGCAAAGTTAAGGCTCCGAAAGGTTTAAAGCACTTGTCCACTTACTGGCTACTGGTTACTGACCTAATGGCTTGTAAATTAAACTCTTTTTTTGTGAATAGAAAAATGTGTGACATAATGCAGCTGGAATTGGTCTCCAATCCTTTTATAAAACGACTTCAAAAATGATTTAAGTTCAAGATGTAACTGTCAAAAGTCCCCAAAGTTGTAAAAAGTGTTCTGTTTCCTAGATAGGGAATTTCCAATTATTTTTAAAAGAGCATTGAAAGTCTCAGATTCTGCTTTAAAAAGTTTTTGAAGGATAATACCTCTGTGGAAAGCCGAACTAAAACATATATGTATAATACGACAGCATATGTAGTAATGGTCTTATAATGTAACAAAGTTTAGTTTATCATCAACATCAACCAAAACAGCATGCATGACTAAATGTGGGATGGACCGTTTCCCTTTTTTAAATCAAGGAAAGTTTTATTAAGCATGTTCAGGCTTTTCCAGCAACACCCAGAGTTTAGCACACACTTTTTCTTAGGTGCTTTCCATTGCAATCCCAGTCTATTAATGTTGCCTTAAAGCAGTGACCCTTGAGCGTTTGGACAGTACACTGAGAACTTTTTAGGGCGGCTGAGACAGGTGCACCGTTAATGATCGAATGGCACTGAACTGGTTAACGTGATTTCATGTGTCTCCTGTTTTTTTCTCTCTTTTCCAGTTGGAGCTGCAGTCATGCTGTGTGTTCCTGCCTAATGACAGCCTCCCCTCTCCCAGCACCATCATCTGCGGTGACATTCCCGGCACTGTCCGCAGCTGGTACCACAACCAGGCCTCCATGCCTGGGACTCTGGTAATATGCCTGCCCCACATTAATGTCCTCAGTGCTGGACACAAGTACATGGAACCGCTGCAGGAGCTCCCCTTTGTGGTCTCAAAGCCCATCTTGGAGGAAGGTAGGTTTTCATACTACATCTAATGAAAGCTAAACTTTAATTAGTATGATTGAAATGTCTGAAGCAAACACAGACCCAGACACACAGTGAGACCACCAAATGATCTAATGTCAGAAAGACTGATTTGAAAGTTTAAATGAGAAACAATGATGGTGATGGGTGCATGGGTTAAAAATGGGAGTCTTGGAAACTTACTTCCAATGGGTGGGAAAATGTTTTACTTAACTAATTAAGTTTTGAAATATCTTTTATTAATAATTGAAATGAATGGTTTCATAATAGTAATAGGCTATCTAATGTGAATTCATCATCATTATGGCCTTTTCAACACCGAACAAACCTTTGACCCACTACTACTCATTTACCATGACAAAAGACAAACAAACTTAAGTAGAGCGACTTTGAGAGATAGATCTTAAACATGTGGTGTGCACACCTGGTAGAGTTGACACAAGCAACACTTAGATGGTTGAGCAGTGTTTTCTCTTCAGAAGAAAAAAAGAAGGGGGGCAACCCTCCTTTTTTCTCTCAACTTTTCAATGACATCAGCATTGGGCATACGGGTTTCAAAAACGGAGGAGAAAGAAAAACGACAGCAAAAACAGTGACATCAGCTGCCTTGTCAGTGTTGCAGTGAAAATTAACAACCCGTGCTTTTAGTAATTCATTCCTACCCTTTGAAAAGCTCTTCATCTCTCATTTTCAACGCTCTGGATCAAAGCGTCCTGCCCACGGCACATGGGAAATGTGCTCTTCATGGCGCTGTGCTTGGGAATATATTCCTCTCCTCTGTAAGACTGTTGTACTAGAGTCAGCAAGTTAATAGGTTCAAGCACTCCAGTATGGCATCTTGTCTCAAACCCACAAATTTAGAATAGACCTTCATTTAATTTGGGTTTTGGTGGGATCCTCTGCCAGCTTATTAGGTATACAAGGTTATTATAGAGACCAGATACTATGTCTTAGTGCTTTTGTCATGTTTTCCTAGAAGATTTCTCTTCCAATGTACAGTAATTAACCCTGATTTTGTATGTGTGAGGCCATTGCACTATCTATTTAATGCTAATTTATGTGGGTTCCTAAAGGCCTTAAACTGCCCCGACTGAATTTGAAGTCTGTGTTAAGCAAAGGTCACAAATTAGAAATAGTCTAACATCTAGATTCACCAGGAAAGTGCAGCTTGGATTTCCTAAATATAGCACAGGAATGCCACATCGCTTCAGAGTTTTATACAACAAGAACAACCTCTTCTATGCATCTAATGTGAAACTGTTATGGCAGAGACCTGAGAACAGATTTTGAATGAAGGGAAGAGGCTGAGTACTTTAGCACATTGCAGAAAGTATGTACAGGAAACAAGAGTCAAGTTTTTGCGATATACAATAATAGATATTTCTCAAGTATCACTATATGTGCTTATGCCAGGACTGTAAAGGTCATGCAGAGGTTTACTGTTTCAATCTTTCTTTCTTTGAAAAATTCTATAAATGTCACAAAAAACAACTTTGATTATAGAACTAAGTGGAAGAAATGTAGGTTTTATGTTGTTTTTGATAATCAACATTGCTGACCTGATATTTTAAGCCATTGTCCTTTTTAGTCATTTTTCCAAAACACCTCTAAACCTAATGTCCTGAACTCTTCATTACATCCCATCTGCTCTTTGCTTTTATGTCATATGATGTCTCTCTTATGGTCCTTGTTTTCCCAAGCTCTGCTAGTTGCAATTTATGCCCTGTTTCTCTCAATGTTTCATTACGTCTCCACATTTTTACATCTCCTTTTTTTCTTTCTCCTGTATCTACCCCTAGGTGATGCCTTCCCATGGACAATAAGCCTGAGTCAGTTCAGCATATACACGTTGCTGGGACAGCAGCAAAGCCTGAGCCTATTGGAACCTATGGGCTGCACCTCCACACTGGCTGTCACATCCCATAAGCAGCAGAGCTGTTCTGAAGGAAGGCACTCGTTTGTAGTCTGCCTCCATGTTGATCTACAGCCTGTTCACGTCAAGTGCTCCAACCCTCAGGTCAGCCAGACAGTACTGAAATTCACAAAATAGTCATTAGAATTAGATGTGTATTTATACAAATCACCCCCTTGTAAACTTCTCTGAAATACGAACACACAAACCCTGGCAGCAAGATCCTGCCTCTGCATGATTTTCTGATATAGACTGACTTCAGTAAACAAACTGTCTCATCTTCTTACCTTGTATAATAGTCATGAAAATGGAAGAATAAACATGAGAGTGTTGCCTTGTTTGTTTTGGTCAAACATCTTGAGGTTGATTCAAAAAGAGTGGGGAACTGCAGGACTTATCATCATTGTTTTACACTGAGTTATTATGTTTCAGTGGGAGTGTGATGAATACGGACAGATTGGAAATGGAACATGTTTGTCTCCCGGTTTGGTCCCTGTGTTGTTTTTCATTGTGCTGTTACGGCACTATAATCACATCTACATGTACCATTACACATGTTTTGTTTTTTCGCAATTGAATTAGCTGTATTGAATTAGGTTCTTCTCTAAACACTTAATTGGGGCGACCTTTTGCGTGGTCACACTGTTAAACATCTCCGACCACAGTGATGAGCCATGGTGATATTGAGGGGAATTGGTACCAGAAGCAAATGAGAAGCCTTAATCTGCTGGTGGTGAAAACGTTCCCAGAGATGAGGAGAACTGGTCATTTATTGAGGGGAAAGTTTTTTTTTCCTCTCTCTTCTTCTCTGTTCTTCCTTTCAAATGCATTGCCTGCATCTGGCAAAGATGCAAAGGCTTATTGCGTTTATGTGATGAGTCATTATTAGTTTTTGAATTTAATGAAAACTGCTCCTCTGTTGCAGTTCCTCTTTTCTCTCATCTCTTTACCTCCCCACTTTTCCTCTCTCTTCTGTGCAAATTTCTGACTTAAGGGGGTAATAATCTAATGCAATTTTAAGTCTTCCTGCAGCTCTGTCAGAAGCCCACCCTCTCGAGACCACAAGATACCAAACACTATGTAGTCGCTTTTCTAATTACCATTGCCATTTGTAGGAATGTGCATTGGGATATCAGAGCACTGCACAGTTACTTCCCTGCAAGTAACACCAACACAGGAGTTTGGTTGGCGAAGTGACAACTAGAAATTCAGAATCAATAAATTATTTTCACGGTGATTTTAAAGCATTAATACATTTACAGTAAACAAAGACAACTACAAAGTTTGGCCTCTTCACTACCTCTGGCCTCAAAAGCTACATTTTTGTGACATTAAATCAGATTTTCCATTACATGTGATGAATTACTTCATAGCAAAAACAAAGGTATTTTTAGAAAGTGGGGTGAAACAGTCAAGCCTTCCAGCGAACAGTGTTACATTTTTACAGGTACCAGTGGGTAGTATAGACACAAAAAGCTTGTTCATTTTGTAAATGTATCTGTTAAAGTCACTCTATGCATAAGCACGCATGTCTTTGAAGTAATTTTTGGAGAATACATGGGTCCAGTTATGTATAAGATAGGAGGTGAAGTGCAAGTGTTCGAATGTTTGAGAAAAAGATTAGGAGTTAAAATAAGGGATAAACAGGGGTAAAAGTGTCAGGGAACAGTGCTTGCAGACACATTTTCGTCCTCACACATGCACCATAAGCCTGAAAATAAAGGAGCAAAAATGGGAGAGTTGAAGTCATTTTAAGGAAAAACACATTCAGAAACAGAGTGGAACTTAAACAAGTCTTTTAACTTCTAAACACAGATGAAGATGAGTTATTAAGTGTCATAGCTTAAATTCAAAGTAATATAACGGTCCTTAAACAGTAAACTACCTTTTAATTGGAATGGTGCTTAAATCAAATTTAAATAACAGTGTGCGTTCCTCTAGCATCAGTGGTTCTCCAGTCTGAGTTTATGAGTCTGTGAATGATTCATGTGGCTGTCAGAAGGACGGAGTTAGTAGTTGTACTTTTGTTTTATCAGGACCACCTTGAAAACAGCCAGTGCACACGCGCATACTCACACACACACACACACACACACACACACACACACACACACACACACACACACACAGCAACTGTTTTCTTCAACCTTGGATACATAACTGTATAGCATTTCAGTGAACACATATGCACACTCATACACACATCTGTTCACATATACACACAGAGCTACCACACATACTCAGCAGCATGTCACTTTTGTGAAGTTTTTATATAAACTGTACTTAGATAAAAGCACACGAACACTCGCCATCTGCAGGCTCTCCTGTCCTTTTCCATCTGTGTGTTTTTATGAATGACTGTGGAAGCCTCTGTTCAGTCTCCAGTTTGTACTACTGCAACCTAGCAGGCCTCCTGATCTGCAGATGACAGGTCTTTGGAGAACCCAGCCCTCCAAATGTTCTGCTCACTTCCCAAACTCATGAAATGTGGCATCTGTGCTGTGAGCTCATGTAAAGTGTGCAAGTATGTGTGTTTGTTTTTGTGTTATTGTTTGCTGCCCAACCTGCCCAATGGCCGAACAGCAGTAGCTGAGCTGAACAAACTGACCCTGCTTTCCACGAGGCAGCAATATAATGAGATATAGGAGGGAGCAGATGACAGAGGGAAGGTTGTAGAAAAAGGACAGGAAAGATCAGTCAGTCAGGCTTTTTTGTATGTACTTTTCATACAAATAGAATATGACAAAAAGTGATGCACAGAACAGCATGAAACAAGAAACTTTACCTCCCCCAATCCTGCTATCAGCATTAGGATGCAGCACCGATGGTGAGAGAAACAAAATTTAACATGAAGACCAATGATGAGAGGCTGCAAGGAAGGAATTAAAGGTCTACTAAAAATGTCCTTGTAAAATTTGGTATAAGACTCAATCAAAGACCCTCTAACCGAGGTCGTGTAACAACGTTGTCATTCATTTTTCATCTCCTCACTGTACACACCCCTTCTCCCTTCTCCTCTGCTCAGCATTCTTCACTGTCTTCTTCCACATCTGCTGCTGAGTGCAGTAGGCCTTGTTGTGCTTGGTTGGAGTTCCAGGCCTCAAACTCTCAGAGAAGGGAGCATGGCGCTGTACCTCCCCTGCCGGCAGTGCAGTTCAGCTGGGTATGGCAGACAGCTGTTGGCCCTGTCCCTGGACGGCGACTGGATTGGCGTTAGCAGCTCTTCCTGGACATGTTTGAAATGGCCCAGCTGTAATGCATTGTGCAGCTTTTAATTTGATTTATGCTCATTTGTGAAAGGCCTCCCTGCAGTGTGTGTGCGCTCACAGGAGCACATGTGGGTGAGCAACAGCGAGTAAAAATGTGTTTAGAGTATAGAGAAGTCTATTTTGTGTGTGCTCGAATGTCTGTGCACCTTTAAGTCGGAGAGACCCTCAGTGGAGGGGGTGAGCTGGCTACAGCAGCGAAGCATTCGAAATCCAGAAATTAGCTCACTGTGAAAGCGTGTTGCTTTTCTCCCTTTCTTTCCCTCTCTTCCCCTCCTAAAAAACACAGAGCGAATGCATGAATAACTGAAAGCATCACATCACATTCCCCTGCTTTCCTCTCATGTTTTCCACTCTTGTTTTTGGCTTTGTTGTTGTTTAAAGCTGAGTCCTCTTTTAATGTGAACACATGATAAATAGTTGAGAGCTTTCAGTTTTTCCTAATCGTGGTGAGTTCTTCAGGGGAAATTGATGACACAACTTAACTTTCCTCTGTGGGTGTTTCTTTGGAAGTTTTGTTGTTATGGATAACAAATTTGTACAGTGAAGCACGTGTATGAGCATGCTGTGCCTCTCAAATAATGACCCATCGAACAGAAACATGAACACAGGTTTTACATCACGTTTGTGCGATGAGGCCTCTCTGAATGACAAGCATGGAGCCTAAAGTGTGTTAAGTTGGAGACTGAAATGAGAATGGATAGTGGTCCATTTCTGGCTAATATTTCCTTCTTCTCTCTTTCCTTCTCTCTCAACTTTAACTAGGTTTAGTGTCACATAACTACAAAGCTGCCAAGCTAAATCATGGTAATGGCCTCAGAAGTCAGAACTACATGAGAACTCCCCAGTGCAGCTGTTTGAGTCAGACCTTGGCAAAAATGCATTCGAATCTGGTTTCAAATATTAAAACTACTTGTGGTGTGTTAGGTTTATCTTTAAAGGCACTCAATTGGCAGCGTATACTTTGTATATTAAAAGTGTATTCAGCTGTGTCGCCATCGTCAATTTTTGTGCATATAGCTATTTCTTTGGTGTGTCTTGAGTTTTCTAGACAAACGTGCTCTCAGATTTAAGAAAGAAATAAAATGATTGACATGAGAAGCCCACATTATAGTTTCTCCTTACATTAGACTATATCGTATGGCATTGGGTCCCAATCAACGTGAAGTGTATAATTCCTTCAAGATGCAAGCTCTTGCTCTGGGAGTTAATGTTCTCTTGTTTTTCTTTTCTCTGCATTTGTCACTTTCCAGGTTCAACTCTTGTATGAGCTCCTCCTCAGCTGGAGCTCTACGTGGGCTCGTCTCCAGAGACATGGCATTTTACGTCAGACCTCCAACATCCCGGACCCCCCTGTTGGCGCTGCTCCGTCCTCCCCTGTGCGCAGCAGTGCTGGCACCGCCCTGCCTGACACCAGCACCTGCAGCCCCTCTGCAGATTTTGGCTCACCCACTGAGGTTTGTTTTTCTCTCACAGCTACACAATCCATTTGTTCAGTGCAGTTTTGTCGGACAGTGGAATTTTTCACCTGGGCAAATCTTTTGTCGTAATCAGAAAAAACTTGCCACCAATGCATCGTGGAAAATTACTTGATGTACTCTTGCGGTGAAATAGTTTACGATTTAATTCAGCCATTCATTTGTGTGTACTTAGTTTTTTTTGTCTTACTCCTGCTGTTGCTCCTTCTTCTACATTACACTGCTCAGTATCGGTTACTATTGAACTTTTTTCGTCAGTCAGTGATTTTCCTGGTATCACTCCTTTCATGTTGTGCTACGTGATTAATAAGAAACCTAAAGACTCCACCCTGCAAACACCCAGCTCCGTCCTTTTTTCATCTAAGGTGTTATGAGTCATACAGTAACACATGGTATTTAAGCCATTGTTGTATACATAACTCTGGTGCTGATTTATGATTTTAAGTGCAAATATTGTTTTTTTATTGTTATGAGTAGCTGAGTCAGAGCTAACACATGCGATTTGTCTAAAAAAAATATGTTTTGTTTGGGAAGGATTTTCAAAGCTGGAAAAATCTCCTCAGTGCTTGTGTTTCTTACATTATTTTTTCTTACCCAGGGCAAATACTCCAGATAGGCTGTGAGCTCTGTTTGATTCTTTTAAGCTGAGGTTTGATTTAGTATAAACCTGCCTCTTAATTTGGAGAAAACAATAACTTGTATTTACATATTTCACTCAAATAAAATATCAAACCTAGAAAATGAGGTATGAAGTTTAACAGTCCGTGCAGGCCTGTGCAAAGCCAATGGAAGAATTACAGTCACTTTTTTTAGAGGGCATCATCAAATGTTATTTTTCCTTTTGTCCTTAGCTAATGCATATCCCAGACTTAGTTAATGTGACAGGCGTTTTTCTCCTGCCTGGTGCAGTTGCAGCATCAGTGACAAGCTGGGGGTCCGTGGCCTTGGTGCCTCAGCCACCAGGGCTTTGGATAATATGTGTATGTTCGTGTGTAGCAGGAATAGAGGATGTATAAAAAAAGATGGCGAGTGTTGATGAGTGTTTGTGTTGTTAAGCGGTGGCAGCTCGCCTAGAATGTAATGCTCTTTGACCACCAGCCCCCTGTCAGCATTGTGGGGCCCCGGGGATCACAGTGCAACCATCATACCGCCCTGAGAGGCAATAAAGTGTGTACATGCTCGTGAAAAAAAAGTGTTTCATATGTCGATGTGCGTCTGTGTCTGCAGTTGTTTCTGTGTGATCAACATGTGTGTGTTCTTGCGTCATTCGTGGAGGCAGTAGTTCAGCACGGCAGTGGAGGACCTATAGTATAGTGCGTCTATAACAAGGCCACAGTGGCCCCTGACAGCCCACTTGTCACTGTTTACCTAAGTACAAACACTGGTAGAAGTGTTTAGTCCTCTGGGAGGCTTGGTGATTGAGCAAGAATGTAGGAGCTGTTTTGATAAATCTCAGCAGTAGTGGCAACAGTCTCCCTCCAACAACCCCCACCCTCTTTTTCTACAGCTACATCCACGTCACACCCTTAAAACCTCTGCCCTGCAGCCCTCTCCCCTCTCCTTTAGAATCAAAGCATTATATTTATGCTTGTATACTACATATTAAAGAGTTTTACTAGTATTTAGCAATTGATGTCACCTACTATTTAGTTAAAGAGGTTCCCATCCATTTTTCTCTTTTTTCTATTCCCCTGTCTCTCGTGCCCTCACACCCCTCTAGTCATCAGACTTTTTATTCCTCTTGTCTTTTATAGTGATCCCAACCTGACATTATTCCCCCATAACTGGAAGCACCTCAACCTGGCCATACCCTGATCAACATTTCTTCCAAGTCCGACTAGTCAGCCACAACCTATAAAGCAGACTTCTCACAGAACTTACAAGAACCATTAACAAAAATGCGCTCTTCCAATAACGACTCAGTGAGATATCAACAGTCAGGTCCTGTGACACGGCAAGTTCTGGCTCTGGTTCCTCTGCTTTCTGCATTTTTGTAATTATGTGTCTTCCTATTCTGTCTTTTCTTTTTCTAAAGTTTTTTTTTGGCATCTTCCCAGTTGTCTACATCCTTCATCCTTCCACCTGTCCCTCAACCACTCTCTCTCTTTCCATTCTTCTTTTATAATCAGCCTTTTCCTCAATCTTTCTTTGACACTTCCCAACCTGCTGTTGTCTTCCAATGTTTGGGTCTCTCTGATGAGCAAAGACAAACTCTGCAGAGAAAATAAACCCGGATCCTCAGCCCGTTTATAGGACAGAGGCCCAGGAATTAAACTGTATACTTTACAACTTGGCTTGCGGAGGTGTGGGAAAATAGCTCCCTCTTAGAATGTGTGTGATTGTTTGGGGCCCCGATCTGGCAGCTCCAGAATGTGCAGATCCCACCTCTACCAAAACCACACCACCATCTGTTAGAGACCTCACCTTGATAAGACGCTGAAAAAAGTAGTGACTTCACCTTTGGCAACTGTTTTTTGCACTTTTTCAGAATATCTTCCTCACAAGTTCCTTAAAATGTCTTTTATATATATATATGACATTTTTTCTTAGTTTTTTAAAATAATACAGTCATTTTTTTTCAGTTGCATTAACAAATTTTGTCCCATCTGCTTTAAAAAGCACGACTGTGTGTTTTTTAATACTGACAGAGTTATTTTTCTAAGTGTGCACCATTACATTTCATGAGCTTCTTTTGACAACCTTTCTTCTTTATTTGAGTTTTGTCATAGGCCAGAAATTCATAAGCACGGCAGTTTTAATACCAAATCTAATGCACCTTCGCTTTTTTATTTTCCTATTTTGTACTAATCAAACATGGCAGGATGGTAGTCAAGCACTCATAATTTCTCTTTCCTCTAACCCTCATAAAACCAGTTTGTATGAGAATGAGTTTTTTTTTAAAGTGACAGCAGCGATTCTGGCTGGGAAGCAAGAGTAGTTGGGTGTCCGATGCTCCAGTGTAACCACGCTGCAGTACACAGTGGTCTGAGCTTCCCACAGCGCCAGCGGCTGGCTCCTGTTTCCACACATGACATTACAGAGTCTAATCCTACCGACTGGCCAGAACTGTAAACTAAACAATCCTAACCGCACACACACGCATGCACGTACACACACAATCTGCTATGTTTTGACTCCATCTCAACAATAATTAGTCCCCAAATGGCAGTTGACACTAGAATATCTCTCATTGAGACTGACTGAACACCATTACAACTGGGTTCATATTACTCACTGCCAGTCACAGTTATTACACACACACACACACACACACACACATTGAAAGCCAGACACACATCCAGATACACACACACACTTAGCATGACTGTTTGGTTCCATGGAAACACGTAATGACACTACTAGACACTTGATTGGAATAAATGGTAGTTGAAGGTGAAGTTATTTAGTGTTGTTATTGTGGTATTTTTGTAATATGGGCAGTATTTAAACTCATCATTTTAATGGTATGAAAATGTGTGTTTTGTTGCATATCATATATGTGTATGGCTATTTGGTAATAGCTATAATAATAACAATAATATAGTAATAATAGAAAGTGAAATTCTCATCTCCTCTAGCCAAGTTCATGCCTGTGTTTTTTGTGCATTCCTTCACTTTCCTTATTCTGAGTGCTAGTGCATGAAACACATGCTTCTCATCAGCTTCTAGTGGTCCCCATACACTGTGACGTTGAATCTATTTTTGAATCGGCATAATCCTTAATTTATTTATATTATTGTCATCCGTTGTTATTGTGCTCTGCTGTCAGCCACCCTCAACTGTGTGATTAAATTAAATTTGCAAATTAGTGTGGGGCCCTCATCCCTCCCCCCAGCTGTGGAAAGGGGACATAGTTTCCTCATCTGGATCCTCTTTAAGACACTGTAATCAGCCTAGCAGCTGCGGGGTTTCTAATTGAGATGGTTGATAACCTCCTCGCCAACCACAGCCAGGCTTGATAACCGTGACAAAATCTGTTATTACCACAGTGCGATGGGAGAAGCTGTGGAAAAAGTGAAACCCTGTAATGCCAATGCTGCAAATTGCCATATTGTTTGTTTGCAGGCTTCTCACTGTCTGAGTCAGCCACACAGATACATGTTTGCAAAACAGATTTACCAGGAAGAGAACGAGAGAAATAAAAACGTCCCCAGTGCTGTCATCTTCAGTGCTCTGCCAAACCCCTAGTAATGAGTTGAGAGCTCACAGAAGGCAGCCTCCTCCACCGCATCCTGCTTGCCTCTCCACTTCACCCCCCCACCTCCACCCCCGCCTCCGGTCTTCACTTCCCATTCTCTCCCAGGCTGCAAGATGTGTGTGTCCTGGCGCAGTTGAGTGAAAGGAGGCCATGTGGGTGCTGGTGGCTTAGTTTGGGGTTAACACCAGTGACAGCTTCGCACAATGGTCCTTTTCCCCCCACATCGCTCTGTTCTGTGTGAAGTTCTGCTTACCAGACACTGATGTCATCTATGCACCAAGAGGCTCAATAGTTGGTGGTTGCTTTGCTATGGCTACATGCACAGTGACAACACTTTCAAACATACACATTCACTGAACACATGGTTGAACACATGTGCACAAACAGACAGTTGCAACACAGGCATCAGAGTTTCAAGCAAAATGTTGTATTTGTGCATATCTTCTTTCATTAAATGTCATTTTTGTATTGCTCTGTTTAACTGTTGTCTCTCTTAACTGAAAATTCATTCTAATTGTAGTTCTTATGACTGCTGGGCATTGCAAAAGAAAGGACATTTCTCTGTTCTTCAGTTCCAGATCTATTGAACAAATCTCTTCTAAATACTATATAAATGTCTGAATTATGTCACAAAGGCAAAGCTTTTGTTTTGCCAAGTTTTGCCTTAGGCCGTTGCTTGTTACAATCTTACAATCCCCAGTTAAACAGATCCTGTTTTGGCTCTCTAGGGTGACTCAGTGCCTCCTGGAGATGATGGTCCTTTTGCTGACACAGTGACTCTAGAGCAGAAAACTAGCAGCATCGGTGGAAACAGTGGGAAAGTCAGCCTTTGGATGCAGTGGATGTTACCCAAGGTCACAGTCAAACTGTTTGCTCCTGACCAAACCGCCAAAAAGACAGGTACCCTCACATTAAAATCTTTGTCTTTTTGAAATAAAAATCTTTTAAGTTTCTTTACATTCTCAATTCTGTGTTGCTGATTGATAATACAAACTTAGGTATTCCAAGTTAATGATTTTCTGATCTAAAAACGTGATATGTTGTGTATGTCTGTCTATGTTCATGGTAGCTGCAGCACAAGTCAAATAAACAAAAGAGAAATGGGTAAATAGCATAAACAGCAGTAATGATTACGTCCAAATAGTAAATAAATTAATTCCTTGTTTTTCAGTAAAATTTGAGATTTATGTTACATACTAAGACAACAGGGTAAATATTCAGGAGGAAAGTGGGGCAAGTTTTTAATGCAGATTTATCAGTTTGCAGTGTAAAAGAGTGCAGAATGGCATTCAGATTTTTACAGTCTTGTATCAACACTTAAAGTGATCACCCCCCCCCCCTTACTCCATCAAATGGTAAGCACTCAGATTGGAAAGGCAGCTGGAAAGAAGGAGGGATGGAGGGAAAAGACAAATAAATAAATGGGTGATGAATCCCAAGCGAACCGCCTCTTGTCCCCTTTAGATTTACTGGGGCGATGAAAGGCTAGATTTACCTTTAATTGGTGGCTGTAATATTTAGCATCTGCCAACCAGATCGCCCAGCTTAAGGACTTTAATAGTGGAAATGGAATGCTTTGGAGGACCTCACAGAGATGGTTTAACTTAGAGACATCCTAAATAGGCATTACTTTGGATTTGGACTTAATATGTGCCATCTGAGTTGCGAGATGAACTTACCACTGGATTTTCTGTGTGCAACACATTAAGCATTTTATTGAAAACAAGAGTTGTGTGTATGCAATTTATTAAATGCGTAATATCACAAATGCATTCCTGGAGATAAGTAAGCCGCATATATGACTGCAGACAATCTGTTATGATGTAATATGTTTTTCATCTGTGAAGGAAATAAGATTCTTGTCTTTCCAGAGAAATGGAAAAACAGCCATTCCAGAAGTATTGGTTCTCGGGTTTAATGTAATGGTCTCATGTGTTGGAATATTAGAGGTAGAAATTCAAGCGCGAGTCTCCAGAGGCTCTGCTTAAGGTACAAATCAGTTGTACACTTTCTCTCTTTTAAGATGAACCATTTAAGTCAAAGGACTCAAGGTTTCCAGTCCTCTTACAGGGTGGTTTTAGAAAACTCATACATCAATATCAGCACTGTGTCAGAGACTATGACTTTCTGACTATCTAACAACTGGGGAGAGTTTTTTTCCACACAGTATCCACAATAAGGATGACAAGCCTTGTGCTTCAATATTAATAAGCTATTAGGAACCTCTACATTTCTCAGAGTCACCACAAGGCAACAGTACAACAACAACCATAGTTTCACATGCATGAAGTCCATTTTCCCAAGCTACGCTGTGATTGTGGGACTTTCTCAGTGGAAACAATGAGAGAGACCCAACAGTTAAGCTCACAGGCTCGGTTCAGTACGAAGTTAATCAGTCCTTCTATGAAGCTTACTCACTTTGCCTGCAGTGGGTGGGTTTGTTTGCACACAAGGTGCACAGAGGCACGCACATGCAGCTTCAGGAACACACACACACACACACAGAGGAGTCTACAGGATGTTCAGTGTTGTGTAAATACACACTCACACTCTCTTCTCATTATGACAGAGTGAGTGTTCTGGGGCCAGTTGGAGATTGTATTCATCTGAGAAGATGCTTTGCCTTCTGAAACACAAACAGAACACTGAAATACAACCAGGCGTACCCATCACAAAGTGTGTATGGCTATACACGTTTCTTCGGGGTGTGTGTATCTATATAGTTGTGTGTACAGTTGTGTGGCTTCAGCCTTCATCAGCCTGACACTGGTCCAGCTTCAAAAACACACTGAGCATCCACTGTGCAGGAACTGACCACAGCAGCTGGACTAGGGCCAAAGGCAGGACCTAGACAAGGTTGGCTACAGTGCAGGTTCTTGCCCACAGAAATGAAATTCACACACACAGATGTAACTTCCTCTCCAGAAGTCCGACTTCAGCTGTGTTGCCTATTTGCCAAGTACAAGGGTGGCTATAGAGTATGCTGAAACAAAAACAGAGGGACACACTCCTGGCATTCACAGTATTGCAAACTCAGGATTTATACACGATTAGGTTTTTGAGTGAATGCATGTCTTTCCACCAAGATTCACATCATAATGTTACAATGTAAAAAACATTTGTGTCTGTCTTTTTGTGTTTCTGTTAGAGATCTGTGTCATCAGTGAACTAGAAGACCTGAGTGCCTCTGTAGATGTCCAGGATGTTTATACAAAGATCAAATGTAAAGTTGGCAGCTTCAACATCGACCACTACCGATGCAGGTATGAGTACTTCTAGTACATGAATACATTTACATTATATACATGCATATCAAAGACATACATACATTTATATACATCCAAGTGTTTTGCCAAACTTTTTATCAGAAGTCAGTAATGGGTACAGTAACACTGTTGTGTTTAAATTAAATAGCAGTGTTTGCAGTGGAACAGTAAAACCTGGGACCCTCCAGTTTACAGACAGTTTAGAGGTCTTTTTGTCTACCAGGTCACCCTGCTGCCCCCCCACACTTGTGCTCTCAATCCCAGAGTCTACTCACACACTTGTGTGCACACATAATTTTACCACCAGTACCACTACTACTTTGTCTGTTCCCACTTGTGCTCATATAATTTTTCGGATTATCACCTCAGCGTCGTCGCATTTCCAGACAGCTGTTGTGGCGGTGACCACAGACTAACAGACAGATGGACCAACAGACTAGATAGACGTGTTGAGTAGATTCTGGGCTGGCCCAACTCTGACTCACAGAGCAGAGGAGTTTTCAGTCGGTCCGTCAGTCATTTTCTTTCTGCCTGCGGTGTCTGAATTGATTCACAGAAACATTAACACGTTGTTAGGGGAGGAAAACCACTGGGCGATGTTCCACTGCATCCTTATGGTAATCTCTCCCCACGTCAAGTTCCAGTCAAAATGGGGTAATTTAGCTCTGGTTTCTGAAATGATGAAAGCACTTACTGTAGCATGGTGAAACTGAAAATGTGACTAAAGATTTCAGTTTTTTCCATGCCCTAAACACATGTTCTTCCCATTAATTAGAGAGTGGCTTTATTTTCAATATCTGAATCCTTATTTTTTCCTGTATTTCTTTCTCCTTGACCTGATCACATACTTTTGTGATTGAGTCAGCAGCTCCAAGTGCACACAGTCTACATGCCTGATGTCCTGTACTGTTGAGAATAGACCACTTAGTAGTAGGCAATTGCGCCTGTCTCGGTCTGAAGAGATAATGAAACAGCGACCTAACACTGCAGCAATGTTGCATCCAACGGACACAGTGTATTTGTGTGTGCTTTCAGGTCTATGTGCCTGTGTAGATGTGTTCCTACAAGTGTCTACTGCTGTGATCAAGCCAGACAGTAAGAAGGAGATGGACCTTCATGGGCCCTGTGCCCATATTGAACCCTATCATTAGCAATCAATGCTCTTACCAGTGATGTGATAATAGATATTGATTCTGATATGCCAGATTTTAGAATCACCTTAGCTGAGTCGGAGGCGTGTCTGTACAGGTCAGAGAGAGGGACTGAGTCGATCGTCTTGGCTTTGATCCTACTTGTCTTACAGACCTCCCTGTTCTTCTGTAGTTGCTTAATTTATATTCTGTGAGGCCACATGTGTTAGGTATGGTATAAAGTATCAACCTAAGCCAGGACGATGTCAGTGGTAAGACATTTTTAGTGCGTGAAGGTGCTGTGGGTCATTATATATAATGCTGTTCTGTTCTCCACAGGTGTGTGTCCAATTGCTTCTGAGACAGCGCCAACCCTAATCTCTTTAGTAGACCTCTATGCCTTCCTAAGTAGATAATAAGTCAATTTTCTCATTTCTAGGTTATTTCAGTTTAATGTACATTAAACAACATGGTCCCAACACACTTTTACCGACCAAAGTTCTGGCAGGCAGAAGCACTCATTTATCCAAGCCAGGTTACAGTCATGGCTGTTTAGGACGCAGTAGAGGACCTCTGGGCTCCTTGCCCACTCTAATCTGTATCATCCACATATACAAGGGAGCCCACATCGAGTGGAGTCTATATTAATCATTCTGAACGGATAATTGTTAGGTATTTCATCACCAAGCCCAGGTTATTTGTGTGCAGCGGGTCAGATTAGATCAAACTTGACAGAGAGAATGTCTCATCTGGCCATAGCTATCTCACTGCTGGAAAATGAATGGAAAATTAGATAGGGCAGGCAAATATGGGAGGTAAGAATATAATTGAATCCCTGATTGTATCAAAATAAGAGGAGGACAAAAAAGGATGGAAGAGGGAAGAAAAAAGGGCAGAGAGAGAGTCCACAAGGAATACAAAATACATGGGTGTTAAAAACCATAGGTGTGGGACTCACTCATCATGGAGCAGAGGACGGAAATTAAAGTGGGACATAAGAGCAAAAAGGTAGTGGGGTGACTGGGTATTGAACTCTGTATAGGTGTTTCCTGCCATATGGGAAGTTCAAAAGATTAGGAAGCTTCTTCCTATCCTTATTTCAGTTAGGCCTTCCATAGCAACAGTGTTCATTTAACCGCTCAGTAACACAGAGACGCCCCCAAGAGAGAGGACGGCTGGTGACAGTTCACCCTTATTCACTCCAAGGAGCAGCTCACACAAATTGAAGCTGATGTCTTCCAGCTGTTCCACAAATAGCTGGGAGCGAAGGATGACTGGATAGGAGCACAGAGAGAGAAAAGAGATGGGAGAGATGAAGAGCGGTGGGGGGTCCATATGTATTAGTCACTCTTACAAGTGAGACGAGAGATTACAAAGAGATATTCACATAGGCACACACACAGAAAGAACACACACGAACACACACAAGATAACAATGCACAAAACCCAGTGACACACACACTCACCAGCAGGCCCACTCCGCTTTCACTAAACTCTCAGTAGTGGAGAGTAACGAAGAGAGAGGGGGGCAAGCTGAGTGTGAGGGTGGCGTAAAAGAAAAGATGCAGATGGTGTTGAATCATTTCACTGTGTGAAACATTTTGTCATTCATGTGTTGTGCATGATTTGGCATGATTTTTGTATGTGTGCATTTTGTGTACTCTGGATTCAGTGTATCTGTGGTGCTGCAAAATGAGACTGATAATTGTTGTGTTTGTCCTCAAGTTAACTTTTTTTGATTTCTGCCTTACAGGTGCTTTCTGCGTCTTATGGAGGGCTACAATAATACACGGAAATCTAAGCTATAAAATAATAACTATGCATCATGTTAACCATGTTTAGATATTCTCCCTAAGTTGATATGCATTTTAAATCTATATTAGTATCTGAAACAACTATTCAAGTTCCAAAATTTCAGTGTGTGCCCTGAGGCTGTTGAAAGTTTGATACAAGTGTTAGTGTCAGCCTCACGAACCTAAATGCAATTTTGTAATTACTGTTGCCATTAAAGAGATGTTATCAGTGCTAGCAAAGCAGCACAAGTATTCCCAGATGCCCATTTTAAGCTTGGCCTTGTGTGTCTCTCCAGGCCAGGGCAGGGCTGGCACACTGGTCACTATGAAGGACTCATTCTGCAGTGCAAGGAGACAGCTGTGGTGAGGCTACTGACTGTCCCAGAGCAGCCATGGCAGCCTTAGACCTCTTTATACTCTCCCTCAATATTCAGCTGCTCCTAATCAAAGTCCCTCGTCTCTGATCATGCTGGACAGACAGGAAAATAGAGGAAGACATTACACAAAGCATTGTGTTTGGCTTTAGAGCAGGGTGTGTACAGGTGTAATATCTGATGCACCTTAAAACATGACTGAAAACAGAATAAAGTTACAGATCTATTCTGTTCTGTCACAGTATAACACTAACCTGTCTCTCCAGTGGCTCTGACTGGCTGAATAATCAAGCCAAGGAAATCTGGTGACAGCTCCTTCTGTGTGTGTGTGTGTGTGTTGGAGGAGACTATGACCTGGGCCTCCATTCTTTGCTGATGAAATCTCCACTCTTGTGATGGTCTTATACTGACACTTAACAAGTAAAAATATGTTGGATAGGGATGAGTTTAAGCCATTAAGTCAAATAGTAAAGAATGTAAACTAAATAAATTAATCATGATCTCAGCATTTATCTTCCGTGCAAATCAGAGGTTTTAAGTGCCTCCACATTGTGCTTTTTCCATTCAAAAATCAACTTATCCTAGAGTGAAGCTGTTTCTTCAGTGTTTTTATTGCTGGATAGTATAAGACCATTCCACAGTGTTTCAGCTGGTTCAAGCCGGTGCAGCTTCCTATGGTTTTAATCAGTTTACTCTATATTTAATTTTTCCAAAAGCATTTTAAAGTTTCATGCTTGTCTGGCTTCTCTTCCCATCTTGTCTTTTTTCCTCTACCCTTCTTGATCTGAATACATGCAATTATCTTCTCTCCCCTCTCTCTGTGACTTCTTGCTTTCTCTGTCCTGTCCTGCGTCCACTTTCTCTCTCCTCTCCTTCCCTCTCCTCACCTCCAGTATGGAGGAGGGTGTTCGGAGCTCGGGCAGCTGTGGAGGAGTGGTCCTGTCTTGCACTGACAAGCTGAACAGACGCACTGTGTTGGTTCGACCCGTCAGCAAGCAAGACTCTTTCAGCCACTTTTCTGGCTTTTTCCCTCCTGTAAGAATCCAGTCCTTCTCTTTTTTTGTTGGCTGTTTAACCTCCATTAACAGTGGCTTAAAGTATAGTTCTGTGGGCTCCTCAGAGATATTTCAGAAGCCAGTACTTTGATTTGGTTAATGCAATTTTAGAGATGCTTTGAAATGCTCCATTAGTAATAAACTGTAGTCATAGTAACCTGCACTTATAAAACATCAATCACATAATGCTCTGGAGGAAAATAACTTCACTGGTAGTTATATACCTCACTTTGTCTCTGAGGAATTTACTCCAAACTGAAGTATTCGGCTATTTTTGCATTTATTAATGAAAAGATATAGAAAAAGATTTTAAAGTTAGTTAATAAATTCTTTTGTCAGCCACTGTTAGTGGATGTTTTTGCAGACTTTACCTAGATGTCTTATAGTGATTTGCCTGTCTTTTAATCATGAAATGTTGTGAGGTAGATTTCCTTCACTTTATAGATGTTTAAGTTTTTTCCCCCTATATTTGCCTTGCAAGTCAGTCATAAAATTGAAGGCTGGGGTTTTCTGATTAACCAGAAATATCTCAGAACACATTTTTTAAGAAGTAGAATTAATGCTTTTTGTAGAGGAGCCTGATTTTCTGACTTAATATCAGTTACTGCAAAGAATATGATTTGCTTTGCTCTAGAACCTTATTTTGTTAGTAGCTTTAGCTTGTTGGCTTTTCAGATGGGTAGACAGAGGGCTGTTTTGTTTTTTTAAATCTTTTTCTAAAATGGAAACGGTAAGTGTAAATTTTGCCTTCCAAGCTCTAACTTTTTAAACAGAGCAGTTTTGAAGGTAAAAGTTAGCTTTTCCAAAATGATGTTGAATTTAATCTGGCCTCTAAATCTCAAAGCAACATTTTATAGGGGACATTTTAGTCAAAAAGGAATATCCATTGTAAATATCTTAAGTTATGCTATTGTCAGTCAGGCTTAGAAATGAGGCTGAAATAAAACTAAAATAACACATTTGTCTGGTGATTGCCCTGTGTAATGATATCTGTCACCAGTCTCATTTCTCCCGTCTCACCACTGGCCAGACTGCAGCTAAAGTCCTGGAGGGCTCTCACCAGCAGCACGGCTTCCTGTCAATCACCTACACTCAGGCTGTCACCAAAAATGTCCGTCACAAACTCACTACTCGGCCTGAGCGGCCAACGCGCAGCAGTGCTACTACTGCCAGTCAGCGGGTGACCACTGATCCTCTGGCAGACAGCTCACCTCAGTACCTGAGAGAAATCCTGCTGACAGCACAGCCTTTTGATGTGGTTCTGTCCTGTCCCTTACTGGCCACCGTAGCAGGAGTGTTTCAGGTAGAAAAACGTGCCCATTAATTGCAATAAGTGTATTATGTATAGTGTGTTTCTAAACTTGCAGAATACATGTCATTATTGTAAGCAATGATTCCAGATTATTTTTTAAAATAAATTTCCTTTTTAAAAGTAAGACTAAATAAGAGGTTTTTTTTTTTTTTTAACCCTAATGCATATTGATACAGTGTGACAGGCTGTTCCATTGTAAGGATTCACTTAGCTTTCTGTTATTTGAGCTATCCATGAAAATAACAAAATCTTGATCACATTAATTTGTTATTTTTGTCTTTGACATGATGTCTTTTTAGGCGACGGTACCAAGACGCTACAGAGAGCGTGGGAAGTCAGCAGGGCAGCCAATGAGAAGCCACACTCTGACCTCACGGTGTTTACCTCTCATCTACATCAACACTAGTGTGATCAGAGTGTTCTGCCCTGGAACACAAGACAAACATCCAGCATCAGGTTAGAGAATTACGTTTCTTTCTTGAACACACATGGAAAACTTTAGAACAATGGGACAGTATTGTGTCATAGGCAGTGCTTAGATTCCTCAAGTCTGTGGTGTCTGTATGAAAGTCCCTGTCATGGTCAACCAGACATGGAAAAGCCACCACATTAGTATGCAAAGACATTCGCTGAAAAAATATTTGCGGGCCTGAAAAGCCGCAGTTATATTTACTGCTACAGAATAGAAAATTGTCAGAGATGCATGGAGTCTTGTTTTGTCTGCTGGTTGAATTATAATGACTAATAGTGGTAAGACTGCACTTTGAAGGGTCTTTGTGGTAGCCTGTGTGTATATCTTTGTGTGCTGGCACATGTATTTATCATGTGCATTGTGTGTGGGCATATTTTTTAAATTGTGCAGGCTGTGCTATAAATGTATTATTTTTTGCCATACGTCAAGCGGTGACTCTGCTATAGTAAGTTATTTTGGGCGTGAAGCTGATTAACACTTAGTGATACTTAGTAACCCTAAGTACAGGGGTGCCCAATCCTGGTCCTCGAGAGTCCCTATCCAGCATGTTTCAGATATTTTCCTCTTTCAACACACCTGATTAAATGATCAGGATCATTATCAGGCTTCTGCAGAGCTTGATGATGAGATGATCATTTGAATCAGGTGTGTTGGAGGAGGGAAACATCTAAAACATGCTGGATAGGGACCCTCAAGGACCAGGACTGGGCACCCCTGACTAAGTACAACGGAAGTTAAGCAGGCAACCATTGCATTTCTACCTTTTGTAATGAATGATACTCCTTTTTATTCATCATCTTCTTCTTTCTGGGACACCCGATGGAACCATGTCGTAAACAGTTTGTAGCTTTAGCGCAGTAATTGAGGATAATTACTTCAATCGAACCAAGGTCAAAGCACTCTGTGATGTCAGTTCCCCAAATTAAATTTTTTAGAAAAAATGTTTAAACTCACCAAAACTGGGACAGCTGATTTTCAGACCAAGCCTCACAAATTGTTGATTTTCAAAAAGGTTAGTCCATCATAGCCAGTCAAAATCGGCAGGCGAAGCTGCAAAACAGGAAGTGTGAGGTCATATATCAGCTTTATCTGTCAAAACCAAACTATACACATCAGAGCACCCAAGAAGCCTTTTGGGGAAGCACATTTAATTTTACAAAAAAATGTTGATGCATTTGCCTCAAACAAATTATTTCTTTGTCTGATAATACTGTGCAAAGCTGAAGAGCTGAGATATGTCAACTTGTCATGTCAATCTAAATGATGCAACCGCCATATTGGATTTTAATGAATGGTTTGAACATATTGTCACAGGACAATAATTTGTTCCAATCTTTACCCAAATTTGCACAGATGATCTTCAGACCAAGCTTCAGAAAAGTTGTCAAATGGATTTTAGATTTTCAAAATAATTATTTAATTACAGTTAAATGTTGCCATTGAAACGACCAAACAGGAAGTCAATTAATATCTCAGCAACTGTTTGATGTATTGATACCAAACTTGGTTTATGGACTCAGCACCTTTTCCTGAACTTACCAAAGCAACAACCAAAGCTTAACTTACACTCGATCTTAGGTCAACGTGCATAAACCATACTTTTAACAATATCAGATCAAGTTGCTATGGCAACTGTGCCCTGCTAGACTACTTGGTCACCTCATTGCTGCTTGCATCTATATTTACAGATTTTCTTTGCAATAATTATTAAAGCAAACCTTTAAAATGCACTGTAATCTGTATATACACATTACAGTATAAAGTATGCCCCCCTGTATTGAGTGTGTTAAATTTTGTTTGTATTTTATGTTTCATTGTAGATCCCCATGTAAAGAAAGAAGACACCGTGGTTTTAAAGCTGGGTTCCCTCAGCATGGCTCCTCAGGCTGACAACCCACTGACCCGCACTGTGCTGCGAAAAGACATCTACCAGTAAGACAAACTCTCCTCTCACCAAGGCTCCTCTACTAAATTCATGTTTTATTCATGTTTGGATTTTTTGGTAGATAGGACAGTGGAAATTTACTGTTTCAAAAGAACAGTTGAAAACAGAAATGCATGGACTCATCTCTCCTTCTGTTTATAATTATAATTAGGACAGTTTCTTAAACTCAATAGGTTTTACAAGATGTATTACTGAGTCTACCTCCCAGTTTCCCTCCCTCTTTTCCACATTTTAACTGTCCTTTCTGCCACCTTTCCTGTTATAAAATCCGGTCACACTCATGCTACTTTCTCAGTTTGTGCTTTGAAAGCACACACACCACTGGTAGTATTAAACCTCCACAAAGCATACTTGGTGGCCATAGTACATTAAAGGTGCCACTAAAATTTTCCTGACCTCATATCATCCTTTATAAAGCCTTCTGTGAGTCAAATGGTTTTGGTGTCAGTGTGTATGTGCCTGTGTATGAGTGCCTATCTGTCTTCTTGTGATGTTTGCTGTCTCAATGGGGGAATTTAGGATGCAGTGGGTAACAGCACCTCATAGTGGTTAAGCTGCCTCTGCAATGACAGAAAGCAATGAGTGACACCTTGGGGGTCCGCCGGGCCCTCCAGCTGAAACACAAAACTGTTGACATAAGCCCCCCGTGCCATGTGGATCAAAGCTGCAAGGCAGGGAAAATCTGGACTTCGGAGGGAAATAGTTCCGCACAAAACACATTTCCCTGCTATAGGCAGCTAAAAGAATCTGGATTGTGTCATAGCTGCCTCAAAACCACAGCCCCACAGCGCGTATGTGTGTGAAAGAGGGAGAGCAGTTTTGCGAATGGGCAGATATGGAGCTGGCAAACACATGTAATGAGGGAGATAAAAGTGGTGCCTAATGCTTTGTGCAGCTGCAAGTGAGATGTGAGCTGACGTGAATTGAAGAAAAAGAAAAAAGGAAGGTGGACAACAAAGGGAGAGGAGAGGCCACTTTAGGTTTCATTGCTGCCTTCAGTTGGTTAAAGTGTCAGATGTAGGTGATTGCATCGAGCAGGGAGCCAGAGGGTGTCTAGCCCTATGGGTCTGCCTGACATTGTATAACCATCAAGTCCTATGCTGTCCAAACTATTTCCCTCACAAACTCTCATTCTCTCATTTGATGTATTGGAGGAAGGATGGTATTGATCAGTAACCATAGCTACTGTTTTGTAGGAACTTTTGGGGGTATTTTTTATCCTCACCACTTGCACACAGTGTACCGTGGTGAAATGTTTGCTGTTTGTTTTGGTAGACGTTAGTACAGCTAATGGGATGTAACTGCTCTGTTTCCATGGAAACTGAACCTAGATTTATCTTGTTGACATGCTGGCCATGCTGTTATAATGTCAGATGATAAATGATGACTTTGTGGGCATGGAAAATAATCTGGAGTTTTTCTCAGACTTTCACCCCAAAAACCTGTTAGACCAGCCATGCAATTTCACCCCATACTGGCCAGTAATGTTCTACCTCTGGTAGTTAGAGGATTGGTGGCTCTGTGGCTGTGGTGCCCACATCTGCACATAGACATAGATTGCATCGTACCATGCTCCACCCTCGGCTGAGCAGACACACGCTACCATGCTGCCCTCCACACGCACATAGGCGTACAATATACACACTCCAGCACACATGCACTCACAAACACAATAACTTACCTGCACTCAGTCGGGCAGTCACACTCAAATTGCAGTGCACACAAAAATACACATATTCATACTCTGTCACAAACACTAGCAGCGGGCATGGCAATGTGTACAAACACACTCACATTCAGTCATCCCCGTAACCTCTGCACACAGAAGCCAAGAACCACCACTTCCCTCTGCAGTAAAACCCGGGAATTATGTCGAACCACTTTCTGTGTTCATTCTTCCATTCCTAACCATGCATTATCCTCCCCACCTTTTCTGTTCGAATCAGCCCTCCAATTTAGGATGATCACACTTCTGAGTCACATGATTGATAACCCTGAGATCAGGGACTTTTTGACTTAACATTACTAGGCACTGTTTTGCACTTTATCTGTGCTGAGTTCTACTGAGCGTGCTCCCCCAGGTCGAATAGAGAAAGTCATAGGGCGAGTCTGTAATCATGCAAACCAATGTGTGTTTACAATCTATAACCAACTGTGGCTATAGGAAGAAATATGTCTGAGTCCCAGTAGCCATTTGCTGCAGTTCTGTTTAAAGTCCACCACTAATTACATCCGTTGTCATAATTGAATGACTGATCCAAGAAGCTATGCTGTTATTGTCTACTGTACATGAAATGATTGCCTCACAGTGTCTGAAACCAAGATTTACTGTAATGCCACCCTAGACGACAAGACGTGAGAAGAGAGAAGAGTGAAGGCTAAAATAGCAAGCATGTGTAAACATCTTGATGGAACATATCTTGATACTGTTTTACTAACGCTGTTTCTGACGCACTTCAAAGCTTCTCAGCTTCCCTTTCAGCCTCACCATGTTCAGGGTACGGTGTGTATTTATCATTTAGAGTCGATAGATTTCTTCAAAGAAGGTAAAACAAACCTGTTTGACTACATTGCTGTAAAGTTAAGCTACCATGGTGGTAATATCCACTACCATGTTCATTTGGCAACAATTAACGCTTTCATATGATCATATGACGGTGAGTTTAGTTTCCCCGAAGGAGTAGGCCCCCAGCAGTTTCTATGCGAGCAGAAGTTATGACGAAGCTGCAGGCTTCCCCTCTTTCTCCCTCTTCATCTTCAGCAACAAGGCCGCTGTCAATTTACACAGCTGAAATCATTTTCCTGTCTTGAAAAAGCGGCCTTTTTCCAAGTACATGAGTGCCGGCCCGGGGAATGTCCAGCATGCATTCAGCCCTGACTTTCTTGTGGTTTTGGGCCTCCTGTAAGATCTCACATCTTTTACTCCTCACTCTCATTTAGTCTTATTCCCTCTTGTTCTCTCCATTTTTTCCGCTGAGATTTTTTTTTCACTCGTGGAACACTTAATTGAAAGCTTCTTGTATGCTGGGGTGGGGTAAATGATAATCACTCTTTGAAATACCGTGTGGAGATTAAGTGTCCCATTTTAAGATCAGAAACATGTTAGAATGTCTTTGTTTAAGGGTTCTAAATAACCAGTGATTAGATAATTGCTTCCAGTTTATTTGTAGTTAAACATTTTATACAGTCAAAACAAAAAAATATGTTCTATTTTATGGATTTTCAACAGATTTTTATAATTCCAAGTAAATATTCTGTAGCTCAATGTATTATTTTGACTGTGTGTGTTGTATGTATTTGTATGTACCGTACTATGATTATTTAGCAAAGTTACAAACCTTTGACAGACCTAACAGTACAGACATCACTGATAAAAAGACGATTTCAGACATATTATTTCTTTTGATTTGAGACTCAGTATTTAATTTTAAAATGAAGAAGGAGTTTGTATAAAAAGAGCAACCCTCCTCATTCATTAGTGACAAGAGGATCTGGGATGACTTACACTGAACAATCACTATTTGCTGTTCTATAAATCTATGTAAGTATTTTGTATGAAAAACCTATTTAAGTCATTACTATCCAACAGAAATGTAGAGAGTGAATGGTTACTGTAGCCTGTTTGCTTGTGCATATGTACTGTATTTGTCCTCCCTGTGTGCCTGCTTGCATCCATGTGTCTGCACATGTTTCTACGTGTGTGTGTGTGTGTTTGTGTCTTAAAATATCCTGCACATTTCCCGACATCCCCACACCTAAATGACACAGCTCTAGATTCCATCACATACTCGGTTACCTCATGGTCTCTCCGAGGGAGACTCAGAGAGCATCCCACTGCCACAGAATGTGGTTTTTGTTTTGATTAGTGCACATGCCTCTGTTTCTACAGTAACGGCGGGGAAGGCTGCTGTGTCAGTGGTGATACAGAGCCGAGTCAACATGATGTGGCTGTATCAACGGGCTCTATCCATTTCACACCCTTGCCTTGTGTCTTTTTCTCATGCAGTTTCCACAGTGCGACTTAAATTTTTTTCTTTGGTTTTCTCCTTGCTTTTTTTCCCCTCAATCCATGTTTGTTTTTCTGTGTTTTATAACCCACTGTGCATGTTTAGCATTTATTTTCATTCTAAACCTCATTACTTTCCCTACATTTTCTTCCTTCCTTCTCCCTAACTTCCTTTTTAATTGTAAATTTTACAATCTGTTCATGTTATTCTCCCGTTTCTATATACTGTATGTCTAATTATCTGTTTTTCACACCTCCATCAGTTTCCTTCCAGTCTTTCTCACCTTCTGCTGCATTTCTCTTTTTCTCCCCTGTTTCTATATTTGTTATTTCCTTCCCGTCTCACTTTTCCTCTCTGTTGCTCCAGTATTGGTTAGACTGGTCCCAGTCCCAGCTCACTGTGGTCAGTAAGCCAGCTCTGTATTGCTGTTGAATGGCTGCCTGGTTAAACCCACATATATGTCCTAATAAGTGGTTGTGATGGGGATCTCCCCTCCACAGATAAACACAGCCAGCGGAAGCCAGGACCCTGCCTGTTACTAATAAAATTCCCTGGCAGTACATTATATGCACCCTTCTCTTACAGTAGCATCCTCTCCACAGCTAGGGGTGTGTGAATGGAGCATTAGAGGGATAAAAGTTGCCAAAGAGGTGGGATTTTTTTCAGTAAAAAGACATCATATCTGCCCTCAAATAAAGACCAATTTCACTGATTGCTGGATAGGTTTGTTCATTCAGTTGTAGAAGGAAGCCTTTCTATTTTTCTTGGTCTGAGGCAGTAGGAGGGAAAGAGAATAAAGCTGCTTTTAGGCCTTCAGCACATCAGCTCTGTTCAAAAGTGCAAAGCTGTCACAGCATCAGCAGTCACCTCAGTAAATTCACCAGCGGTCACTGGGGTTCACATACTGCTGCTGCTACTGCTGTGCTAGTAGTAGGATTAGTTTTATGTATTCTAATCTCATCCTCACATTGGGGCAAAACACGTAACTGATCCTCTCAGGTGTCCGTATGACAGCTGCAGCTCCCTAGCTTTCTTTACTTTTCGTAAGAAATGCCATTCTTTTTGTAGGCTCTCAGCTGGTCTCTTTCTTTCTTGTCTTCCTCTTCATCTTTCTTTTCCTCATAAAACCCAGCGTTCCCAGCAAATGATTCATTAGATGCTTCAGTGCACACTTGCCTCATCACTCACTTTAGTCGGCTGCCAAGTGCCCCATTTCCCCGTTTGTTTACACCAGCGAAAAGTGCTCCGGCTTTGCTTCGCTGCCGCAGCGGAGAAGAGCTGCTTGGGCCACACACAGTGACACCCAGAACCCACTCTTATATACACTGAGTTGCTTTAAAATCTCCCCTGGCTGCTGAGCAGGTTTAATGATAAACTCCTTCCAGAGGCAATGATGGCACTAATCATAGTATCATGCCAAGCTTAAATGTAATCTACCACTACAGATTAGCCTATATGATGAGCAGCATTCAGAAGTTACAGCTTTTGATGCACCAGAATTCTGTTTTTTAATATAAGGGAGTTATGTTACCACATTTTTACATTTTCTTTTCTTTCTTTTTTTATAGAACTCATTACTCTCTGCCGGTGTAGTTCATCACGATGCGGTGTGCCATTTTAGACAAGTAAAAATGGTGTCTGTGGGGATTGCCCAGCCAGACATGACGCATTTGAATCAAAGTTGTTTTTATCTACTTTTGTTTTTACGTTCAGGATTTAAAAATATAATCAGATTATCTTTTTCCTCGTCTATGCTTGCTATTCTATTTTTTCCTGTTTTTGTGAAAATATGTCACTGTGTCATTAACAGAGAACTGCGGGCGAAGCCAAACCAACTAAGTAAATCTTTTTGATTGCATTGGGCCTTTTTTTGGCTAACTAGCTCTTCTGTTCTCGCTTGTTCCTGTGTGTACATTGATGTCATGACTGCTTCTTTTATGGCTCTGACTTAAATATATATTTTACAGCAATCCCTTTTGATACTACATGATTATCTTAAAAGTGAGTTTTGTTTTAGCGTGTTAAAGATGAATGTTCAATCATCATAGTCTACTTCAGTAGTCAATCTAAGCTGTTAGGGCCGAAAAAGGGAAATGGCACCGAGCCATGAGAGTATGCTGAACCTGAGCCAGCCAACAGAGGAGCCTTATAGCAGACCCACCCTGCAGTCAAACAGAGGTAAAGTGGCTAATAGTGTGAAAGACTTCATCAACAAAAATTACTCTACGGTATCACAAAACCCAGTTTTCATTCCTTTTGTGTTCTGTTTGGGCTTGGGAGGCTGAGGAAGGAGACATCGAATAGAAATGATTAGAGCAAGAGCTTACTTGGTCAACTGTAAATCATTTAGCCCCCTTTGTTTCTCTCTTTTTCTTTTAATCCGCTCTCCTACTCTCTGGCTTCATATGTACATCCATGTTCTCCCTCTCTTCTGCAGAAAAAGAAGATAAAATAAGCAAGGATTGGAGGGTCAGCCAGAATAAACATTGTTTTTTGTCTTTCCAGCAAATGAAACACCTGGTGCTGGTAAACGCAGAGGACATATTTCACATTGCCTTGACACTCAGGATTAATGCAACATCAAATTGTTTTAAAAATGGGGACAGACACTACCCAGAGTAAATCATACGCCCCCTTTTATTAAAGTTTGTCCTAGAATTTATGGAATCCAAGAGGACAGCCTTTACAGAGCTGACAGATAGGACTGGGAGAGGGATCGGAAGGGCCCACGCTGAAACAGTACTCGGATGCTGTAATGTGAACAGGAAGTTTAGATTCAGCCACTGAATACTGCTGTGGCTTTGAGGTGGATTATCTCCCTCCTCACCTCTTTTGTCTTTAGATAAAACAATATTTGTCATTATTTTCTGTGGGAACTGGGGTGACAGAAAGATTTGTCTTGTCTCCCAGATGATACAGCAAACATATCATATAACATGTGAGCTGATTTCCTGGGAAAGAAGAAAATTCAGTTTGCCTCTAAAACCGTAATAGAGAGGTGAAGAGTTGGTTTATGTTTGCAGAGCTAATGTTACGAGAGCAGAGCAGAGCAGATGAAACCAGATGAATGTTAGTGGATTTGATCTTTGATCTGTGAACCAGAGTACCTGACCACTGTGTTCAATCTAGCCCGCCACACTATGGGGCAATTTGTCTTCTGAAGGTTGTACTGCATGCTGTTCAGGTTCACCACCAGCTGTCCCTCTTCTGACTGACTACAGACTGTTGAGCAAATAATTACAGATAAAATTCACACAAATGCTGAGTAAAATCAGTGATTTATAGCTGTGTCTTTTTACCTATGGATTATATTACATCCTTATCATTTCTCCTTCTGTCCCCCTAATTCCACTTATCTATCATTGGTGAGCTGTCGACCACAGCTCTACACTTTGTGTTTAGCTGGCAGTGTCTTGTGTTGTATATGAGTAGGGAGCTGTATACAGCATCTTGTGTGCTGTGTTGTGGTGTCTGCTGACTTCTGTGTACAGCCTGTGGTTCATTCCATAAATATCTGTGGCCTCTGTGATGTTATTCTCAGGCCCTCTGCTCTGTGAGAAGACTGCACCACAACACTTGTATTCCTCGGCCTACAGTTAGAGGTTTAGGGGGATTAAGAGGGAGAAAACCCTAGCCTGGGTCCTACTATACATTTTTATGGCTATTTTATGCATATGACTCCAATGTAGTGTGCAAAAAAAAAGGAGGAGAGAGAGAGAAAGGGGTATTAGGACTCACCACAGGGGAATCAAACAAGCAAACCACAACTTATTTTCCCTCTCTTTTTTGGCATCAAGTGTAGGGGCTGTTGGGATCGCGATGTCGATCCATTTGTCTTTGGAACCATTGGTCCAACACTTTGGTCCGGTCTTAAATAACTTAATAACTTTTGGATAGATTTACATAAAGTTTGGAATAGACTTCAGTCGTGCAAAGTGGATGAGTTTTAGTGAGTATGCCTTAGTCACTGAAGGTCACTGAAACTGTCCACTTCGTCCAAAACTTTACAAACTATTCTAAAATGTATTACTTGAATTTCCATTAAAAATTGATGTGTATAATCATTGTCCTTAGCAGGACCCATCTTTTCTATGGGTCAGACCATTTACTTTGTACACAAATTAGCTGAAAATAAGTAAGACAGGTTGCTCTGAAACTTGCTAAAAAAATCATATTCCCCAAAGGGTGGACCCTTTCAGTTCATTTAATAGTTCAATATTTCATATAGTGTCACTTATAGGCATTTATTTTATATGTAAGATCATTTCTGTAAATGTAATTGGTGGTAAAACATGACTGAGTTGATGCTGTAATGCTGTTTTAAGGGTCTTTAAATAACTTTTTGTCTGCACTGTTTGCCTGTTAAAAAAATAATTATTATGCCCACTGTTATTCTCACCAGAACATGAACCCTCTTAAATATATCTAGAACATGAAGTATGGGACCATGCTGTACAGATTCCTAACAACTACACTCCCCACCCCCATTGTCTGTCGATGCATTGCTCTTTGAAGCTGCATGGAGCTCTGCCTTGTTTGGTGACACTCAAGGTGACAGACCTTAATTCAGAGCTTCCCGGAAACTGCTCTTGTGTTTTGGCGTGCTGCTGTCAGGCAGGTCGGGATGCATGCTGACAGAGGCAATAGGGATCACCCCTCAGCTGTCCTTCACTCATAAAAGGGCCTGAACCAGGGGTTGACCGCATGGCCACCGGCCTCCAGACTCAATGATTGTGCCTGTGTAGTGTGTGCGAGTGTAAATGGCTCATCCTGAGGCAGGATACAAGGGTTCTAAGAATACATCCAACCTCGGAAGCTCTGTGCTCAACTGCAACATGCGATATACACATTCTACCGGTGTTACCCTGTCAAAGCCTGATATGTGTGTGTGTGTGTGTGTGTGTGTGTGCGTGTATTAAATTGGAAGTATGCTTTGTGTGTGTGTCCATGTGTGTAGTCAGACCCCAGCCTTGTGCATAATTGTGTTTTAGTTCCTTTTCTCCCTGCTCATGACATGTTGATGTTCTGGCATCCTGCATGGTTGGTTTGATGCTGTCATTGCACTGACAGGGAGACTCTGACCGGCCAGTCACACAGCAGTAGCAGAGGCCAGGTGGACTGTTGGGGGAATTTGGGAATATAGTATTGATAGTCTGTGTGTCTCCACTTTGTCTAGGTTCTTTCCATAAAATTTATGTGGAAATAGCTGAACTTGAGCCATGTGTGAGATGCACAGCAAGGTCCTCAATGATACATGTGGAAGGAGAGTTGCTGGCAACCTTTTTTTGTTGTAGCAGTGAGGCCTTGTGTGTAGTTACAATGAAGTGCTGTTACAGTTATCAGCAGTTTAGTTCTATGGCAAAATATACTGTATAGTTCCAGAAATACACACTTAAATTTGTTGTGGTGTGTTCTTAAATTTCATTTTTTTTCTTAGTAGAAAGAAAAGCCTTGTTACCGAGTTCCTGTATAAATGCAACAGGTTGTAAACACTACACACATTGTATGTGTTTTTGTAGGCATTCACCCATATGTGTGTGTGTGGTAAGGAATCTCCTGCCAAAGAGCAGACTTATCAGGAGGCTACACAGTAGAACATCAGACCAAAGCAGAGGCAATTGAAGTAAGAAGAGGAAAAAAAAGAAGTCAACCTCAAGAAAGAAGGAATGTGCAGATGCTTTCAAATGTCCATGTGTGAAGCCACAAACTCTTCTGTGGCTCTGGGAAGCCAATGAGAAACCAGTGGCATAATTGCCTAATGCTTGTGTAACAAGAGGCACATTACAACCCCAGGAGGCCTAACCAGACTTGAAAGAACCAGAGGCTGGCACTCAAGTGGGCTCAGCGCTGTCTTCCTCCTCCCGGTCTTTACGAGACTGTTTTTTTTTTGTTTTTTTTAATGCTCCATACTACGTAATACTGAATAAGCTATTTAATGTATATGTCTTATATATTTAATTAGTTCCTCTATATTTCCTTCACTTTCAGACAAATATTTTTCTAAAGTAAAGGCACTATGTAGTCCCGAGGTAGTCACAATGTAACAGTCCTTACTTATTCACCTGTAGTATGACGCAATAAAGGTATGCATTTAAGTTCCTACATGTAGTCTAAGTTCCTCACTCTGCATTGACACTAGTTAGCATTTTTGTAATAACTGTATAACAGCTCATTGCCTTTTCAGTCTATTACAGTAGATTATTGCCCGTTAACATCAGACACAGTAAATTAGATGACAAATGTTGGCATGAAGAGTGACACTGCACTCCGTGTGTCTTGTATTGAACTCGCCATAGCTTTTATCCATGAGATCAAGATTAGCCAGCTTTACAGCAGGGTGCTCTGTGTGTGTGAGAATGTCAGTCATGTTACTTCAGCTGCAGGTTTGAGGGAAATGCGAAGCCACCATGCAGACGATTCTACTGTGGTGGTCCCCTTTCTTCTCTCCATAACTTATCCCACACACACAAACACACACGCACAACAGCCCTCCAATCAGCACCCCGCCCCTGTCAATTTATCATCGTACAGCTCTAGTTACGCACATGTAACCGGGGCAAAAATTATTAACTCAACCAAATATGATTTGCTCCATACGCTTATGCTGAAAAGAAATGTCCAACTGTTGGCAAGACTTCCCTCCATTCCTCAGTAATGATGAGGAGCCAGTGTTTAAAGCATCATTCCCCCCCTTGATATTTTTCCATCTCCTCTTCTAACAACTGAGACGACATTTGAAAAGCTTTGAAGGGAGTTTTTTTAAGGCCTCACGTTATGAGCCGCCTGGTAATGGGCTGATATTGTTAGCATTTAAAAGCATTTAAAAGAAAGGCTTTTTTCAGGGAGCAGAAGGCTGGTTTGAATGCTGAGAGAAATATCCAGCTCACAGGCAAGCACAGGCAGACAAGAGATTCACACTCTGTACAGAAAAAAAATAGAAATTTGCTCAAAAATACACATACAGACACTTAAACTTACACAAACTGAGCACACAATGCTTGTTTTCATCCACACACAAAGATCAGTGTCCTATCTGTTGTTTATTTTTTCAGCAGGTCATAATGCCGAAATAGATCACTATGAACTCATGTGTTCATTTCAGGTTGATACTTTTATAGTCCAAGACCCGAATGTAAAGAGACAGATGGAGGTGAGCTGTTATTTGCAAACTGTTTACTTGGAGAAAAGAATCTGAATTTTTTTCAGCTCTTGGAGCATTTTGTGCTCTCCATCATTCTGCTCTAACAAATACTAAATTCTACTCTGTCCATTATGCTGTTTGCCACAAATTCATGTTTTTCCTGCCCCAAAAATAAATTCTTCATCCTCCCCACCCCAAACCCTTACATTCTTGGTCCAATAGTGCACTGCTTTGCGTGGATCTTTGATCGATGTGCTGAACCAACATTAATTTATTTCCATCCCATATGAAGAATGCAGACAGAGGATTTGCTGTAGGAGCTGCACGATGCCAGACCCCCACCAGTCTGTTCAATAGCCACGTTTACCTCATGTAATTGAAACACAAGAACATCCAATTCTCCTTCCCTCCGCCAAATGGCCAACTCATCTCACAGGATGTTTTGGAGCTTTTCCTACCTTCTCTTCACTCCTTCTCCGTACTCCCTCCCCTCTTCTCTGCCTTGTCCTCTCTGCTAAATACCTTCTATTCTCTCCCTTTCTCCCGTTTCTCCCCATGTGCTACTCTCTCTTATAATCTGCCTCTTCTCTGCAGGATGTTGTTGAACATTTTCTACATGTGCCCTCTTCTGTTCTTCACTTCCCACTTTATTTGGTCTCCTTGGTGCTCCCTCTTGTCTGTGTCTCTGGTCAGCTCACAGGATGCTGTAGAGCATTTCCTGCCACCAGGGCTACAGGAAAGAGGCAGAGCACAGTCCTGTTTGATGTGCCATCTCCTCTAATTCTTTTCACCTGGACTGTTTTTTGTACAGATTTTCTGCTCAACAGAAGCACTGCTTTTTTCCAATCCTTCCTTCCTTCCTTCCTTCCTTTCCTCCTAAACCACCTCTCACTCAATTTCTCAGTCTCTCCCTGTAGACTGTTACTACAGAACATGCTTTTCTGTCCAATGTGCTTCTTTGACTTCTACAGGGGTTATAAACTCGATTCCACAGAGGTGCAGGGGGCTGTCATGTTAGGATCATGTCTTTCTCATCCCTCTTTTCCTCCTAATAAAACCAAGGCCCGGTCTGGTCTACAGTGAAACACAGACACTGCTGAAGATCTGTTTTGCATGTTTTTGATTTTTATTTATTTAAACAACCCCCCCCCCCCGGCTACTACTTCTTTTTTTTACTTTGTCCAATTTTTTTTCTATCAGTCTCTCTTTCTTTGTTATTTTTCCCATTACACATTCTCAGGACCTGCGGCTGTTTGAATGTTGGCATGGTGGTCAAACGTTTTGGCGTCGTGTTGTTCGAATGCCATATTTTCACAGCACTGCCTGTTTAGAGTTGTGGTTTGTCAGGAGCCTGGCCTGCAGGGGCCACTTCCTTCTCACTACTCTGGAGTCGATGTACCAAAACACCGACTGGCAAGAGAGCAGAAGGGAGGAAAAAGGAAGGTATTAGGAAAGGAAGGAGGGAGTGAAGGAGGATATTTAAAGACAAGAAGAAAAATGATTTCAGAAGGAAATATGTTAAGATGACGTGTAGGCGAGCAGCAATGAAAGAATGGAAAGCAAGGAACTGATGTGAGGTGTTGCAGCAGAAAACTATTCATAGCGGTTGTCTTCCAAGCAAGAAGAAAAAAAGAAAACAAACTTTCTCTGCCACTCTATGCTTTCTGTTTATTGCACTGTTCCATGATTACTAGAGTTAAATCTGTCTGTCCATCTCACCGAGGAGTTTCTTCTTTCTTCTCTGTCTTTTCCATGACTTCTGTCTCCATAAGCTTCTCTCTCAGTTGTCCATGCTTCTTCTGCCTTACTGCAATAATGTGCATTGCCAGCAAAGAGACACAAACTGCTATTCTCTCTCTGGTTCTTCGAGAGCGCTGTCAGTGCAAATGTAATATATGACAGGCACCGGATGAGGCTAATTCAAGGCAGCTTATATTCCAGTTCTAATCTTACGTGGTGTTTCAGCAACCTGTTTGATGATTGTAGGGGATTCCACTCTCCTCTAATCTCCTGTCACTTCTGTCAGTAACACCTTTGCCTTTCCTACTGTTACAGGTCAAAACACCTGCTATGAAAATGATCCTTACAGCTTTGAGATGGATTTAGTATCCATCTTTTTATTTGTTTGCTTGAGTCTAAAAAAAACAAAAACACATTTAACTGCACTTTACGTTTTCAGACTCCAAGTTGCATTCATCTTAGTCTATAGTGTGAACCTTCCTCCTTTGCTTCAAGTGTGCTGCTTTTACATTTTCTTTCCCTTTCTCGTCTCATTTCTGTACCTTTTCTCCATTCTTCCCTCCCTCTCCAAAACAACAGCATCAGTAGTAGGATTAGATAAGCACTGGAGTTCACTAACCCTGTGTGATTCCCTCCGTTAGAGGGGAAAAGGGGGAAATCTCCCATATAGAAATGTCACTTTGTGTAAATACACTTGGAGTTCTGGATGCATATGAGATCCGCTGCAAAATTATAAACACTGGCTCCGCAGTCGTTCACAGAGGAGGAAGAATTAGCTGATGTAGGAAGCATGTGTGCCCCAGATTATTGTAATTATTTTATGCTGTTTTTCCTTGCTGACATGAAAGTATTTGGACACTATCTCATGAGAAAGCAGTTGTATTCCTGCAGTCCCAGGCAGCACCAGGGGCTTTTAAGCTGCTCTCATATTCTCAAAGTCTGACCTGTCTCTCCTTAAAGCCCATGATTTAATCATAAGTTTTTAATTCCATTATGTGGCAGCTTCCAGCAGCAAGTTGTTGTATTGTGTTTCATTCTGCCTTTTGTTTGCTGGAAAAAAAAGTTTGAATTAGAACAAAATGTTGTTTAAGGTCAAGGCAAACGTCAGTGAGAAGGACCTACTGTTTTAGCTATCCAATTACATGTTTGTTCAGCCTGTCTGCTTAACCTGTAGCATACGTTAACCTAATCAAATATGGCCATCATCCCCCTGACATTGTTTAGGAAAGTTTGATATGTAATCTTGTTGCTTTAAACATTTGTCAGAATTCAATAATTGCTGTAAACAGTGTGTAATCAACTTCAAAGTGCTCTGCCAAAGACCCTCATTTTCACAGATAAAAATGAGCATCTTCAAAAATACACACCAAGCGGCTGCGTGTATACTAATGTGAACCAGCTTGGCAATACTGAACCGCTTAATCAATATCAAGTGGAAAAAACAGTAGTGGTTCATGCTGTTGGATCCATAAAATAAGCCTAATTTTACAGCTCCATAAAACACCCTCCTTGCCGGAGCACGGATTGAACAATTTATGTGCAGGAGTAAATCACAAGGAATGCTCTGAAGACTATAAACATCTCAATTTGAGACTCATATCACGGAGTGAATATATGTTACATGTGCCTGTGCATGTGACCATTGGGTTTAATGCATAATGTTTGTTGAGTTTTGCCAATTTTTCTTTTTTCCATTTTTTCTGTTTGTCATGAAGGTCTATAGTTATGGCCTGTACTCCACAGTCATAAGTTATAAGACTTAGAACTGATAAGAGGAAAAAAGCACCACTGCTCCATGTATTTTGTGACAATCTGGACAACATGTTTAGTACAGCATATGAAGTGCAGCTGTTCAGTTATTGCTTGTGCTGCATCAGTTATTGGCAATCTACTTGCGACTGCATTAGCTCAAATAAATGGTTTTGGTCCTGGGTGATTCTGAGTCCTTTAAACTTCAAAATAGGACTGAGGCACTTCAGGCTTTGTCAGTCAGGCGAGTGAACATGCTTCGTGTCTTGCCAGCGACCTGGAGCAAGCTTTCGATCTGGAATCTTCCCACAGCAAAATGATTATTTTCCTTTAATTAGTGTGAAAGTAGCATTGAGGTATAGTCCTGTACGACTTTCACTTGATGAGAATGACTCCATATGAGGGCAAGTCAGATCTTTGGCTACCCCTGCCATGTTCCCTCCTGCAGCCAGTTATGAATAATCTATTCCACGCATGTGTTTAGTGATTAATTAAAGATAAGACTTCTCAAATTAAAATGGCAGAGGGATTACATCATTGTGTAATTGCTTGGTGGGGACACAAATCTGGTTTCAATCTGAGGCCTTAGGACGTCAGTGAGGCATTCCCTTCACACCTCTGCATCAGGGACTCGCTGCTAAAACTCTCCCTGACATGTTTTATAAAAGCAGCATTATGTCCATTTTCAGAGCAGGGAGGAAGCATATCAAATCTGTTACTGCTAACAGAGGAAGTGATTTCACAAGCACTGGCCCACTCAATTTTATGGGGAAAATGGTAGCTTTGTCCCACGGTGACGCACATACACAGACACACTGATGACTCGCAGTAATTCTTCGCAGCAACTTCAAGCACATATATTGTAGAAGACAAACTGATGCACACGCACAGGCACGCGCACAAACCTGTCAGCGATTTTCAGCGGCAGCCACAGCTTCGGTTGTTCTCAAACAAGGATCCAAGGTGCTTTTTCCAGTAGATCCTTTGCAGATGTACCTACTGTATGAAGGAATCCAGTGAGAAGTCAGTGCCCTTAAAAAGCCAGCGAATTACTGTCCCTGTTACCCAGGAATGTTCCATGCTTAGAGCTACATGCAAGAAAGAAGCAGGAGAAGAGCCCAGTTAAAGCTAAACAGACCAGGCAAAGTCTGTGCCTGTGTGTGTGCGTGCATGTGTAAGGCGAAGCAGAACAGAAGCAGTGGGGATGAGGACGACATCTGTGTGTTTCAATAAATGGCCCTTGTGGTGCTATTAACTCGGACAAACTGCAGACTACTTCAGACTAAATGTAAGTTTGGAGTTGCATCAACATTCTGACTGATGTACAGCCAAGGGTATGTGATATATATGGCTTAAAAAAACTTTTTGATATAATGAGTTAATAAATGAGTCAGTATCCACTATGTGATTGTGGCAAACTGTATGTTTTTACTGCACAATGAATCATGGAATATAACGAAAGATTAGCAGTTTAATTTGTATAGTCACTGGCATGCGTGAATTCCACGAAATGCGTATCCGCTTAAGCCAAATGAAATATCTGTTCGGTCTTCACACATGGTTGTTTTGCAACATGGAGGTCTGATGCAAGAAGCAGATTTTGAATTAGTGCATGATGAGCCTGTAAATTACACTGACCAGACTGACATCTTTAACAGGCCATCATGAGGAGCACATGCTAGCAAGTGTCTTCTCGATAACACAGACTGCGTTTATTACAATATAACTTCTTTGGCATGTAAACTGCATAGGAGATAATTGACTCTTGTAATTAAGATATGTTGAAATCAAAGTGCAAACACTGACTTTTAGTATACACCATGTCATTGTAAACACAGGGCCGTCTTGTGCAGTGGTTTCTTCTAACTGCTTACTATCATGTACCACTGTCATGAGGGTGGTATGAGCTTGAGCTAAGCCCTGCATGTATTGTATATAGAAGTAATAGTTTCCTCCTAAGATCTTGTGTAAATATGATATAATTGGTCGAGTATGAGTGTCTTTAAAGTGCAATCAGCCTAATGAATAACAGGCTTCTGTTGGGAGCAGCAGTGGAGATGAGTAATGCTGTTGGGCTAAAAAAGAATACATTATTGAGTCTTTGTCATGGGAATTTGTCAGTACATCAAAGCTTAGGCACAATTGAGGAAAGCAGCAATTTCTGTTTATTACATATTGTGCCAGTGAGAAAAAAATCAACTATAGATTGAAATTGTTGTACTTGGCTTAAAACACCCACAATTAAGTGCCTTGTTATTGCCAAGTGTGACAAATTTGGAGCATGGTTGGTGCTTTGTTGTCTTGGATATTTTGTTTTTGTGACTGTGTTCGACTCCTGTTGAAAAAGCTCCACTCATCAAAAATCATTTTAGTAGCAGTGGCATAGGAGTCCCTCAGTGACTGGGTCTTATATTCTGCTGACTCGCCTTGTTCCACAACATCATTTTCCCCTCTCACTCCGAGAGCTGCTCAGCGTTCTAATTCAGAGCCTTAATTACTATAATTGGTAGATGCAAATTAAGAGCAATTGGACTTGACTGGGGTCATAAATCCACAGCTCAGAAGTTGCCGAATTTCTGGCAATTCAGAGCAGACCACCGTAGGCAGGGGTGCTTAACTTACTAAGTAATTGCAAGTTTCATGAATCATAATGCTTATGAATTCCCCCTCGGCACACACATTGGCCCAGTGGGACTCGGCTTTAAGCCGCTGGGAGTCATGGCAAGCTGATTGAGAAGCCACTGTGCAGCTTTGGCTTCTCCACAACAGAAATACCATGGAGGAGCTGTTGGGTGCTAATGGTGTTTGGCTAATAACATTTGGAACCACAGAGAAAGAAAATCAAAACCTCAGCTGAACACTTTCTCTTTTGGAATTCATGGATGAGCGATACTATTTATGCTGGTCTCACAGAAACTTGCCTCTTGGATGTTATTTTGCATTTGAAAAAATGGTTTAGACCAAATTAAATGACACAGCAAGACATGCACCGTTTGTATTTTACGTAGCATGTGCTCTTTCTTTCAGTTCAAATATACAGTAGTTGGGGTCTGTTCAAAACAAAGTATTCTGAACACTCATGAAATACAGAACGCCTGTGTACAAACCAAATTTAGCTTGACTTGGCTGAATTAAGTCTGAGATCTCAATGAAATTTCTACTCAGTATGTATGTTCTATCAGGAGAGCAGAAGCAGGGGGCCCCAACTCTCTCAACACACACACCCACATTCACATGCACACACATTTACATATACTCCTGCCCCTGTTGAACATGTAAGCAGACATGTATTGCATGTGATTGTTGGGGAAATGGAGTGAAAAACAGGTCTGGGGTTGCGGGTTCAGGTTGCGGGTTTCAGAGTGACGAGATCCAGAAGCCAGAGGCGCTTGGTATTACCCTGGTGCTTCCTGCCCCACTGGCCTGGGGCCGGGGATGGGGATCGGGTGGAAAGTGGATGGAGGTTGAGAGAAGAAAGTGAGGGACCATTTAAAGCCATGGGCCAGGATGCACCCTGCCCCACAGGATCTTCGGCAAGAGGCTTCAATGCAGCCCGCTGCTCCCACACTCCTGCCGTCAGGCCCTGAGCCTCAACCAGATCCCACTGTGGTTTGTTTTACAACCTTGAACCACAGTTAGCCTTCAAACCCTCAGCAGGGTAATCACGCTCTCTCAAGATTCCACTTTCGCTCTTTTCCAACAAGCCTTTTTACTTATTTACCCCTTGGCTCTGTTTAATATGATTTTTTATCCATGTAACACTCTGTATATGTGTTTCACTTTATTTTTCTTACAATTCACTCTTTCCTATCATGCAAGTTCTGGATGTTACTTCAAAGTCGTCTGCAGCAGGAAAGTAAATCCCTCACTGGCTACACCTAATACCTCCATGGCATGCAGCAGCAGTGTGTGTTTGCATGAGCTTTTATGCTGTTTATCAGTATATACAGTGCCTATGCATTACCTAATGTATGTATTAGCTGGTGCATTATACATATGCCCAGAAGGTTTCTTCTTGAATCCTATTGCCAATTCGGCACATAATCCCAAATCTGCTACACGTTAAGAGCTCGGTCCTCCCACACGTCTACTCAATAATACAAATCATGACTGATGCTCTGCCCAACACATGCATAGACCCCAAAAATGCTAAACAGACGATCATAACATGCAATTAATCGCCCATTTGTAAATTTGTATGAGTATCTTCTGTTCAGAGGCATTTGGAACGTCATTATTTTTTTCTCAGTGATGAAGTACCAGTCGCTCTTTCCAAGCCCTGCATTCCGGATGCATAACACTGCCATGTCTTCACTATTTTGTCTGCTGTTTCCCACTGGAGGGCTTGAATTGGGTGGAGGGATTGACTTTGTGCCATAATAATGTTGGATCGGGGCCCTCATATTTCAGCTCTGATGCGAAATCGGCCCAGTGGCTTTTCGGACTCAAATTGGGTTTAAATTGTGTCAGAAGAGGGAGAAATGTTTTTTAAAATAATAGCCATGAACGCTGTGAAACAGAACATTCTTATTGCAGAGCTTTTGATCCGTTTTTATAAATAGCAGAATTTTGTCGTAAAAAATAATGTTTCTGTGGTCTTTTCCTGCAATTAAAATAAGGTTGGCTCAGGAACAAGGGCAAAACTAAGTACTTGTGTTTGAGAAAAAATTCCTGTTCTCCCTCTGCCCCCCCTTTCCCTCTCTGCCTTCCTCATCTGCGAAAGCATGTCATTTATGACTTGTTATTTTCATTTTCCTCCATATTTTCCACATAGCAGTGGCAGGCAGATGTCTGATAATGGCATGTGAGACCCAGCAGAAGGGTGTGTTCCACCTGCCTCGCTCTGTATGTTTTTAGTTCGTCCGTGTATATGGTGGGCAGAGTGAATGCCGTGCTTTCCCAAGGCATTCTCTGATTCCTCTTGGCCAAGCAGTGTGGTCTTCACATGACCAATCAAATATGTCAAACCGCCAGTGTTTTCCCCCCACATGTACAACAAGAAAATCTGGCTTCAATTATTATTGCACCCCAAGGGGAACTTCCAAAATTCCTCCCCTCCTCATTTGTCAGAAATGAAGCTCTCTCGTTTCCTGCGATTTGCTGAAATATGTCTTTTGATATTAAATCACACCGGTTTCCACTGGATGCATGACCAAGACAAATGTTTATCATATTTATTTATGTCATTGGAGATGACCCTGCAGCTCAGCAATGCAGAGCCTTGGCTGCAGACTCCCATGTTATGTTGATTATGAGTAAGAGAGTCTCCTAAATAAGCTGAAGTTAAGAGATAATTTGGAAAGCATATGAGGTAACTGTGGTTTGTTTAATGTGAAAAATACAGTTTAGGGTTGGGGAGGGTGATGGAGGTACTGTTACAAAAGCCCTAATGAATCTAGACTGACACATCCCACCCAAATCTTACAGAGCTCTTGGTTTGATTTATATTATACTCTGTTGATAAATGTGGTTCCAAATGTTGATTAAGGATCTGTTTCACTTGTTTGTATGTCAACAAATCCAACTAAATCCAGTTATACACCTCTGATCTCCCATTGCCATTGTTTTTGTACTTGGTGCTTATTGTCATAACATCACGCTCTGGTAGAGACCTTTCCAGTGTGACTAGGGAAGGGAAACGCTATATGAAAATTGCCATTGACGTTGCCGAAACAAATAAAACTACTCATGCTGCTGCTACATCTGTAGCCATTTTAAGCTCTTATTTATACCATTTAAGCTCTCATTTGAATTCACCAGCACAAATAAACATATCATAACGAACCAAAAGCCCTGATGTCATATGCAGATGTTGAATTTTGATTATTCCTTTTGCCTCATGAATTTGTCAGGATCTTGTCTCTCAAAGGCAAAATAGATGACATCATTTTTTCTTGGCGCTGATGGGACAGTGTTTGCTCACTTGCCTGTAGCAGTTCAGCTACAGACACAGTGCTGCCCACTCCTGACATATCTCTACATCTCTTCTACCATATTACCGTTTGTGTATACTGTAGAAGTCCTGTGTTCCTGGAGACAGAAATAGAAAGCGAAAAGGCAGTAACAGCCACAGTCTCCAGACTACTGTGCTGTCCAGCCAGGGTTTGAGCAATGTTTACTGCCAATGATAAGCTGGCATAAATCAGAACTTTATAAAAGGCAAATGATTTCACCTGAGGCCTGTGGGGTTATTTATCTTAGGTCTGGCTGTACGAGCATGAGAGGCTTTGATTTAGTCATAAATCATCCTGTAAGAAACATGTGCTACTAAACCACTGAAAAGGCAGAGGGAAGAAGTCAGTAGTGGTTAGGGCCTGGTGCCAGAACATCTTTACTGGTTCAGTATAACAGACTACCTGGCATACTCCTACAGCTATGTACTTCATTGTAATTGACTATATAAAATACAGCCTGACCCAATGTGACTGCTTTAAGAATAAATAAAACCTATTAAGGTTTTTTTTTCTTCTACCTCTAGTTTGAGTTTATTTGGAATTAGGCACCTGCTTGTTGAATCTGACTTATGCACCATATTTTAACATATAAGCCATTTTATTCAAATGATATTTAAGTCTCTGTAAAGCAGTAAAAAATGTGGTCTGAGCTTGTCACACCACAGAAAGTTGTTTTTAAACATCCAGCCGGATCTAAATGAATAGAAAAATCATTAAAAAAAATAATTAGTCATATTCTTTGCTTGCTGATTGACAGTTTTGACACTAGCCCAAATGAACCACATTTACCAGGCAAACAGACCTGAATTCATTTCAACTAAGCCCAACAGGTTAGATGTGAAATCAGAAATGCACACTGTAGATACAGAGTGTTCTCAGCACTGTGGACTAAGTTACCTAATACTAGTATTAGAAACTAAGAACTCAGAGCAGGTTATACTTATTGGTGAGCATGTACTGACAACGATGGCACCAGAAGTTGGCATATCAAAAGAATGAATGCCGGGGAGAGAGATAATTAGTTTGGCCCTATTCATCAGTAGTGGATTATGCATGAATGCTAATTATTTTTGATGAAAATTTGGATCTTCACAAAATCAGTCCACCTCGTCCTTTTTCATATCATTGCTACTACATTACACATTGAGACGGAGGTTGTATGCAATGTAGCATCTAGAGAAGCTGCATTTGCTGGACGAAAGCAGCTAGCTAGCAAACTGTAGGCTGTAACAGGCCTAGTTACTCAATAGGGAGAACCACTGATGGTAAGGTGTTCTAGTTATTGTAACCTTTTAGTGTTGGGGGAGAGGTCATGCAAAGGATGGCTCTAGTGCTTCATTGAGTTATGATTTTTAAACTACCTTAAAAATCTTGAACACAAAAACAATCACAAACAGTTTAACTCCACAATTCAGTACAAGTACAGTCTTTACAAATGTTTTTATCAATTATTTTCCCAGCATGTAAAATGTGTTCCTTTACACCGACTTTCAATTTCAGTTACATATATTTTTTCTTTTCCTGTTTTTCTTCTTGACTTACTGAACTTCAAAAACTAAGCTAATCTATATAAAGACTCAACCTTTTCTCCCTTTTTCCCTTTAGACGTGCATTGAACCTTGGCATCCTGCGTGACCCAGGTTCGGAGGTGGAGGACCGTCAGTATCAGATCGACCTCCAGTCCATCAACATTGGAACTGCTCAGTGGGAGCAACTCAAGCCAGAAAAGGAGGGAATCAAAGGAGGTGTATCAGCAGAGAGTGAGAGGAGCTCCCAGAATCCAGCCCTGGAGTGGAACATGGCAAGCAGGTTAGGAAGCATTCAGTTATTTAAGTTAATGCTAAGTGGAAGATACTAGGCGTCCCAAAACTGAGTCAGGATCATCTTGAGATCTGCTATAACTCATGGATGTTTTGAGATGTGAACCTGAAATTTGAGACGCCTGTTTATGAAGTTTACCTGTTGTTTCACTTGCAGAGGGAGCCACAAGTGCAGCTAATTTAACTGCCTGCGCGGATTTGTATGAAATTCGGTTTGCACAATCGAGAGTCATGACTCAGTCGATGTGGTAACCACTAATGAGGATGGGAATGACTTTTCACATTCAAACTTCAAAATAGTACGTCCACTGAAGTGTGACAGAAGTTTTACCCACTGCAACCCTTGGCCAATTTACATGATCCACAACAACAACAATTAATATGCTGCCGGAATGGACACACATTTTTTGAATACTCGATATCACATGTGTTAAATGGTGTTCAGATACGTCAAAAGATGAGACTATAATGACATTTAGTGTCTTCTGTAATTAGTACAGTATGCACAGAATTTTATATTTCACTAGTATTTTTTTCCAAAGCATTCTAACAGATATTTTGATGGCTAAAAGCATTTTAATTGTAGATAGACAAGAATACTCTAGTTTTGAATAAGTGATGTCATCGTCTCAAGTTGTGGGGAAGTGTGTGGAAGCCATGTCTCCCCAGTGGTGCACTAAGCAATCCACCTTCTAATCCAGAACAACCAGACATGCAACTGATAATTTGTGTACAGAATAGAACAGAGCAAAATTACAGTATGAATATTTAGGATGACAAATTTATAGATTTGTGAAACACATGAGGAAGATGGATCTGGGATGTCTAGACAACCTTCAGGTGCCTGAAGAGATCTGCTCAAGATCTGAGCCACCACAGCTTTTCTCCACCATGGAGACCCAAACTACTAATGTATAGCTAAGATCTGATATAACTTGGCAATGTATGGCTTATTTCCTTAAGACATCTGAAAGTGTTTTGGGGTTTTTTTATTATCTTTTTTTTTCCTTTCATAAGCTTGAATCTAGCTAATGTTAGATCTCATTGTTACACCCAATGTCAGGTGCGGTGTGTGTGATCTCCTGTGAATGTCACATAATTTATATCATCAGTCTTGATGTGGGAGCAGCATGTAGTTATTGAGTTAGCTCCCTATCATGGAGCCTCTCCATGCACAGTCATAATTACAAATCCTGTCATTTTTTTATGGAGTCGGGAGCTAAAACAAGCATGAGTCTAACAGCCTGTTTGGCCCTGCATCCTTTTTTTCCGCTCATGTTTTGAGAGGGAACAGGCCCAAAAATCACAGAATCACAGGCAAAGAGTCCAGATTTGTTCCCTGTCAACTAAAAATAAGCCTTGTGGAAGAACGCAGTGCAAAATCAACACGGGCCTGATTGAGACTGAGTGCTCTCGGGTCATCAGGTCTTGGAATGAGGCTGACTGAGATACACACACACACCTTTTCACATGGAGACACAGCCACAGTTGAACACACTCTTCATTGCAGGCACACATAAGCAATCATGCATACTCATTACGAACACTGATATTTTCTTTACTGTATGGATCACACACATGCATGCACACACACAGTATGATGGTCTTTGGAGGCCTGCCAGGAAACACAGGGACTGCTGCTGCTGCTGCTGGTGGTACTGATGTTAGGCCGTCAGCTCTTAGAACTGCAACAAGACCTTTTATTGTGGTCAAGATTTATTTACAGGGGATCCTGTTTTTACAGTTTCTTTTTCTTAAATTGGGTCTCGCTACTTTACACTTTTTCATGAATGTAAACAAAGGCCACAAAGCGTTTAAAAGCCAAGCCAAATTCAGTTACTTAAAGTCTTCCTGGTCAAGCAAATCTACTGAAGCTTTGTATTAAAAACCAGGAGACAGTAGAAAGAATAAGATTAAGTTCACATTACAATTTAGGTACTTAGCACACCTTGTCAACCAGCCTCTTTACCTGTTTACACCATACACCAGGCAAACATGACTTTAAAAGGATGATAGAAGCAATTTGGGCCCACATTCACCTAAGTTCAGGGGCCCAAGAAAGACTTCAATAAGTATTTGTTGTTAAGGTGGTTTTCACCTTATTACTATTTGCTGCCAGTTGTCTATTTCAGTAGAAAACAATACATGTTTTCTCAATTCCTTGTTTGGTCAGGAAAAAAATAGAAATTCTTAAATAGTAATGGTAAATCCCATTTTAGGCATTTAGATGATGTATTCAGCCAGAATGACTCAGAAGAGCAAACAAGAGGAGCTTTAACATTTGACATTTGAAAAAGACAAAGGAGTGCTCCTATGGGATGGTGTCTCTAGCTGCAAGACCACCCTGATTTCTTCTCTACTGTTTCCTCTACACTTTTGACCATGTATCCCAAAATCCTCACTTGTCTTGTCGGTCTCCAACCATGTCAGCCAGAGTCTGTTGTAAAAAAGCCCTTTTAAGTAGCGGACTTGGACCTTTGTTAGAGTCTTACACTCTTACTACTGAGTCAGAGAGGCTTATATGAGCGGGGGGCTTCTGAAGCTCAATCCACTCACATTTTTCTCTCTTTCACTCTATATGTCTCACTGTTGATGAAAACAGGGCTGCACAGGCCTATTGCCAAGCCCAGACTGTCTGAAAGGGCAATGAGGTGAGATTTTGGGCTCACACTTTCATCCAGAAGACGCTGAATGCCATTTGAATAGGTTCAACTTTCTTTAGACATAGTATAGCTGTGGGTCTGGATTTCTATTTAGAACCTGATTATTGGATGACCTAACATGTAGCTTAGCAGTTACTTTTGTACTCAAAGGATTGACACACAGTATTATAGTTTAAAGGTCACTTTGACAGTAACTTGTTAATAATCCGAAGGCTTTAGCCCCTGCACAGCATCCAATTTTTAACGCCAAATTGTGATTCCTCTTCGGCATCGATTTCTGTTCTGCTGTTTTCTTTCACCTCCCTCCATCCAAATGATTAAAATTTACACCAGTAAGCAAGGGTGCCTCTGTGTAGTAACACTGAGGTTAAAGTTGTTGTTTTTGAGGTATTTGAATTTCACCCTAACTCTCACTTTTAGCCTCCAAACAAATCATTCAAGGTGACTGTGGTTGCCTCCTCTTTCCCCTCTCTCCTTGCTGTGGCAGGAGCAGCACTGGAGACTCTATTGGAAAATGAGCTTTGCTGTACTGCAGTGTGCTGCACCCCAGCCTCAGCCACCACCACCACCACCAAGTCATAACTGAACATGTGATTTAGAATGTTCCAACACACTGAGGAAAGGGGAGTCAAGTTCACAGCTTTACTTGTCTGCTGCAATCACTAGCAGAAATACACCACCTTGGTTCTAACAAGTTTTGACACACTCCACTTCCAAAGTTCACACCTTTTCCCTTATTCCTTACATTGATACCCCCTCTCTCTGCAGCTTTACACTTGTGGCGTGTTCTCTCTGCTGCTTTTCGGGTTCAGTTCCAGTAGTTGCGGATCTGCAGTGGCCTCAGTTTGCTTCCTGAGGTTTTGTGAGGAAATTCCAGCACCACGGATCCACTGACAGGATCTGTCCTCGTCACAGTTTGTAGTTGCTGGCTAGGAAAGACCCTGTGTCAGGGAGCTGTGAACTCTCTCCGTCACCCCTCCTGTCAGCCACCCACCCACTGCAGGCCTCTCATTCCGTCCATGCCACTGATATTCCGGTTTACTGCTCACACTGTGTAGCAATGAAAGAAAGAAAAGTCACTCTATCTAACTTTTCATTTGCACAACACCCATTCAAATGTACACACATAAACCCACACACACACACACAGTTCTGCAGCCCAGTCTGAGGCTCCCATATTAGTGGTAAACCGAGCCTCATGCCTCCTTGCCTTGCTGGTGAATGATAGCACCTGTCCCCTGCAACGAGACGCTCATTGTTTCAATCCCTGTCTGAGGGGAGATTAGCTAACACCAATTGGCCCCACAGATCATTTCACCTCCGAATTAGGCCTCCCTCAAACTCCCTATGCAACGAAATGTGTCAGAAAATAATCCCTTAAGGGCACTGGTAATGCACATTTGTGTAGCAGAAGTGAATATGATATTGGTTCTGGTTAAGTACTGTACTCAAGGCCACCTAGAAACTGGGCCCTTTATAATCCTGGCCAACTATAAATATTGGAAGCTGCACCGCTTGATTGTTTTAATAGCAGCAGATGTGGCAATTAACACCACCTTATAAAGCCCACTTGTATATTTGTTTTACTGCTAACAAATGTTCCCACAAATATGACTTGATTGTGGGAATGAACATTAGCGAAATGGAGAGAGTTGATATGAGAAGGTCTCAGCTTGATCTTGTGTATACAATTAAGGGGTGTTCCCAATTGAGACTTGTCAAATAACGTCTCACTCTGTCTCTGTAACCATATTCAAGCTTCCAGTGAAAATGCTTTCAACCAGAAATTTAAAAAAGCTCCGTAATGGAAATTTTTCACAGATCAGGCCTGCATAAGAAAATCAATTTTGAAGTCTCTCTTTTTTTGAGTTCAGTGTTTTATTTTACTGGCTTGAATTTAAAAAGCCAGAAAATGTTTGAAATGTGTGTCTGCCTGTCAGCTAAGGGCACAACAAGGGCTCAGTTGTGAACATTCTGTGGTTGTGACTGTGTTGTGTTGACATGTCATTCCTGGGCAGATGGGACAAGTCTTGCTAAGATTTTACAACTGGTAACCATAACAAGTTATTAGTAAATAAAGGGTGGGGAATTTTAGTGACTAAGTGGTCCCTGATGGTTGCTCTTGCTGTTGCAATGTAATGTTGGACTCACTTCAACACTGCAGCCATACACTTTTAATGTAAACATAATCCTGTAGTCTATACTCTTTGATTAAAACGTCTTTGTGTACCTCTCTACAGTATCAGGAGGCACCAGGAGCGACGGGCCATCCTGACGCCAATCTTGACTGATTTCTCTGTCCGGGTCACTGCTGCCCCAGCCATCATCTTCAGCAAGAATCTCTCTCCTGACAGCGGACAGTCAGAGGTCGGTATCAACTCAGCACAGTGCACTGACGAATCTGTTCATTTCTGTTTCAGATATTTTAGTTTTCTGCATAAGTGAATTTATCTGTACTGTTGTAGCCTAATTATCAAATCCAAAGACGTCAGTATTTATGATGTAAATATTTAGCATTAATATCCATGAGTTAGTGACAGCCAATCCTTGGTTTTAGTAATCTTCTCAAACAGCGGTTTTCTACAAAATTCACATTCAGAAGCTGTATGATTTTCTTTGTCTACTGTAGAGGTTTGTTCACTACTTAAACTGACTTCTTATGCCCTTTGACCTTGACCTGTTACAGGCATGATTGCAGCCATTACTCTCACAATCCGTTGTTCATATGAAAATAGACATTGATTATGTGAGATGTCACAAGTATTTACGTTTTGCTCTTAACATACAGTAACTTACTCATTAGGAATCCCTGAGCCGGTCCACCATGTAATGGAGGTTTTTGACCCGCAGAGTTCAAACCTTTCTGCTTATACAGCTGATGTTTTCTGGCATGACTCTCTGAGATTTCCTGCCTCTTTGATGCCTCGTCCGACCACGCTAACGTGCCCCTTGACAATGCCTAACAGCTAATCCATAGTTTGCACTGAGACAGACACGCACACGCACACACACACACACACACACACACACAGACACACACACACACGCACACACGCACACACACAACGGGATTTGTTTTACTCCCTCAGATATGGAGAGTCAGGGCCAAAAACAACATAAACAAAACAGGACTTTGAACTAGACCAATTTCTGTAATAAAATTCTTTTTCATTTTCCACCAACCACTAACTGCTTTTAGCTGATTTATGCGAACTCACCGCGCAAATGTTACAGCTTACTTTTTAAAATTATTAATGCATTTGATGTATTATAATTTTTAGTCTATGCACTACAGTCTAAATGTTCATACACTTCTACAACGTATTCTGTAACTATTATTGTAACCTTATGATATTTTGACCATGTGTTAAAATCGCTACTGCTGCTAGTGCAACTACTATTAATACTGATTACAGTATACTTAATTTGTTATAATGACTCTAAATTGGAAAAAAGCAAAACAAATTGTGACATTAATGTTAAACTGGATGTTTAATAAAATGTTAACAGTCCTTTTATGTTTTTAAACAGTTCAGCTAAACAGATTATGTTTATACAGCAGTGTCTAATACCATTGTGTGTAGTTACTGTAGGTCTGGCCCATGTGTGTGTGGTTCAGCCCACATTGTCAGTGAGTAATATCCTATTAGATGAAGCCTCCAGGCTGAGGTTTGAACTGCTGGCTGTGAGTGGGACCCTGGAGAGGACAGAGGGACAAGCGGAAGGAGGCACTGACTGAACTGCAACAGAGTGGAGATAGAAAGTCAATTGACAAAGAGTACACAAGTAAAGAAAGGGGATCAGTGTCTGAGGCCACAATCCTGATGTTGTTTTGAGTGCATTTCCTGCCCTCTCCTCCCACCTCCTCTGTTAACTTCCCCGCTGTTCTCCCTCTCTTGTCTCTCTAGGAGGTGGTGGTGTGTGGCCACTCTCTGGAGGTGAATGTGACCAGCAGTCTGGATTTCTACCTCAGTATTGCCCAGGTGCAGCTCCTTCAGCAGCTTCTCAGAGACAACATGGTGGGCATGGACGCACCAGAGAAAAGCGCTGAGGTACATGGTTTAATCACAAGTATAAATGCACATCGGTATATGCATGATCGCATTGGAGTCGAGGTAGAGCCATGTGATTGTTGATATTTAGGTAGTTAGCATATTTAGATTGTTAGCATTTGCCTCTCACTGTGCCTTCCCCCCCATCTCCCCTTTCCTGTGCTAAGGACTTGCTGGAATAGTGTTGTGTCGACAAAATGTGCTTGTTAATCTTTTTTCAGCTCAACATGTTTTTCCGCTTTTTCAGCTCACAGTTGTACATATGAGTTGTGATGTATTCCAAAGTTCGCTTATTATATTCACACGCTCACAACCCACACACCCTTACCCCAAGATCACCTCTGTTGTTGATGCATTTAATGGCTTGTTAATTTCTACGCAGTACCACAACCTGACATAAATCCATTTAGTAGTCATTGAGTAGGGCAATGCTAGTTTTGTTCAAACATCCATCATCATCACTTTCCTGATGCTGTGCCCCCAACTATCGCCCCTGACTATTCTGGGTGAATCCAGCACATTTAAATATTTACTCACTCAGAGCAAGGCAGTTCTCTAATGTGGCCTTAGTTTACTGTGCTGTGCTCAGCTGCAGCTTTCAGGGCCCTTCCTATTGTTTACAGGACAGGGAGCTCCCAGGCGCCATTTGCCCCGTCTGACCGCTTAATGAAGCTTTCTAATGGAACACAATATAAAAATATTTACCAGCTGTGGTGAGGATGGGAGTCATAGATGAGGAAAGGCGACAGGGAAGAGGAGAGGAGAGGGAAAGGAATGAAATGAAGTGAATTTCTTAATGTTATCTCTTCTTGAGAGTCTTTATGGGAAGATCTGTGTACTGAAGTGCGGTGACTGCGTCAGATGACTCGGCTCCTATGAAAGCTTCTGTCACATGATGTTTGTCACTTTGCAATGATACCAACAGTATACAATCTAGCATGGATTACCACAGACCTACGGAAACAAGTGAGAGAAAGGAAAAGACTGACATTGTCTTGCTTCTTTATTTTTATTTTATTTTGTCATTTGCACAGTTAAACCTAGGGAGGTGCCTGTTGTGCATCTGGTCTTGATTTGGGTGATCTCTGAGCCCTCACCCCTGACTTGTAATGATTCATGGCTTGATTCTGTTGAGGGGCAGCTAACGGCTGCAGCGGGTTCATCCAGGTTCAAGGCAGGATGAGAAATTTCAGCAGCTAGTGTGGGAGGTCCTTTTTGGCAACAATTTGAAAATTAGAAAATGTGCCTCAAAAAAGCATTGAGCTTTGCCATTTAAAAAGGTAATTTATATTGAATTCTTCAAGTTTTTATTTCTTTTTACATTTATTTCTCAAAGCAATGTAAACTAAGTATTTACTTTCCAACTTTGCGAGCAACACCTTTCCTCAAAACACACTCCCACACGTGCATTCTGAAAAAATTCTCTATGATTTCAGTTTTCTGTGGGTTCGCACTGAGCAGTTCCAGCTGGACCAACTGAGGAGTATTGACACTGTGACAGTAGCTGCTTAGGGTTATGTTTTTTCCTCTACAATTTTTTCCCAAATCATACAAGGGTGGGAACTATTAACTTTTTGTGCAAAAATTCACATTCATCTTCTGTTTTATTGCTGCTTACAGCTGGATTATTGAAATTGAAATTACCCTCAGGTCCAGAATGACCTAATCGAATAATCAGCCATCACATACTAAGAAATTAAGACTATCTTCTTGGGAAAATACCCCTGCTTTTATCTCATTTTAGTTCCGTTGGTCACAGTTGTTGGAAACACTCTGTCTTTTACGTTTTACTTTTAAATATGCTGTATTTAATTTCAGGTGTATTATACCATGTTCCTTACTCATTAGTTTTTATAGTAGTGAAATTATAGAGCGTAACAGTATCGTTAACACTGAGGTCAGTCAGTGTGTCTTCACCTCTGTGCAGCTGCAGAACATGAAGGTTACTCTGAATAAATGTGGTCTGGCTTTGACTTCTTGGACACTGTCTGTAAAACTATTTGTACCTCCATCTATCTCAGTTTCGTAAGTCTTTTGGCGGCTGCATCTGTCCGGCTGCTTGGCCCTACTGCAGGGAGGTCAGTATGACTAAGACATGGTTGGGACTGGTGTGTTCTTGTCTGTAGCAGCCCATTCTACAAGCTACAGAGCCCTCTAGTGGTGCCTTTAACTACAATACTGTGTGATTGTCTGTTCAGATCCCAGCTCCTGAAGTTCTCAGACTTGCTCTGCCAGCAGGCTGTCTACCTCCTGCCAATACATCAGACACACCTCCATCAAGTAATATCAGTAGTATGTATGAGTTTGGAACAGGTAACAGGTTTAGATATTATTAGAACAGACTAGCTGGATAGAATACTCCAGATGCCTCTCCACCCCCTGCTAACAGGTTACAAATAACAATCATAAAGTTCAGATGTATTTCCATTGCCAGCTTCCTCAATATCACAGTATGAATTTAGAACGTGGATCTGTTTTTTTAATTCAATCCAAGCTTCAGTAATGATATTTATAGAATCTGACAGTTTTGTTTGTACTTCCTTTATACAACCTGTTCAATGGATTCAATTAAAAACAGGTCCTGGAACTGCAGCATCTGGTGCAGGGGAATTTGTTTTTGTTGTTGTGCCTCAATAAAGCATCTCTGCTCTCACAGTCAGCACTGTCCTCAGCTCGAGTTTAAATTAAACATTGCTCCCTACTCACTCACTCTTATTTCCAAATCCTTTGCTTTCATTTTTTATTTTTTCACATGCTGTTTGTCTTGAACAGATTCTCCACAATCCCAGGGACTGATTTCAAACAGTTCCCATCGCCCCTCACAGCTGTGTTTTATTGTCTGGGTTAATGAATTTGTTTTGTAGGGGCTTTTGGGTTCCCTGGCAGTGGTGAGGCGAGCCAGGCGCGTGGGCAATGTGTGCAAGCATTGTGTGTGATTTCAGTCATTTCTAGACACTGAGCTTTGCTCTTATGGAATCTGTACATACACTTGTACAAACAAACATATATTTATTATGGCCTTTCCATGCATACATGCTGATGTTAGATTCTTGTTTTTTTTCATTCCGTTACATGCATCCTCTCACTGTCTATTGTAGTCTGTTGTTCATTGACTGAAATCATGACTGAGGTGCAAAGCAAGTGTGAGTTGATTTCTTAGCGCTCCATGTGCAAATGTGTTGCTTTTTTAATCACTGCATTATTAGGATGTTTATTATAGCGTTAGCTATGGTCCATCAAAGTTTGATCTCAGGATTTTTGGTTGATGTTAATGATTATAAAGTGAGACTGGGCTCAAATTAGGCAGCTTTCAGCAGCAGGAGGTCCCTCAACCAGGGAGCTATGAATAGATGATTGAGCGGTTTCTGGGACTTATCTCACTGCTATGTCATCAGCAGTGACACCCAGCAACACAGACATGCAGACTTTTGCACACGCATGTTCACACACGCACTCTTACATACACATGGTCCCCACATTCTCTGCGTGCTAACTGTCCGCAGCCTTTATTTGGGAGCCAGGACTGTAATACTTCTTTATGACTGAACAGCTGACCTGTGGTGTTTGTGTGTTTGTATTGTGTGTGTCAGCTTCGCTATGATGTGATTTTTTCTTCAAAAATGGAGTCAAAGAAGTTAATAACTTTCCGTGAAAGTGTACAAGTCTGTCATCTTCCTGACAGCTTCTCATTGCCAGTCTCTCCTCTCTCTTAAAGACTACTTCTTCCTCCGCACACACCATATCATTCTCTCTTTTTTACCACCTCACCACCATCTGTTCCCTTCTAATCTCTCATCATTGGCATCCTTGTCTGTCAGTCACGCAACTGCCACAATTACAAGTGCACAAATTACTTTAGCAATGTCTTAACAAACTAGTAAAGCGTGAGGATGCAAAATGTTTTTAAAAATTGTGTCCCTCATCCAATGTTGGTCTCTCTTACTCTCTCTGACACACACAAACACAGAGGCTGCCTGGGTCAGCCTTGTACCACAGTGTGAGAGGAAAATACCCTCTGGTGTAGGGGAAGTCCCGCTCGGCTTCATCCTCCACCTCATCCTGGGATGATTACACGCATGGGAAACAGGGCTTTAGACTTCCTCCAACACTCATGCGCACGCACACACACACACACTGATGCCAGTGCACACACAGACATGCTCTGGCAGTACACAGGTTCAGGAGAAGGTATCAGGCATCACAGGAACCTCTGAATTACAGATTTTAGTAAACACACATGTGGAAAACCTCTCAATCACCCATTCCCTGCCTTATCTCTATTCTCTCTCCCTCCCGCTTATCTTTCCTTTTTGTTGATAGCATGATGCTATATGCAGCTCTATCTCCCACCTAAACTCTCTTACCTTCTCAATCTCCTGTTTCTTTCATCCAATTCCTGTCACATTCCCCCTGTTTTAATCACTCTCCTTTCTTTTCAATGCTCTTTGTCTTCCCTCATTCATTTCTTTCTCCCTCTTGGGACTGGCACAGCTCCTGGCTGGAAAAGTGTTGGCCCTTCCAGAGCTGGCTAGCTATATAGCTTGCTAGCCAATAGTGAAGAGAGTTGCTCCTCTGGAGAGAGATAGAGTTTGACAGTTTGTAGGTTTTGATATTGCTTGACTGTTATATCTGTGTAGTCTTAAATGCCTGTCCTAAGGAGACACATGGGCTGCACTCTCACGCAAAGTTGGACTAATGCAGCACTTATAAAGTGGGTTAGATCACAAGCCAAGATGACTGCTGGGAGAAGTGAATTTACAGTAGGCACAAACATGCTGGTCGGTAGCTGCTTTGGTTTGTCAGTGGGTTTGGACAGCAGTTTTAAGTTATTAGCAGGGAGGAGGCTGTGTTTTACTGATGCATGTGTCTTTGTACATATTATTCACACAACCAAACTCAGCTACAGTTAAATGTGTTTGGACAGTGTTTTTTTGTATCTTTGTTTAATAGATGTCAAAATTATCTGTTGTTTAAGACTACATATCAGCACTTTCCAGTATTATGTTTGCCTTTTGATGAAAAGGTCATACTGTGATGTGCAGTACTGTTGTAGTACTGTAGTACATGTTTATCCATCAAACAGTACAATCAAGAGGCATCTGATCAGTACCATATTTATTCTGCAGCATGAGACAATCACTCCAAACACACAGCTAGTGACATATAGAACTATTTTCAGCCACAAAGAAGAACAAGGAGACCTGCAACAGATGGTCTGGCCCCAACAAAGCCCTGACCTCAACATCATAGAGTCGGTCTGGGATTACGTGATGAGACATAAGACACTGAGACAGCCTGAATCCACAGGAGAACTGTGGCACGTTCTCTAACGTGTTCAGAACAACCCTCAGATCTACTTTTTACTAGGTTAATTGCTGAATAACAATTATTCATGGCGTTATTTTTGAAGCATCTTCACTTGACTTTTAGTGCCTTAAACTTTTGCACAGTAGCCTGCTGTAGTACGCTCAGCAGCCAGGAAAGACACCTTAGATGTCCCTGTCCCAGCTGTTTTGGGTCTTTGCCGGTGGATAAATAAAATAATAAAATAGAAAAATAGTCATTGTTCTTCTCGGTCTTCTTTCCAAATGCTACTAAATGTTGCACTGTGGGAGCATGAAAGCTTGATGACCTATTCTGCTCTCTTGTATAACATTTTAGCTCTCGTTCATGTAGGAGTATTAGCTGAATGTCAAAAGCACATAGGAGAGCTTATCTAAGCCACGGTGTTGTTGACAAGCTTGGCTCAGGAAGCGACCTGGGGCTGGATCCTCGTCTGTATATGTTTAAAGTAAACTATTTCCAAGACCGCTCCTCCTTGTGATGAGTGTTTCATATTGTCTCGTAGCTGTTGAGCTTTGAGAACCGAAGCTTTTTTTCTTGACCTCCGATCCTTCCAGGACAGTGAGGTGTCAGAGGAGCTTTTTGCGTGCTCTCCTGGCCAACAGAAATAAGGAGCCATCAGATGAGGATGAAAATCCAAAGCATGGAAAAGGAACAGAGCAGGCAGTGGAGACAGCGTGAGAGAGGATCGCCAAATGACAGAGAATGAAAGAGAGGAAGGGAGTAATCCACAAAGTTGAGACATGACACAGTGAGAAAAGGAGACTCGGAATCTGGTGTTTGCTTTGATTCCTGGCTCTGTCCAAAGTATTTGTCTGTAAATGTGGGAGCTGATGTTCCTGAGAGGTCAGCTCTTAGCCAGTCAACCTGGCTATTAACCCTCTCTGAGGGCCAGATTCCTTTCACCCTGACCTCTTCCCATCCTGCTTAGCACTATTTTCATTCACCCTGTTGCTGCTGAGAGGAATAATAAATAAAGCTCCCTGTGCAGCCATCTCCTTTTCCATTTTGGCTGCCTTACATCTGTAAAGTAAGTGTCGTTGTCTCGGCTTATCTTAAACATACATATTTTCATAGCCAATGTTCATCTCGCTGCCCTTCTTTTGTTATGAAACCATATCTTTTTTTCTATGTGTGACTGACCCTCCTGTGTGAATCAACTGCTAATTGACAGCCAGTCATAACAACTCACCTTCCCTGGTCAGTCCCGCACCCCAACCAACCCCCTTCTCAAAGCATAACCGTGGCACATTCTTAAATTGGCCCCTTGGAAACTCAATCTATTTGAGATCAGTAGCAGCTGAATTTGCTCTCTCCTCAATCGGTTTTGGCAAAATTGGCGTGAAAACTCCAGATAAAATCACGAAGGTTGGAATTCTGTTAGAGCAGGGAAACAAACGCTGCCTTTGAGAAGAAGCAGGAGGCCCCCACCGTGAACCCTGGGATCGGGTGACAACTCAGGTGAGCAGGAGTCAGGAGTGCCCTCTCTCTCTGCCTGCAAGGGAAACCCAGACTCAGGGGACTAGTAAAAGTGGAGCACACCAGGCCAACTAGTAGAGACACGTATGTATACACACCACAGTGGACGGTGAAAAGAACAGAATTTTTGTCTGAAGAGGTGAAAAAAGGAAACAGATTTTTTTTCTCTACACCTGTATAAGCAAGATTCCACCTAGAAAAACAGGTGATGGAGAGTATTGGGTAACTTGAATGGTGTAGTAAAAGCACAAGTGTGCAGTATCTGCTTCTTCCTCATCCTTCTTTTCATGTCTTTCCATGTGCTTGACTGGAGTACTACTGAGTTCCTCTTGGACTGCTCACATAAAACTAAATATTTACCCTAAAACAAAATTTACACATCATTCCAGGCTTTTCGAAAATTTTCCATGGGTGCAGGCACGTTTGCTTTTTTCGTGTTTCTCTATGGGTCACATAGGGATAAAATATTTTTTTAAGCAAACTGCCTCTCAAATACTGGCTGCTTTAACATCATGAGCTGCACTGAGTTTTTGCATTTTCTGACAATAAAGAATTAATGAGTTAATCTTTTTTTGTTTACTTTCCTATTAGGTCACATGTAGTTTCTTAATGTGCATGTCCAAAGAAACCAAACATTACTCTATGTTTACCTCCACTGCTATTTATCAATGTATGTGTGAAATGAATGATAGGCTTGCGACTGGAGCTGAAACCTGATCGAGGCATGTAAACCCACATGAAGTCTAGGCAATGATAGATATGCACGGATAAGTTCCTTCCAGCCACTTGAGACCCAACTCAAAAACATAGCTCAGATGTTTTGGATAATCAAAAGGTGGGCCTGATTTTATACCTCACCTGCTTCAGCTTGTCTGTTTCACAGTGCTTGGATACTTGGAATAGTCTTCTTGCTGAAGTTAGTGCTCAATAGAGTGCCACAACAGAAAGTGGTGCGTGTGTAATATTGCGTTTATATAAAGTAAAGTTTGAGTTTTTTAGTTTAAAGTAATCCTAATGTTAATTCTCTGTTAAACTGAATTCCAAATGTGCAGTCAATTGATAACGGGAAAGTTCTTTCTCCCTCAGTATCTTTTTGCACTTTTCTTGACTAGTTTAACAAAGTTGTTCTGATGCCTGCGGGTTATTTTTGTTGTCAGCTTAGCCTTTCCCTCCATAATTTGTCCTCTAGCCCTGTCCTCTATATCCCCCTTATCAAGGCCCTCCTTGCTAACACAGGGACAGGGGGTCTTGCATCATTCTCCTCTGAGAACCTAACATACAGCACATCAGAGCCTTTGTCTCGCTCAGCCCTGGGAGCACATCCAGGGAGAAATTAAAGGAAGATTACTTCAATCCTCCTCTTCTAATTTCAGCTCTGTAAATAGACAGCGATCTTGGATTGTTCCTGTCTTCATGCCACTCTTTAAGTTTTCTATACGGTCTTATGTGTGCATTCGTGTGCGCAGGTTGTCTGAGTGTACATCCTTATGTCTGAGTGTGTATACAGGACGGTGTGTGCTTTCTGTGTGTCTTTTCACAACCATGTGTGTGTGCGTGTCCTGGCTCCCCAGGGTGTGGGCTGATCACGGCAGCATCACTTACAGTCCTCAGCCGACCACCTGGGGCTCATCTGCCCTCCTCATCCCTCCACTTCCCACCCTGTCCCGCTCCAAACAGCCTCATCTCACCTTGGGTCGCCGTTGTTTTCCCTACTGTTGCTGTTTCCTCACAAGCTCGTAACTAAAGCAGAGAACACAGACATGGCTGCCAGGCAGTGCAGGCAGACGTTTTAGAAGAACACTCCATGACCTAATGAAAGGCATCTCTGTAGCTTTTTGAAGTCTTTCATACGTCTGCTTTTGTGAGCCGCCAAGACCATGCTGAAGACAATGCAGTTTGAGTTCCCTTTTGTTGTTTGTTTGTTGAAAACATAATGCCAAAGCTAATGATGTTAAGTTGAAAGTCTGGATGAGTGATCTTGAGGGTCTCTGTTGCATAGTTCTTTGGTGCACTGAGGATGTGCTTTCATTGTGTGCGTGCCTGTGAATGATGGTGCATTGCCACACTTTGCTTAACCCACGAAGTATAAGCAGTGATGAAATGAAGCAAGAATTACACTGAGTCATAGCTCGTAAGATTTACAGAGACCACTGGTCAACATTTAGAAGTCAAGTTGCAAACACAAAATGATGCTTTGAAGCTGCACATTGTCTAACAAACTGCTCTCACATTGCAGAATTTCTCACAGTAGCTCTGAAAATGCACTTTCATGGCCACTTTCGGAAACAACTTTCAGACGCCACTGTCACCATTGAGCCTGCCTCACTCTGGGGCCCTGTAGATTAAATTAGAAATGTGCCCCCACACAAATCTCAAAAAATAAATAGAGATGGTGACAGTTAATGAGAGCCAGTTGCTCTCTGGTCCATTCCCACAGAAAAACAGAAGAGAGGACAAAAGAAGGAAAATCTGATGAATATTCTGCTGCTGTGAGGGCCAGGGTCACAGCAATTAAGCCAGACCCCTGGGTGCTTCTGTCTCTCATTCACCTTCACTTTTGCTGGTGTATATTTTCTAATTACAATTTCTTCCACATCTGGCCTTCATTTTAATGTAATCAGTTAAAATGTTAGGAGTGTGGGTGCAGTTGTTAAAGGATGTAGGACAAGGAGTTAATATAGCTGTTTTTATATCACACATACACAGGCCAAAACATTTATCAGCCACGTTTAGTCTGCCAAGTTCTCCATCTAGCTTTAAAATGTCAGCATTTTAACTCTCCCTGTTTTGTTTATCTTGTATCGTGTTTATTATTAATGATAGAAGCATTTGGTGATACAGTCTGTTCAGCAGCATCCAGTTCCAGCCAAGAGATTATGTCGGATGAGTACAGAAAGTCTGGGTCTCATTTCTGAATACTTACATCATGACAGTCAGGCCACTTTCCCCCTGTGTTTGTTTTCACTAACACAGTTGTGGTGTTAATCTAGAAGTTGTCTTCTAGCCTTTTTAAACACTTCCTTCAATGGGTAATACAACTGCATTGTATCCGGCCTATACAAACAGCCAGTGTGATAGTATTGCTATGGGTAATTTCTGTGTGGCCTCACAATCACCCCTAACCTAAGTATTTGATTTGATTGGTGGATCTGAATCAGGATTTTGGTTTTAGATTGGTGGATCTGTTGAGGTTGACTGAAGCAATAAGTCTCCTGTGGAGTTTTAAGGGTGGTGTCTGTCAAACCTTTTAAATCATTCTTGATTGCCAGCGATTAGGAGCGAGGCATGGTGGGTTTGGCGAGGTTCTTCGAGGGCCTGGAGTCACGCTGGGAAGGCCTCAGCCCTAAACTCAATGTGTTGAGAACACCACTGCAGCCTGCTGAATGTCAGCGCTCTGGATAAAGTTCTGTTTCACTAAGCAAAGGCAATCTGCATTCTATTTGTGGCAAAATATTTGTAAGCAAACTAATGTTGTGTGCAGAAAACTGTTTTTGAAGTTCAATCAATTATAAAACGGAGGCTTTGGCCGCCACATCTCCCAGAGCCAGGTCTTTGTTCAACAGCATACTGTAGTTCCCCAGATGGACCACATTAACTCACTCTTTTCACAATTTTTCTTTTCGTTCTCCAGCCTTTATCATTCTGCATCTTTGTTTTAGAGCCAGGGCTTTTCCAACCCATGAAGCAGCTGAAAGCTGAAGAACATCATCTCTGTATTCATGTTCTCTTGTCTTTTCTTTCCTTTGTTTTTCAGTTAGGTGTTTTACAAGCCTCTGATGTGTTTTTCCCTTCAGACCAACCATCGCCTTCCTTCTCTGCTAGTTGGTCTTCCTGGATGGAAACTGTTCTAACTGACCCAGTGTGTTAGGAATGTCAACATCGTGCATAAATTATTATTATTATACTTCCCTTCTTGTATGTCACATAGCATCAGAGGATCAAGAGTGTCTCTAACAGGCTAGGCAAAGTCACATTAGTATTTCTTTAATTCTGTTCACATAGATAGCAAAAGGGACTAAGAAGAGATGCTAGGAAAAAAGCATAGGATATTGTCTCTGGTGCTCCTTTGAGAAACATGCTGTTAAACCCTGGAGGAGTAAACCCACCCACCGGCATTACTGGGTGGAGGGAGCTTGTTAAAATGGCCCCACTTGGCGCCCTGAGCTTTGGAGTACACTGTTTAAAGTACAGTTGACAGTCACGCTGAAGCACTCGGCATTCATTTGCAAGCTTCAGGGTCACGACCTTCCATTGCTTCTTTGTTGTGGTTCAGTTGAAGTGCATAGCAGGTTGCCTTTGTTATTGAAACAAAGTTCAGTGTATTAAATGACTGCCTTTGATGCCCTTTCTTGCTTTGTGACCGCTGTTATGGCGTACAAAGCAGTGACTTCATATTATAAATGTCTTCCCCCCTCTGTTTTCCACAAGAAAATGAGAGAATGAATTGCGGTCTTTATGGCATTTGGTTAAGTATTATTGTTATTATTTTTGATTAAGATGAGGTATTGCTGCATTGAGGTTTTCTTCCATCAGCACAAAGGCACAGAGGCCTGCTATCAGCCTCATGGTTCTGGTAAACAAAAGTGGATAGCACAGCAGGGGCCTAACCTGTAAACTTTGATGTAGTCAAGATACAGAAGTTAATTTCCATGCAGGCATCCTGCAAGCAAGTAGCTCGAATGAATTGTACTGTCAAAGAGATTTAGTAATGACTTCCCATGTTTTTCAATGGGAATTCTACTGAAGTCAGAAGAGAACATGGGAAAACTATGGTAAACAGTAAACAATTTTTCAACATGAAATACATGAGAAGTAGCTCAGTTCCGTAAGCTGACCTCAGCTCACTACTATGGCTACTGTAACTGCATGCGACTGGTTGCATTACACTAAAACATGATTGTAACTGTAGAGCTTGTTTTCTCGCCACAGCATTTCTCTTTATTAATGAAGGTAGTAAACATTGTACTCTGATAGAAAACCCCAGTAAAGTGTATTAAAGTATTTAAGCATTCTGCACTTCTGTAATGATATCAAGTTGGGGACCTTTTTGCCTCAGCGCTGAAGTTCAAGGGCTTTTTGTGCTGCTGCATTAACTTTCCATGACAATTTGCAAAGTCACACCCAACCTTTCCATTCAGCAGTAAAATACTTCTTGATTATGTCACTAACAGGTTATCTATTTAGTAAAGATTTCTCAAACCCGATCCTTAAATGAGGATCAGGGCCACTCAAGGCAATTTGTAACTGGTTGGTGTCTGCAACAATATTTTGAACTTAATAAGCCTAGCAATATCAATTAATAACTAGTCAACTGATAATATAGATTCCGCGCAATTTTTATTGGTCATGGACTGATATTGCTGGCAATGCTGTAGACACACTGTGGGCTGTGAAAGCCGCCATTATGTATGCCACTGCGCCATAGGAATATTGTTCTAATCCATCTTGACTTGGTTTAATGCGTGCCCGTTGACAAGAGGTCATTAAGCCTCACAGAAAACATTGTCATGATGCCTGTTTACTAGCTATCCCCCACAATGCTAACTGCTTGCCAACACGAAATGCATGCCTCCTCTGGTCGCTACTATATTAATCAGTAAGAAGCTACAAGGAGCTGGTGCTACAGATAATTTACAATACCTGAAGTATCTGTTATCTAGTAAATTAGTATTGACACTAAATACTAAATGTTTAATAACTTGGATTGGATGGGGGCAAAAACAACTTCATTTTTTAGTGAGCTGCCTTGCTGTCATAATTATTAAGGGTTTTGAGAGGAATGTTGCACATTCTCATGTAGTTCATTTCTGTCTTGACAAAGTGTCAGGATAGTAAGCAAAATGTTTTTTAGCCATTTTAAGGGTGCATACCCTTACAATGTAATGAATACATGTTTGTCTTTTTTGTGCTTTTATGTTTCTGTAGTAACCTTGGGCACTCTAAAAGTCTTTATTGTATAACTTGACTGGATTTGGATTACAGTGGGAATATATGCCTATTAAATATACCCTTTTGAAAGGAATAATAGTCACCTTTGTTACTTGGTCTGTATTTATTTTATTCTTTCCTGTCGACTACCATTGGACTTCCCTACCATCTTAAAACATCCAGATTTTCATGTTCCCTGATCTCTGAACCTGGATTGCAACCTCCTTTTCGTTCATCTGGAAACAATCAACCGCATATGTGGTATTCAGATGTAAAAGTTATGTTGTCATATTCGACTTGCCAGCCAACACTGTAAACGGGTGGCATTTGGATGATGTGACATTTGCTTCCGCGTATTAGCCTTCCTCTAGCCAAGCTGTTCTGAGTTACACTGACAGAAATGGGGTCAGAAGTCGTACAGATGCGCTCTGATATGATTGGCACTTGGGAGACTCATGGTTTCACACTTTGGGGATTATCCTCCATTTTCCAGAATGTTCTGCCTAGAGACTCTGAGGGGATGACCTCACGATTGGCTGATGGGGGTTGGGGGTGGAGGGTGTGTGTGAGTGTGTGTGCGTGCATGCGTGCGTGCGTGTGTGTGTGTGTGTGCATGTGTGTGTAGTTGCACGTTCATGATCATGATCAACTAAGTCCAGAGAAAGATTGTATTGGGATCTGGAAACAGCGTTTCAGTGCAGCCATTATATAATATAATAGAAAGTAATGGTTGGAAAAGGGGATTTCAGCTGGGACCAGGCCTGTAGCTACAGTCCATGTTTGTATTCTGAATTTATTGCCTTCTGTCAATGAATAAATTGCCGTAAAGTTAATGCATATAGACTACATAGCTATATGTTTTCTGTGTATACCTGTTCTCTTTTTCAGTAAGTACAACAGGGATATAACTAAGCCCAGAAACACAGGGAAGAAGCCAGTTATGTGCTTTAGAACTCTAGGGGAGATCAAATCCTGGGAAAGTAACTGACGTCATTTGTGTTTATGTGTATATGTTTGTGAATACACTGATTGCATGTGTTGATTTAAACTGTATGAACACTGTGCACTGTGGCATGTTTTCGCATTGTCTCTTTTCCTGTATGCCCCCGATTGTGTTCCCCATTATCCCTTATTCCACTTGTAAGCACATCTAAATATAGACCAAGAATTTGCTTAGGGGGCACTCTCTTAGTAGTGGCGGTTAAAGAGAAGACGGGGTATTTGCTGTAATTGTAAATGCATGTGTACGGCCTAAGCTTGGGAAGAGAGACAGAGAAGCGTAAAGAGTATCTGGCAGTTTCTCCTGGCTCTTGCTCTTTCCCAGCTGCTGTGCAGCTTATTTGTCCCTTCCAATGTGGGGCGCTCCTTGGAGTGGACGCTTTGCCGTTGCTGAATACCTTTTTTCAAATACCTCCTTACCTCAACACAAGTTTCACTCGCTTAACACAACACACATGGAGACAGGTCCAGGCCCTGTTCTGCCTTCTCTCCCCTCCCTATTGCTTGGAAAATCTTACATTTCTGCAGAAAAGAAGTGCACACATCCTGTCCTCATTATGGCAGGGAAAGGAGACGGATCTGGCAGGGCCGATCCTATGGAAGCCCCACACATGAGCCTGGTCGAACAGAACAGGCAGGCGGGCAGGCATGCTGCTGCGTTTTATATGGCTCTTGTTCTTAGCCTTTGATGACACTGTTTAGAATAGGAAATATCTAATAAGTCAAGTATTCTGTCTAATGTGCTGCCAGTGGGTTTAGTATTTGCCTGGAGGTCTTGAAACACTATCTCCGCCACAGCAATAATATACATTTAAAATTCTCATGGAGTGGGTGGGAGGGAGTGATGTAGGGAAAGAGAGGGGGCAGCTGGGAGTGCATGCTGTAATAGTAACCATGTGCAGGTTGGAGCAGATGAGGGGGCGATAGAATAGGACACACCTTTGGACGGTCTCCTGTATTTTTACAATTCATCAAAATCATGTTTCAGGAGACAGCAGTAGCTAATTGAAACTGACGTTGTAGCAATTAAAATGGATGAGTAACATTGATGAGAAACTCAATAATGCTGTAACAGTGTTGGAAATGATGATTAATAGGCCCAGGTCATCCAGGCTGCACCTAACAAGGCTGCAGCTGTAGAAAGAGTGTTTAGTTGATGTGACACAGTGGCAAAATAAACCAAACATACTTATATGTTTACACGTGCCTTCTTTGCATTCCCTTTTTCCCATAGTTCTGCTTCTGTCAGTCTCAGCTCCACTTTAAGAGGGAAAAGGGAATGCATTAGTGTGTTCTGGTTTCAAGTGATTTTTCTGAGAATCTTCAAAATATTTCTGTGCACTAGGGATTTTTTTTTTGAAAAGAAGAATTTTTTGCTTCATTCCAACTTGTTGTTTTGTTTTGGTTTTCACCCACACACACCAGCTCTAAAAACATGTCTAGTAATTTATTATTTGGTAGGTTACATTCAGTTCTATAAGTTTGTCTCATTCATGTCCCATAGGAGCTAGTGGCGGCTTCTTTATAGTCTTGAAGATGGCATGCTTTGGTAGCAGAATAAAGATGCCTGTTCTCATTGTTGCTTGAAACCCAGCAACCTACTCACATTGATTTATATCATCTGTCACTGAAAGCTTTTTATTGCCACAACTGCTGGAACCCTTCCGACATCCGTTACTTGGAGCCAAGCATAAAATCTCAGCTGCTTCATACACAATACCACAGTCGCAGTACAAAACAATTTGATTTGCTGGGGTGAGGCCTTTTTTAAAGACATTTCCAATATTGCAAGAAGTGCAAAATGATTTTTAACCACAAAAAAGCCCCAGAGCATGCCTTTAATGTCTCTGTGGCTGTACGATTTGGTCAATTTGTCCATGGTTTCAATCAAACAAGTTATTTGGTTTGCGTCCTCTTGTAAAGCCAGGACTCACACAAGAAGCAAATTTACTAATTTTTATAAAAAGAAAGAAAAACAAAGCATTCTTTCAGTGTCATTTGATTCCCTTATCATCTCTGTAATGCTGACAAGCCGACAAGGTTTGGTTTGAGATAAGGAAGTTTCTTCATTCATGAAAGTGGATACGTAGTGTAGTAAATGCTGTTCATACATGTCAGAGTGATTTTTTCTAGTTTGCGTAGTTCATGGAAAGGAATGTAATGTGTGTATGTTCAACAAGTTTATATTAGTTAATATCAGCTTCCACAAAAGAAATCTGATAAAGCCAAATTGCATTACCTTGATTTGTTTTGGTTGTCTTTCTTTACTTGCCAATGAATGCCTATTGGTTCAGAGTGTACAGAATGTTCTCACTGTTCAACAACCACTTAGCAAGCTATTTGATTCTAACAGTTGAAGTAAATCACACATCTTACCACAAGCACAAAACAGTTCCTTTTTTCTTTCTGTTTTTTTTCATTCAGGTTGTTGTGAAAAAAACAGCTTTTCCTTATATAGCCTTGAAACTTGACTCAAGCTTTAAATGTAGCAACAAAAGCTTTTATTTTTATTATTATTATTTTTTGCAATAAGGCCACTTTCTCAACCCACTTGCAGCTCTCACCAGTCTGCTTCATTGTACTAAAAATCAACCGCATCAGTATCAGCACAGCTTTACCATTCACTTTTTCTGTGTACAGGTGCATCGACATGAGCAAAAGCGGCGCAGTAGAGACCCTGCAGCAGGCGCCGACTCTTCATCTCGTCACAGTGTGACCGGGCAGGACAGCGGCTTTGGCAGTGACAGTGCTTGTATCCGGATTGTCCAGATAGAGCAGCAGAGCGGGGCCAGCCACCACTGCATTGCTAGGCCCTCCCACAAGTCCACCATTACCAAGAACCTCAGCTTCATCCCTTTCGACATCTTTCTCACCGCTAGTAGGCTCTCTGTCATGACCTATGCTTGCTCCAGTCCCCCAAAGACACTTCCCTCATTGTCGGATACTCCCAGTACACCAGAGAAGAAGGAACCTGGGGATAAGGTAAACAAAGAGCTTGTGACATGGAAGCTCTTGCATGAGTCAGTCTCTGGATCTGTCTGTTGTCCATGTGTGTTTAATTATTCATACGATACACAATGGCAAGGCGTGTCATCTATCTGAGCATTATTGTAATGTATTAGTACAACATCTCACGCCTTTGTCTAATCAGCCTTATAATTTGGAATCACATTGTGTGGTTGATGAAGGTAATTTCATGCAGCCTAACTTTATGTAACTGAATGCATGAACTTTCACTGCCATCAAGCCATCTGAAAATGTTGAATATATGTGTAAGATGTATATAAAAAGCTTCTCACAGTCTGATGTCAAACCAAGAAGCTTCCGGGCAAAAGCCGAACACTGCCCCACACAGACTAGAAATGAAAACAACTGAGAAATTGGGGGCCAGTACATTTTGTGAATTGTGTTTTGGTGAATAACCAGTCCCTTCAGATGGTGACCTCAATTAAATAGGATGAGTGGGATATATGTAAAATGTATGCTGACAAGTTATGATGGACCAAAACCTTTTAAATAGTGTGTTTTGTGTCTTATGGCTCAGTGCCTCAAACAGTTTTAGGGAATTTTACGCTTAAGATCTGAGGCTGCACTAAACGAGCCCTTTCATTTTAGGTGGGAAAGAGTGCTCTGAACCAGCCTGAGATCCTGTCTGAGTCTCCACCAGCCTCAACTTCTCCAACTCCAGATCCTGCTCCAACTGCCCTGGGTTCACTTGCTGGCCTAACCGCCGAGGACATCCTCAACAGCAACACCTCCCAGCCAGCCTCCCCACTGCTGAGAGGAAGCCTGCTCTCCCTGGATGGCCTGCCCACTCCCACCCGCTCCTCAGCCCGCCAAGCACTAGGTGTTACCATAGTGAGGCAGCCAGGAAGAAGAGGGGCTGGAGACCAGGTGTTGGAGCCCCTGTTGTACCTCCAAGTGATGCAACCCTCTGCTTTACTCAGCTGCCACCATCGCAAACAGAGGATGGAGCTGTCCGTGTTTGATGTGTCCTTAAGAGGTGTAGCCTCTGACTACAAGTGCCTAGGTGAGAGGCAGTATATGAGAATGGCAAAGTGTAATAGGATGCTAACATACTAGTAAATATAAAATCCCCAAATCTTAAATATGTTGACAACATTTCTTTGTCTTGTTCGCATCCATTCTCACTGCCCATTTTCTCATCTTTTTTTTCTCTTAATCTCTTTATCTACCTTATTTCATACAGACCCAGGAAAGACTCTGCCAGAATCTCTGGACTACAATGTGTTTTGGCTACAGACAGTAGCAGGAGAGGTGGACAGTAAAACTGGCATCCCTCCCCCTCTGCTTTGCCTCCAGATCAAAGATTTCCTCAATGGACCAGGTGGGAATCATGCACACAAACACTTCTGTATACTCCCGCCAACATGCTGCTTACTATTAAGAGCGTCCGTTTCAGATTTATTCGCTTTTTATGGGAAATGTCCGCTGCTAGAAAGCAGAAGCAGTGCACACGCATGCCCACTAAATGAACATATACCAGAGGCAAACACAGCAGTCTTCTTTTCTGCTGTATGTGCACATGATGAGCAGTCCAAATGACATTGCGGATGTTTGCTTCAGGAAGCCTTTGATTTTCCTAACATCACACACTTTGAACAGCAGACTACAAGCTCCTGTGGATTTAAGTGTGTGTGTAAGTGTGTGTAGTGTCAGATTCCTGCGAATTTGCCTTTCACAGGGTTGGGTTCTCTATTTTTAGACTGATATGATATCCATATGAGTAGCTTTAAGCTAAGGTTGTTGACCTAAGGGTGTGGCTGACATCCTGCCCAAATACAACTGCAGTGAATAAAAGTGTGAGTGGGTTTTTGAGTCTCTGTGTGCACAACCCTCTTATCCCTATGAGGGTTTCATAGAGAGTGTGTGTAGGCGCAGGACATCCTTCAGAGGTCAGCTTCCTGAACCCAGGCCAGATGTTGCAGATGCATGCACACTGACACCTAACTATGGACATACTTTGACATATAAGCTGTCTTTCTTCCACATGCATACAATCATGAACACATACTGTGCATGTATACAAGAAGGAGCTCCAGGATGGACTGTAGGTGTTACTGATGATGGCTTAGTAAAGCATGTAGCTGCCTTGCCCCCACGCACATCTCTTCTTGCTGTCAGCTGAAAGCCCTCAGCTTCTCTGTCCACGTGGACTCACACAACACACCATACGATGTAGCTTTCTGTACACCCCAACAATCACACAACGCAGCCATAAGCCACCCTGTCTATGTGATGAACTGAAACATGCATGATCTTTTTTGTGTCACACATGAATTACATCAGAATTTTCATGTTTTTCAGCATACATGGCAAATATTGTTGTTTTTAGTGTATACAGAAAGTAGAAAATGAGTAGAAAGAGACTGTCCTTCAACATAAGCAAACACTGATCTCTGATTTCCCTTGTGGGAAAGGGATGGGGGAAAAAGTGCGTGCAGTGTAATTTCTTAGACTGATTTAAATAGATTCAGGTTCACTTATTTATTAATCTATTAGAAGATGCATGATATTCAAAGCAGATTTTGCAACTTTGCCTTATTCATTTATGGGATGTTTTTTTCCCCATTTCATTAAAGAGAGTAACTGTCATATCTGTAAAAAAAAAAAAAAAAAAAAAATCACCTGATCCTGTGGTTACATAGGATTCTTGAGTGCAGTTGAAGTGCACATGCCAATACTGTGGAATTGCAGTCAGGTGTTTCCCTTGAACTAGTAAAGAGCAGAGCCATCGTTGTCTCAGTAGGATAGCTTCAATCATAATCAGTCACATTCATTCTCCTCACATACACACACATACAAACAACGCTCTCCCAAATGACTCAGACAGGATCCAGGCTCAGTGTGAGGTTGCCCCAGGTCAGGCACTGCTGGAAATATCTAAAATTGACCACACATGCTACTGGTTCTCCTTCACCCCTACAGCCACACAGACACACACACACTCTCATGCACACACACGCATATACATTTTCAACTTTGTGTTGTTTAGTTCGATGACTCTCTGGGGGACATAATTATACTCTTCGGGGACGGGGGGAGAAGTTACACAGTGCAATAGAATCCATGCACCAATGGAGATTTTTGTGGAATATACTGATTCCTGTTGTTAAGACGGTACAGAGATGAACAGGACTTTTGTTTAAGTTCTTAACTGAAATGTCATGATTTGTATGGTTTCAGTAATATCCTGACTAGCTGAAAACTGTTTTAATGCCTCTATTCAGAGTTTAACTGTTAGATTCACCTAATGTGAATATCATACAAAAAGAAGGGGATGATAAAAAAGGGAAGGATAGGTAAAGACAGAAGCAGGAAGAAAAAGTGTAGTCAGCATTTTATTCATCTGTCCCCTGCTGTTTTTACAGATGGTTTATTTGCATGTGCAAGTCTTTATAACTGTTGCTGTGCGTGTGCTGCGATGTGTATGTATCATGTTTGGCGGCCTTACTTTGATTCGACAATGCTTCACATTTGATTTATTTCAACCAGGCGCAAACGGAGAGCAGACCGCCATGAGGCCACGTCTTGCCGTCTGTTTACAGCAATATGCTCGCAATTTCAGCAGCATTTATTCTGCAAGACCAATCAAAGCAGCCCTCCCAAGGATGCTGAGTGGGAAACACTTGTAACATGTGTATTGTAAACTGGATGGTGTTTCAGCTTTGACCCTCACTCAGCAGCCGCTCATCACACACACACACACACACACAAACTCACATAAACACTACTAATGCAGATGCATACAGGAAGCCAGATTTTTCAGAAGTTGGAAAGTTCAAGGCTTGACCAGCAAGCACACTCGAAAAAGACCAGGGTAGGTTTGTTTTTTTTACACAAACAGGGTTTCAGTGACTGACCAGTGAAAACACAAAAACTCACACACTTTCCTTCCCTGCCCTTCTCATCTTTCCTGCTCAGTTCTAGTCTTTGAGAGGGTCAGTGAGCGAGTCCAGAGATGTAACTGCTACCATTTGGAGACAAAAGATCACCCTTTCCTCCATAGAGAAGCAGCAGGTGATAGATTAGCTAGAACAAATTGGAACCATTACACTCCTGTGTCCCTGGTTCCCATCAAGCTATGAGTTCGTAGAAATGTTGTCAGTTACTGTATACAAGCGTGTGCCCCTCCGAACCGTCCAGAACCTCTGTAATTCGAGTCAGATGGCATCTGAGGTACGTGTCACTGGCCTTACTTGGTATGAGACTTTTTTTTCTAACACTGGGATTCTACAAACAGCCCTTAAAATATTATTGGCCCTTCCAAACACAGACACACACACATGCCCTTCACATACGAGCTCTGTGTAATTGGACACATTGCCACCTGTGTCTGACACAGGCTTTCTGCTGTCAAGAGTCAAGCGTGAAAGTCAGCTAGAGAAATCAAAGGTAGGGTGGGAATGAAAACAGTGTTTGTGGTGGTTGCACACACACATGTACCCAACACCAGGTTCAAAGTGGGGACGGCGTCATGCATGACCTCACCAAAAAGGCACAGTAACCTAGGTAATAAGCATATTTGATCTCCCCCACCACTTTGCAGAGATATGTACATGTGTGTATGTACCTCTGTCAAACCTTGATCTTCCACTTTCTCCAGCGCTAATAGAGGCTGACACCTGAGAAGGGCCAGTCTATGATTCCCCCCAGCCTGTTCACATTAAGGCCTGTTCTTTAAAGGTATGCGAACACCAACACCACCTCTCAACCTCCAGACTTGATGCTCGTTCTTTGCGCAGGCCTTCCACTGACAGTCTCCAGCTTAAAATAGTTGTTAGTTTTATGGCCGGAGTCAAACTGTTTCCAGTGAAAGCACTTGTGTGTGAGAATCCCACTGCTGGTCTAGTCCTCTTTTGACTTCCTCTGCTTGGTGATGAAAATGCCACCACATTTCTTTCTTTTTTTTTTTTTTTTTGCTATTGAAAAAAATCTCCAGTCTCTCCTCACCCTCCTAAAGCACAACTGGCACACTTAAATCAGCGCTAAATATTAATAATTCATATTTTTCCTTCACTTATATGGTTAAGAGAAGTCTTATCATAGTACTGTGTTACATTTTCATCCATAAATATAGAATTTGCAGCTTAGTCTGTAAAACCTATAAGTCTGTCATGGCTTGTAAATAGTTTGTGTTTTTTCCTTTCCCTGTTGTGAGGTTTTACTTTCCCTCTTTATGTCTTCTTTGCCTGGATAGTGACATCACATGGAGCACATTTTAAAAACTTACTTGGGGCTATGACACAGATGTATTCAACATGTGGCCATGTAATGCTGTGATGTGATTTTTTTTATTTATTTTTTTATTTTTTCAAAAAAATCCTCTCTTGTCATTGCTCTACTGCAGTAAAAATGAGCTCCATTAGTTGTTGGATAAAGCTGGTGGGAGGCTGTGCAGATGCTGTGGCCCACTTCCTTTCCAGAGGCCTCCACAGAGAGTTGTTTCAGTTCACACAACTTAAAATCCAGATACATGCTGTCCTGCAATCATTTCACAGTGTAGAGAGGAAGAAATTCCCGTTAGCTGACTAGCCAATCCCTTAAGCATTCTTAACTATAGAAATGATCTTTTTTTTTACTGTATCTTTAACATATATTGTGCAGTATCTGAGGTTGCGTCATGAGAAGCAATATAATTTTTGTGAACTAATAAACTAGCTAAACTTTTTTTCCCAAAAAATCTTAGAAACCGCAAAACACAAATGTCAAGCTTAAACAACATGCCGTCAACAAGCAGTGTATTTGAACATCCTAATGTATTGTTGTTTACATTGCAAGCAAGTGGTTAATTTCCACATAAGATGCTTAAATGCAGCTTATGAAGCTGCATGCGGTACCTTGAATAGAATAAAGAGACAACTCCCACAACCATGTTCAAGCATTGTCCTTAAGTTTTTCTGTTTCTCTGCAGATTTGTTAAGCACTCTATACTTGGGTAAATTTAAGATTTTTTTACTCATTCATTTATTTATTTGCACGCGTCAGTCTGCTGAGGCAGTGAGATGCACTGAATCTGTTACTGCTCCCCCTAGCAGGGAACCAAAGAATAAATAAATAGGAAAATAAAAATCCCAGACATTATAGATGCCATAGAAATCTTGAAAAATGAAGATTATAGCAAGCTGTATCACTGAAGCCAGGTGAGTGTCGGATGGGTTAAACAGGTAATAAATCCTTTGCCATTGCTCCAGATCTGGCTGGGTAGCAGAGGCATGATGAGTTCTTTAGGGTGGGGGCAGTGAGGAACTTTGGGAGGGAGGACAAATGATAATCGGGACCAGGTCTCCATGTGCAGAGAGCCAGGCAAGGCCCAGGCTCCGGCACTGGCCCTGACTGGGTGATTCAAGACATCTTTATGTGATTACAGAGTGAGGGGAGAGTTTGATTAGGTTGCGGGTGGAAGAAAAGTAAAAGATAGAAAGTACTGAAGAAGAGAGAGGAAGCAGTAAGATGGGCTACATGAAACAGAGGGGGAGAGAATGAAAGGGTGACAGAACATGGAGGGAAGCGGAGGATCCTGGATGAACAGCTGCATATGGGCTATTTATTCCACAACTGGAAAGTCTCCTGGTGATAAGTCAAGTGGAAATGATAAGCTACATTGCACAGCAAATTCCACCTATCTTTTTCTCCAGTTCCTCTCTCCAGCCATCCTTCCATTTGACCATGTGCCTCACTTCCACTGGATTAAATGAGAAAGACTCCGGAGGGTAGAGCCTGTCCATGTGTGTGTGTGTGTGCGCACTCATGCTTGCCTGCCTCTCTTGGCGGTGTTCCCACTCATGTCATCCAGTGCGCCTACCTGGGAAGGAGGCAGACAGGAGGCCTAAAACCCTTAAAAAGCCTCTAAACACTGGGGCCTTGATGAGACCATGAAAAACAGCTGCGCTTGTTTTCGGCCCCTTCCCTCTCCCATCATCATGACCAAGTGGAAAAATGGGATAATGGAAGTGGTGTAAAACGGCATTGAGTTAATTCATGTGTCTCTGTAAATTCCAGTCAAGTGTTTGAAGGCTGCAGTGCACCAGAAAGTGAGAGAGAGGTAAAACGGCAAAGAGTAGACTTGGATTTATGTGGCTGGCATGAAGAAAAGATTCTTCTGCTATTCCGCAGTGTCACGTTAGATGATACAATGAAACACCAGTAATTGTGTGTGTGCATATTCGCCCTTATAGGATGAGGAGACAAAGGTTGAGACTGGTCCCAGCTGTCCTTTAATAGTTCATTGCATGCAAAGCTGAGTGATTAGAAGAAGAGAGAAGAGCTCAAAGTTTGATTTACAAGACATGTCCTTATGTAGTATCCCATGGGTTAGACAGCTCAAGATCTGCTCACTGGGACAATAATGAAGCCTGTCCTGTCTTAAAATCTGCAGGTGGAATATGTCCAGTTTATGGTGTGTTTCCAAATTTCTAGATCAGGATTTTAAGAGTGAGTGCCCCAGCCAGCAGTAAATGTATTCAGTTTGCATTGTTATTTTGACATAGATTAAGGTCTTGCTTTAAAAAAAAAGATGAAGACTAAACAGTTTGTAACTAGATTGCTTATCAGAAAAATATAGCTAAAATATTCATTTCCCACTCACAAATACAAACAGAAGGCACACAGAAGACTTGGAGATCACAGACACAGAGATCTGGGAAGATTTGTTGTACTGCTGAGTGCACTTTGTTTTTTTCCCACCAATAAAGTTATGTTTTTATTACCTGCCCAAAAGCTTTCGTCTCTCGACTTCCTGCCTGGTTTTCTTTATCACTCAGCACTTCATAAACAGAAGTCAGGATGAGCACAAGACATCCTCCCCTCTTTAAAGAGAGCCTACTCAAAAACTGTACACAGAGGTTGTTTGTAAAGTTCTGCTGACATCACAGTTTAAGTGATTCTCCTTCATTTTTCTGTTTGTTTCCTTTTATCTTGTCTCTAATCTTTTTGCTGTTTTTCTTTTTGTCTTCCTCTTTCCACAGCTGAGCTGAATATTGAACTAACACGCCCCCTAAAAATCAATCCCACTTTGGCAAAGCTGGAGCAAGCCAAAGCCTATCTGAAGAAGGTCCTACCCAACCAAACATGGGACCCCTCCAGTAAACCACCATCTGCTTCCTCAACCCCTCATTCTTCCCCTGCAAAGACACTGCACAGGGGCTTTTCTCCTCGGTCAGACCCACACCATCAGGCGTCCGCCCAGGGTAAAGCCAGCAGTGTCCGGGCCATGGCGGTGTCCTTCCACAAGGTCTCTCTGCACACTGCCCAGATTGTAGTAGTCATGGAGACAGAAGCCCATCCCATGAAACCCAGCATGACCGTGTCGGTGTCAGCCATGACAGGAAGTCTGAACATGAAGTCAGGGCCTAGGATAGAGGGTGAGTAAAAAACAATCTTTTTTTACCTAAAAACTTACTAAAAATTGGTATTGATTATGTAGGAAGAGACATGTCAGCAGTACAAGGGGCACAGACACCTTGCACTGTAATCAGCCTAATTAATTTGCAGTTGACAGATTACCAAAGTAACTAAGTAAAAAACATGCTTTGGTGGCTGTTACTATGATGGGCCAGTCAGATATTAATTGTCATAGTTGCACCCCTTATAGACCTTAGTTTCACCTTCTCGTTTCAATCGAAATGTTGAATTTGTATTTTCTGATGTTGTACATCAGTAGTTACAAATTATACCATATAAAAAAGCTTTGTTACATTACCTGAGCTGTTACCTCAGCTTTTTATTGTCATCAGGGAGGTTCTGTGGAAAAGTTTAAAAAGATGTCATTATCTAACTCTTTCTTGTATGGCTTCTGATGCTAGATGGTTGAAACATTTATTTTTTTTCTTTCCTCCAGCCCCTTACTAAAACTTAACTAAGCTCAGTGAATGACCCATGTGGTATCACTCCAAAGTAATGAGGGCCTGGACCTGAAATGACTCATTGTTGCTGTTTGTTAATGTGAAAAGTTAAAAAAAATTAAATTGGTTATGTGATCCATCTTATTTTGCTGTATTTCGAAATATTGCCACTTGTTCCGAGGAAATTCTTGAAGCAGGTGGAGTTACATTGGAAACAACTGTAATGACCTCACCCCTCTTGGCAGATTTTATCATCTTTTAAAGTAACCACATTTTTAAGACCCAGTAATGCACTACACTAAGTGTACATGCTTTTTTGTGGTGTGTCATTTGTCTAGTACCCAAACTTATGATTTGGGCCAACAGGAATCCATTCAGGCTCTTTGAAAGTAAAGTACAGTTACACGGAGCTCCAAATATCCATTACAAAAATGCAGTGGAGAACAAATTGTTCTGTATCATGTCGTCATGTATTATTGGGTTTTCTGTTTGCAACTCACTAGGTCTTCCCCTTACTATGTGAAGTGCTATTAGATGACATATGTTGTGATAGAAAATTTGTTCAGCAAGGGTTTGAGAAATATGACAAGATGTTGGCTTACAAATTCTCTAAATCTCAATGCCATTGAGTATCTGTGGAATGTGCCAAAAAACAAGTCCCATCCTTGCAACTTCAATGATTTAATGGATCTCCTGCTAATAACTTGGTACCTCAGATCACAGGATACCTTTAGAGATCTCATGGTGTCTATACTTCGACAGGTCAGAGCTGTGCCAAGAGGGGCACCACACTATGACGCAGGTGGTGTAAATGTTGTGACTGACTGGTGTAGACAGTTGTGTGCCCGTCCTACTTGTGTCCAGTTCATTTAGACTGCATTTAAGTTGTATAACCATCTCAGGGATTGTTGACCGAAGAAGAAACAGCAAAGCTCAACTGTGAGTGTCATAACAAAGGATCTGAATACTTACATAAATAGGATGACTGATGAGAAAGAAAATGAATCAAATCTATTTTAGGATTAATCGGAAACAGGACAATTTGTGGAAAACTTGAAAGGGTCCAAAACTTTTCATAAGGTCTATATATAGAGAGTTTTAGTTTCTGAATATTTATTGATCAGTATTTACTGCATAACACTAAGTCAAACTTTCCACTTTCCACCCTTGTTGAGTAATATGTGATGTGTCAGCCTGTTTGGAAGATTTGACGTTCTGTCATTCACTTACACTGGGAAAACTAGTGAACCAAATAGCAGTTTTGCTTTCAGTATTATTTGGAATATTGCTGTTTTTTTTGCATGTGCTAGCAAAGCCCTCAACGGCCAAAAACAAGGTTTGTCAGTAAACTGTAAAGTGAGATGTTTGTGTTAGTCTTGGATATAAAGTTGTTATGAGACTGTGTGTGCATTTGATTACACGGATATGTGTGTATTAGGCTCTGAGAGAGAAAGATATTTTCATTTATGTACGTGTGTGCATGGAAAAGATATTTGTTTTCGTGTTAGGACCAAGCCCTGCCTTCATAAACACTGACTATTATCCAGGAGGCATCACAGTGTTTCCATTATGACAATCAGAACTGCTAATGCTAATGTAAATTAAAAAGCTTCCAATTTCTCTCTGCAGCTGGGTGTGAGCCGGCGTGCTGTAACAGATGATCTGGGATTTTTAGTTTGTTTTTCTGTTTTTGCTATTTTTTGGCATGTCCATCAAGTTGGATAGTAGATGGAAACAGAAGGATAAAAGAGAGTAAAGGGCTGACCTGCCAGATAACAAAGAACACTTTAAGCCACAGTTTTGCAAGTAGATGTTTTTTATCTCAGTGCCACTAAGCAACACATCCTCTGTTGACTCAGTTTGCAGTTGACGAGGACAGAGCTGGAGCAAAGCTCCCTAAGTGCCTGCATCTGTTTTACAGATGTTCTTATATAGGGTTACTTCAGATAAAATGATTGTCAAAAATGTTAATTAAAACCTCAAACAATTTGCACTTTGTTTACTCAAATCTGCATAACTCCACAGTGACACAATACTCAGCACTGCTGCCCTGCTCTGATTTTCACCAGCTTTTCAGCTTTCATCCATCTTTGATGTGTTGTCTTTGATAAACACAGTTGAAACTGTGTGCAGCCCAGTGGAAACAGAGTTTAAAGACAATGGTGCTAATATGAAAGCTAATCCTCTCCCTGAATGTACTATTTATAGTGATTGCTCTTTCTTTTGCACACAGTAATGCTTTTCAAAGAATTTGTTAATAGTAGTTCTTTGATTTCCCTACAATAAACACAGGAAGCACAGTAGAGATTGATATGTAGTGCCTTTTGTGGACATTGTTTTCCCCACAGTTACCAGCACATTGAAATTGAGCCACTGCTGCTGCTTTCAAGACATGGCAGCCTTACTGGACACAAATAAAATTGTTGGGATCAGGACAAATAAAATTGTTGGGATCAGGACCACTGGTGTTTATTGACAACAACTGGATCATATCATCCTTATTTTGGCTCCAAACACTTTGAAATACTGATTGTTGTTACGGCTCAAAAAACCTAATACCATGGATGTCTCTTCTGAACAAGACATTATAATAACTGCCATAAAACTAATGCTGTCATCATGTGCTGCAGACATTTTGTTCAGCACCTCTTATATCATATGTTGAGTGCTCTCTGAAATACCTGAGAGGTTTAAAATCTTCTATGTAGGTCTCATTAAAGACACTGATATTTCATTTCTGTGCGTCATCCCTGAACACATGTTGAAGCAGCATTTGAGTAACACCTGGAAATGTTAACAGTGGAAGTGAAGAGACTATACATTGCACCAAAGGCCCACAATAAAAATAATGTCTGTATGGGAAAGGGTTTTAAAGACTTTAAAGGAAATGTCAGAAGTTGCCCTTCTAAATAACATGTTTGTCTCACCCAGTTGTTTCTCCCTTTTTTGTTGACAACTTAAGAACCCTTATAGATCTTTGTCACAACACACACGGCCATTTTCCCTCAGGGCTTCTTCACATAGTGTTTCCAGATTTGTTGCCATTGAAAGGAGACAAACTGTCTCCAATTACACAGACTGATCGCTGGTGACAATAGATGTATCTGCTGACTTTTAGCCTTAGCTGCACTGCCTCCATCACTCACCACTGTGGTCTGCTCCGTACCTTAGAAAACGGATACCTTGGAATTTTCCGAAGATAAAGGTTAGGATTCCCATTCTGTAATGCTGAGCCTTTGAGCTGCCACAATAAGTCAGCAGGAATTACCCCCCAGGGAGAGGCTGTACATGAGAGATGTAAGACAGGAGAATGTACTACTGCTGCTACAGTATGCATCACTACTGTTGCTGCTGTTGCTGCTCTGCTAGTCCTCAGTGGCAGGCTGAGACTGATGGACCGAATCCTGAGCAGACCTCAAGTAGATGCCAGTGTGCTTGGAAAAACAAAAGAGAGGGAAGAAAAGGGAAGGAAGGGTTGTGAAAGAGGGGAAGCGAAGGGCTTTGGTGATAAAGAAGTAGGGAGAGAGGAGAAATTAATGAGATGTAATGAAAGAAATGTGAGAGGAGAGGACAAGTCAGGAAATAGATGTCACAGGAATGTATGGAGTTTAATGAGTCAGGATCGTCAACAGTCAGACACAAACATAGCATCCTTATTCCAATATCACCCTGAGTTTTATATTGTTTATATACTGATGGGGTAGTCTGGGGATTGAATGGAGGAGTGTCCTTTTTTTCTTTCTGGAATGTGCTTTTGGGTGCTAGGTTATGTGCATATATATATATGTGTGTGTGGTGTGTGTGTGTGTGTGTTTGATCATAACATCTTTTGTGTATTTTGAATATGTATTTGTATTTTATATTTAATATTTTGCCAGGTGCTGCTAATGAAGATTATCTGGAAGCTACTATAAATCTGAACGCTTTATTATTTCCCCTATGAGTTCATTTTTTGCACATGGTGCCTGACTAATATATAACAAGTAAAAGAAATAAAACATGGTGAGGCAACAAGATAAACACAGACCGAACAGAAAAAAAGATGCATCAGAAGACAGGAAATAATAACAAGATGAAATAGGCCAGAAGAGCATTTGAGTGAAAAATGGATCAGTCAAAAACGAAGTTGGAGAAAAGCAGAAATGACACAGAAGGAGATGGAGAAAAAAAGTGGTATGGGTGAAACACAACACAGGCAGACTGCACTGTGTGAGCAGTAGGCTGGGTCTCCTCAATACATGTCATTACACTCACCCTGTCCCACCCTGTCTTCATCACCGTACATCCATAGCTGTCATCCACCCCCCTCATCCAGGGAACATCTGGGGCTCCATACCTGGTCATGGCAGCCCCCCTCTGCCAGGGGACAAGATGGAGAGAGAGGGGATTAGGTTGACAGTGAGGTGTGTTACCAGATCCTGTGTTAATGAAAAGCAAGTGGAAGCCCCGCATTCCTCGCTCCATCCACGGCTCACCACTCCCCAAGGTAGGGGGGCATTTATAGTTCAATGAAAGAAAGGAGGGAGGCGGGCAAAAGAGAGAGAACAGATGTCTTAGGGTCCATGAAACAAGACCCTCCCTAATCTCTCAGCTCTCCGTCAGACTGCCCATAGAGTGCCCCTGATTTCCTAAGAACACACACACCCACACACCAGCAGACCCTGTTACGATTGCACGCTTTTTTCTATACGTACACACACACACACATGCAAAGCTTTCTCCTTGGTCCTTTGCTTCTGTGGACCCCCTGCTTCTTCATGGTGATTTACTCCAGCACACTTGTAAAGGAAAACTTCTTTTTGTGGAACAAAGTGAAAGTTACCCATTATTTATCGATGTCCCTTCTCTTTTTTTGCAGTTCAAGTTTTATTTTGTTTCCCTTGAGTTACGTTCATGTCAGTTTGTTTACTCTGCTGAAAGAAAGCCACTCTCTTCCATTTATCATATTATTTCTTCTTTCAGTGGTCAGGGAAAGGCAGAGCTGAGCAAAGCCAAAACAAGATTTATGTGTGGAAATACACCCCAGTGTGATTTGGCAAGCTAACCCAACTAATAAATAGTTTTCAATGCATTAATAACAGACATATGTCACCAGAAAGACATGGGGGGCAAAATATCTGTCCAGGTGTCTGTTAACACATTTGGCTGCTCAATCAAAATTAATGTTGCAGTTAGTTGGTTATAGACGTGAAGTGTACGAAGGCTGTGATGTCATTGAGTTGATTATCTGAGACAAACATGATATGAGTTTGCAGGACAAGAGTTTCTCATATTTTGAGAAATATTGTTGGCTCTTGAAATGGTAGAATATATTAGCACTGCAGCTAATGATGATTTTCATTAACTGGTAATAAGATGATTGCTTTCTCGGTCAACTAATTACTTGTTTTCCCTATTAAGCGTCAGGTTGTTATAAAATAGGCCAGTCTCAGTGTCACAAAGCCCAGTGTGACCTAATCACATTGTTTATGCCCAGCCATCACTCCATAACCTAAAGATATTCACAGTAATATCACTTAAATGATAGCAAATCCTCAAAACTACCTTACAGAGCTCATAGACGAATATTAAGCCACTGTGAAACATATGTTGCCATCAGTTTTGAATGAATCTTACATACTGAACTAATCTTTTAGCTCTAGTACATATGTTGTATACTACTAGCTTTAAAAACTACTAGCAAAAATAGCTAACAATTATTAAAACTTTATGAACTCTTCAAAACATTTTGTATAATGTTTAGTTTAAACAAAGTTGTTATTTAGTTTTTAGTCGCATACCTGCTGGATGTCTGTAAAACTAACTACCTATTGGACAAAATTTTGTATTCGATCTTAACACATTCAATTATTTCCTTGCAGAATCTCAGTTAAGTGTGGAAAGTATTTTTAAATTCCCAGCAAGCACACCTGAGCCAGCTGTTGGTGCCAAATTTTAGCATATGCTGTTATTTTTGCTTTCTCACAAATCCAAAATAACTGATTTGGGAACAGCTATTTTACTGATACACAGAGACTAAGAAACTGTGGTCAACCATCACATAATGCAAGTGTTATGGCACATGTTCGGTGACAGTAACATCGTACACATTGCCCTGATCTGCCTTCCCCGGTCACCTGTATTGTACCAAACGTGATCAGAGCAACTACAGCCGATGATCCTGGACAGTAAAATCAGAGCTAGGTCAGTTTAAACCGTTTTAATGCTGAACAAAAGTGTGTACAAGAGCTATCAGAGGTCATTTAAGGTTTTCAGTTTTTATGCTTAAGCTACCTTTTAGCAGCATTGCACTTTATTTCTTCCATTACTGAGCATTAGTTTGCCAGGCGAGAGTAATGCATAACATTAGGCCCCTTTTCCTGTGGGCCACTGCTTGTTCTACTTGCAACATATCACACTGACAGACACATACCATTGGAGCAGCCAGGGACTTTACTTATTAAGTTACATTTAAAAACAACCAAACCAGGCCTGAAGCTATATGAAAAGAGACTGGACAAACTCGACCCAAAACCTGATAATTTGTCAGTTTAGGCTGGGTAACAGAATGACAAAGTGAAAATTCACATCGTGGGAAAAAGATGTCTGTACATGCAGCATTATCTTCATATGTATCTTCCTTCAAAGATAGTTGACTATTAAGAAATTAACACATATCTGCTATACATAATGTGCTTATGCGTTGCAACTGTCATTGAATCCATGTGTTGCTCATCAACATTCATCAGTTACTGTATTTGTAACGTCTTGGATGACACACAGCTTCCTGCACTGTGCCATTTTGGCCGCCAGTGTCCCCTGCTACAAAACCAGTTTCCTCTAGTGTCCTATAGTGGTCTTGTGGTTAGTGAATAGCGTATTTCTGTGGTGAGTGACAGTATATTACTCCTATTACTCTTACCATCCCAGAAGGTCTGTGGGGGCCTCCGCTAGTTATGTAATGACTCCTTTAGGTTTCTTCTAATTGATACCAGTACGTCGCAGGGTATAAATCAGCCAGGCAGTGGTCAGATAACGGCTGCCAGGGAGAAACCGACATGGTAAATCAGTTTCCCATCCTATCTAATCTTACCCGGGTGTTTGCCAGAGATGTATTTCACTTTAGGAAGATTTCCATCCACCCTTTTTCCCTCACCACCCACTTGGTTCCTCAGCGGTCATAGGTTGTACGTTAGCTTGCAGTAGATATGCATGTGTGTGTACTGGTTCACTGGAAGTCCACTATGACAGCATGAGGTATGCAGGTGTGTGAGCGTGTCTGTGATCAAAGGTCTTTCTCAGATAAGTTACTCATTATTTTGACCTAGTTCCAGTATTGTAGCTTAGTCACTCAATCAAGGATCAAATCCCTGGTGTATTAGTGTCTATCAGGTCGTCATATTTTTATAGTTTTTTACCATGTACAGTGTACACTGTATACAGATGTGTGTTTGTACCTCACAAAGATCAGAGTGAGTCAGCTGCTGCAGTGTCACAGCTATAGCCTGCTTGTTTTCTATATGTGGCCATTTCAGTAATAAGCATAAATTGGGCTCATCTAAGAAAACGGCTGTTGTATTTCCAAAGTGGTGCTTTCTGACTGAACTTGCTACCATTCACTGTGCAATATATATATATATAGAGACCATAGTTGTGTCTACTATTAAATAGAGCTCAGTGGTGATATTAAATTCTCTGATTAACTAAATAACCAAATGTCATGGGCATGGCATGATTTGCTGCATGTCAGTCCCCTTCTATTCTTCTACCTTTTCTGTCATCTCTTGACTGCACCTCTCCCCCCCAAAAAAAATAAACAAATAAATAAATAAATTATGTATATATATATAAAACAAAATAGGAAATTTATTTATTATTATGATTTGATGATAACATTCTGTGTACTGGCCTCCAATATTTATCCTCTCTCTTACCATAGCCATGTGTCTGAGGTCAAGACACTCCAAAAAGCTGCTGCTGCTCTTTTATTTTCTTGTCATCGTCAGCAATTTAATGCTCTTTCTCTTCTGCCTCATTCTGTCCTATTTTATGTCTTCATCTTTGTCTTGTTCCCAGTGTGTCTGCTTTCTGCATTTAAAGGTATTATCTGTGAATATGTTGCATTTATAGTATGTAGTGAGACACACCTGCCTCATCTTCCACTATTTTCTTAGCTCTACCTTTTTCCTTTTTTTCTTATTTTTTTACATTCCTTCCACTCCTCCCTGCTGATGGCAGAACTTCACAGTTCAGCAGTGTAATGTGTTTGGGCTGTCTGCTGACACATCCCTGGAGACAAACCTACATTGCGGTAATATAGTCATGCAGGCAAATGCAGCGATGGAGAGAACATGGAGAATTGTACCTCTGACTATTATTCAGCTTGGAAGGAAGAATGGAGTTAAGGATGAAGAAAGAAAGGGATTCCCCCTTATTAAAACCCCTCCCAATTAGGCTGATTACCGACAGTGCTGGCTGCTGCTATTGGCTGTAACACCAGGATGCTGCGGTCAACTGGGCTGTAAATGACGCATGGTGAGACAGGAGAAAATGCTTTGATACACATTGTGTGTGTGTGTGTGTGTGTGTGTGTGTGAATGTGTGTGTGTGTGTGTGTGTGTGAATGTGGGAGTATTTGTTTCCACTTGTTCACCTATGTGTGCGTCGTCATGTGTCTGCATTTACATCTATATGTATGCAAACATTTGGCTGTGCTTTTCTTTATTTGCTTATGTGTGTCTGCGCTTATCCTAAATGTGCTTTTATATGTGTTTGAGAAACATTCTCAATTTTACAAGCGAGTTTGGGAGTTCTCTTGCGCTGTCTAATAAATCGTAGCCGTGAAAATAAACCCAGTGTCCGCAGTTCAGTAAGTAATCTCTAACAGCTCTGTCTGCACTACAACACCAGAAGATATTAGCAGGTAAACTGCCAACTTGTATCAACAGTGCCTTTCCTGAGAGGAATGAGTCATCCAAGTATAAAATTTCCCCCAGATTGTTTTATGCAAGAATAGAGTGTTATTACACTCTATTGTGGAATAAGTTGTTCCTTAGTCGGTTTACCAAGCCTGGAAAGTTCTGAGTACTCTTGTGTGTCATATCTTCATCATATCATAGCTCACTTTCTCTCTCACACCCTCTGTTCTTGTCTCTCACACTCTCTCCCACCATCCTTGTCTTTATTGATTTGTCTCCTCATGTATCACCCACACCCCCCCAATTCCTTCATGTGCCTTCCCGTCTTTCCCTCAAACCTCATTTGTTCTAGTTTACCCCAAGTGAACCCCAAGTCCACAGTAGTGAGCCTTCCCCCAAAGCACTGAGATATAAATAAGGCAAGCTTTTTGTGTAAAATTACCTATATCTTATTGGCCCATACACCATGGATTTGTCATATATGCGTACTACTCCACCCACAGCAATAAAAATGACCATAACGGTGTATTCTACACAGGTTTACTGATGTCATATAATGTAGTTAATGGATGTTAATGCTCAGTTTTTCAGGAGTTCCTCTAGTTGTGTTTTGCAGTGCTTATTATAGCTCTAAGTTGAATTGCTGTTTGGTGATTGCTCTAATAAAATATCATTTACATGTTGCTTTATGTTCTGTACACCTGTTAAAAGCTTAAAAGTCACATATTTGAATCATAAGCACTGTTATTATAGTTACTAATTTTACTTACAACCGGACACTAAATCAGGTGTGCTGCTGCTTTCTTTTACTTTCCCAGACTTACAGCCAAGCCCAATGGTGTGAGAATGTCTTGAGTTAAAAAGGCACATTTGAAGAACCACTTCTCAGGGCATTATTAGTCATCTCATGTTAAGGTTTCCAAATGGGCTGCTGCTGCTGCAGCTTTAACTGACCAGATCAGCCCTCCCATGTCAACAGCTAGTAGAAGGGGTTTCAGTCTGCTGAGTTATGGGACCGAAAGGACAACTTCAGAACAGCCTGTGACCACAGTGACACAACTCTGTTTTAATGGAAAGGACAGGGAATGTTTTAAGCTTTCCTTATTAAGTTGGGGGTTTTGCTACTTTTGGTTCTTTCAGAAATGAGTGGGTGTTTGGCTGCTCTCTGGATCACATCAGGGTTTTCTCACTGTCATCATGTCTGCCACACCTTTTCGTTTAACAAATCAAAGAAACACTGAGTTTCACGTTGAATCTCATAGAGGTTCACATTAGAGAAACTGTGTTCCCAAAATAGTGAGACAAACAGGAGTCACACCTGTTCACCTTTAAACTGATTCTTGCATGTTATACATTTCCCAAATGTAGTTACTCGGGCTAATAAAAAGCCTACTTCCTACATACCATTCCTCCTAAAATGGGGGAACCATTTAATTTTTATTGGTCATTAACTCATCAGTTGGGAAACGTAAAGGCAAAGTCATTGACATAGGAAAACTAATACTGCTGCTTTTCCAGAAAACCAAACACGTACGCTAATAATATCAGATGAACACAATAGTCTGGAGGCCAGTGATGTGGTTGGTGTAACTGCACTGTGTGTTTTGCTGCTTTGCTATCACAGACTCGGACTGCTGTAATTGAACTGTGTAAAAACAGAGGCAAGCATTCGTGCAACTGAAATTTGAGGTTGAATTGTTTATGTGCTTTAATTTCATCTGGCCCAGTTGTAAATGTATCAATGAACTGTTAGTTTTTATATATAATTAGAGGTATCAATATTTCACTTTGAAAGGAGAACTGATTCTGAAGATTTTTACCAATCTATCTGAACCCTCATTCTTTTCCCCCCCAAGGCTTAATTATCCACAAACCATTTTGTACAAGACATTTTTTCTCATCATAGTCCAAATGTTTTTTATTTTAACATGTATCTTTTACCTACTGTTTTCCCTCTGCAGTTCCACCCAGTGTTGTACATGCAGTTTATTGCTTTCCTTCTGTGCTTCTAGATACAGTTCAGGCTGCCTCTGTGTTGCTGGAGTTGAAGGATGTGTTGGTGAGAACAGGACTGAAGGATCGGAGCCGTGTCCTTCTGGGGCCGTTCACCTGCAGCAGCTCGCTGGAGGCTCGGTGGTGTCGGCACAGCGGCAGCCCTGGACCTGAGCCTGGTCCCCCTAAACTGCTGCTGGACCTGAAGGGAGGCCTTCTGCAGGTTTGTATACACAACTCAGCTTCCTCAATCATAAGATTTATCACCATAGAGTTTGGGGTCAGATCAGCACCTCTGCACCTGGTTGGAAGTGAGTATCTTGCTCAAGGACACTTAGTAAATACGTGATGGATGGTTCTTCTGACTAAAGAAGAGCATTAATCATGAGAAGATGCTATTGCCCCAAAAAACAGCATCTTAAGTGTCCTCGGTGTCAAAATTAAACTTTACAGAATTAGTAAGCTGACACCCTCAGGCTTTGCTCATCACACTCTTAACACTCTCAAATCTGCTGTTCCTCTTTTATTCTATCACAGCTTCTGTCCCCTTTGCAGGGAGGTGATGACAGTAGGAATTGTATGCTGTAATTCCACTGTAGATTTGAGTCACATCTGTTGGTTAAGTGGTGGAACATTATTAGGCTGTTTTTTAGGGGGGTTATATCTTATGCGTGCCTTTTTTCCTGTGAGAAGTTACATAATGTCCACACTGAAAAGTCCCTTTTCAATGTGACTAACTGAGCACATTATTACTATTATTCCATATTACTTCTCCAAGGGGAACCCCCTCCCCCATCATCAATGGTCCCTTAATGCTTTTATTGCGTGCCCATTAACAGAAACATCACTTGCAACTCAACACTTAATACGTAATCATACATTTCCCTCTGCAAATATTGGCGTTTGTGGTGTTTTAATCAAGTGCTGTACAAAAACCACCGGAATTCCTTCCGATTCCTTCTTCTCGTGCTCTCTTTCCAAAAACTTGGAAAAAAAATCCCCAAATTTTCCTGTTTTTAGAGTTTAGTCATAACCCACCCTTGTGAACCAGTGAGTAGCAGGCAAGCAGGCAGGCAGCTCCATGTGTGAAGAGTTTTTGACTCAGAGATTCCTCGTCCTTAGTCCAAACCCCAGGCAGACTCGCTTTGATAGAGCATGGGAAGGGGAATGCCATGGGTAAGTGAGGAGGATGTAAGGTTGTGTTGGGTAATGTTAGTAAGGTTGAGAACGGGTGATGACGAGGGTAACCCTGACTGCTTCTATTTCTGTTTTGGAAAAGAAAGTATGTAGTCATTGATGCAGGTATTTATGCAACATCCATAAATCTATGTCATTGTGTAACTTTTTCCTTATCCCTGTTTTTACTCTCTTTCCTTACTTCCTTTATATCTGTCTCCTTTTTTATATCACTACATACCACACTCTTTGGTTGCCATCTTGTTCTCCACTGTCCTACCTTTCTTTCTCTGTGCCAACAGGTCTTTTGGGGCCAGGAACACCTAAACTGTCTGAAGCTGGTGGAGGAGCACCTCCATGCCTACCTCCAACTCCAGAAAGGGGATTTGACTGATAGCTGTTCTAAGGGCAAGGCCTACCACACCCAGCCACCTTCCTCACCAGGCTCTCCCTCTCCTCGGACAGAGCACAGCTCAGATGACTTGCGCACAGGACATTTTCAGTACATCCAGGACTCAGGTGAATGTTTTACAATGCATCTTGATCTAATGCAGAGATGGCATGCACTTTATAGTGCATCTATACCAGGCTGCTTCAATCTAGGTAAAATTTTGGTTACAGTAATCAAAATCCAATTTGAAGTGATGTGATTGTTTTGTGGAACTTTTTTATTTCAGAGCAGTGCCTCAGTAGGTGAGCTGCTTGATCTGTGACTCTGAGAAGATAGAGATACCTGGACATAGATTTTTCTGCTTATTTCTTGACAAGATTCAATCCATAAAATGAGCAGTAACCATAGTCATAAATTTATGTAACCGAGTTGGACAAACTAAAAAAAATCCTTTGTGGCAAAGTGAGATGTCACTTAAGATACACATCGGCTCAAATCAAAGTCAGATCAAAGCCCTCTGTGAAAAGAAGTTTCATCGGACATGTCTGTCTGTTTCCACTCTTTGTAACATGGTGTTTATTCCCTCTCTTTGTGCTTTGTGTGTGCTGTCCTTTGTGTGCACACACTCAGACACACAGCAACATTATACACAGAGGATCAAACTTCTCTCTGGCTGTAGACCAGCCGTCCACTCTGTCAGCTGTGGTTGAGTCTTTGTTTGTTGCACTGTTCCACTGGTCTTTGATGCATTTAATATTCTGGCTGAAGCAGGAGAACGTACAGTAGTGAACTATAACCAAGAAGACAATCTGTCTGCAACATGTTGTCAGCAGCCAGAGAAAACCAGGCCCCAGAGTACAGAGAAGAGTGAGTGGCCCCCCAAAGCCTGACACAGGGATGGATGGGATAGATGGACAGAAGAATAAATGAAAGATGGTGGGAGAGAAGGCTGGAAAGAGTCTCTGTCTCACTTTCTCTAAGTTCAGGCTAACACAAATGAAAGCAAAACCTCATGAAAGTGTCTGTTTTTTCTTTCTTTCGTCCATTTTTTTTTGCCAAAGAACAATATGCTGCCCACCTTAAAGAGCGCAGATCACTGTTTGATATAAAGGGAAAAATTAGCTCCTGACAGATTTCACTGCCACTAGAAATGGGTTTTCTGAAAAAAAAAACTCTCCATGTTTAAACCCCTAGAGGCCAAACAAAGCAGCAGTTCTCTGCTTGACTGTTTTTTTCAAATAAACATTTTTCCAAAGGACTTGAATCCCAAACAGCAGCCACGACGCAAGTCAAACACCACTCACAAGTTTAGATCCAGTGTTATCCAGCGTTTGCAGGTGCCTGGCATGGTTCAATCAATGGCTGTTTACTCAATAGCAAAAATGTTTATTCAGCCACTTTGTTTATGTGCAGCTTCTTGCGCATATAAACATTCAGAAAGTGTGGAAATATCTACAGTGCTTTTTTAGGCAAAATTGTTTTGGAGGTTTAGATTCCATAGTACAAATAACCATAAAAACATTGCTTCACCTAAGATATATGCAAGTTAAATTTAGCTCTTCTGCCACAGAAGGTGAATTTTGTGATGTCAGAAGAATACATTACAATTTTCATCACATTTTTTCCAACCTGTGTCTTTCCTCAAACATCTGAACATTTTCAGGGAGGCCAGTTAAGCTTTTAACTTTAAACTGTGTTTTTGTTAGAAACTTTTATGTTTCCGTGACTGCATTAGATTCCAGTTAACTCATAATTTGCTGTATGTTACACATAAAAATGTGTGGATTCCTTCACGTCCCAGTCCTGCTTCCCTCTTTGTTTTTTATGTGTTATATGTGTACAGATTACATTTAATTCTGATAATTTTCTTCTGATATTGTGTGTTTTTTTTCTTGCAGCTTCACATAGACTGCCAGGACCCCATGAGGTGGTGTTTTACAGTGAGACGGAGGACAGCCCAGGGGTGATGCTTTGGAGATACCCTGAACCTCGTGTCCTCACCTTTGTCAGGATAACACCTGTCCCTTTCAACACCACAGAAGATCCTGAGATCAGCACTGCTGACCTTGGAGATGTGCTGCAGGTAGACATGATTACACATATCACCACATTGCATAGCTCGTGAAAAACAAACTTCCAGGTCCTCTCTTCTCTTTATACCATTCTGTGTTTACTTTTACTCTGACAACCTTAACAGCAAAGAGCAGTGATGTACTAGGCAGCTACATATCAGTTCATGGCATCAGTTGTATCGGGATCTATAGTCATCTGCTATTAGGAAAAGGGTATACAAGTCATAAGATGAGAAGAGAATCCACGCATCTCTCTCACTGCTCCCTGCTTAACATCACCTGCACTGAAAAAGAAGAAAACAGTCTTAGAACTGGGCTGTGTGCCATTGTGATTCTCTCAACATGAGTCATGTGAACTCCCATACCCTACATGTTATTGAATGACAGAGACCCCTGCTGTCCCTCCAAAACATGTAATACATGGTCAGGCAGCTGTGGAAGTCATCTTGCATGCTCTGGTGTGAATAGCCAGGTGTCTCCAGCCCCAGATGAGGTTATATTTTGGCAGGCTGTAGCAGCTACCGAGCCTTCAGGGCCTCAGTGGGGGACAGGACATCCCACTTTTCCTCCTATCACTCATCCTCCGCCTTTCTATCCTCCACCTCTCTGTGCAGCTTATCATCGTCGAAGGCAAGCTGAGTCCCTAGTCAGGCTCTTTTGCACTCTCCTCCATATGCTTTCCTTTTTCCCAGGGCCGAAATTATGGCTATTTTTATCATAGCAACAGTTATTTCGAGTCACATTTTTTGATCAAGCATTTAGCAATGGAATCTGTGGAAACAGAAAATGCAAAACACATTTTTGTCACCCTGTCTGCTAAGCTAATCCCAGTCCCTGATATTATTTAATTTATATTATTATTGCTGTTTTAAATTCCTCTTTTAGAAGCAGCTGTTGAGCAACTGATAATTTACGTACAACAAAATTATGAAAGGATGGGTCAAAAATAATACAAACAGCTGATGAGGGATGCACATTACATTATTACAGTAGCAGGCAAGTATGACTTTATGAGGATTATGGCAAAGTAAACCCAACAGACATTTGTAAAACAGGACTTACTGCTGATGAATTATGTGTTTATTATGAACTGTCCTTATTGACATTAGTATTTATCCCAGAAATAAGTAATATCACAATATCCTACAATTCAGGAAAGCAGCAAGTTATATTACATGTTCACTCCATTTATAAGGACCTTTAAATTGCATATTTAAGCCAGAGGGTTAGGTTACCTTCCCTCGTTCTTATCCTCCTGATTCTTTCCTCCATCTGCTACAGAGGCTTCTCATCTCCCCATCTGCTTCCTTTATCTCTCAGATTCTTTCCTGGACTCCCACAATCATTTCACCTACAATACAGATGTTTTCTTCAGTCTGTTTATGTATGCTGGCCCAGGAGAGGCAAGATATTGGAAGATGCTGCAGATGTCTTGACTTCCCAGCGAGGCCCCACAGCTGTAAAGTCTGTAATGAGCAAAACTCCAAAGCCTCTTACTGATTGGCCACATATTGAGTTACAGTGGAGAAAAGAGGGAGCTGATATGTGTAGAGGAGGGAGGCTTAGGGAAAGATGCGGTGACAGACAGAGTTTGGATAAGGAGAGGGTGCTTAATGGGAGCTGAGCAGCAGGAAGGAAGAGTGGGAAGAGAGCGAGATAGAGTGAGAGGGGGGCCAAGAAGTATGGAGATAGATAGCCACAGAGGGAGGTGATGTCTTCCGCAATGCTTACAAAGCTTACAGAAGCCCCTGAGTAAGAGGAGCTTTGTGAAGATACACTTTTTCTAGTCCAAGGGTGAGAAAGGTCATTACTCACCAGTAGAGGCACAGGGAGCCACACTAAATGCCCTTTTTGGCAGGAGATATGGTTTAACAAGCTAGCAGGCTCTTCACACACAAGATGAGTCACATTTACACAATGAACAGTATTTACAATCTGTCATAAGCTACTTAGACAGCGGTATATCAAATATCACTGAGGGGAAGGTTGGGCACATGCATTTATGGCTGCAGATGTGCTTATATCTGTGTTTGTACATAAAAGCCTGTGATTATAGACATACGTTCCAGCATGTGTGTGTGTTATACAGCAGGAATCTTAGAACCCGTGGAAGATGAACATGTGGTTTCCACATCTTCTGTTTTCCCCCCTGTCATGTGGCCTGGTTCTACCTCTTCTGACAGGTCTGTTAAAAGGAATCAGGTAATGAGACTGCCACTGGGATAGCGGTGAAAAAAGGAGGCTCAGAGCACACAGCTATTACTGAAACCACTTTATGTGGCGATTAGACACAGTATCTGTAGATTCTGTGGGGAAAATCAATTAAAGCTTGGTATTTAGAGAGGAGCTTTTGACAACCAAGAGCACAGTGTAAATAATTGTGCAACATTATTTGTCTCTGTTTCAAATAGAAACCACTGTACTAACCATATGGGGGTCATAGGTCAGCAGTAAGTCTCCTAATCCTGCTCCTTGTATTTTTGTGGGCTTCATGTAAAGTCACTGGCCCTGCAGCAGATTTCTCTGTAACAGGACACTCAGACAGTTGGAGCAATGGGCATGTGGCAAGTGGTGCAGCTTGTAATGTTAATGAAAGGCATTGCGTGCATCGTATATGTGTTGAACTGATTTAAATCCATTGTTGAAAGCTGTTCTGATGCTTTTTGTCAGCACTATTCAAACAGTATCATGTGTCATGGACTTAAGAGAAAAATAAATTAAAATCAAAATAATTCTAAGCTATTAGATCTGTTTACTGATAAGTTACACTGTCCTTCTCACTTCATATCTTTGTCCAAACACTCGCATAGCATTAGGCCTGCTGTGTGTTTTGTAGAAGGGTTGGGTTTGTGGGGGTTATTTTAACTGGATCTCTTGGTCATCAGCCAAAGTTTATTGTGATCCCAGATTTAATTGATTTCAGCCTCTATGACACAATGATTATGCTTTCCCTTGTACGAAACTTCAAAAGTCTCAGTTAATTTATTTCTTTATTCCTCCCAAGACCAGAAAGAAAGTCCAGCTAAAGAGAACGGAAATGCAGCCATAAAAATTCAAAACACAGTAATAGCTCCGTCTCTGTTCCAAAGGAATTTCATTTACTTTACATCAAGACTGTGCAGCGAGAGAGAGGGAGCGGGAAAGAGAAAGAAGGCAGTAATAATTTCTCAGGCCTCTAAAATTACCATGTGGCCACACGGAGATGGAGGCTGATAGATTTTGAGAAATGGAAAGTGAGAGGCATAGGGAAAGAAAAGAAACAAGTAGAAAAGAGAGAGTGATAGTTAGCATTAAGCGCCTGGTCAGTGCTCTTTGTCATTTCGGCAGTGATGTTTTTTCGATTTAGCAGCAGGTGGACAGAGAAAAGGATTACACGTAAACAAAATAAATGTGAATTTGCTCCACATTTTTCCTTCTCATCATTCTCTACCTCCTCCTGTCTCCTCTTTCTCCTTTTGTCACACTCTCCCCTCCTCTTTTCCTTTGGTGCTTCTCTCCGATGCACTGAGTAAAGGGAGGGGAGGGGGGCTCTTGCTCTGAGCCTTGCTGCTCGCTTGTCCCCAGAGCAGATCATATTAACATTTTATAAAATCAAGATTTCCTGCATTTAAATAGTTGTGGTTTCCCAACTGGTTCCAGTATCTCGGAGGGGGAATTCAAACCTCCTTCCATTACTCAAAGTCAAATTGCTGCCCGCGCTGTTTTTACATACAGTAGAAGGGGAGCGATGACATAGTGTTGGGGGGGGGGCAGCTGAAAAAGCGACAGATCCCTGATGGAGCATCCACAGGTTCCCACCTGTAGAGTGCCTAAGTGATGAAGGGATAGGAGGGGAGAGGAAGGTGACTCATTCTCACCTTCTCACTGCCGTGTGGTCCAGTTCTCTGAATCATAAGCAGGTGTTCTTATTGCTCTTTTTCCGTCCCTCCTGTTCGTCTTCCCCCCTTCTTCTGCTTCTCTGTGGGGTTCTGAAGCCTGAGAAACATGGAGTAAACACAGGGGTTATGACTCAGCCTGACCCCAGCTCAGGGGAGCAGGAGGAGGAGATAGAGTATGTTAAAGCAGAGAGCAGAACTTGAGTTCACACTGAGCATATAGTAAAATAAATGTAACCCATCCTTTTCTCATACACATGCCGTTTGTCCGCGCTAGCTTTTCTCAATATGCAAATGTGTTAATGTCATCATCCACTCGCTGTTTGGGGAAGTTGCCCAGATTGCTCTGACTTTTCCTGACAAACATCACACCATCTGCTCCCCTGCTGTTGCTTTCGTGCATGGCACTGTGGGATAGGCTTTCATGTCCCAGCAGGGCTCTGCACTGCCATCGTGGCCATGCTGGCCTGCGAGTGATATCATAAAAGCTCTGTGGCCTGAGATGAACCAGCAACCTTCAGCCATAACCACTTCTGCAGATGCTGTTTCGGTCATTGTTGTTATTATGAGAAACACAGGTCCGCTGTCAGCTTCACAACCATAACGCACACTTTTTTATTGATGCATGCTTTGTCTCCAATTAGTAGAAATATGCAACCTTTTGTAGGGAGTTAGAATGTGAGGGGAGTCGGTGGGGTATTTCACTTTAGAGCAACACATTAAACCAGAAAGAGCAAGGTGGTATTTTTGCCAAGATAACTATTATTTTAGCGGGACAGTGCTCAAGCAGACCTGCATTAGTCACAGCTAATGCACTATAAAAATAAAAGACTGTCCATGTAGTTAATTTGATCTGGAGTTTTTACACCTCATCCACCAAAAACTCCGGTCCCCTTTTAAAGGTTTGGCATTAGAGAGGAAAAACAAAAAAGTGAGCATGAGGATCTCAGCATGGGCTTATTCCTGATTTTCCACACTGATTAATGTTAACGTATATTAGCCCACCTGAGACAGCATAGTGGGAGTCATTTTCAGAACAATTTTCATTACATCTCCTGAATAAACATTTGCTCAAGCCGATGTCAATTCAATTTGTCTGCTGGCTGATAAGAGGTAGCTAGCAGTGGAATTTTTAGACATATAGGCATCAGTAAAATAACAGAAGACCTAATAGCAGTGTTGATATTGTTAATAAAAGTAATGGCAGACACGGCAGTGGATGTCGGCAGCTGCAGCCTCAAAGTGAGCTGAGGGAGTCTTCAGTTGCAGAGACATATTTGAAACTTAGCAGTGAACACACCTGGGTTGCTCATGGAAATTGAAATAATTTCTGTATGTTGTGTATTTGCTTTACTATGCCTGCCTTTAGTTAACCTTTTGAGAAATCGTGATTGTTCAGTCAGTCCCAGAAAAGTAAGTCCATGCATATATGGCATTTTGCAGTTTGGCAGAAACACAGCTTGGTGACAGGGATGGAAATCATACCCATATATACACAATGCTGCCAAGACTTCTAAATGTAAATATATTTATGATTAGTTTTGAATATTTAACAACTTTAAAAGTCCTCAACGTGGCTTTCCAGGCATTTGAACCAACCTCAAAATGGAGCCTTCATTCAGAAATTAAGATAACATTTTAGATAGCCTTTCGGCTGACATTTTGCCAAGGCTCTAGCTGACAGGCCTACTTTGTAGAGTGCTTGAGGAAAACACAGATTGGACCCATCCAGCCAAGGGAATGTCAGCTATTTAGGGTTACATGTTGTTTATCAGATAAGGTACACACACAATCAGGCAGCAGAAACTGACACTGCCCATACTGTAGCATGCACTCACATGCATACGCACACCTGTATATACACATATGTATACATGCATATTGTCTTTCATATGCACAATTATACATAGTCTTCCTCTTATGCACATATACAGTACACAATCCATTTGACATATACACAGGTGCTTTATTTTCCCAAAAGCAAGTGCCAGACATCCAGCTCAGCGTACCAAGAAAATGTATTTAATTTTTTTCTTTTTCCATTATCCATACAACATTTTTCGAAATGGTTATCGATTTCATCTCAACACTCCTCCAAGGCCAGAACCACAAGTCAAAGGGAACATGACGCACATTCAACCATGCAAATGTATTCCACTGTACCGTATATGTACCTCATATATCCATTTCTATATGCCGTCATAAGTATAGAGTATCACAGGTGAAAAAAGACACGCTCGGTGTTTTAGCAATGCAGTTCTGGGAATTCTCAATGGAGATTCAGTGAGTTTCCGCTCCGGTGGCTCAGGGTTGGGGTTGCGGGTGCACAACTCTGTCAGGTGCAATTATGAGGAGTTGATTCCAGGAAAACCTGTGTGACATTTCATATATGATGTAAGCTACAGTTACCTCATCCATTCCTCTGCAACAGCCCCACACATGTGAATATATGGACACAAACACAGTTTTTGAACACAATGATTCTCAAATGCACACACACACAAATACGCTGACAGTTTCATTAGTTTGGTAACCGTTTTATGGAGCTCCATACCGACAGTAAACAAGTAAATTGTCCCAAATACATGTGCACTCACTCACCCTCTTAAACTAAAGACAGACAGACACACACACACACACACACACACAACCACACACACACATACATTTAAATACACACATTCATGTCTTCCTGCCTGGCATTCTTCAGGTGTGCTCCTGAGACCGCTCTGCCACTACTGATCCATCAGTAGCTGAATTCTGCAGGTGGTCGAGGGAACCCAAGAACCTGATTTAGTTCACACAGGAGCACCAGACACATTGATGTTAATTTTGGCACAATGCAAAAGGAGCAAATGGAGCCCTACCAGTAATCACATCAGTGATACTCAATGTGAGAACACTCACACAACCTGATTGTTATTCAGTGTGAGAAATGACTCCAGGACTTCAATGCTAATGGCTGACTTGTAGCGTACATTTGCTGGGTGTTTAGTTATGCTGTGGTCATGCGGTGTTGTTATGGAGACGAGTGCCGTCTTGCTGTGTTGGTGGTCTGCGGTCAAAGTGCTGTCATTTTTTCCGACTAGACAAGAAATTAAAGATCGGTTTTGTCTAAAGTGAGTAAAATTCAAGGTTGTCATCCAGATGCCATAAAAAATCACTTGCTCATTCCTTCTCCAAGGCAGGGATTCCCCATGTCTTGAAAGCCTCAGTAAAGTATCAATGCTTGATGATTAGCAGACCACTGCAGTTGTTTAATATTTTATGTCTAACTGGGGGATTCACAAAGCTAAAATAGTACCTGTTGTACAATAACAAAGCCTTACAGTAATTCTTCAGGAGATGACTAATCAGGGGTTACACCAAGGTGGTTACAATAATCTGTTTTTTGGGATCTGAACCTTAAGTTCAACTGATGAACAACTGAACTATACAATAGTAGAACATCCACCAGTGTCTATCTAAAGATGAGACTCAGTGGGCCTTTCAAGACATTCAGTAGAATCCTATCATTTAAATTATCACTGCCACCATTTTTAAGAAAGGAATGGATGTCAATCCTACACTGTACTACGATATACATAAAGTCTGATCTGGCATGCTGCTGATGCATATTCAGATATATTCAGCAGCAGCAAGAACCATTTGAGTTAGTGTTTCAGCAGAAAATTTATTTCAGTAGTTGGACAGCTCAGTGTAATGCTATAAGGAAACCCAGAGGGTTTCAAAAAAGCACATTGGTTACGCGCTGTCTTCGGGTCCTCATGATGTCATTGTGAAAGGAATTTCCTCACTGTCTCTCTAAGCTCTCGACAATATGTGATCGGTATAATTTGTGTTCAGTGGTTGTCAGCAGAGTCTAGCTGGTTGTATGGGAAAAAGGGAAGAAGGCTAATGATACAACCTCATGCTTGAGTGGATACATGCTCTACATCTATAAATGCTGGAATTTAGTTCATGTTGATTAGTGAGCAAAGGTGTGCACGTTTTCACACTCAATCTAGGTGAAAGAGAGCAGTTTGTGCGAGCTGCATAGATTGAATGAGTTATTTTACCACCAATGCATAATAAATGGTGCAAAAACCTGTACAAGCTACGACAGATGCTTTACACTTTGCAGTGTGTGGATTTTATTTTGGCCCTGATTCTTTGTGTAGTAGCAAGATGAGGTGCTATTCTGTTTGACATTGTCCATCATTTCTGCTATGTTTGCATGGAAAATAAGAAAATATATTTTAGTTTGATTTCCTTTTTTGTAAATCCTAATCCTTATTAAAAGCTTCACGTTTTCGTGTACACCATGTATAACAAACCCAATTAAGATACACAATCAAAGGTTAAAAGTAAGTTTTTACTGTGTCTTTGCTTTCAGGTACCATGCAGTCTAGAATACTGGGATGAGCTCCAGCAGGCCTTTGTTCCGTACCGGGAGTTCAGCCTGTCGGAAAGCTGCGCCTGCCAGCTGCAGCTGCCCAGCCTCAGCCTCACCAACCAGCAGAAGGAGCTGGTGGCCTCAGACCTGTGGAGGATCGTACTCAATAATAATGGAGAGGGAGGAGATGAACAGAGGTGAGGGAAAACTCATGTATTTTAACTTGAACTGTTTTCTTGTGCTTGTGGGTATCTGTAGGTGTAGTGTGAGTGTCTGTGCTCCCAAGCTCTTATTTCGGAGCGTGTTTATGCCTACAGTTGGTATGTGTGTGGATCTACAGACTGTGTGCCGTCCTGTGTGAGGAAAAACAGAGAAAGAGTGCACCCAGGCCGCTGAGCACAAAGAACTAGAATGTGTCCCTCGCCCCACATCTGGTGTGCAGGAGCAGGGAGCGGGCTTGGAAGGCGTTCAGATCGGCCTAATGAGATTTCCCAGCACACCAAGTGCCTGTCAGGGCCCATCCGGATTCCTTCCTGCTTACCTTGAGTGTATCTAATCGAGGGGAAGCTCACGGGAAGCAAGAGGAGTCAGGCCCCCTTTGGGTTGGCTCATAAGTTCTTAGGCCTGGCCTGGCCTGGGCTGGGCAGGGTTGAGCTAGGATGGGATGGGTTGGACTGAGTCTGCAAAACACTGTAACACTTCAAAGAGCATGCTTTTACTCCTTCTTCTCGCTACCACTGCTTCCTCTCTTTGTTTCTCTCGTGTCTCATCCAGCATTCTGTTACATCTTTGGGGCTTCACCCATTTTTCTTTTCTTTCTGTCTTTTTCTCATTCCTTCCTCATCTTACTTTACTCTCTTTTTTCTTTCTCTCTCTTTCTCTCTTTACTTCCTTTTGGGATTTGGGGAACTTTTAGTGGAAGAGAATTGCCAAGCCCACATTCTGTGTGGCTTACAGTGCTCCAGAAGAGCAGAAAGGGAGGAATAAGAAAACATGTAAGAGAGCAACAGAGAAAAAAACTCTTCAGCACCAGATACAGTGTAAAGCAAAATATACATCTGCATTTCATTACAATCATACTCCAAACACTACATTTCCTTTATGTTTAAATTATTTGTCTTTTTTGATCAAAATTGATTCCCCTTTCCTTACTCACTCGTTTCATCTGCCTTACTTTAGTTTCCACCAGAAAAATAACTTGGCTGCCCTGCCAACTGGAAGTAATGAAAATTGTCAACATATGATGCTTATCTTTTTAAGGAGCTCTCTGCTGCACCAGCATTTTTCAGGTCTTGAGCGTTTCCTGCTGGAGTTTTTATGGTGGATCATGGTAGCAGCAAATTACAGAGCAAATGGTCATTCACTTCAATTACCTTCCATTCAACATCATCAACCATGACATGCAATTAATGTCCACGGAGGGGTTCTCCTGGAAACTGCGGGCGTAATAATGTACCTAACAGCCTCGGACAGCGAGGAGGCCCTTTCCACATTGTTGCCTCTTTTCTTTCCTTTTTTCCCGCAATAATTGTAGTGTCTGTCTCCCTGCAGATTTCTGAGGAGGATGTCACACAACTCGCTGGCCAACAGACAAAAGCATTCAACTAGAAACAAGAATCAGGCTATTTTAATTAGGGAAAAGAATTTTATAGGCCTTAATGCCACAGCTGGGCCAATGGTTTTGGTATTATAAACAAAGATTGACAGAAGTGCTAAATTACAGTTGTACATTGGGAATTTTTCTCCAATATTGTGTCCATATGAAATTATTTCAAATTCACAGGGTATGTTCAGTTTATATTTTTTTTTATTTTAGTTATTTCTTTGCTGTTTTAGAGTCTTTTACTCTCTTCTGTGTCTCCTCTTCCAATGCAGTTCGGATAGTGAGTGTGGGTCCCAGCTTCCCTGTGATCAGTTGGTATCTCCAATGGCATTGGCAGCCTGTGCTCGTGTGGACTCCTGCTTTGCACCCTGGTTTGTCCCCTCCCTGGGTGTGTCTCTACAACTTGCACAACTGGAAGTTCACCTCTGCCACCACTTAGAACAGCTGGGTACAGGTAGGATACAATATACATCATCACAATGTCTCTTCCAAGTTTTGAAGAGTCTTCTGTTCAATAAGAGGGTATTAGTGAAAGTAAGTTTAATTTTTCTTTTTTGTGAAGATTTTTTTGGAAGATACACTATGAGTGAAGTAAGCTATTGCTAAGGATGCAGTGTACTCACGATGTTCTTAAAAACACGTTTCAAACCTCTAGTATAAAATAATTATTCACACATGCAGTAGTTTATGGATTCATGTATTTCACGTTTTTTCTTTCTCCTGTAAAGCAGTTTGGATCTACTGTGTGTTTAAATGATATGACTTGGGTTGACTTAGCCCCATGAGACCCTCCCAGATGGCAATTATTCCTTTTTTTTACAATAACCAAATGTCTGTAGGTTTTTGACCATCAGTTCTAAGTTTTTAAATATTTTTCAGTGAAAAAAAAACATGTCTCAATCCCTCAGTTCCATCTCGGCAACTCCATCCCTTCCTGCCAGACAGAAAGTTACCTCAGGAACAGGAGTTCATGCTGATAGGTGCCCGGGAGCCGCGGGTCTTCTTGCACCAGTGGAGCAATGGACCACGGCACTGTCAGGAGTTGAGCTTTTCCACCCAGATAGACAGCAAGCTGTTGGAGTACCGAAACCTAACACACCTTCAGCTTCTTCAGTCTTGTGTACTGCAGGTAGAGCTCAGCTATTGATGTAGTATTGATCAGGAAATGTGAAGAAAGGTTCATTTAGAATTCCACTGCCTGTGTTTCAGGGCCAGGCTGCAGCCACCTGCTGCCCCCAGAACACCTCTTTGGATGTGAATGTGTTTGTTGATCCAGTGTTCCTGAATATCAGCCAGTATGCCATCCACACTATGGACACTGCTCTGCAAAGCTGGCAACAGGTGAGAGAAACTGTTAAGACTGCAACACTTATATATTCCACACAACCACCATCAGTTCATTTACAAAAATGAACTTTGTTCTTAAAGTCCCATATTATTACGCTCCTAATATTACTATGCTCCTTTTCAACAAGTTCACATAGGTCTCAGAGGTGTCAGAAGAGTCAATTTGAAGTTTGTTGCCTAAAAACCCAGTTTGTTCCTGGACTTCAGCCAGCCTGTATCTCACTCTTGTGAGCTCAACTGAGAATACTCTGTTTCTGTGTCTGTGATAATGAGCTGAGCCTGTCCATGCCTCCTTCGTGCCCTTCTCTAGAAGACATTGTCCGGTACCTAATGTGCTAATGTTTACACAGAGTGCGTAGGTATGGCTCGTAGAAGCGCTGTGGTTCAGCCATATCAATTTATTCCAGAGTCTGACCCAGAAGGAGAGGCTCCTGAAGGAATTCAAACTCTGCAGCTGCAGCAGGATGTTTCTGAATGCTAACTATGTTACCAACAGTAACTTGCGTTAGCTGCCATGATAAAACCACATTCAACAGGCTATCATGCTAGGCAGGCCTATACAGTAAAGCAACATAAAATGGTAAAACTCACAGCTCCCATGTTTGTAGCTGGGTCACAGACAGTTGGTACAGATCCATGCTTTACCTTCAGGTTCATAGTGAATCCTGTTTTGCATTGCACTGGCCCTCGTTGAGAAAGCAGTGAAATGATGACCACACACATCCAACATTTTAGGAGTTGTTGTGGGGACATTTCCATCAAAAATAAAATGAATCCACTGGGCCTTCAAAACCTCAGACGAAGAAGGAGGTAAAAACAGACCTCTGTGCTCGTTTGTGCAGCCAACAACAGAGCAACTGCCGTGCTTTGCCATCACATTCACGGGAAGTCCGGGAGTGCTGAGGGCTGTTTTAAATGTGTATAGCCTATGTGTATGAATGTTGATTTGTTCACACACACACATACATATATATATATATATATATATACATACATTATATTTGCTATTTGTGGTGATTACTGTATACATGATAGTCCTTCAAATGTTCTCATGGAAACGAGTGAAACTGACTCCAAGCCTGTCTATTAGTTCCAGTCATAATGCTGCAGACTCCTGCTCTTGCAGACTTTACGTGATGACAGTGAAGACGCCACAGACTTTACGTGCGCCTGAAGTCCGCGAGGGCTTAGTCTGCAAGTCCAGAGGGTGGAAATTTGGATTCAGCCTAACATTTCTCTGGGGCGGAGTCACGACCCTGGAGGTGGTTTTATTGCCCTTTAGGGGTTTGTAGACATGCGCATATTATTGTTAGAAAACCATTCTAAAGTTAATTTTGCATAATATGGGGCCTTTAATGATAGATTATGGATAATGGTTTTCGTGCTTTGGAGTAATGCGGGATATTAGGCCACTACTGGGCAGTGATTCACAGCTGCATAATTAAGTGCATTAGAAGTGACTAAAGAATCAGTGACATGGTTTTGTAGGTTGCAAAGTATAGGAGGATGATTTGTTCCCTTGTATATTTAAATAGCAGGATGCCTTCAGACATAACAAGGGATTTTCCCTGATGTTTGATCTCTTAACAGTTGTATGTAGCTATTTTATTTGGCGCCAGGGGCTAGTCAATCTGTAGAGGAAATCCTAAGAAAATGTATGTACATTTTGAGAATATGCTGAAAGCCTGCCTTTTCTCCCAGATGGAGTATCAGTTAAACAAACTAACAACAAAGTGGATTTCATGAGAATGGTTTTGGTTGTATGCCAGTGGTAATAAAATTTGCAGGATGGAACTGCCTTTCTGTTTGGTATAAACTCTAAGAGGATACAGTGTGTCTGTTCTTGGGCTTCTAGTGCTATGGTCCTCGTCATCTCTCAGTTCTCAGCACTGCCTCTGGTAGCCAGGATATTTGTGTGTGAAGTGATGCCCATTAAAACATGGTAAAACTTGAGTGGTGACACCTGCCAAGACTTCATCTGGCCGTAGTCCCCCACCCACTTGTCTATTCCACACACACACACTCACATGCTCCTACCCACACACACACACACACACACACACACACAACACAGCCCTCTCTGGCTTTGTATGCCCTATCATGGCTCTGCTCTGCTCAGCTCAGCTGTGCTGACTCATATACTGGCCTCAGGAGACATGAGGTACGCTCATGGTTTTACATGCATGCAGAAACTCACTGCCAGGTGAAAGAAATAATAGCTGATGTTTTTCTAGGAACAGCTGTGGACTTTTACCTGTGGAAAATAAAATCAAACAAATGGTATAGAAAAAAAATGCTGTAAAATGATTGCTCTGGCTGGCAGTTAAAAACCTTTGTTTTCACTCAGTGGCATCACTGACTCATCAAAAGCTCTTAACCGACCGTGTTGGATGATTGGCCATATTTGACCCTTGGCTTAATCATTGCATCATTTAGCACAAGCTAGTCAATGTTCCCTATTTGTGCTGCTTATTTTAGTCATAAATTTGCTTTTTGCTTTAAAGCGTTGGTGGTGTTATAATGAATGGTCATACTGCAGCTTTACTGGAGTGTTTTCAGCATGTTGGTATCCATGGTTGACTTTACCCAACAGGCCAAGTGTGATTTTTTAGGTTATTAGGTTGTATGCTCTCAGGCGCACCTCTTTTGATACTGACTGAGTGATATGTTTGGCTTTTTGAATGCTGTCTTGGCTCAGTTACTTAAACTTCCAAACAGAGACATACAATGCTGAGTCACACAAATGTTGGCTTTTAAGACTGCTTATTCTCACTCAAACACAAACGTTGAAGGCTACATCTACATGTTCTTTGGTATGGGACTGATTCCTAAAATGATTAAGCCTGCTTTATTGTCTTGATTGGTCTGAACAGCAGCAGTCTTGTAACTTGTACAGAACCTTTTAACTACCTCCAGCCTTCACCACTTTGCTGAACACAAGGGGAAAAACACGATAATTATAAGGCAAATGTGCTGCATGTGGCTATGGTAGTTCTGAAGTAAGGGGTAGAGAGAGGTCAAGTACAAAAAGCAGATTCTTTAAAAAAAATGCTTGTCCACTTCAGAGGAAGTGAACACTTCAATTTTGCAACATTGTTTCCCTTTTGGGGTTTTCACTGAAACAAAATCTTGTACGTGGTGAGAAAACCTTGTATGGGTGCAATTAAGCACAAGCTGTCTGGTGGCATGGTGCGCTATAGGGACAGATATAAAAGACCGCTTATTTAGGCTAACGTATCTTTGATCTGATCGAAGCTTACATTCCAGACACACTCACACACACAGTGTCCATTCATAAAAAAGGTAATCAGGCCCTGTCCTTCCGCAACAGAGGGATGTATCCTAACGTGTGTAATTGTTTCAGTGATTTTCATGTTTCCTGGTGTCAGTGCTGGCAGGCAGGCCTGTTGTGATGTGGCCCGCAGGGTCACCATTGAAACGTAGAGAAGATTCCTCAACTACCACACAACTGAAACCTCACAAACCATGCCTGGTCACAAGAGGCCACCACAACCAGAACAGCTGGAACACTTCCAGATGCACTGCAATAAATAGAAAAAAAGGCTCTTCTTGATACAGTATATGGTTGTAATTTACACTCATGTAGCAGTAATCAGTAATAATAGGCAGTTCTAGTCTTGGTAAATGGGCTGCCATTGTTTCTGCAGTAACCTTTCTGCCATTCACAAGTACACGTGCCTAATAACTTCTCATTAACAATGGCATGAATGTGTGTCTGTCTATTCTAATACATTGCATGTCCCCAAAGAAGCAGGCTCACCCTCTCCTCCTCATTTCAGCTGCAGTGCATTGCTTTACCTGGAACCTTCGATCAAGTCCACACTGACTTTTGACATAGTACAAAAGACATAAGCGATTGTATAAAACTGAATTGTTTTACATTTTTTAGCTTTTGTGGTTATATAGATGAAGGAAAAATGGATATACAATATTATTCCTTTTATTTCTTCCTCTTTTGACTCTTGCACTCAATAGCCCCATATGGCCCCAACCTCAGGCCCCCACCACTCTAACCTCAGGCCCCATGCCTACATTTTCAATTGTCGGTCCCCAGCCCCACTCTCAGTCTTTGCTCCCCCAGCTTTTAACCCCAGGGAAGTGGCTTTGGTGGAAAGCCACACAAAAGCCCAGTAGTATTTACACACTCTGCTTTCTCACAGAACGTTCACAGGCTGTTACATGTGCAATTGAGACAACAGGAATTTTTCTCCTGTTATTTTTTTTCTGCTCTTAGCACGTTGAATGATTCTCTGCTTTACTTTTCAACCGGAAAGAAAGTGATACAGAGATCATTTTCCTGGTTGTAGTAGATGTGTGGGCTTGGGCCAAGTGTTGAAGAATATATTAGTGTTTTTAGATATGATTAGTGTTTCATTACGTCCCTTTTATAGGCTTCACTATCACCTCCATAGTGTCTTGTTTCATGTGTATTTTTCTTGAGTGGGTGTCAATATTTACAATCTGTTTTCCAGACATTTTATTGTACCTTGTTATTTATATATGTGCCATTGTACCATGCAGATCTGGGTTAGACTCTGTGAAAACTAAAGTAATTGTGTCTGGGGGGATTAGGGAAAGGGATACTTTGATGCCTAGTGGGACTGTCTGAAGAAGAAGTTGTCATCTTGTGCTCTTTAACAAGATATATGTGTTGACTGTTTAAATATCTTTGTCTTAATATTTGTCTACTTAAAATCCCTAGATAGACAGAGAGCGATTATGATTACCGGAGAAAGCTTTTCTGATGTGTATATCGCATTGCCTTGTGAATCGTAGCAGAAAGACGATACCATCAAAGAATGGGCTTAGCATTGGCATCTTAAGATGGCAGCAGGAAGTTTGTAAATCGCAGTGTCAGATTCAAAAGGGAGCACAGATAGTGTTCCACTATAAAACTGGAAATGGATTTGAACCCACTGCCGCAGCTGTCCCATCTATATTTTGCTCTCTCTACCTCTCTCTCACACACACACATCTATCATCAAGTGTTCTTTTAATGGTGTAAACTTTCCCATCCGTTTTCAATAGCATCAACAACCCCAGGACCCTGAACGTGCTTGGCAGTCAGACTCTGAGCTTTTACTGCCAGCCTCTTTTAACCATCAACCATCACCCCCCTGCCATTTAAAAGTACACAGCAGGCTGGGGTCCCTCTTTGTAGGGATAGTTGAGTAGTTATTGAGAAGCTGTCTGAACTACAGTCATGTGCGTCAAGAGTCAAGGAGGGGTGTGCAGGAGAGATCCCATCGGGGCCTAAGAGCCTTTGGAAGGAGCTCAAGTAAAACTTGCACTTGCCCCCATGCACTCAATATCCAAGTCACATGCACACTATGTGCTGTTTTGAAATTGTGTACTTGAATTCCTGAATGCGGGAGATTTGACACACTTAACTCTCTTTCTGTTAAACCAGTGTTTTCAATAGCAAGCCAGTGAGCTCTTCTCTCTTGCATGCAAGGTGACGTATGAGTGGACAACATCCCTGTATGACTCGCATGACTTTCTGCAAGGCTCTCTCATTGAGCCAATTCTGTAGGTGGGCCAGACTCCACCGTATTGTTTTCTCCTAAAAACACAACATTTTGATGACACTTACTAACAGGAATGCCTACTTAGTGGCCCACTTTTTCCAAGAATTATGAAAATGTCAGGAAAAGCCATGCACACAGAGACTTAGGTGCTATTTGTACAAGCTGTTTCACATCGCAAAGCCTGTTTATCTCCTCAACAGCCCACATTTAGCTGCTCCAAAAAAGGATCTGAAAGAATCTAACATTTGCTAAAAAACAGGCCACCTGGAGATTTTATGTGGGGCCAGAGGAGTGGATTTGGCCCTAAAGCCCATTCTAAGTTGGGCCAGCCTGAATAGCTGTCAGGTTATGATATGATCCACTCCCTGTTGAGGTTGTGTTGCTCCCACAGATAATATCATTCATACCATTCTCCTACTGGTTGACAGCTGCACCACCAAGATCTGCACTTTTAAGACCAAGAATACATACATTGTTGACACCTGCATATGTGCTTATGCATACAGTACACATGTACTGTGCATTATCCACCCATCATAAATATACATACTTGGAAGTTTTTGCTTATTTTTTTATTCTCAATCTCTCTTTCCTATGTCACCCTGTTCCTTCTCCCATCCACCCATACCTCCTGCATCTTCCCCTTTTCTCCCTGTTTTCTCTCAGAATGCGAACCCAGAGGCGGAGGAGCTGCTGTACAGCCACTATGTGATCTGTAATGACACACATGAGACACTGCGCTTTGGCCAGGTGGACACAGATGAAAATGTACTTTTGGCAAGTCTGCACAGCCACCAGTACAGCTGGAGATCGCACAAGTCCCCTCAGGTAGCGCGCACACACACACACACACACAGACACACACACACAATCCAAGGGCTGGGAGATATCTGAAACACGCACATGTGCATGCTCATATACACACAACTTAAGGACACCCATTATATTCATACAAACTGGTACTCATCATTAATATGTGTAAGGGAGCACATACAGAAACATGGACACACATGGCATACAGAATAGACTGTTAACATACAGTACATACATAAAAACATAATGCAAAGATTGTGTTTACATAAACTGGAGCATACACACACTTTGAACCATATACACTTGGATTCACATATGAAAACACACATGCAGTACATGTGTGGAAAAACAATGGCCTACACACACAAATTCATACTCATTGACTGAGGCATTTAAGTTCTGTCCACAGGCTCACAGAGGTATACATACACACACACCAGACACACCGTCATCACTGTGCAGCCACTATCTGTGTGTTTCTGTCAGCATTCTCAGACAGTGCCCTGACAGCATTGTTAAAGAAGATTGATTATATTTAACCCTTTGTGGTTTTGAGGTTGAGTGGAGGGTGGGCTGGCGATCTGTGGCATATGTGTGTGTGTTTGGTACGCACATGTTTCAGGACCCCCATGTGTTCCATGGCGAGTGTGAGAAAGTCAAGCTTGAGAAAAGACATGGCCATAATTGCTCGCAGTAAGTCAGTAAGTCAAGTTGTATTAATCATCGACCATGGTTAATCTGTGCTCTTACCTCACTCTCACTTACACACACACACACACACACACACACTTTGTGAGTGGCAATCTGGCATATTGGCAGAGTGAACACCACATCTCATTTTAGTAGTGAGTCAAAATGACCTGTATTTTCAAGGATATTTTGGATGAAAGATTGTCCGAGTGGGCCAAATATCATCATAGATGAAGAATGTGATTCCAAGATGGTTCTGTCATGTGTTATTCCATCATGTGTTTGTGGTATATGAAATATGTGTTCTCAAGATGAACATGATTTGTGAAACTAGATAAATAAGAAATAGTCTAGCTTTGCCAAAAACACTCAGCTAACTTTGAGTCTGATGATAAAAAGCCTGCCAATGTGTCCGCCTCAGCAAATTGTAGCAAACACTCCTAATTACATTTTGGGGTTATAAAAATAGTGACACTGATAAGAGAAAGGGTTGTATTTCTTTAACAGTTGCTTGGTCCTGCTAGTGTGTTTTTGTAGCTCTTACAAATCAGTTTCCAGGCGGAGTCATAAGTGGTTGTGCTGTTTTGCTTAAGTCCCATGATGCCGTGGAGTGTCTAAAACAACTCTGATCATCACAACCGATCATTCCTCAGGCCTCCCCACTCTTTCTTGCAAGTTTTCCTCTTTCTATCTGCTTTCCACATCAATCCCAAACCTTCCCTGTAGACCCTGACATCTCGCCTGTTTGTCAGTTATATTTCTAACCTCACCTCCTGTTCTGTACTTATACAGTAGTGGAAAAAAGTTTTCAGACACCCCATGCATTTGTGAAATATTGCATTAAGAATCACTTCTAAATCTTCAAGTGCAGTTTTTTTTAGTACAGTCAGAGCCAAAATACTAAACAAATCCTAAAACAAAGCCATTAAAGATTTAAAATTGATTGGTTCCATGAAAGTACATAAGAAATTTTGAGTATTGGGTCATTTCTGTACCAGTGATCCACTAATGAAGGTTGTGCTTTTTATAGAAAGACACAATTTTTTGCCGTGTTTCATGTCTGTATAAAACCAGCACATTTCAAAGTTCTTAAAAGACAAAAAAAAACAAGGAACCTAATGCAGGAAACACACCTGAAGATACAGATTCTCAGCCAGGAAGGGTACAGGTGCCACCAGAAAGTGCAGATGCAGTCCTTCAGCAGTTGGATACACTCTGCAGAAATACAAACGAACCAACAGCTTGGAAGACAAACCAAGATCTGGCCATCCAAGGGTTTCTTCAGCAAGAAATGATCACATCCTGATCTGCATGTGCTGGGAAAACTGCTGCATTACATCACATGAGCTTCAGCAGCAGTGGTAAAACCAAACTGGTGGCCAGTGTTCCACCTGCACTGTACTTGGCCGACTTTTAGATGATGGCTTAAGGTCCATCAAGGCTGTCAAGAAGCCCCTGATTGATGAGAGGCAGAGGCTCGCCCAGCGTCAATGCACCAAAGCACACAAGAACTGGTCAGCCAGAAATTGGAAGAAAATTCTGTGGTCACATGACTCCAGTTTCCAGCTTTATCTTCCTCCTGCTAGTGTGAGGGTATACAGAAGGCCAGGTGAAGCATTGTCTCCAGCATGTACAGTACCTACTGTCAAGCATGGTGGAGGCAGCATCATGGTTTGGGGATGCATGAGTGCTGCTGGTGTTGGTCATCTCACTGTCTGTGATGGCACATTGGACTCTGCCAAGTATTGTGACATTCTTGAAACCCACATGCTCCCTTCTGCATGTGCACTGTTCCGTCAAGGTCTAAACTGGATGTTTCAACAAGATAATGCCCCTCACCACACATCCAGGACCAGTAGAACTTGGCTGCAGGAGCACAGTATCCAGGTCTTAGAGTGGCCAGCTCAATCCCCAGACCTGAGCCCCATTGAAAATCTTTGGTGGATTATCACAAGGTCTGCTTCAAAGCGTAAACCAAAGACTTTAAAAGAGTTAAAAGCAGTAATTCAAGAAGAATGGGACAAGATGACCCCTCAACAGTGTGAAAGACTCGTGGGAAACATGGCAGCCAGGATCAGAGCTCTACTGCGTGCTAATGGCAGGACAACTAAATATTAATTGAATGATGTGATGATTTATTTATTTTATGTTCTGTTTTGAACACATTCTCTGTTATTTGTTAACTTTGATACCGACAATGTTGAGAACTGACATATTGAAACTGTCAAGAATTTAGTTTTGTTAGTTTTTCTTGTAAACAATAAACAAAAAAATATAATTTGTGTTTGTTTGTGTCTGTCTGATGCAGCCACTCCTTTTGAAACACAAAAAAGATTTTTCCACAAATATTTCATGATAATATTTGAGATTGTGTAAAATGTTAAGGGTGTCCAAAAACTTTTTTCAACTACTGTATTTATACATTTTTTTTTTTTACTAAATCATCAGAGCTGTCATTTCTAACCACCCAATCCTTTGCACATAGTATGCAACAACAACTAGATGGGATTTAAAGACTACCAAGCAAGGGGAATATGTAACATGACTAAACCAGAGTAACAAAGTGTTAAAATTTGCATGATTGTATACTTGAATGCAAATTAAAGCACCAAAAATATACACTTTGTTTAACTAGCAAACAAATTATATGACAGTCACTAGGACTTTATCCACCCTTGTTTCTTTTTAGGCCTATATATGAGGGGTTGGCCATTATTTGTTTGTGTCACCCGTACCTCTGCCTCTTATCGAAGTCCCTTCTTTTAAAACAGGCCATGTTATTTTCAAAGAATATAGTAATTTACCTTGTTAACCATGTTAAATACTTGTTCAAAGTTCCTTTGAACGGGACTGGCCATAGTACTTGTTTAAATGATAGATCTCAACCTTCTGATGACATTTGTGTCAGGTCAGCTGTCTGTTCTGTCCTCACACTGATTCAGCCAGAAGATCTGTGCTTTCTTCCATTTTTCAGTTGTCTGGGCTCCATTCAGAACCTTAGCCAAGTCTTGTTCCCATCCACTTTTTCACATACTTTCATCTGCTCCCCATCCCCCAATGCCCTAACCTTTCCAAGTACATCAGTAAACGCTTTTTAGCTTGGGACCCACAGTGCAATTAGCTCACTCATACTGGGAATACTCTAATGCTATGCATAGCATTCTGTGTCTTTTCTTGCCATGTACTATAGGGACCCACCAGACACAGGCCAAACCCCATTTCAGGCCTCACACCCTAAGCCATAGGTTAGCAAACATAGCAGTACAACATTCCCTTGACGTCAGTTCAGTCCAGGTCTCTCTTTATTCCTGATGCCTCAACTCCATCAGCTCGATGAGATCAGTAGACCTGGACAGTCTCTGGCCTCCATACTGTTTTGCGATCTCACTTGGACATTTGTGCCTTTCTCTTAAGTCTATCCAGCAACAGCACACAGCTTCCCAACATTGTCCTTGTCCCTTTCTCCATCCCCTGAGGCACAATCCTGTGTTCTGGTGTTTACAGCCATGTTGGCCGAGTTCATTAGCCCTATCCTGGCACTGATCTCGGCCTACATATCCTGTGCTGTATTGGACTTCGGCTAAAAGGCATCTTTGTCCTTTTAATCTTCATCACACCCCAATAAGTGCTGTCCTCACATTTGGGATCATGGCCTTGGATTACCCCTTACTCCACATCTGGCCTAGTCAGTTTGTTGGCCTTGAAGTCCCTTCTCTTTTGGTTTTATACAGCTGCCTTTGTGTACCTTCTACCTTCCTTACATTATCCATGGTCACATTGCTCTGTCAGCACCTCTGGTTTGACTCTGTTCACTCTCTAGACTATCGCATACCTCCTCCCTTAATTTTATTCTCTCATGCCTCTTTAAACCCAAACTACTATTATTGCCATTGCCTTCCCCAGGGTTCATTTATCTCTACCTCCCAACATTGCTTCTTTGCCCACATATATCCCCACATACACACACGCACATACACATACATAATGAAGTAAAGTCTCCTCGCCCCTGGTGTTCATTGCCAATCTTGTCTTGTGTGGGAGGCCTGGGGCCTGTCGAGAAGGCAGGCCATCAGCCTGTCCTCATGGTTCTGGTATGATGTGCGTGTCCCAGCTGACCTGTCTCCCAGGCAGTCACATACACACACACACAAGCCAGAGCTACTAATTTGCTGTTGTAAAGTAATCTATCCCTGTTTCTCTCTTGAGCTCCCCTGAGAACTCACTGGACATGAGATCATCTTGAAGAGAGGCGGATGAGTAGAGAAAGAGTGATTGTGGAAGTGGAGAAGGATATACTGGGGGAGAATGGACAGAGAAGCATGAGAAATTCACAACGAGGGTAGCACAGAGTTGTCAGTGAGGATACTGTACAGCACTACTTGAGAAAAACAAGAGGATATGGAAAAAGGGAAGCAGGGGTAAAAGATGAGCCATGCTCTTAGCACTTACAGATTGGCTTAGAGAATTCTACAGTGGCAGCACAGCCAGAAATGTGTCTGCTTACTATCTTTTCTGTTCCTCCCACCTTCACCATTTCTCTTTTGCTTGTGCATCTGTTCATGATGCAAAAACAGCCCATCATTGAAGTGCAGATGAATAGACTGCTACACCTTAAGTCCTTTACTTCTATCCCACCTTCATAAACATTGAATTAGTCGGGCGAAAGAAAAAGACTAACAGGCTGGCTGTTGTTTCAGCTTGAACTAAAGCAGGAAGGCATATTTAAAGTCCTACAATCTACTCTGTGTGTCTTTGTGTGTCATGTATGAAAGAAGAGTGCTTAATGTGTGCAATCCTGAGCCATCTAACCACTGTACACTTCCCACGATGTTGACATACCTTCGAATATCTGTCACTTCTCTCAGAAGAACATTCAAGCGGTGTGTTTTTGCAGTGAAACATGAACCTCAGCTCAGGTCACACTCCCTCTCACTGCTCCTCTGTTTCTCTTCCTTCCACCTTCTCCACTACTCTGTTTCTGCTGTCAGTCATAACCATGAGAAACAGTAAAAGGGTTGATTGAGGCAGTCACGTCCTTAGCCTGCCGTCGTCTAACACTTGAGCAAATTCATACCCCTTCGTGCACACTCAGACTCACACATACACACTGTGATCAAATGTTTCCTATGGCCTGGAGTCTGTCAGGCCTCTTGGTCTAGTCTGTCTCTTTCAGGCTTAGCATGCCTTCACACCTCAGCATTTACCAGCCGATGTGAAAATGTTAATAAGCACACACAATTCCCCCCATTTTTATGTATTTCAATCATGTTATATTACATTTTTAAAGAGATCAGTAGATGGAGGAATAGATTCCGATAGATTAATACGTCTGTTAAGAAAACATCAGGATGATTTTGCGTATAACTACACACTCTTCTCTATAATTACGTACAGTTTATATGTCACGCAAACACACTCACTATCCCCACCCTGCTGTTTTTCAGGGCTCTGGCGTGTGGTGTGGTGTGGATGGTTGAAATATCTTGCTGCTCGGTACAGGATGCAGCCTGGCTGATGGAAATCCCTGTGGTTAGTGTGGTTAGCAGGGAGAGGGGCGTAAAAAGCCCCCTGGATTTGGGAAGGACTTTTTAAGTGCCTACAAGGAATATTCCCAATTTGAATAAATTTACTCCAGCAGCAGGCTTCCACAGTAGAGTTTTCCCCTCTCTCTTTCTGAATGTGTGTCTTTGCGTGTTAGTGCATGGGATTGGTCCATGTGTTTGTGTGTGAGAGTCAGTGTTGTGTTGGTGTGCTTGTGTGGGGTTCCCAGGGGTAATGTGCTGGAGATAGCAGCCCAAGACTATTAGTTTGCGGTTCGATTGGCCATGTTGTTGGAAGCAGGCATGACAGGGCGGTATTTGGTATGAGAGTGTGTGAGAGAGAGGAGAGTGAAAGAACATTTTTACATCAGTGGAGGCAATGTGCTTGGTGGTATGTGTGTGTGTGTCAAGTTCATGCATTCGGAGCTGTGCCTATAGTGTGTCTCTTGTTTCATACTTGCCACAGTCTTATACAAGTGTTTTCAACTTAAAGCAGAGTTCACCGTTTACAGCTCATAATTCAAAATATATTCAATATATAAGATGTATTTTGTCAAGTAAACTTTAATATTTCACTGTCCTGATCCATTGTTTAAGAAACACTGCCCTCAAGTGAAGTGGTTTAGTCGAACTGTTCATCCAAGATTGTGGCTTTAACTGTAGTAGATTAGGCAGACCCTGAGGGAGACATTAGCTCCAGTCAGGTCAACCCACTCACTGACTGATCAGACAAAGGGAAAGAGAAAAGCTGATGAAAGGGGCCGCTCTCCATTTTGACCCCTGGAGAAAATCTACACTTTCCTATTGTTTATCCTCAGAGCTGGGTGCAGAAGGAAGTCTGACTCTTTTAAACTGACGTACTTACAGGAATTACGAAAGGTGAAGGTGAACATTGTATCACTAGACACTAGTTATACGTTGGCTACTCGCTGAGTTACATTTTGATAATGGTTTTTTGTCCAAGCTCACACTCTTGTAGAGTAACATGAACTCATGATTCATGAGAAACTTGCCCCCACTGAGTCATTATTAATTTTTCAATTGTGTGTAACAGTACAGTCATTTATCCTGCACTGTCACAGACAAATTTCGCCATGTTGATGAATAAGGAAAAGCCTTTGTCAAAAAAATGTCAAGTATATTGGTTGAATGAATAAATTTGAAGTTCCTAGTTATTACAACATATTGTATCTATGGCAACAAGATACAAATTCTGTGTGAGTCAATTCGTCAGAAGCTAAGTCAGTCCTTAGAGGCTGTAACCTCCCTTAGCTGAGGTTATTCAGCTATGGACAATTCACATTCCTGAGCCAGGTTGCGTGGTTAATGTTGAGTGTGGACTTCTCAGTCAGCAGAGCTCAACCAATATGCCAGGAATGATAATACTGAAGAAATTAATCATAAATGAATTATTTATGAAATAAATAAGTGAAAAATAAAGATGGAAAAGGAACCTCATAATAAACTGAAAGCTAGATTAGCAACTGTGGCTAATGGATTAAGGAGACTAACCCATCCAGGAGTCACCCCCTCTTTCTCTTCATTTTACTTACTGAGACAAAACAATATGCACATTTACAGAGCAGTCCTGGTTAATGTCACTGAAATCCTGATCGTTTGATGCAGTTTTGTTGTGCAGCCTTCTTTTATAAGATAACTGCACATTCTTATTTTTCCACATTTTGTATGTCCACTCCTATTTATGACTACAGATTTGATTTGCTATTGGTTTTCACAGCATCTGCCTGATACACTCTTGTGTGATTGTTGCAGAGTGGAATCATTGTCATATTGTAAAATTCTTCCTCTGCCTAGTTTCGTGAAGCTGAAAAATGTATATTGTGACACACAAATGGGGCTACCAACTTAATCCCCCCTATACCTTTTGTACCTCTGCAACCCCATATGAGACCACTGCCACCTTCATGTTTCATTGTCAGTATTGTGCCGTCACTGTGGTCATCCCACCAGGTCCAGGACAAACATCAAGGACACTATCGTAAACAAACACATTTTTACTGTCTTCAAAGTTAGAAGTGCTTATCATTCTGTTTTAATGCAAGATTGTGAGAACAGTGAATTGTGCATGATGTCATTATCCAAGGATGACTCTTTCTATACATACCCACTGCCCACTGCTTGCTCAACTAGAACAGCCTGTTTTTATCCTGACTGTACTTGTCAGAATGTTTTTTGAAATGGCCCACCTCGGTGACATACAAAGACTTACAGTTTTAATTTGTGAAACTAAGGTCTGTGGCTTCAAGATAAGCAAGATGTAACATATGGTTCAGACCCAAACTTTAGTTTAACCTGTGTTTGTGTCCTTCATTTTGGCTTTGACGAGATATTTTAAAAAGCTTTTTTTAAAAGAAGTATTCAAGAGGTAGCTCTCCCGCAACCTCATCGATGATGATGGGAATAGCCAGTGGCCAGAGGTGCTGAGGTTTCTGTTGGACTCTGTGAACTACTGCACTTGAATATAAACTTTCTTTCAGTAAGGTGACATTACAACACAGTAATTTATGATTCGGTCATCTCATCAACAGTTTGAAGTTTCACTAGTGCTCTTTAAGGAAATTCAACAGATATACTGTTCTTTTAAGAATTAACGGTCTCTCAATGGGGCTAATAATCTGCTATATGGAATTACACATACACAAATCATTAAACCTAAATGCCAAAGGTCACAGTTAATCTCATGTTCCCATGTTGTCATGTTCTCCCTTTTTCATGTTGTGTTACACTTCAGCTCCATGGTGTCTTGGGCCTGTTCACCAAAATGACTGATCCATCTGTGTCTGAACCTCCAAAGTACAAAACTATTAATTCTCAAAAGCTTACTGTATATATAATCCAAAGGCCCATGTGCATTACCATCCAACAGGTCTGTATACACAATCTTTTGTACCCCATTTATCTTTACTGCTCTCCAAAATCTTTTTTTTGTTTGTTTGTTTTTTTACCTTTTTTTGAAGAAATTGGCACTTTTGTGAGTAGTTGTTCTTGGGAAATGTCACTGGAGGAATGAAACATTTTCTTCCAGCAGTGCTTGTTGGGAAAAGGCTTGATTAGTGATTAATACAATATGTCTGAAGAAGTTCTCAACCTCAAGTTTGTCTTATATTGCAAAGACAGAAAAAAATATTTCAACAATATAATGTTGCCAGTAATTTTTGAAATCAATGACTCTTGAATATTCTAGGAAACCATTCTCTTCTTTCTGTAACCCACCATTTTGTCCTCATCTAACCTTTTTAAAACAATGTATTTCATTGCTCAGCTCTACGCCAGCCAAGATTTTCATGAGAATATAGTGAGGAAAGTCTCCACCTTCACCTCACCACATGCTTATTCTTTTATGTCTGTATATTTTATTCTTGCTCATCCTTCCTGAACCCAGAAGCGTTTGTTTTCTCACTCTTACTGACATGCTGTGAGCTTTGGGGTACATGTGATGAGCCTTTGGTCTGTCGTGACTCCATTTGTGTATATACTGTATATGTGAGTAATTCCACTGCCTGTGAAGTTTGTCCCAGAGGAAGATCTCCCTCCAACATAAGGAAATTTATTTAATTATCATGTTGATGAGAGCTGTGCTGCTAGAATCTCTGATTTGTTTTCCTATGTAAATCTTTTTAAACATGCCAATGTGTTAGCAGTTTGCAAATTATGTTTTCATCCTCTCCATCAAATCCTTGGCCTCAAAACTATAACAAAGGGGCTTAAAACCATGGGTTTAAACCCTGTTTGGGCAGCAAAACTGTTTCTGGTTGGTCTCCACATGACAAAAGTGTTGGTATGTTTTAATGACCCTGGGTTGCATTGTGACAACAGATTTATTCAGTTGAGATCCCAGTCTTAACAAGTTCACCAGCTCTGGTTGTACTATGATGTCAGTTACAGAACACAGTTTCTTACTGTGGCCGATGTCTTTCATTAGTCAGTGAGGGTTAAAAGATAATAATAAAATAATAAAAACCGTAAAAGATATTTGAGTAAGAAGTCAAAAGTATAACTGTAGTTCAAATGTACAACCCTGTGATCTACAGTAAAATGCAGTTTAATGCTTTGCAGAAGCATTAAATCAAAAGTAACTGTATTTGTCAGAGGAAATCATTTCTAAAAGCAAAAATTAGATTACGATTAGACTTGTTCAACACACCAAGCACTACATAGTAACCACACAAATCGAAATATGCAGGTGGTGAGTTTCTTTTGGACAGCATCTTCTGCCCACGGCTGTGAGTCCGCACCCCAGCTCATTCTTTTCCATTGTGGGAACTTAACAACCTTGTGTTTCCACTTTGTTTTACAAACCGGAATGTTTTGAATAGACGACATTGAAAGGTGACATCAGGACAAAATGTTTTCATTTTCATAAGCTGTTTGCTACAGTTGTGGGATAGACTGTAATGGAATAAATGTGGTTCATATAACACTGTTTTTCATTCACGCGTGCAAGTAATGACTTTTAAAACTCTGCATCATTAAATTAATAGAAGGGCTCCACCTGCAGTTACCCTCAGTTACCCTCTCTCTCTTCCACATTGCCTAACCAGCCTGCTGCTTGATTCTCACACACAGAGAGCTGCAGGTAAATAATCTGTGAGCATTGTGGTCCCACTGGTGCTGCCCTGGGTTCAGCACCATGGACAGCACCCTCGTGCTGTGCGGCCAGTCCCACAGGAGCAGTGGACTGTGAATTAGTCATGCCAGGATCTGTAGTGTTACAGGTCACATTCACATGACGCACGCTGGCATAGAAAGGCCTTTTGTCTTTTATCGTGCTTCCACCATGAAAGAATTTCAAGAGAAACAGTTCTAAAAAATCGTATGCCTTTTTTGACATCACACACATAAAAAATACAATTTTATTTATTAAATAAATATTACGTCCCTCATATGTTTGAAAACACTAAGAACTGTATCAAGGCAGAGTCAGAGAAAAGCAATAATGCCCATGCAGTCCTGGCACCAGGAGAAACCTCTTTAGTCTATGAGCATGTTGTGGTGATATGTTTTCCCATTTTTCTGGGCTTAAGTTTCATTACACAATCTACCATTCTGTGGTTAGGGGTAGCTGCACAGGGTTAACCCATGCTGCATTTGTTCTTTAGAGGGAGCGGCTGTGGTTTCATTGCAGTGTAGCAAGTCTCTCTGTAGTGAAGTGCTACATTGCATTGTACATTGCATTGTCAAACCAGTGGAGACATCAATCGCATTCATGTTGTCTGAGCGAGGCTGCAGTCAGGCCACAGTCGCTGGCAGTTTAGAAGCACTCCAGCTGTGGTCATGGTACGGGTGACTGAGGTCTTCCCTTTCGTAGTCGGTCTGCTATCGAGAGCATACCACTTTTTATTCATTGGAACGTGCAGCGTGGGTTTATTCGTGTTTGTCTTCACAAACATGTTTATGTACAGTATGTGTTAGAACTCCAGTGGACTAAGCAGGTAGAAAGGATGAATGCACGGGTGATATTAGCCTGGACATGCTGTAGGTGGCATTAAGTATGCCAGTGTCTGTACTGTGAATCCAGTAGACCGCAGAAAAGAGCACACCCAGTGCAATATATTTAAATGTCAAATGACTCAAAATTGTAAAAGGACACAGTGGCCCACTAAAAAAATCTCTTAAAACACAGTTGCAACAGTAATCAGGCCATAGATACACTACTCAGAGCTGCAGTTGCTATCCCTCTAAAATAACACCACAGACAGACGTGCTACTTGCAGAAACAAATAGGTTAGTGGTTCAGACTTGGCACAGGGGTGTTCAGTAGAAATCACAGTTTCTGTGACAGCTTACACAGTGCAAAGAACATCGCATAACATCATTGTTTGTGAACAGCATCAAAGGAAAATAAGCCTCGTTTGCTCTTTGTCACAAAATTGTGAGAATAAACTTGCTAAAGAACATGAGAAGAAGCCTGTTGAATACTGAGAGCACATTATTTGGTCAGATGAGACCAATTTGTATGGCTCAGATGGTCCAGCATATTTGCCATGAACCTAGCAGAGACTACCAAAGTATGTGTATAGTCCCAAAGTAAAGCACTGAGGTGGGTGTGTGAAGATATGAGGCTACATGAGTGCAAAAGGTGTTGAGGAGATGGCATTTATAGATAGCAGCATTAATAGATATACTAAAACAGTGGCTGACAAGATGACTTTCAGTCTCCAGATGCTTGGCAGAGGAGAAATATTAAAATGTGATAGCAACTTCAAGCACACTGCCAAAATCACACAGGACTCTCTAAAGAAGAGGAAAGTGAACATTATGTCCTGGCCAGGTATGTCACTTAACTTGAACCCAACATTACACCTTTGGGGTACCTTAAAGGTAACGCTGGAAGAGCACGACCCCTCAAAAAGAGAGAGACAAAGAGCACCTTAAAAAATGGCAGAAAAATGGCAGAACATTGCTTCAGAAATTTGTGCAATGTGTGGTGTTTTCCATGCCGAGCAGGATTAAGTCATCAAAATATAGGTGGATATATGACGTAGGGAATAAAAATATCAAACATTTGATTCTCCTTAAAGCTAAAGTAAAGCTGTACTTTTTGTAATTTTGTTGCGTTGAGTTCCTGCTGTGGGATCTGTATTTTTAATGTAGCAAATCTAAACTGTTAGTTTTTAATTTTGCATAATAGCAAATAAGCTACTGTTCATCTTAGAAGTTGCACATAAGTGCCCCTTCTGTTGTATATTTTCTGTACTGTGTGTGTGAAGAATACTGTACAGGAAGTTTCCTTCTGTTGTGTTCCAACAGCAGGTCATGGCAAGTTTTTGTTTTTTGTTTCTAGACTGAGACAAGGTCTCTGTCCTTCCAAGGGTTCTCGACCACTGACTCCTTCATCCCCTTACCATGCGGTTTTCAAACCTCTCTCTTCCCAGACAGTGTTTCTTTTGTCAGCTCCCTTCATTTGGTGCAAGCACTTGCCGCGTCTGCATCTCCTGGAACCCTTGAGGCCTTGGATGTCTAAGATGCCTTAGTAAAAACCAGAGGGAGAACTATGGAACAATGTTAGTCAAGCATAAACCTCTTAACGTCTCCTCTGTCAACCACGGACCCACACAATGCCTTCTCTCTGTACCTTCTTCCAGCTCTCAAACCGCTTCTTAGACTTGCAAATCTGGGCTTTGATGTTGCACTGCTTTGCTTCTTTTGTCAGAAAGAGGGAGCCAAGGAGGAGAGAAGCATTGCAGACAGCTGTTAAAGCCACCATAATTCCCTCATGTTACATGGGTTAGCCCTTACTGCCCTGGCATGGATGCTGTTGTGTCTCTCTCCCACTCTCATATTTTTATTCACATACAAATTTTTTGTAACGGACAAAGTAATCCGTATTCTTTTGTTTTGTTGTCTGGGTATAAAACCTGTTTCTCATTTGTTAGGTGGCTAGCTAGCTCCCTGGTCCCAAAGTAATTTCATCAGACAAGACAGGCCTCTGTTTCACATCCCTTTTTTTCCATGTACGCCTGTGTAACATTAAATAGGATCGGCAGTACAGAGACTTGTCAAACTATTTTTCAACTTTTGGTATACGACATTGAATTCACATGATTTTAATTATCTTTCTAAGGCTTGCCACTTCTTTGGGTCTTTTATAAAAACTTGTGTGCAAAGCTACTGGTGTTGTTTATACCTCCACTCGATGTCCCTACGTCTCAAATCTCCTATTGTACTATTATAGTCTGAGTGAAATGGAATGAAGGAATGGTAGTAATGGGTAGACAACCAGTGACCACTCCAGCTTTGTCAGCCTGTCTGTGCAGCATCCAGGAATGCTGATTTACATCTCCAATGCGGACAGACACTTAATTTGTGTTCTGTGCACCCAAGCACATTCCTGCTAGGGGACAATAGACGGATAGTGGTTACAGAGGCAGGAGTGACTCGTTCTGTCTGCAGGAGCACATGGGTTGGAGGGCATTTGGTGTGTGTCTGTGTGTGTACTTCAGAAAGAGACAGATTTTGTGTAAATCCCATTGTTTGTTTTTCTCTCCCTGTGCCTATGTTTGTCCTGACACCCACATTATCAAAGCAGACACTTAAGCCTTTGCCATAGGAATGACCTAATGACTCTCTGTTTACAAGGAAGTTAATAGTCATTGCTTTGGTTATGACTGACTGATATATTACCGTCTTTTACAGGAAACCTTGTTGCTAATGATTTTCTTCTGGGACAGGATTAAGCAATAAAGCAGGCATTAGACATGACACCGTACCCAGGATGGAATTTAGTTGGTTCATTGACTCACTGATATAACTTACACTTTAAGAGGGAGGGGATGGCAATTCTCAGAAGTTAACACCGTTTCGGAATGTGTCAGTTGCATGTTTGGGTTCTGCGTCTAGTCTCCATGGTAATCTGAAATCTGGGAGATGGGATTTCATGAAGTTCATGTGGTACTGATTTTGCGTGAAGACCATACATGGTCCCAACATGATCTTTGTGAATTTTTATGTCATCATTCTGTCCATCTGATATTTGGTTTAGTGGACAGGTGTTCTCTGTTACTTTTAGATTAGTCAATATTTGAGCAGTGCTTGATTTGAAAACATGGGTCAGAGCGTCATAATGTCCTTAGTATTCAACAGAATCTTTAGGCTCAAAGTCTTTTAACCATATTTGATTGTGTGAAAGTCAGTAAACCTAGTGGTAAAATGGTAATACATCAACCATATCAAATGTAATCTTTCATTACTTCTACATTTGACAACTATAAATCAAGTTATCTCAGTAATGTTGCCAAGTAGTCTGACCAAAGACATCAGACCAGATAGCTTATTTATATTAGTATTTTGGGACAAACATGTAACTGTAAACTATCATGTTGATGCAAGACTGTGATGTACTGTCAAGCAGAAAGACATATGAGTAACTTGTGATAAGTTTATTTCTAAAGAATTAGGATGAATAATTGTAGTTTGATTATTTTTATGATAGTGAGATGTGAAATATGTTTGTTCAGAGTGTTTTATTGATATATAAGTACTATTGGTCAAGTCAAAGCCAAAGAATTTGGATTGTCAGGGCTTTTAGCCAGAGTTATTATTGGAAAGCAACTGCACGACTTGGCCTTAGTTGAAGCCTGCTCACTATCAGCCACACTGATAACAGACCATATACATTACAGTGCAGTCATGAAGTGACAATAGTTTGTTAGGTTGCAACCACAAACTCAGTTTAAAATCCTAATGTTGATCACTCTGGTACCAAAGCTGGAGCCTTCCAATGTGCTGGAGGTTAAATGTCCACCATCTACCCACCCTAATATCAATCTGTCCCTGGGGATTAAAGGGAAATGAAGAGAGATTTCATTTTCAATTTCACATTTCTTTCTCACTCAATACCCAACTTGGGGAATTCTGGTGATATAACAGATGAGTTCTTAGTTGGTTTTGGAAGAAAAATCTTCATCCCAGGGCCAGCTGCTGAGGGTGAGTGTAGGAGTTTTAAAAAAGATTTATTTGCCGATGAGATTAAAATTTAACTAGAATCTGAGGTTACAAGCTGAAGGCTGGTTTTTCTCAAATCATGGTTTTTGTGAAGATACTAGTAGAGTATCACAGAGCTGATATATAGATATATTGGTGATTATTATGTTTCCCCACGTTTGTCTACATAAAGTCTGACTAGTTGCTTTTGGCTTTTTCGAAACTCAGAGATAATTTACATTTTCTGACTCGTTAAATTTCTTTTGACGTCTGTTCACTTTTGTTTGTCACCTTCACATTGTGGCCAAGGTGACTAACTATACACTAAAGGCAGTTTTGGCCTTCCTTCTCTCGCAACCGTGGGAGGTATTTCATCATTTTGGATCTTGAGGTCGTAGATCTTCAAATTAGAGAGCAGATGTGATGGTTTCTTGACATGCCCAAAGGCACCACAAGTAAAATGAAAAACTCAGTGAAACATTAACTCTTGCTTGAGATGATTGCAGTGACCGGTTTTAGGCTTTCTGCATGTATATTCATCATGTTGTTTCAATTTACGCCTACAAATACTAATAACCAAAGGACAGTGTGATGAATTTCTGTTTCAAATTAAGACTCATGTTTTTTCAAATACATTTCTGTTCACCCGTTCAGCTGAATATTGTTCCTGTAAGACCAGTCTTAATTCATGTGCATAAAACCACTTTCTACATGTGGTTGACTGGGTTTTCTCAGTGTCACAAAAGTTGAAATACATCACAAAGAGGCAGAACAGCTTCTTATTTTTCATTCTTGTTGTCCTACGTGTCCAGTTCATCTGTGTCACTGCTGTTTTTTTTTTCTTTTAGTGCCTGAGTCAGAGCGGTGATGAATTAAAACAAAAGTGGCAGTGGCTTTTTGAAGTTTGAGGAGAGACTTTATTATGACTTCTTCCTTAAAGGTCAAGTTGAGCCACAGGCATGATAAAGTGCACAGAGAAAAAGGGAAGGAATAGATGAATTGAAGCAGAGAGAAGTGTTGAAATAACAAATCCATTCTCGCAGAAGGTGCTAAGGCATGGAGAGACCTGCAGTTTGCCACCACAAGATTTGAACCATAATGTACACAAACCTTGTTTCACTGAAAATCTGAAGACTGAGGCCAATATGAAAAATCTAAGGCAGGTTTTGAAGGTGAATGCAAATTAAAAGGTTTCCATGTCATCAGTAGCAGGGCAATTTAAACGGAGACTGAGAGCAGAATTGCAGAAAATCCCACAATACAGTTATTTTCAAAGTTTTCCTCAAACCGCCATGATCTTAACTGGACTTGATTATAATGTTAGAGCTGGTTTAGAGAATCATCTAGTGGTTCTTCACCCTCAGGCTTAACCTTAACCTCCGCCACCTGGCTGTTTTACCACTCTGCCACTTTTCCTGCAAGTAAGTCCACTGAGCAAGAGGTCTGAGAAACTTAGATCACTTCCACGCAGCTAACAGGGAGGAGGGACGATCTTGAAAGAAAGTGAATTCAGGCTTTGATTAAGAATGTTATTGTAAAGAAATCTGTCTTCAAACAGTGAGGAAAGACTGCAGTGGAGAGAAACATAGAAGGTCTTGACCAGGGTCCCCCCGTGCTCTTTGACCTCAGGAGTAATTTGTTTTTCTTTAAACAGATTGGCTAAATGTTCGGCACGTTGGAGCAACGACCCAAAGTGTAAATGTTCAAAAATGTGTTTTAGTGTTTCAATCTGGTTGCTACTCCTCCGGGAGATTATTGAACCCGTCCCTCCCCCCCACTGCCTGTCTGCCCTGTCTTTCCAGACTCTGTCTTGACTTTCTTTGTTTTTCTCTGGTTCTCTCCCCTCCCTTTCTAACCGTTGCAAGTTTGATGTTGTGTTGGCAGCAGGGCTGACACATAGAGTTCAGTGAGGTGGAAGGTCAGCCATGCTGCCTCAGGAGGGGAGAAGGCTTTAGATCTTCTTGCATATTTATGATTCTCCTCCCGTATTGTGACCGTAATCTCATGACAACACTCACATTGTTTGACAAATGAGTTTCCTTGTCATGTAGCACTGAACAACCTGTGATGAAAAGTGGACAGATAGTCTGTGAATGACCTCACTGTAGAGCAGGTGTGATGGACATTTAGCCAGCCCACTTGCCTTTTGTACTGCATGTTTGTGGATTTAAGTGCAGAGGGCATGCAGTACAAAAGGCTATAGCAATATGCAATTCATGATACTTTGATTAAATCTAAGTCAGTGCATTGCAATGTGTATATTGTGCAACGCACAAAGTAATTAAAACAGCGGTCTTCAGACTGTTTGCAGATACAGATGTCGTTGTCTTAGAAATCATGCCTCTTCACATATTTTCAGCCCTACTGCCATGTTGAGGCCCACAATACAAGGAATTATGTGGAAAATGGTCGGAAAATTGTCACCACTGTAAAGTTGTTTGAATGTCAGAAGACAGGACAGCATCTGTTTATTGCTGTCATCTTGAGTCTGTATGTTTACACCCAGCCACACACGTGGATGTGCTCCACATTGAAGTGATGGATATGAAGCTGAAAACATTGAGAGCCAAACTATGTGCCTCTTATTTAGATGTGTGGAGAAAAGAGTATTCCACATCCAACCGCACAAGCAGACACACACACACACACACACACACACACACACACTCACACACACACACACACACTCACACACACAGCCATAATGATCTTCCACATCAGCTGTTTTCCACCAGCCAGTTTATTGTGTGCGACCTTCCATTTCTACTTCCAACAGCAGCAGGCCTGTTCGGTACCAGTAAACAGGAACTTTGTTGTTCTTCTCCCCCCCTTCTTCCAGAATCCTCTAAACAAAGAATCTTGTGTTTACTTGCCTTTTGCTCGGGGTAAATAAAGGGCAAGAAGACTAACCTCTGATGTCTGGTGTCTTCTGTCTCTGTTTTTGTCTGTGTATCCTGCTCTGTCCCATCCTGCAGCTGCTGCACATCTGCATCGAGGGATGGGGGAACTGGCGCTGGTCGGAGGCCTTCAGTGTGGACAATGTGGGAACTCTACTAAGGACCATTCAGTACAAAGGCCGCACCGCCTCTCTTATCATTAAGGTTGTGCAGCTCAACGGTGTCCAGAAGCAGGTACTGTCAGTTTTTGCTGATTTACTGTTTTTCTTCAATAAAAGCTTTGAGAACATATGTAGGAAAAGATACATTTCACAACACCTTATTTACATTCTTCATTGGACATCATATAGACATTATACATCTCTATTCAGCTACAATACCTAAGTTGTGACACATAGGTATGAAAGCATTACATTTGCTGTTCTAGGGACATGTCTGGTTTGATGAAAAAAAAGTTCCTCACCAGTTTTTTCCAGAGCTGATGGAATTTTTTCTGTTGTCATGGCGTTGTCATGTTTCATATTGCCTGGTAAATCTCTTTTTTGGCATACAGAAATTTCTACTTTTTATAATTCTTCTAGCCACATTAGGGTTGGTGGGAATGGTTGTAACCAAAGCTTTGTAGTTAGCATAAGCAATAAAAGAAGAGATAATGAAGAGCAGTACCAACCCCAGATTTCATTGGCAGAAAATCCCAGGCATAAGATTCACATTACTAGCTACACTTTATAGCTGACAATAGAATATTTGAGGTGCAAGTACCCCACAGCATTAAATAAGCACCAAAGTTTTCATCAGTATCAAAAATATAGGGATCGTGCACATCACCTTGCTGGTAACCTGTAAGGAAAAACACAGAACCCAAAGCAGGATCATGTTAGGCCTGATCGTCACTGCTCTGTAGCAGACAAAGTCTGGCCTTTTTCCCAGCATCTCATTTCAGGATGAGCACTTTTTAATCTCCTTTTATTTCTGTTTCTATGTTATGATTTAGTAGTTGCTTGGCTAACAACACGCTGTATTCTGTTATAGTCAGATCTGTTTTATAGCAATAAAACAAAAGCTTATGAACTTTAAACCATCCAAAAACACAACGAGCCCCATCAATCCACAAAGAAGATCACAGGAAATCACAAACCAGCATAAACCAAATCATAAACCAAGAAAAGGGATGAATCATGTTTGAATTTTTCCACAAATACAAGGCCGTTGCTGTATTCCTGAAAATGCAGAGATGCCATCAGATTATAGCTGTGACATTTTGTTATGTAAATAATGTCAAGTGTCACACACGTCTCCCTCTCATCCACCAGACAAAACAGACGAGGCTTCTCACGTTCCTGCCTCCATCTGTCCCAGACTTTGATTACATCTTGTTTCCATTGGATCCAATGATAGAGTTTGAGCATTGGTCACTTCTAATTCACAGCAAAAAGCCTCAGAGTGGGACAGCTGCTGCCACTACAGAGGAAGTTGGCTCCTGCCTGCATGAACATACCTCAGCTCGTGTTTTCTTTTTTAGGGGGGGCTTCATACTTAAAGTGTTGCACACTGCTGTCCTCTCCCTCTGTGTCTTGTTTCTCTATTGTCTTTTATTGTAAGAACCTCTCAGTTACTCACATTGGCCCCGTATGCCGACTGCTGTTAAATATTTATAAAGCTCTCTCATATAATATCACAAACATACGTCTGTACACTCACACACACACACACACTAGTAGCACTTCAGTGCTTGTGTGAGAACACTTGCAAAGGCAGGTGCATTAAGACTGCTACCGACAATTACTGTTGATTTTTTTTGATCAATGATTTCACATAGCTATAAAATAAATACAGAGAGCAATCTTTAGATTCGTTGTATTATAAATGTAATATTCGATGATATTTTAAATGAAAAAACAAAACAAATAGCAATCTTTTTAATACTCTTTAAAATATGCTTTCTTGTATTCTCGGACAGAAACTGTGCTATGGTGTGTGTGTGTTTCAGCTAGCTGCTGACGTGACAGTGTGTCTATAAAAGATAAAAGAAAGATTTAATGGAGAGATTTTCTTCATGACGCAAGACTTAGGGCGTGTGTTTGTGTGCATGCTGTAAATGGACTGATGACAGTGACCGTACAAAGCTGTCAGGCAGTGAAAACCCGACAGAACCCTTTGATAAGAGCACAGACTGCAGTCATCAAGTTGAACTTGAAGTCTTCCAAATGCACATTTGTCTTTTGCAGAACATTTGATAACTTTCCAAATTCTGGTAAAAACGTGTAATGCAACCCTCTTACTTAACTATGTATTTTCCCCTTAATTTGGTGGTTCCTATCTCAGTAGAAATTCTGTGTTTTTAGGGCGTCGGTATACTTCAGTCAAAGTGCTTGTGAGTTGGCAGACCAGCATCGGAATCCCTTTCCCCTCACACCTCTCTAATAGCAGGATTGTGGCTGTTTATCCTGATTTTTAAATTATCATGGTTATTGTGTTTTTTTCCTATCTGTGATACGGTTTTTTCGTCTCATTTTTCCTGTTTAGAAAAGTTATAAAACCTTAACTGTACTTGTCTAGCAGTTCTCGGACATAGTATCCTTGGATAGCAGGTTTCTTTTGTTTGACTTTTGGTGTTTTTTTTTGTACTGTCACCAGTTTTTCACTAACATCATTTATCATATTTAAGTGACGCCAGCTTGTGAAAAAAGACCCTGTATATGTAAATGGTAAATGGTCTGCATTTATATAGCACTTTTTTTCTACCGTAGAGGTACTCAAGGTGCTTTACAATGTGTTTCGCATTCACCCATTCACACACACATTCACACACCAGTGGTGACAGAGCTGCCATGCAAGGCACTAATCTGCCATTGGTAGCAACTTCGGGTTCAGTGTCTTGCCCAAGGACACTTCGGCATGCGAAGGGGTCGGGGATCGAACCGCCAACCTTGTGATCAGTGGACAACCCGCTCTACCACCTGTAGGGAATAAACTTAATTCTGCTTTGTTGTTCTTAATGTTGAACACAGTGTGTACTGTAAGTGCATCTGTATTTGTTAAGACTCTGTGTGTATAGCCTTCTATATGGGAAGAACTGTTTTGTTATCATTTGTAACCGTGACCTTTCTCCTGTGAAACCTTATCCCGCAGGTAATAATCTGTGGACGACAGGTGATGTGCAGCTACCTGACTCAGGACATTGAGCTGCGAGTGGTGCAGCACTACGTGGGTCCTGACAGTCAGACAGTGGTCAGGGAACACTGCGACTGCCTGGAGGCTGGAGCCAAGCTGCCTTCCTATGTGCTGGAGGATGCAGAGATGACAGAGCTGTGTGTGAGAGCTCGAGGAGATGAAGACTGGTCCCAGGATGTTCAGCTGGAGAGGAGGGACAAGGGTAGCAGCAGCTCTGTTGTACAGGTAGAACAAACCAAATAAACTTAAATACATTAGGTCAACTATAACCATGTTTTGTCCAGTAAAATGCTTCCCAAAGATCAGTCTGAATGGTCTTTACTGTTGGTTGCTACCTTCGTTATGGGAAATATCATTTTTGAAGAGACATGTTTGATATGGATATCATCTGTGTATACCAGCAGATGAAAAAGCACATTTATTGACTTTAGTAGCTCCATTGCACCTGGAGTTGTCAAAATAAAAGCTGTTGAATGTGCTTGCCAGACAAACACAAGGAGATGCACACATTGCACACACCACCACTTCTAACCGGCTCTCCATCCACACACACATGTTTGGAGCTGGTGACTGGACCACCAACTGTGACCGGATCCTCTTCTCCTGGGTGGCCACAGTGGCAGAGCTTCCATGCTGCTACTCACTGTTAGAGAACAGATTGCAATCTTCCCCTCAGATAGGCTTACAAAGACTCTCCAACCAATAACCAGACCATGTTGAGAGGTAGAAATACAGTTTATACTCTCTCATAACAACACTAACCGTAGACAGGAAACACAAGCTGATATGTGGGCACAGGGAAAGGCTTTGAAGGCACTTTCACACCACTGGTTTAGCGCCAGCTCCATCCTTGCTGATGTTGCTCTTGTTTTTGTTACTTTCATTGTTTTGTCTTTCTTTCCTTTGTCCCTCTGTTTTTCTTCTTTTTTTTACAAGCCTGAACAGTTAGCCATTCTGCCTCTCCAGCTTCTGTGTGTGTCTGAACATCTTTGACTCTCCTCCAACCTCTGCTGTTATCTCTTCTCCTAAAATCAGGCATTCGTTACACATAGGGTTGGCTCCAAATGAGAGAGCTGCCTGGACTAGTAGCTGGGTTCTTAGCTCTCTCTATCTCTGTCTGTCTCCTGCTATTTCACTCTTGTGTTTCCTCCCTTTTATTTTACTCTCTCTCACCCACCCACTGACTCACTAATCTATCTCGTAGTTATTAACTCCTCTTCCTTCTTTATTTCATACTCTGGCAACCAGCTTGTCCACCTGTCCTGCCTTCTAACTCCCTCCCCTGTTGTTGCCTGTCTCCTTTCTCATCTGTCTGCTGATTTACAAAATCAGTGGCCCATCTGAAGTAACTCCTCTTTCATATCTCACCTTCCTCCTCCTTAAGTCCTTTTTGAAGCTGTGTCTTTATTCTTGTCTCAAGCGCAGGAGGTCATCATGACCTTATCCCAGTGGTCAGCATTTTTTAATGGATCAGGCCTATAGAGTTTATGTTTGCCAAAGTTTCACTCCCTCATCCCAGTAAGGCTGTTTTGCAAGGACTTTTATATTAAAACTGCATGTTCACTCTGTCTCTTTGCTCCACTCTGCTGTCCCCTCCAGTAAATTAAGTCCCCCGTCTGCCATAAACTAGACCACTTGTAATGTGTCTTGGCATCCCTAGGCTTTAATGAGGAGTGAAGAGTAAATGGGACAAACACCAGTGACACATTAAGACTGTTCGGCCTTCAGTGGGCACATTCTCAGCCTTTAAATCTTGCTAAGATTTAACTGCGTGTAATGGCCCATTATCTGGCACTAACAGTTGTCAGTCGCCTCAGCCATAATATTCTGTTGCAGGGCCTTAGGGAGACTTAACTTTTAACTACTGGAAGAAGCCAAGAAACAGAGATTTTTAGGACAAGACATGATAATGCATTACTGATGGAAGCTATAAATATTCTGTCAAGAGTAATTGGCTGTAAAGGCATTTAAGCCATTAGATATCCATATTTTACATTCTTACCACAAGCACAAACAAAATGCCATTGAATGGCTTTAATCAGTTTTGTTTGTTTAACCTTTTGTAATAATAGTAATATTTTAGCAGTATTAAAATGTACTGCATCCTCCCAGGTATTGCATTGTAAAAATATTTTTGTTAATAGGTTTTATATTGGACCAATGGACTGATAAGTAATGAGACCATTGATAACAGCCAGTTTATATCCTCTTAGGTGCCCTGTTCCAGTGGCTCTTTGCTTTATGTGTGGTGTACTCTCATCACTATTGAACCTGACTCTCACATGCAACAAAGAGTGGTGAGTAGCAGTATAAATCAGTTTCTTCTCTTGCTAAGTGATGAGAGCAACATATAATTGATTACTACACCATATCAACACATTACCTTCACATATACAGACAGAGGAAATATTGCAGCAAAACTGCCTTTGTGGTTACTTTATCTGCTACTATATTTTCAACACTTGTTTTAATTTTGAGAATACCTAGGAACTCACTTTATAGTTTTTGAACTTCAAAGTTTTCATTATCGGTTAACTATATTGTTTAATTATACACTGTCAGAGTGATGATTGCTTTGTTTGAATCCCATGTTTCAGGTGGTTTTCAGTCCACTGTTTGTCATGAGGAGCCACCTACCAGATCCACTAATCGTCCACATAGAGAAGAGAAGTCTCGGACTGAGAGAAAGCCAGCTGATACATGGACAAGGCCACCAAGAGCCCCTATTAAACACGGAAGCTGACCTCACCCACCACCTCACTTTTCAGGCCAGGTAAAAAAAAAAGGATAGAAAATAAAAACAAAACCCATGGAGCAAAATCTCTTTGGGCCACGATACATTCCTCTGTCTAGTACAGATTTGTCCCCATAATGTACAGTAACTTGCAACACTTTAAAGGTAACGTCAGCCTATAAAATACTGCCAACTATCTCAGCTTCAGGACCAAGTGCAAACATCTACATGATGACTCACTAACTTTTCTGCACGTCCCATGATACAGTACATTAACACATCTGACAATCTTTCCTAATGATGGAGGCAGGCCCTCACTGCTAGGCTACTTCATCTTCTGTTTCCATATTTTTCATAATCAAAATGGTTCCTAACCAACAGGGTATATTCAGTGGCAAATCTAACTCAATTTGGCAATTTGACAGTTTCAGTTCAGTTTTGTATTATATCATCAGTGACTAGATCTCACAGCTGCAAGCGAAAAAGTCTGACTCTGGTCTTCTGTAATGGGTTTTATATGCCTCCGTTCAGCAAAAAGAGAGAGACACTTACTTAAGATCCTCTCACACCACATTCTGGTTTCTGCAAGCCAATATGAAGACATGATCCAGGGGAATCCATGCACATTTTAGGGAAAGAGGAAGCCAGCTTGGCAGCAGCTGAGACGCTGCTTCAATTCCAACTTGTCAGGTTGGACCATAAATACACCTCATTTAGATATGGGCCCTAACACAGAGCAGGTTCTGGGTTTAACATTGGCTCCATATTTGTCCATATGTGTGCATGCACGTGTGTGTGGAGAGAATTGAAAGTGTCTATGCACACATTTGCTTGGGCAGATGAGTAGTGCGTGTGCATGTGTCCTTGTATCTGTGTGTGGTCTCTGTCTGTCATTGTCTTGGTTAGTTATGTGCCAGTGGAAGTGTGACAGTCGGCACTTCATCATGGGCAGAGTCTGTCACATACATCACTACTTCGCCTGTTGCTGTGTCCCAGTTTGTCAGTGTGTGTTCACACTTTCTCATATTGTCCATATCCGCTTGTAGGAGACAGCTCTTCATACAGTTATCATAACAGGCTCCACTAAGTAGAATCAATTGCCACAATGTTTAGTTGCATTAACATTTGCCCATTTAAGAAATTCCATGCATCTGTAATTCATATTTGTGATACATGGACTAATAACATCACCACTATATTTCATGTGTCATGTCATGTGTCACACATAAATGGGATATACTTTGGTCCAAAGTGTCTTGCAATGACATCATTGTTTATGTTTCAGTATGTGTGGCCCCAAGGGAAATAACTGCCATATGTACACACTGTGTTGTTTTTGTTCCTACTGTACTTCTAACTGTACATCTGTAATTTATGTTGTCTTTTTTGTGAATGCATGGGGAAAAAAATCATCCTTTTGGTAGCAGCTAGTGGTGATCTGAATAAACAGAGTAAACTTTGAGTGTAATTGACTCCCCCTGAGAGATTTTTTTGCTGTAACTGTTGTGTTTAGATATCTGGTCACAAAGTTTGTTTTGATTTCAGATGCCATAAAGGAACCACAGTGGCCATACAGTGACTGGGAATGTATTTGGCCTCTGTTGTTGTAGATAAATCCTTTTCAGGCGCGCAAAAAGCGAGCTCAGAAACAACTAAGTGTCTTGTCTTTCTAGGTTGTAACCACAGTGCTCCTTGTGTTTACGATCTGTCCCCTGTCTAAACCGCTTCAAACCACATAAACTTACATACTCCCTTTTCTTGCCCCCCCAGCTCAGTCCATTCCTTGTCCCCCTTCCTCTTCACAAACACACACTACAAGCCACAATTATAAATATACACGCACACACACACACATATTTTGTACACATGCACACAAGCCCCCCCGACCCCAAACCTCTAGGACAGATCCAATCTTGAATGTTCGCTGGTCAACAGCTCATCTTTCCTTCCTGTAATTACACATAGTTGTGGGCTCTAATGGACGAGGTAGAGAGCAGACCTGCGGTCTGTGACACAAGAGACACAGACAAGTCTTAACCAGAACTGTTATGTCCTGCTCTCCTCATATTGGATACCACATTAGAAAGCAGAGGGTTACAATCAGAAGCCCCTTCCAGTTCCACCCTCAGGAACTGCTTTGGATGAAAAGTTTCCTGTCAACACCTTGTCCCTCTACTCTGTCTTGCCCCAGATCCATAAGCAATAGCCCCTGTTTTCCCTTTATAGCACAATGGGCTCTATTAATAAACTACTGCTCTGGGGTAAGGGGGCTGCTTTGCTTTAGCCAAGTGGAACTGGATGCTGCCCAGAGAAAGAGAAGAAGCTATTACAGTGTTTGGATTTAGTTATTTTTTTCTTCTTGTTGCAAAGCCATAATTGACCAGTGTCTGGGGCTGAGATATCCAATGGGATTATTTACTGCCATTTAGCTCTTTCTGTGATCTTTTTGAATTGGTGTTTGTAAGGCAAGACTGCATGTCATGAAGAAAAATCCATAACAAAAGGCAGATTCAACCAGTTTCAAGGTTTCGGGGTAAAAGTGGAGTTTAGGTGGGGGTCACTTTAATTGTACTGAAAAGAACAATGGGAATAGTCAGCTGCTGTCAAGAGATGTCTTGTTTTATAGTGAAGTAAAAAGTATAGTTGAATTGTTTCTGGCATAGAATAAGTAAACTTTCTTCCAAGCCAGATTTGCTGAAAAAACACACAGCAGTGGTCATAACCAGTGCCTTTATTTATTATTAAAAAAGATTACTTTTGCAGGCCATTTTTATGCCTTTATTTGAAGGAGACACTGGAGAGAGACAGAAACGTGGTAAGGGGAGCCAGGAAATGACATGCAGTAAATGGCCAGCTGGAAATCAAACCGGCAACTTGTCACCCAGGGAACCCACACCCATGTGGTATGTCCCTCTACCACTTGTCCAATGGGTGCTGAACCAGTGCCTTCTCTCATTTCAAGCAGTTATCTCACCCTCCATCAAAGAGAAGGACATAATCAAGTTTAGGGAAAGCAGCAGGGCCTCTTGGCATTAGGATGTGCAGATTTTTGAGTAAAGATAGCACATGTTTAGTAATCACATAAACTTATCTTCTGCGTCATCTCTATTTTACCATCCAAAAGACAAATAAGACAAGACAAATAAACACTTCACACTCAGGGCTTGTTCTGGAAATTTGTAATCATTTTGAGTTTCTGTTTTGTCTCTCAGGGAGGATGAAGATGCTTCGCACTGTGCTGTACCCATCTCCACCAGCCTAATCAAGCAGATAGTGAATAAGAATGGAAGTGAAGACAACCCAGAGCATATCATGGCTGATTTCTACGGTCCGAAGACCTCCACTGAGCCACCATGGCCTTATGTCACTAAAGATACTGACAGGTAATCTGAGTAGTACCTTGCATTTGTACAGCTGTGCAAACTTATGTGTGAAATGCATGTTTATATGTTTGTCAAGGAAAATACAAAAAGGAAATATTGAAACATAATGCAAGTGTGAAGCAAGATTTACACTGATAACATTATGAATGCACAAGCATTTACCCCCAGAACACTATGACACCTCACTGATTCGTCTAATAAGTCAGCATCGATAATTCTTTTTCATCTTTATCATAGCTCTTATGCAGCAAGCATTGAATCTTGGATTTCATAACATAGTTTTCTTAGGGACCCACCATTTTGTGTTTTTTGTAATAGTAAGCTTCTTGCAGCATTCCTTCTCAAAGCAGAGTTGTGCAAGCTTTTAATGAGGGAAGCTTCTCTTTATTGCTAACTCTTTGTTCACATAATAAAACCGTTAACTGCAAAGACAATGCAGAGCCATGCATCAGATGTTAGCAGCAATCCCGCTGTCGTCCCCACAGACCGGAGATTTAAGCTGTCATTCTGTCACAGTCTCGCTTTCTCACACAAGTCACAGGGCCTTGCATTCAGTTAAAGCTTGGCACAGATTTCCAGAGCATGCCGTGCGCGTACTGTATGTATATGTATGTGCACACATGTGTGTTTATATGTTGCCCATGGATGAGTTTACGTGTACCATCAGGCAGAACACACATGTGAGTCTGTCCACAAATGTCACTCTGGGAATCATCTTTTGTCACAAGGCAATCACATCTTGATAGCAGCGGTAGAAGACGTAGCCACATGTTCACCCACGGGCTCCAAGTTACAAAGAATCTCCATAGATCTACCGGACATGTGGGCCATATGTCTGCCTGTGGTTGCCTGGGTTTCTCTGCTCTCTATACATATGCAAACACACACACACACAGACTGTTGCCCTACGCATGTGTATACACGCATACACACACCGCCATACACATCGCTCACCTTTAAATGTCACACACTGCGTCTCATTGGAAGGCTGGCATCTGGTGTTGTGGGGTTAGGTTTCTCTTTGTCAGGCCTCTCTTTTCCCTCTACAATAAACCCTAAAGCCAAAGCACATTTCCCATCGTAGAAAGTGGCAGTTTGTCTGAAACCCAAGAATCTGCTACCTTGAAGGAGCATCAGGAAAAATGCTGAGAGAAAAAGGGAGAAAATTTGTAATTAGGCGATTAATAGCACTGATTGCTATCTCTAAACACACTCAGAACTTGGAGAGCAAGTGAAAGCCACAGTTTAATTTGTATATTTTTACTTAATGTTGATAACCGTGATAGATTTTACTGTTTGGAAAGAGTGTTCGGTCTCCCTGGCACAGCGGGGAAACCAAACCAACTAAACTGCTTGGCAGGGAGTGTGTAAATATTGTGTCTTATAGGGGCATAGGAAGTTGAAAGTGGTAAATGTTGTTTTTTCTTCTCTGTTGGATCTTTAATGGCAACGAGGCACCTCCGCAATCATTAAACAAACATCTTGTAGTGGTTGGGGTTAGGGTGAGCTCAAGCTACAGGCAGCGTGTGTGTGTGTGTGTGTGTGTGTTAGTGTTCAGAGCAGCAGCCTCTCAAAATTCACACTTTTAAAACCCTCTTCTCCAGTGTTGGAGGGTTTTGACAGAAGCTGCTGAGCACATTTCATTCAATTACCTTTTTGTGAGCTCTGTAATATGATTTATGAGTCCTGCACTTTACTGTCCCGAGCCTCAAGATCAGTGGCCTATTTAACCACACACACTAACATAAACACCAGTAAATGGTAAAGGAAAGCTATTTCCAGTGCTTTCACAGCAGGAAGTCTTTGGGTTTGTGACAAGTTTGAGATGACAGGTTAGTAGGTTGAGCAGAGTCCTAGCAGCCTTGTGGGAGAGGGAAGACTGGGTCGCCTTTGATGGCTTTGAACTTCAGAGTAATTCTTAGAGAACTGTTTGTTTGGCTCTCTTCTGGCACTCAGCACTGTTTGGGGCTCACAAGACCATGATTACTGTGAAATGACTGCTATGTCAGTGGATTGGTGGAAAAAATGGTTGTGTGTTTCTGTCTGTCTGCCTGTTTGTCTGTGTCTCAACATGCCCATGTGTGATCCCAGATGCCTTGTCAACTGTTCTCTGTATCTGTTTGTGTTGCATAACTTGTTTTCGGACCATTTCTTTCTATTTGTTTAGCCTGTATGACTGTTGTCGGTGCATCATGGTCTGCATCGTATAACAGTATAAGAGTTGTTTGTTTATATATGACACATTTAAATTGACGTTTAAGGCCGAATGCTGCTTCTATATTTGACAGTGTGTAAAACATGTTCACAGCCAAATTACATGAGTAGACATGGGAAATTGTAGCGTTAATTCTGGTGAATAAGCATAAATGAGCTTTATTACCTAGCTGATCTTACAATTATGATTGTTTATCCATACTACATTACAGGTAGCTGTGTGGCAGTATAAATATATACAGTCCATTCACATAGAGAAACAAGGTGGAAATTTGTTGACCTGTGTTTAGTTTCAAATAACCCACTGAATGGAGTTGGGTTGAGTAGCATTGGGCTTTAACGCTGTCAGGATCGTATGTTTAATTACCTAAAGGAAAAGTAGGACTTTAATGGTAGACATAATTTTACAGTAAAGACCACACTTTTTCTGTGAGATTGAATCAGTGTCTTTCCTCTCTCTCCTCTCTCCTCTCTCTACTGTTCATATCTCATTGGCTCATTGTCTTAGAATTAAATTGTCTACACTCAAGTGTGCCCAGAGTCTTTTCTGTAATTGTGTATTCTCTTCACACAGGTCAGTACTAGAACCCCTTGCCCAGTGGGACAGCCCTATGCAGGTGAAGTTATCCTGCTGGAAGTCTGGTCTGAACACACTGCTGGTGGAGCTGCTCCCTTGGGCCCTGCTGGCCAACGACTCCCAGTGGGACCTCTGGCTTTTTGAGGGAGAGACCATTGTACTGCAGATACCTGCAGGCAAGGTCATAGTACCACCCAACTTCAAGGTAGGGTGCCACATACAATATATGTAACATCGTTTAAAAAAGAACAGTTGAAACTGAAGCTGCAGAGCCCAAAATATCCTGATGTTTACTTCTAAATTCCAAAAATGCTTATTCTACATTTCCCATAATCGAATCCACTTGGTGTCCATTCCTCTAAACTTCCTACCTTCAAATCAGTCACCTGTAGATGTTTTACAGGTTGAGTATTCCTTCTCGAGGACAATAAACTAGTCAGCATGTGTAAAACTTTTATGTCATTTACACTGTGGTACTACGCTGGATTCATATTTCTCATTAGAACACAATCGAGGGCAAAAACACTTTCCCAGTAAAGCTAATTTTAATTCTCAAAGACGTTAATAGACTGTATACTTGCCAACATTTTTGTCATGCATGATCTCCAATGATCTTAGTATTGTACTAAAGATGTATTTAGTCTTCACATCAGGAGCTGGATGCCTTTTCATGGAATTACAGCCATCATTATGAAACCAGCTCTTTTCTCATTTCAGTCTTGACTAATAAGAACAAAACCTGAGATCATTCACCAGAGCTGCATTACAACAATATTCCCTGCCCGAGTCTTTAACTGCAGCCAAGCTCTGTCACTGTATACTGCAGGGAATGTCTTCTCACTGGCTTCTGAGATCAGAAGAAGTAGTCTGCAGATGGTTTTCCCCCTGTGGAACATAACACACACACATACACAGATTTCTCTGTCACTAACCCAGGGCAAAGCAGGAAGGCACTGTATCAAAGAACAAGTGCTAATACGGTTCAGCACGAAGAAACAAAATAAAAAGTTGTAAATGTGTAATAGCCTGTGAAATAGAAAGGAATAAAGCATTGTTTCCATAGTACCCTGCTATTTATCATGGCTTGACACATGGAGAGAAGACCGTCTCAGAATAGATCAGTTTAATAGGAGGAGGCTGGTGTTTTGATCGGCATGTTTCATGAAGCTGCTGAGCCAGAAGAACAATCATTGTGTCACTTAAGCATCTGTGGGGCACTTAAATTATGTCATCCTGACATAGCCAACAGCACTGGAAGTTATGTACTCCTCACTTGCCAGGACTATTTGAAATGCTATACAAGAACACTAAGTTGGGTTGTTGGGAGTAAAACCACAGCTGACCTCTGCATATGACAGTTTCCAAAATGCAATCAAATACAGTCAGTTTTAATAGTAAATGTCGTCTGGCTCGACCAATAGTGATTTGACCTCTGATTCTTTTCCATTTTCCAATCTCACTCTCTCATCCTTTCATTGCTTCATTCCAACCCTTGACCTCTTGTTCCCCACGATCCAGGAAGCTTTCCAGATTGGCATCTACTGGGCCCACACCAACACCGTCCACAAGTCCACAGCACTGAAACTAGTCCATGACCTGACTTCTCCTCGATGGAAGGAAGGATCGAGCTCAGAGGTGGTCACTCTGGATGAGGAGGGCTACGTAGAAGCAGATATCACTCTGGGAGCTTTCCCTGGGAAACAGAAGGTGAGGGAAGCATAGCTCCAACTTCAAAGATCTTATAACACGCAATCACCATTGCTTACTGAGTGTCATAAATTTGAAAGGATGCGTTTCAAACTGTTTAACTGAAGTAATGTATTGGATTCTCAAGGGAAGTCCAAACATAAATCCAGACATGTTTATTAATGGAGGGATTTTTGTAACTAAATGTTTGGTGGTTTTCTGCTGTTTTTAATAATGAGAACTTTTTCTAAAAACAAGACAAGCTATTAATGTTGTGTTAAAACCTAGTTGTTTATTCCCTTAGACAACACTGATACCAAAACAAAGTTAAATGATAAACTGTAAAGCAGACAAGTTGAACAAAAAAGTGATAGAATTATTGTAAAATGAGCCTCAAAGTAATGGAGCTTCCCAAAAAGTTCCCAGTAAATAAATAAATCAAATTTACCTCTTTAAATAGCAATTAATTTAAAATCTGACTGTTACATCAAGGCTGTGGTGGGAATCAAGAAATGTTTGGTAATGTATTACTTAGTATATTTTGTAGTGCATTTACTCAATGTTACTAGTCATTACGACCACATAAGAATGATATACAGATATTACAGAGCATAATTCCTTTTTTATCATTTATTGCTGACAGCTTATTGTCTGTTGTTTATTCTGCAGCTGTGTCAGTTCTGTGTGTCATCTGTGGTGAGACACGGCATTCAGATCCTACAAATAGAAGACAGAACAATTTTTGTCAACAACACTCCTTACACCGTGAACTACAGGCCTCTGCTGACTGACCATGCACTGGGAGCTGACGACCAGGTAATGTGAACGTGCTCTGTTCCTGTCAGTGCCGTGAACTATGGGTTTTCTGAAGTGTGTTCTGTTTCCAAACTGCTGTGCACAAAAAAATTGCTGGTGTGACTCAAAGAGAGTCTTCCAGGAATACACAAGATATCGTCTTTCACTTAATGAACCGTGAGCTATGTCAAACGGTCAAATGTGAAACACAAATACAGAATCTACAGGTGAAACTGCTTCTGTTGGCATAGTGCTAGAAAATATGAAGTCTCAGACTGTACAAGGATAATATTTCATACATCATAACGCCTGTCCAATTTGTAGTCTGCACCATCGTAACAGCTAGCTCCAGCTCTAAAACACTGTGGAATCCTATAAATCCTTGGCTACAGCTTTATTTCCATGCTGCTTCTTTATAACATGAGGCCTGTTTGTGTGCTTTTAATGCATGTGCATGGCCCTGCATTGTGTCTCTTCTGTCCTGCTGAAGTTTCTGAAGCTTCACACATTCACGATATTCCCTATGCACATTACACACACACATCCACCCCAGCACTACCACACATACACATCGCTGGGATGTTGCAAGCCGTTTTCCATCAGATCATGTTCCTCCCCCCTCTCTCCCTCCACCATTCTCACCATGTGGCAATGGCACTTCATAGGGACATTAGACAAACACCCAGAATTGGATGCAGGTTTCCCGTCTTGCTTTCATCTGCTGCTTGTCCCCAAAGGGAGCAACAATGTTGTGATGTCATTTAACGAGCCTTCAGATCCCCTTATAGACGGATGGCAAAGCTTGCCAGTTGCCACTAATTGACTGAAAAACCTTTTTTAAAAAAAGAGCTTAAAAAAACTAAAGAGCGAGCGATGGGCTTAACAATAACACAGACCACAAACAAGGCAAGGAATGCCTTTCTACTTGGTCTATTCATCATGCTTAGTGCCTAATCCCTGTAGTCCTCTACTACTCACTGCTCACTGGCTGCTAAACCAGCACAGCAGGGCTTCTCTGCTACCAATTTAGCGCTAAGCTCAGTGGGAGAAAGAATAGAGTACAATAACAATGTGGTTTTGCGATGTATCTTTTGTTATAATCACTTGCATCTTCTCTGCTTTCTGTCTTTCTTTTCTTTTTTCCATTCGTGTCCCATCTCATATCCTTTTTTTCCTGATGATTTTTTTTGTCCATTGCTTCTTGTTTATTCTCATTTGCTCCCTTCACCTCCACTCTTTTCGATCTCTTCTTTTCTTTTCCATCAATCCCTTTCTTTGCTTTTCTATTTTTTCCTTCCTTATTCTTCTGTTATTTCTTTACATTCTTTTTGTTTGCCCTTTCCTTTCCTTTCCCTTGTGTTTATATCTCTTCTTGTTCCCAGGCCTGTGAGATACCAGAGACCACAGTGTTCACCCTGCCTCCCTCTGAGGAGTCATCTCTGGCCAAGCCATGTTCAGTGCCATGCTGGGACGTCCTTCAAAACAGCGTCCAGGGAAAGGTGGAGTTCCCTTTACCACTCAGACACATGCTCTTCAGCTTGTTTCCAAGGCCTGATGCTGGAGTTGGATCTGCAGCATGGAGCCTCCCCGCTCCCATCCGAGCAGACTTCCCGAGGCAGAGTTTGTCCGTTCCTGGGGAACCGGACTCAGGGGGTGGCCTGAGCAGCAGGTGGGTGAAGCAGAACATTTGTGGTTTGCTGGCCGTAACAGTCCATTTAGAGCAGGGTACCGAAGCCCGGCTGGCACTGAATATAAAGCGAGGAGTCACTGTAGCGAGTCACACTTTGTTAAACACTGGAGATGAAGCAGGAGAAGAAATGCCCTCAACATTTCCACTGTCAGTCTCTGTGCTTGTCTTATGCAATTGATCCCTCTCAAATTCATGCCTTTTTTCTTAAAATCTTTTTCTTTTTCCTTCTTTTTGATTTTAGTCTTTTCTTTACCTTAGGCGGCCCTGTTAGATGGCTGCTTGGATGACTTTCAGGAAGTGAACACAGTGATATGTGGACAAATTAGGATGATGAACATGTAATTTTTCACAGCTACATCTTTGTGTGGTGGTATTTGACTGGCCAATTTGACTTTACTCATTTACTGACTCAGACTCAGAGATATAAACAGAAACAGAATTGAGGACATGCACAGGCACACACACACACACACAGAGTAATGATGTGTCACTGCCTGGCTTCAGTTAGGACTCTCCCCATGGAGATTTGCAGATGGACATAGCAGTAATGTGACGTTTGACGTGTTGGTGGGTGTGTGAGCTCTTATCTGTGTGTGGTTAGAAGGGGTTGGGATGTGAGCCATCCGCGGACAATTTATTTATGAGTTTGTTTATTTATGTTTTTATTTATGTTTTGCAGAGCCATAGTACTGACATATCAAGAGCACCTTGGGGTGACATATATCACCCTCAATGAGGACCCCTGTCCCCGGATGCTGATCCACAACAAGTGTCCTATCCCACTGCTGTTGAAGGAAAATGTAAAAGGTAGGAAGGGGAAATTCTGGCTGCACTGGACGCCTCTCCTTTCACCCAACTCATAACTTATCTTCTCTGGGCTTTTCACCATCTTGACTCTGACCACAAGCCTTTTGGCTCAACTGACAACTTTCCTTTTCTATTTTTTTCTTCTTATCGTTCATAGAAACTCCAAGGATTGAGGTATACTGCCGTCCCCTACCTGCTAACTGTTCCCTGCACCATGAACTCCATCACCACTTCTCCAGTTTCCCAGAGTGCAAGCAGAAAGAGATGCTACCCACACTGCTGCTGAAAACCACCTCAGACCACAGCACCACTGACTGGACAGATCCCATAGACATCAACTGCCCCGGCACTCAGGTAAACCTGTACATGCACCGAAGATGAGTTTGTCTCACATGCAGGAGTGTTTAACTGTATTTAACACTTGTCATTTTTCTCCTTCTGGGACAAATCTCATGAACACTTTTTCAGCAAGTGCTTCTTCTGAGATCTTTCCATCTTAGCTGCTACGAATGCACATTTCAGAACTTGACATCCCCACTGCCAGTTATAACAAGACAGGTCCTGTAGCAGCTAGATGGAGCCAGAGATCATTGTGTTTTTTTGGCAGAGGAGATTAGTCCTTTCCCAGGCTTGTAGTTGATATTTGGCGTAACTGATTAAAAACAGTCATGCACATTATGCTTGGAATTCCATTGAACCCTGATTTTCACAAGAATTTTACAAAAACAGGCCTAACATTAGAAAAATGTTCCACTGTGTGTAGCAGTAAACTGGGTTTGATAGGGGTGCTCCATTATACCATCTCAAATGAAAACTAGAAGAACAATAGGGTCCTACGCACTGTAGTGCTTCGGGCCCTAATAAGGTTCCAGCAACTTTAGTCTCCATCTTATATGTGTGTCTGCTTGTGGGTCTGTGTGTGTGTGTGTCTGTGTTTATGCACTGGGGTTAAATAGCGACCCAGCCTAAGTATTTTGGTCTAGTCAGTGTAGCAGTGTGAGGTTAGCAAAATGTTAAGGAGCAGAGTGTGTAATGTTTGGTGTTGTGTCTAGGCAGCTGCAGGCGGGGGTCGAGGCCGAGGCTGCGTATCTCTGGTTACTGTGAGGTCTGAGTCTGACCTCTGTGGTTGGGGTGAGAGGTCAAAGGCTACACTTGTTATGACTGCTCAGCGAGGCGCTCAGCAGTGATCTGCTTCCTTTTGTCACATGAGTGTCTGAACACTCTGAACCTGGAGCGGTGGAGGTGAAAGTGAAGCACTTGTAACTCCTGAGATATATACACAAAGAAGCTGTAAAAGAGCAAAGTTGCCTGCTCAAATGTTCTTTAAAATGGGTGAAAATGAACATGTGCAAGACTCCTTTCTCCATACCCTCCACTGTGGCTCTGTTAAACAATGAGTGATATGAGGTGTGTGTCACTCACATTTTGTTTTACTCAGTTCTTCATTGTTGGTGATGTTGTTGTGGTGCACTTTGTTGTTGAATGTCTGTCTGTAATTGTAATGTCTTTTTTATTGTGGTGGAATTTATTTCACAGTGGCTACAGACAAAAAGAGAGTTTCCAAAAGGATAATAAATGAAAACTGTCTGTATTCGGTTGTTTTTCAGGTGGTGTTCCTGCCAGGCTTTGGCTGTCTTTACATAGACGTATTGTATGAGAGAGGCACCTTGGTTCTGTCTCTTGCACCAGAGGGCAGCGTGGACGCTGTAATCAACCAGCACAGCGGGTATGTGTGCACAGGCAGTGGTTTCATTGTTGTTGTTTTATGCTCCGTACATATTTTAAGCATAAGAAATCAACCGTACATGTTGTTCTTCCTAACCTCAAGGTATCTACCCAAGTCCCTTTTATTGTGTTCACTTCAATTTGCTTGATGGTTATTGTTAACAGCAATGTTTTCATGTAGCAGCTGTTACTATACTCCAAACATGAAGAAGCAGGCATCATTTTCACCACAGGAGGGCAATAAAACCTTCTGGTGTTGTCATGAGTGAAATTAGTCGTACAGTAGAACATGGCATTACAGCTTTATTCCATTACATCAACACATAGCTGCTTTGTCATTTTGGCAAAACAGGATATTAATATAATCACATATTGGGTAAATGTAAACAAATTACCTCAGACAATGATCTTTGTTATGGGCTCTGGTAGGAAATTCATGAAACATCAGCACAAGATGAATGAGTTTGGTCTCTTATTATCCTCTACAAATAATCAGAGTCATCACACACATGCCTAGCTGAAACTTTAGTAATGTCTATGATGGAAATGTTTCTTGTTTGTACAGCAAAAAGGACAATTAAATTTATGACAGCCTCAACTGTTGCTATATTTTCATGTTTGAAAACCACACTCAGCTTTTGTTGTTCATGCCGTACTTTCACTTTGATCATTTCTGTTTTGTTTTCAGGATTTCCAAGCTGTCTGTTAGAGTCCTCCTGAGTGAGGCCAGCGTGGCGTTAAGTGATGACATCACCAGTCCCTCAGGTTCTGTGGAGCTGCTGAGACTCACGTTAACCAAGTTGCTCCTCAGTCTGGCTCCTGCACCCACCTTTCTTCCCCCAGAGCTGGCAGCTGACCCTGGCATGGGCGCAGCATCCATGTCAGCTCTGACGTCTGACGCTTCTCTGATCGAGGTTTACTGCTCCAGTCTGCAAGTGGACAATCAGTTGTATAACAGGGCAAGTTTCCATTTCCCCGTGCTGCTGTGCCAAGATCAAAGAGGGGGAGCTGAACCTGGGGGTCTGTGGACCAGCGATGCCAACCCCACCGAGTCCCTTGAAGCACTAGAAGAGTTCAAACGCTCCTGTTTTCTGCAGCTGAGGATGACACTAGCTGGGGACAAATGCACTGTTGAAGAGGTTAGATTCATTTCTTTTTCTCTCTCTTATGATCCTCACTTCAACTCGCAACAGCATCGTGGCATGCAAGCACATTCCAAGGAAGTATTGTAATGCAAGCAGATACATAAGATCTTGCAATGTCCTACCAGCAATTTAACAAGTTCTCAACTATTAGTAGAGAAATGATTTTAAAAAATGTTGTCATTTGTACTTACTACATATGACTTAAAGCATTCTGTTGCCTTGCTGCCATATGAATTTTCCTACTAAAAGTGTCCAACGCAGTCTCATAAATTAGCTGTTGTACGATTTCATTCTTCCAAGAGGCAAAAAAATATCTCTACACACTTGAAAGCAGTTCAGCAGCTGTCACCATCTGTAAGACACTGGTAATGTATCTGCCCAGTTCACTGTATTTTCTTTAAAAACAATTGCTAAGTAGCAGTTCTCAGAACAGTTTTTTGTGCTTGTTTCTTCAGGTCACATTCCAGCTCCAGCCTGCCAGAGTCTACCTTGAAGACACTTTTGTTTACTACATTAAGACCCTGTTCCACACCTACATCCCTGACAGCGCTTTTACCTCAGCAGAATCCCAGAAGAGCAAAGCGCCTGGATCAGCCCCCTCACTCCCCGAACAGGTGTAGTATTCATCATGTTTTTATTTAGGTACTGGTTAGGCTGGATGTTTTCTCGTTTAGTCATTGCATTCTCATGATCTAATTACCACAGTGGAGCGTTTAGCTTGTACCAGACACACAGGAGGCAGCATTTAACCTCAGTATGACTAACAGCATGCCAACACATCATGTCTGTCCACTGTCATGATGATATAATATAGAACAGGGATGGATCATGCTGTTGATGATATATTGTAATATGTTCAAAAATAATTTCTTATGACCATTGTGATTTGTCATCTAGGTTCTTCAGTCGGTGCAGGCGTTAGTTCACCCCGTGCGGCTACAGAGGCTCACCATCCAGCCAGTCAACCTGCTGGTCAGCATCCATGCCTCACTGAAGCTATACATTGCTTCAGACCACACTCCTCTCTCCTTCTCCCTGTTTGAGAGAGGGCCTCTCTGCACTACAGCCAGGCAGCTGGTTCATGCTCTGGCGATGCATTATGCGGCAGGAGCCCTCTTCAGAGCTGGTAGGTAGTAGATGAAGTGAGTTGTACTACAGCTGCTTTTGCCCCCCAAATGCATCATATACATCTGCTGCCAGATCCATTTCCACCCCATTATGAATGTAGTCATGTATTCACCCACGACTGATGATGATGCATACACTTTATTTTTCATTACACCACACAGACACACATTCATTGCCTGCATATGATGGGCTGTCTGTCTTGGTTTTTCTTTTCACAGTCGGCTCCCAACTAACTCAAATCTATAGATATTAAACGCAGCTTTTGCAAAAATGACCAGAGAGAAAAACAGGATGTGTGCTCAAGTGGGAAATTCTACCATTTGTTCTCACCAAGTTTAGAGTTGAGCTTTGAAATGATTGCACCCAGGGGCTCTGGTTGCTTTGTGGCAGAAAGTGCAGTAAAACTGTAGATCTCCAGGAAGCAAAACCTGAATCACCAGAGGCCTGAGGAAGATTTACATTCGGCCATCGTCATAATTTACTGTTTTATCATAAGGTTTGACTGATGACTCATGGTTCACACTCTGTTTGGAGGCAGTATGTTATGGTTAATCTGTAAACGAGCACTGAGTCTAAGCCTGACTTATCAGACCTTATAACGGCTCCATACTTCTCCCCTGCGTTGTCCTCCTGTCTAGTCAAAGCCTCCACACATGGTCTGATTTAACCCAGTCATTTCCACATCAGAAATCACCATTCTGGCCAGACGCTTCCTTCCCGCTGTCTCTCGTTAGAGCCCTCATTTCTGCTCGTATTTCAACACGTCACCTCACTGCGTTCTCCTCTTCCTGAGTCATCACAGAGAGAGAGACAGGGGCTCTGGGAAGCATTGCATTCTGTGTCTGATTAAAATGAGGATGTACGGTACTATCATTGCACATATGCGTAAATCCATGCACATATGGCCTTACAAAGAATATCAAAAGGTCTGCGCTATCTAGGCATACACTTCAGTATCTGCATGTATATGTGCATATTTAAAAGCATGACTCAGCCCTGTAAACATCAGCTCCTGTCAAGACTTTCGGCTTTACCAAAACCACAACTGGGAGACCATATAAAGCAGAAACCACCACGAGGCCCCACTGGAGTTGGTTTCCTACCATTAGAGTCCATCACTCAAGTGCAAATTGACAGAGAATAAGAGCAGAGCGTGGCCTGGCGTCTTGAGAAATGGCTATTTGATTTTTGTGATGCAATTGTCAGTGCATAAATATCAATGAGCCGTGCCATCTGTAGGGAACTTTATGGTTGAATGAGAGAGGTGAGATAGTAGGAGGTTGTAAATCTAGCTGTGGCACATGTATGATTTCATGCAGGAGCCTGTGGGTGCTTTTCATTATACTAGCGTGTCTCCTCAATTTCCTCATTCTTCCTTGTGTCTTTGCTCCTCCCAGCGAGCATATGAGAGGTGGGATACACCTGCATTTCTTCACTCTAAGTTCCTCCAGAGGCTTTCTCAGGCCTCGATGCCAGGAAGCTTAAGTTAGCACGATGAGAAGCACCTAGTGTGTGTCTGGTTTGTGAATCTTACAGAGATAAGAATCCTGATCAAATTAACTGTGTTAATGTGAAATACTTACACACATTTATGTTACTTACTCTGTGAGTTGTTTTTATTAAGAGAGTCTCCCGAATCATTCTGAATTGTTTTTGGCAAGTAGAGGACAGTGAAAGTGAGTTTACTCAGGGGGCATGCATGTGGAAAGTTACTGCTAAGAGCAAATGTTCCAGATATATTTCTTTTAATTTCTGCTCAATAATAAACTTATTTCAGCCGTCTTAAACGTTACTGTGGGATTATAAGATATGTTCTGTGAATTCTGTGTTATAACGCCACTGAGACTCTCTCCAAAAATAATATAGTTACCGTAGGTCTATTTAAATATTTGCTTTGAGTCCAGGTTTTTCTGGTGAAACTGAACAGAAAAGGAAAAATATCAGCTGAAAATAGATGCAAGCTTACTTCGTGACCCTGTGTTCCGATGTCTTAGCATTAAGGGATTGGAAATAAAACACTCTAAAACAGTTTATAAAATCATCTTATTTGTGGCTAGTCAGAATAGAAATGTTTGAGTTTGAGCATTTTATTGACTACACACAACAAACAGCACACATTAATGAGTTAAACGGAGGCAGTTATGTTAGCAACATTATACACAAATTTAACCATCCAGCTTCCTGTGCCGTGGTGTTTCCTCTGTCTCAGGCTGGGTGGTGGGATCCCTGGAGATCCTCGGTAGTCCTGCCAGCCTGGTGCGGAGCATCGGTAATGGAGTGTCTGACTTCTTTCGCCTGCCATATGAGGGTCTGACCCGTGGACCCGGAGCCTTCGTCAGTGGAGTGTCCAGAGGGACCACCTCCTTTGTCAAACATATCTCAAAAGGTAACACTACTGTTCAAAGTCTTTATTCAGTTTTTTTAAATTATAATTATATTTGTGGACTAAAATAAGTAATAGTTTTAATTTAAACATCTCCCAGGCAGAACGTGTATCAATTAGCCACAACACTAAAACCACTGCCAGGTGAAGTAATAACATTATCTCAGTATAATATATTGGATATGGATATATTAAGCTGCAAGTGGGCAGTCAGATCTTGAAGTTGATGTGTTAGAAGCAGGAAAAAAGGGCAGCATAAGGTTTTGAGAGACTTTGACAAGGGAAATACAGTGATGACAAAACAGCTCTATGTATTCGTTGGTTAGTATCTAACAAAAGTGAACCACCAGCCCAAGACTCACTGATGCTCGTGTGAAGGCCCGTGTGGCCTGAGCACACACACAAAGCTACTGTAGCACCAAAACTACTGAAAACCTTCATGCTGGCTATGATAGAAAGATGTCAGAAGTATTTCCTGCTGGCAGTGGTCTCCCTCAGCAGGATAAGGCCCACTGGCATACTGCAAACGCTGTTCAAGGTGTTGAATCCACCTACAAATTCCTCAGATCTCAATCCGATCAAGCATCTGTGGGATGTGCTGGAAAAAAACTATCTATGAGAGCTCCACCTCGCAGCTTCCAAGACTTAAGGGATCTCCTGCCAACATCTTCCAGCAGGTGGTTTTAATGTTGTGGCTGATTCGTGCATATATCTGATACACAGTTTCCATTTAGGGTATAGTCAGTGAGTGATGGCACATTTGTTAACATAAACATTGTGCTGCTTGATGAAAAACTATAAGCAGATTAAAGAAAATAAATATCCAAGCAGCACTGGGTCTCATGGGAAATTGTCCCTGGTTCAGCTTTTCTATCTGGCAGAGATGGCCAAAAACACATGAATCACAAGATTTACTGTATACATCAAGATATGTCAGTCTCCTAATTTGTAAATCGGTGAGAAAAAAATGGACCGATCGCCAGATTAATCAGGTTTAATAAAACTGTGTAGTTATTTACACACAGTTTCCATTTCAATCTAGAATTAATTGGGTAATTTGAGTTTAGAATGACCTTTACGTCTTCTCTCCACCAATAAAAAGTCTTTCATAATGTCGTTGCAAACACTGAGTCTGAACACGTCATATCTTTGTTTAGGGACCCTGACGTCCATCACCAACTTAGCCACAAGCCTGGCGAGGAACATGGACCGTCTGTCTCTGGATGAAGAACACTACATCAGGCAGGAGGAGTGGAGGCGACAGCTACCAGAGAGCCTCGGGGACGGACTGAGACAGGGACTGTCCCGACTCGGCATCAGCCTGTTAGGTATGTGGGGATGTGCACAGATACACAGATACACTCATCATTTTTACACTTGAGCCTTTTGCACCGTTTCTAATCAGGAGCAGCAGCACACATTTTTCACTCCTTTGTCATCTTGTTTTAAATTTCGAAATTTGGTTCCAGAACTTCTCCTGGTCACACAACTGTTTTTTTTAAACTCACACTATTAGTCATGTTCTCAGTAACACAATGTAGCTAGTTTTTGATGGGAAGGGGTACAAATGGCAGAAACAGAAGACTTCTCAACGATTATGCTGTCAGTCACACAAGGTGGACAGTTTCCCACATTTTTGGAAATCATAAAGGGATAGAGTAACAATGTGGGGCTACAGCAAAACGAATCATTAAAGTAATAAATGAATGCCAAGAAATACTGTTATGTTTGAAATGCGAAATATATATATATTCTGTGTATTTAGTTTTATTACCTTTCATCGGCCAGCCCAATACAGGATCCCTCCTGCCTAAACATCAGGTCACTCGATACGTATGGAAACATGTTCTGCCCACACACATTCATCTGTTGTCCCCTGGCACACACTCAAAGAGGTGCACACACTGTGGTGTGCACAATTACAGCGAGCTATGAGACAGAGCCATGGAGACAGCACAGTAGGGACTCAATAAACACCCAGAGGGCAGTAAAACTCAAGTCTGTCTCAAATCAGACTCAAAGCTACGCAGAGCATATTGTCATTGAAACCAAACAGCTGCTTACAGTGGATTATAATTCCTGAGATGCACTTTCGATCACATCTGTGTCAGACATAAAATGACTGGTCAGCTATTTTCCATAGGGCAAAGGCATGTCTGAATTCCTGCAGGTCTTAGATCCTTTATGTCTAACTCTGTTTCCCATTTCTTTACTGAAATGAAAAGCGGACCGTGACCTTTGTTAATCTAAAAAACATGTTTTGAATTCTCTGTGTATTTTGCATAATGCATTTATTTAACAAAGTGCATCATTTAAGAACAAAGTTTTTGTCTTGTTCTTCCAGGAGCAATAGCCGGCATCGTGGACCAGCCCATGCAGAACTTCCAGAGGAACTGGGAGCTGCAGAGCTCAGCAGGTAGCAAAGCCAAAGGTGTGATCTCTGGAGTGGGGAAAGGCATTGTGGGAGTCTTCACCAAGCCCATTGGAGGAGCAGCTGAACTGGTGTCCCAGACTGGATATGGTGAGTTCAGGATTGTAACAGAGGTTTGAATGAATTCAGCATGTTTTTTCCCTGTTTTGGGCTGTTTTAGAAGCCACTTTATAAAGCATACAGCTAACCACTTTGGATACCCGCTGATAGTTTAAGAACCTCTAGGACTGTAGAGAGTGAAAAGCTTCTTTTGAGATATTATTTTGCCATTTTTTAGCAAGTTAATCAAAGTGTCCTGTCCTCACAGGGTGTCTTTCAGTTTTTCAGCTTAAAATACAGCAAATATAGTTAATTTCATCATGGCTGTGTAATCCCTGGTTTTAGAGCTGCTCTAAACAGGCTGTTTTGCACTGAAAACTAATGAGCTGCTGCTGTTTTTGTATTTCTCTTGGTTTGTGCAAGTAATGCAATACATATATATGTTTGAAATGTTTTGGTTTATTTATCAAGTAATTTAAATTACATCTACAAATGAATGCCATATCTGTGAGGTCGGGACGCAACCACAGACTTCCTAACATAGAAGCACTGCATCATCATGCCAAACAAATGTTTAGCATGATGAGAAGGTCTGATATTATTTAACAAAACTTTACATGAAACACGTGTATGAAATGTGTCAGGAAAATCCTAAATCCGTAAGGTGATAGATGCTCACCACCTACTCTCATCTTTTTAGGAAGTGGCCAAGTGATTATTAAACCAGGACCCAGCAGAGAGCTGCTGAAAGACCGGCTGACACAGTCATACACCTAATCATACATAACAAAGAGTCTTACATGCAGGCTGTTTAGTTCTCTGGAGTTATATTGTGGTTTATTGGGGGTAGGAGATGAGGGTGGGTCAGAGGGCGGTGTGTGTTGGCGCTAACAGGTCTTGGCTACAGCACATAAACTACCAATGAGGTGAGCAGCCCCATATAAGAGCAATGCCTCCCCAGGGCCTGGCTCTGATCTACCTGACCCTCTGAGTTCAGAGCACACGAACTCAAGCAAATGTTCGCTGCCAGTCGCTCTCACATTAACTGAAAGCTCTATCTGCTGGTACCGTATGCAGATCAACTGCATTACCTTGTGCTGTAATTCAGTCACACTCCATGCTCTCTTATGAAACACTTGGATCTACACAAACACCCACTCAGAGCTGCGCTGCCGAGTACCACTGCAGTGACATCATTAATGGAGCTCACTGTATTCTTTATGACTCTGTTTTAACTACTTGATGACTTCACTGGCTCGCTGCTGCTGTCGCTCTACTGACAGCTACAGCGGCTTGAAGGAAAACTGACCACACGCACATGGGTTGTGAACTCACTTTGACATGTATACGCAGAAACATCCTAATCTTGTTTTTCATTTTATTCATGAGTATGAGATATGTAGTTGTAACAAACACTTAGCAGAATGGTACCAATAAGCCTTGTTGATTAGTGCATATAACATTTAAATATATATATATATATATGTGTGTGTGTGTGTGTGTGTTTTTACATATTTAGTCAGAGTTGCGCTGATGCTGACTGTGTTTGTTCTAACAGGGATCCTCCATGGAGCCGGACTTTGGCAGCTTCCTAAACAGCTCTACCAGCCTACAGAAGAGAAGTCCACTTTGGCCCCAAACAGCCACCTTAAATATGTCTGGTATGACCTCGCAGCTATTCTTTATTCCCGCCGACTGTGTTTTTACATATTTAGTGAGAGTTGCACTGATGCTGACTGTGTTTGTTCTAACAGGGATCCTCCATGGAGCCGGACTTTGGCAGCTTCCTAAACAGCTCTACCAGCCTACAGAAGAGAAGTCCACTTTGGCCCCAAACAGCCACCTTAAATATGTCTGGTATGACCTCGCAGCTATTCTTTATTCCCGCCGACTCCTTCTCTACTTTTGCCCAGCTCTTCTTTAAAAGTGGGACATGTGTTCTCGCCTCTGCTTCTTTGCTTTTCTTGGACTCTCTCCAGGATCTGCTGTTCTTTTCTCCCCCTTTACCTCTCATCATTTTTGCTGTTTTGTTTAAAAAAAAACCTTGGAGGGTTCATTACGTACCTTCCCCCCGCACAAAAAAAAGTCTGGAAAGATGTGGAAAGATGTTTGACCTTGATCCCACACATGGTAGCCAGCTTGCCCTCCCTTTTTCTCATCGAGCCATGTTAAAAGGTTTTTATAAGCGCTCTGCCAAAGCCGCCAGCTAGAAATTGTTCTTGTTGTTTAACTATGAGTCTGTCCAGAGATGTTTCCCAGTGCCATCAGATGGAGGGGAAACACCTTTTCTTAGTGTGCTGGAATAGTTTGGAGGTTGGATGAGAGTCGGTTTTCAAAGATCACATGTTGTGCCAGGCAGGTTACCTTTGAGTCCTGCATTGTAAAAATGTGGAGCGAGCAGCTGTATCTACAGCACTGCATCAGATCTTAGTGTTACAAAGATTCCAGTATGTTCTCACTGGAACACTTAATATCATCATTAAGATTTATGAGGGGCCTCTGTATCCAGAAGGTTATCAGGAGCTGCAGAAAAAGTATTTATGGCATTTTATAAAGAATTTTCCACAAATTAGTTTGGTTTCCATAGCTATGAAACATTTACTTCTAATAGCAGTCAGTGTCGACTGTCAACTGCCATCAGGAAAAAGGCCAAATTTTACATACAGTATTTCTTTGAAACATTCCACTTTAGTTGTCATCATCCGAGGGGCTTAGCAGTCTGTTGTGCTAATGTTAGAGAAGGACGAAAAAAAGATTTTAAAAAATACATGAATGCTGAGATAATGCTCCCTTGTGGCATAGCAGTCAAACTGGCTTCCATCAGGTGTCCATCAATTATTTTGACTACTACAGGTAGCCCAGACACTTGAAGGGTCAGACTGTTTGAGCAGAGTAACACTGAACAGACGCAAACTGTCCCTACTGTGGTTGCTTCAACATCTGCTCTGCAATGTGAACACCTGCCTTCCAAAGTAAACACACTGTCAGAGAAACATGACTGAACACTTCACTTCCAGCGCACAGATTTCCCTATTGAACGTGTGCGTAATAGGAACCACACAGAGAACAAGCAGAAATGTAAATTACAGGATGTATGCAGACACGTATGGTCACTTGTATGTGTGTGTTGAGGTTAGCTGGGTCCTTTGTGTGGTCTCTCGTGTTTATACAGAAAGTGTATATCTGAAGTTAGGAGGTTTGTCATTATGTGTGTGTCTGTGCATGTAAACACAGAATCCACGCAGGGAAGTTGTGTGTTTGTTATTGTTGCCTGTAGTACATGTGTCGACTAGGCACAACATTAGAAAGGGTTGTATTTTTCAGCTTTGATTGCATGGAAAGTTGTAATTTTCCAGTCGTGTCATTAAATAAACAGTGTAAAATTAATGTCTGACTACAGGAAAATGCTGCAGTCTCTGGGGCGACCGGAGCTCCACATGGCTCTGGAGGTGACCATTGTGAGTGGGTCCGGTCAGGAGCATGCTGGCTGTCTGCTGCTCACCTCTGAGGTGCTGTTTGTAGTCAGCCTCAGTGAGGACACCCAGCAGCAGGCCTTTCCCATTACAGAGGTAAGTGATAGTAGTCACCATTTTTTTAAAATCTCAGGACAGTTCCTGTGACAGTCCAGTGAACCTTTCTTTAGCTGTGTTGCTGTGCACACAGTGATAGGAGTGTTAAACCTCTCGCCTTCTGCAGGTGGAGTGTCAGCAGGAGCCAGGACAGCAGGGCCAGCTCACTCTCACGTTACAGCAGCAGACAGTAGCCAGCGACACTGAGGTGAGACTCTGAAAATAACACAGCTGCACGCAGCTCATATGTTGGAAAACAGTCATACTGATGTGGAAATCAAAAAATGTAATTCACACATTGCTTACACAGGCTGTTTGTCAGTACAAAAAGTTTTAAAAAAGCACAGATGTTAGAATATTTTCAGTATCTTTCCAATACAAGTGATCATTTAAATACTTTCAGATGTACGTATCTTCACAGAACTCACCTTTAAAGTATCGTTTTGTTTTTTTCCATTACAGTTCACTTACCAGTGCATAAAGTTCCTGAATTTTAATGAAATTGAGCAACGTTTGTTCATGTTTTCACCATGTCATCCAATAAAGGTTCAGAACAACTGACATTTAGACACTTGGTTGTCAGTTGTTGCTGTTACTATCAAGCTCAGGCAGCAGCATGTTGTGTGCTGAACCATCTATGAGTGAATCTTTAAGGGCACTAACCTCAGACCTCAACTGATTAGTTGCCCCATAAAATTATTCCTACATGTCTGGTGTGGTCGTTTTCACTCATTTCTCTCTGTCTGTTTAAAGGTTAAATCATCTGCAATCATATTTAGTTGGCATGACAACCCACACTCCACTGTGTGTCCTTGATGGGTTACTATTGGACACCACCTGCAGCATAGTTAACTTTATCAGGTGCAGAGTAGGTAATAATGATAATTATCTGTCTGTCTTCCTGCAGGGTGACGGTGTTCGTGAGCGTCTGTCAGAGCAGCAGTATCGGCGGCTGGTGGATTACGTGATGCGAGCCTCCCAGTTTCTTTCCCCCTCCACTGCTTCTCTCCAGCTGCAGCCCACAGTGACACTCGCAGAACCACCACCTTCTGTCACCAAGTGTTACCGCTACCTGGTGGATCCTGCCTTTGCCAAGGTGTTTGTCAGTAAGTTCACTGTGGTGAAGAATAAAGCCTTACGTATTGGATTCCACTGACACACAATAACACATCTGTGACTTTCTGAGAAGGAAAGCTTTGATAAGATCAGACCTTTTGTTCCAATTTGAAGTAAGCCTTAAATAAATCTTATCCCCTGAAAAGATAACATCCCATTTATGCAAAACATACCTTTTAAAATAAATATGAATTTATATTTAAGTAAGTCCATATGGTTGCCTGCGCCTTGGGGATATAGAGAATTCTTAGAAATTGTTTTTGAAATATTTTTTGTAAACAATAGCAATTCTCAGCACACAAAGAACATTTGGGGATAAAATGCATTTTATTCATAGAAACACAGGACTGGTGGGTTTGGACATTTCAGTGAGCACACACTGTAGTGAACACTAAAGCAAACAAGAGTTATGTCAACTCAAAGTTTGGGTTTAGTCAGTGTGAAACCTCCTCAGTGTTACAGATAGACATGTACAGCCTGCAGGAGTCACTCAGATCTGTTTCACTTCTGTCTAAACAGTCTGTAATGGTTCACTCTGCAGAACAAGCTCTTGGTGTTTACATTCTGCATATAATGAGTCAATGTCTCATGCCAATGTTAAGTGCAATTTTATATACATGTTGATGGACGCTAGAGATACCAGCTGTCAACCAAAATGTTTTTATACATGATGTAACATACCTGTTTGACAATAACACTGTTCTTTGTAACCTCATGTCGATGCCAACTCATGATGCAAACATTTAATTGTTGCCTTTTATATTGTTGTGGCACTAAGCTCTATGTGAGATTAAAGTGTAATGCCTTTGATGTATAAATGGATAATATATTAATAGAGAAACCCCTTTATTAAAAAAAAAACTTATAGAAATTGTCTGAAGTGTGACTTCATTTTGTTCTGTGTTATATAACTTGCTCTTCACTGCAGTAAAACTAGTACTGTTGGTAACTATGAAGCAAACATTACTATTGCAGTAATCTTGCTAGTCAAGTGAAATTCACCAAAATGGACAGTCAGATGTTTGCAACAGATGGCTCAAGAAAATATTCTTACATCATGTAAACTCAGCCTCAAATGTGGACCTCATCATCGGCATTCAGTAGCCGCTCTGCTCTCAGCTTTCACACATTGTCCTCCAATAACGGTGTCAGTCACCCTCATCTGTTTGTGTTATTCTGCATGAAGTCAGTTCCAACACTCTGGTGTCATTTCATGTCGCAAGCTCTTACACCCCCTGCAGCAAAACAAAATTGGTTATGTTTGGGAGGCTAAAATGCTGCTAGCAGTTCTTATAGTGTTGTATATTGGTCTCATTCCGCAAAAAGGTACAGATGATGACAAATTAGAGGAGAACCCAACAGTGTCATTGGGCCACAGGGTTCTAAAAGAGCAGCTTTAATGCACCTTGGCATTAATTCTCCAAATCTCTGAAACTTTACTGGAAGGATGAACACCACGCTTCCAAAACGCTTTCCCTCATTTCAATCACATTGCTGTAGGAGTCAAGAGTTCAGGTTTTTCCTTTAGTTTGTCATCTTTCTATATGCGCTATTGTCTCCTTGTGATTGTTCTATTGACAGATTTGAACACATTTCTAGATGCATAACACAATGACAGTTTTTTTTTTCTAAAGTCTAGCTTTTCTAATTTCAGTTAACTAAGATGTGTTCACTATACTATACACACGTTATAGTGCTGTTAACTTACTGTTATATCTGCTGCACTGTTTGCTGCCTGCTGTGGAGGAGCGATGTGAAGGCTGCCGGTAGTTAGACCTGCTGCTGGCTGACTTGATGCTGCCATTAAAGGAGGAGTCTGAAAGGGAGAAAAAGAAACAGTCGACCCACAGTGTTAAGCTTTAGCTCACTCAAACCCTAAACATACTGAAGACTGCAGCTTTTAAAGAGAAGAAGTAGTTATGTTAAAGACAGTTCACATGTTTATATCATATCTGTGAACTATATCTTCATATCGTGGCTCTTGTCCACCATGCAGGAATCCGTGATGGTCTCCATCTGTGTTCCTCACAGTATTTCTCCTCTATACCATCCCATTAAAACACAATTTGCACTATGCTTCATTTCCATGGATCCTCATTCATTATGGGCTGGAACTAACTCCTGCACAGAACATTGACAATTAATGGATGGGCTGAAGTGGCTGTTTTGGCTGAAGTTGTAGTCCAATGAGACAGTTCAGACGTGGAGGGGGTCGCTCTGACAGTACTTTGGCTTCCACTGCCAGGTAACATCAGAGCCTTGGAACATGTAGCTTGGATTGTACCGTGGGAACAGCAAAATGTCATTTCATTGTTATGGTTTCCTGCATTTAATCTGACTGGTAGCAGAGAGTAGTCAGCTGGATATGGGAGTTTTTACTGAGCCCTGGGAGACAGAGGGAGGTGTGTTTGTGTACCTGAGGCTGTGGAGAAGGAGGCTTCCAGCTGACTCTGTCTCCTCAGCAGCACCTCCTCCCTCTTCAGACCTGCCATGTACTTGGAGTACGACCACGCCAGCTGAAGGAAAATGTCCAGAAATCAAGTCAAATCAAATATGATTAGAAAAACGGTTCAATTAGACGATCAAGTTTCTCCCTTTACAGTTAGTGGTCAGGACTGATGAGGCCTTGTGTGGACTTGTTATTGTAATTGAGTTTATTTTCACTGCAGTTTTTATTTCAGTATGTTGTGCTTTCGGATAGTTATCAATGGAAATCCTTTAATCTGGTTTGGCTTCCTTTAAATGCTACATTTTACACAAACACAGCTCTACATTTACAATGACCGTTTCCCTATCAGGAACAAATGACAACTCCTTACCGGCTGTGTGGGAGTCAACAGCATTCTGCTCTGTTTCCTCGACTCCTTTCTTTCACTTCTTTCCTCTTGTTCTTCTTCTTTTTCATCTTCATCAGTCTCATCCTCCTCTGTACAACTGGACTCTTGTTTCTCCAGCTCTTCCTATACAGAAAAGATTAGACTGGATTGAAACTGTTCCTACTGCAGACGTTGCAGTATTCATTCTTGCAACTCTATGTTGCTTTTGTTTCCTCACCTGTGTTCTCCTCCTCTCATATTCCTCCTCTTTTTCCTCCTCCTTCCTCCTCTGTCTCCGTACTCTGGCTCTGTATTTGACTCGTTTCTCGTGCAGCAGAGGAAGAAGCTGCTCTTCTTGGATGCTGCTGCTAAGCTCTTGAAACTCGGGCCAGCACTTTAGTAATTCACTGAACACTGACATCTACATGACCAGAAAACAGCATGAAGCACAAGAATAAAAAATAACACAAACACCCACCATCCACTCAGCACACACACAGACAAACCCAACACCTGTGCCTCTCTGAAGATATAAGGGCCCAGCTCGTGGCGTTTCTCCAGAATGTGCTGAGCCTGTTCAGGAGGGATGTCTATCTGCAGGGCGGGCGGCGTGGAGGAGTTGATAAAGCAGCCGATGATGGTGGAGATCTTTTGCTGGATGGTGGCTTCATCACTGTGTGAATGACAAAGGTCCTGAATTCAGAGAGAGAGAAAGATTAGAGGAGGATGGAAGGAAAATAGGAGCCATTCTGTGTTCCCTCTGCTTCTGTAATGTTTGTAATTATAAAGTAATTCTTTGCACTGACATTAGACAAGTAGGGTTACAATAAACTTAAAGATACCATCAGTTAGTAGCTTATTGTAATACTTTCAAACAGGTGATAAGAACAGCAGAGCTAGACTAATAAATTGCTAATATTAGCTGAGAACTAATTTATGGAAATGTGTATTCCAGTGGCTGACAAAGAAATTCCATTACAAAAATACCTACCATATATTAAAAAGACAATATTAAAAACACAGGACCATAAGTAGAAATTCAATGCAACAGAAGTGAGCACACCTCTGATCTCTAATTAGCCTAAGTAACAGCTCAGACAGTATGAAGGTGTGATATTGCATAATGTGACCCTCTCTAGACGACATCTAAGAAAAAAAACGCTGCTTGTTGTTTCACTAGTCTCACATAACCAGACCATTCTGTAGCACAGCAGGTTTGGCTGCACTTCATTAGTATTGTGTTATAGGGGTAAACACATTATGGCTTGTTTGTTTTTTGTTTTTTTTTAACAAGGGATGTCCAGATCCCAATCTAAGATGGGAATCAGGCCAGCCAAGGAATTTAGTAATTGATGGGTGTCAGCACAAAGCTGAGCCCAATCCTTTGTTTACATCCACTGTCATACAAATGTCATAAATTTGAATAGTTTTCTGAACCTTGGATTGTTGGGTTTTCTATTTCTGTTTCCTGTTTTTCTGTTTCCTGTTCTTTCTTACAATGTTTAAGCGCTATGTGACGACTTGTGTTGTAAATATGCACTATATAAATAAAACTGAATTGAATTGAATAAATGCAGTTTTAGCGGTCAATATTTGATTGGTATATTGTAGAAATTAAGCACACAGAACATCCCAGCGTCCTGTGCTGATATTGCCAGTTTAAGCCACAGACACATGATGTGAGACATAAAGGAGGGTGTCACATCTACCACAAAGATGATTCCCAGTCTGTGCCACTTTCCAGAAGAGGAATATTCCAGCATATTAACTATCCAAAATACACTGCCACAATTACACGAGAGTTTCTAAAGAAGAAAGAAGTGAGAACTGCAACCTGGCCAAGTGTGTCTCCTCAATTGAATCCAATAGTACACTTTTGATTTGTATTTCAAAGAGAAAGGAAGAGCAACACAACCCCTTAACATAAAAAAATCCAGCACTGCATGGTTTTCGTTTACAGTGGACAGAACAGTTGAAAGAAAGTGGAATGTGTTCTAAATGCTCAATCTAGGCCTTTGCAGGTACATAAACCACTTGACCCACCAGCAAGTCAACCCCAAGGTATCTTTTACCTTGTACCTCTGCACCTCCAACCAGAAGAGCACATCATTCTCCAGGAAGTCCCCCTTCAGGGAGACAAAGTGCTGAAACTGCTGGCAGGTGACAGGGTTGAGAAGGATTCTTCGAAACAGCAGGATCTCTTTGGAGGAAGTCATCCACCAGCCCTCAGCCTGCAGGGAGACATGGCAGGAATACTAATGACACTTTGTTGGTTGTGCCTGAGGACAAACTGAGTCCAGTACTTGTAAATATCACAACAAAACATAATCATTTGCAGTGCAGTAAAAGATACTGTAAAGTGTTCAGTGAACAACGGGAGTACAAATCATCTGTGACCTATGAGCCGCAGCTTTAGCTCACATAATGATACAATAGAGAAAACAATCCTCCTTTATTGAGGAAAACTTAGATGCCAACGATGACATAATGACTGTGAAAATGATAGTCACATAATGTATGCAAAATCCTTCCTGTAATCATCTTGTTTCTAATGCGGACTGTTCATGTTTTATATCTGTTCTGCTGTGGAGCTGAGATGAGAGAACGGGAACAGAGCTGCATGGAAAACACTCCAAAGACTATTAAAGGGAAGGTTACTAATGCTGATGCTTTAATCTTATTTATCCTGGATCCAATTTGGGAAAACTAACCTCAAGGCCAAAATGGTGTTTGACAAAGCCAGTGCTTGAAGCCAAGTCATGAACTAAATCACACATGCTTTCAGGCCAGGAAATGCCTTATTTCTCTCCATTCAAAATATCCCCAGAGGACTTCTCCTTACCTTCCAGGCTTCTCTCCTCGTTCTGCGCCGGCGGTAGACGTGCTCTGAGAGTCTCTCTGCTGCTTGCAGCTACCACACAGAGAAACACACACATAGAAAGGTCAAAAGTCAGAAACCGAATAAAGTAGGATTAACAGACACTGGACCTCTCCTAAAGCTCTGTCTGCTGCTCTTTGTTCCTGGCAGTAACTAAAGCTCTCTCTCCTTTTTTACCTTTAACCTTGCCTCTGTCTAAATTTCCTCCAATCTGCTCTTAGAGAGCTCTTTACCTCTCTGACATCATCTGCCTCCCAGCCCCCTCCTTCTCGTCACCTCTTGACCATCTTTTCCACCCTGCTGCTCATCTCATCCTCCAGAGTGTAACGCTAAACTGCGTCTACCTCTCATTACTTAATGAGAGGATCCATGTGACCAAACATAGTAAACTTGATAACATAATGAGGCGGAGCACCAGAATCTTCCGTTTGTGCATTTCCACCTGATGAGGCAACCTGAGAGAGCGACAGGACAGTGACAACATTTAGTGGTTGCTCACATAACACTAATGTGAGTCTCACTTTTTATCTTTGTTTACTCTCAAGGCTGCAATACAGCTGCAAATGGAAACTTAGCACATATTTCAACTACAGTTAAAACTAGGTACATTCTCTTTGTTTAATGTGGGCCTAATTCTCTTCCCTCTTCAGGTATTAAAGGTAAAAAAAAAAAAACAGCTTAAATGTTAACTACTGTTACAGAGGCTTTATTGTAGCAGCACGAATCGCAGTATTCACTGCCGATACCATCATAAAGTTCTGTTTGTTAAATGAATATGCGTAACTAATGAAAAAAGAGAAATAACTTGAAGAGAAATGTTCATAATGAAATATGTTCAATAAAGTGGAAGCAGATTTGTTTCCAAATGTAGAATAGAGGTGCCATTACCCAATGTAACCACTAAAACTGATTATTCAGAGTACTACATTACACTTTCTACATGCTGATGCTGTTGACAGACAGTAAGGAGCCAACAAAATTATTACAGTTTATCCCAAGGGTCACATGAATGTCTGTATCAAATTTAATAACAATCATGTCACACTTGTTCAGATGTTTGACTCATGACATCAGTAGTTAATGGTTAACCTGATCTCCTAACCTTTCCTCTAAGGAAAGGCAAACAGGACACTTTGTCAGGAGACCATGGATGTCTAAATGCCAAACCATCTAGTGGGTACTTCATGCATTTCTTTGATAAAAATTTGGCCTGATGGTCAGGGGATCACCAAAGTCATTGCTTTGTCCTCTGGGGACCATGAATGTGAAGGGTTAAAGTAAGCCGAAGCTGATGAAAAAGTGGTGCGCCAACCAACAGACACTGTTAGTGTGGCTACAAATGCTTACATTCATAGTGTATGTTTAGTGTAATTAGGTAAAAGGTAGAGTAAGGATTTCTGTACTGCTGCCAACGCCAAATAATGCCACTGTTACCTCCATTATAACTAGCAATGGCTAAATAGATGCATTTAGCTGGTCGCCTGAAAAGAAAGTGTGAGGAATCAGGATCTCCACCTTTGGTTTGTGTCTCTGTCGCTTGGTGAACTCTGCCGTGGACAGAAACAAAGGCAGCCATGTTTTCTCAATGTGCTTCCTGACGATGTCCTGGATCTCCACAACGACGGGGTTTGAAAGACAGTCCAACTTCAGACGCTCCAGTCCACCTGCCAAACGTAGAATCTACACACACAGAGAAAAGCCACACAGTGGTTGCATGCGTTTAATGTGAATGCTAAAGATGTGTCCATGTCTCTAGATTTCTGTAAAACCACATGAAGAACATATGACGAGGTGGACAAGACACTCAGAGAAAAACTGCCCACAGTGGGAAACTCTACTGAAAACTCCTCTCCTTCCTGACTCCTGCTGTGCTCTTCATCATTCCCACAAACCCTCTGTTCTCTTCATCTCCCTTCTCTGCTTTCTGTCTTCATACGTCGATCTGGCCATGTCTCCCTTTTTATATCTCCTTTATATTTTCTCTCATCTCGTTTTGCACGCACACAGGCTCGCGCATGCACACAAACACTCACACAAGCTCCAGAAATGAGAACCAGTCATGGCACTGGTGTGGGAGTCAGGAGATGAAAGGAGGCCAATCTGTGACTGGATGACTGAGTGACTGAAACAGTGAAGGGCCAAAGCAGTAAAGCTGTCAGTCTCTCTACATCGCTCACGCAGACAAGAACCAACGCTGAGATGCAAGAACGGCAGCCAGGCTCAGTCCTTACAGAGTTAGAAGCACTAGAATTGGCATTCTAATTCAAATGCACAGTTAAAATAATTATTTTGATGGTATTTATGAGATGAAGTTGACAAATGACAAAGATCATGCACCAGAGTTGAATTCATGTCAGTAAGTGCACTATGTTTCTCTCAACTGAGTGAACTACAAGAAGAATTTATAATCTGTATTTGGAGTAGCTCCACAGGATATACATCTTAGTTGTCAGGCAAAAATATGATAGCATTTTTTTTTTATCTCTTTTAGCAAGACAATTTTTACTGTTTAAATGGAAGGAGTTCCCTCCAATCTTTAAACCATGGATGAAAGACTTCATGTATCAATGGAAAAAAATACACTTTTCTACAAGAGCAGTCCTTAGAAATGTTCAGCAATATGCTAACCATTCTTAAACTATTAAGAAAATATGGATGCCACTGTTACTGAGTATTGTAATTTTAACTACTAACCCATCTTATATATAGTTTACTTTTGTAACTTGTGTTTTTTTTTTTTTACGGTTTTCTTCTCACTTGTTTTCAGTTGATCATTGTATTTTTAATTTTATTTATTTTTTTCTGTCTTGTCTACAGTTTTGTGCAGAGAACTTATTTATATTTCATAAAATATTTTCTGAAATAGTAGTAAAGCTATACTGTATAAGGCTGGAGCTTTGGTGGAGTAGAAACTGCAAGAAAAAGACCTCAAGAAAAGAAATTCCATTTTTCAAAAATCACAGTTCAAAAACATGACTTGACTTGAGTGTCTTTAGTTGTTCAGGGATAATGAAAAAAAAATGGCAAAAATATTCAGCTAATTAAACAAACAGCAATAAACATGTGAACCTTACTACCATTAAAAATATACAAAAGCTAGTTAGCAAGCTAGCAGAAAAGTTAGCAAAATCAATGAATATATTGCTGAAATGGCTACAAGTAAAAACAACAACTAAAAGTAATGAATAAGACACTCAGTAAACAGTTGAGATAGTAATAACAGCTATGTATAAAGCTTTAAGAACTGCGATCTAACAATAACTGATAAATGGATTAATTAGTTAACTCAAGGTGAGATAAATGAGAGGAACAGATAGCTAAACAAAATGGTAACCAAATGGTAAAATAACCTGCCATGTGAATGAGGGGATACAGTGGAATGTTTTTAGCCAAGGGGTAAATAATTGAAATTGCTAGTTTTAAATGTATTAGATAATAGTTTAAAGATTCCATATGATGAAACTCTATTTTCATTGTGTTTTGTGGTTGTTATAAACTTGGAAGTGTAAAATACATGCTGTTCAGATATGAAGATGTTTACTTCTGCCTTTCTCAAGACCCTCCATAACTAGTTAGCCTCCCAGCTTTACAAACCAGTAAGAATTCGACCTAGATGCTTTGTAACACCCAGCAAGCCAATAGTCATTCAGCCTAGTGTTGTGTTCTTCAAGTGGGAGAGAACAGCAGTAAATTGTTGGTTTTCAGAGCAAAACAGTTCTTTGAGAACAGCCCTAAAACTTCAATAAAGTACCGTTAAGTTCCAACTAAAGACGAATGTTGCAAGGCCAGGCCCTAAGTCAAGTCCCATACAAAGAGGAGCAAGTCCAAAGTCAAGGGTCAGTTCAAGATCAATCCGTTCCAAATCAAATTCACACTTACGATCAACAAGTCAAGTCTCAAATAAAGATCTGCATGTTCAAGTACAAGTCCCAATTTAGACCTAAGTGTTCCCAAGCCAAGATCAAGTAGTTACAATACAAGGACAAAAGACTGTGAGTTCCAAGTTCCAATTCAAGACAACATTTTTCCAGTCTTCGACTGTTCAATTCTGAGCGAGCCCATGCCCACTGTAGCCTCAGTCTCCTGTTGTTAGGTGACAGGACTGGCACCCATGTGTTGTTCCTGCTGCTGTATACCATCTGTTTTAAGGTACAACATGCACGGCAGTTCAACAGACGCAGGCAGCGTGTTCTTCCTGAAGGGGGCAGGAACAGCAACAGCTCCTTGTTTTTCCAGAGCAAAGCAGCCCATTTAGAAGAGCTCAGTTGTGGTGAACGCAACCATCTTAGCAACATTTGGAGCTTAACATCTAATAGCATCTAGTTAAAATATATTCCTTTGAAACATCTAAACACTGGTGTTGATAAAGGGGTGCCTGATGGGTGCCGATGGCTTTGAGGGTAAGTTAGATAAAATCAACCGGGAACCACAATCCATTAACACATAAAAATACTGTTTTTTGCGATAGTATCATAAATACTATAGAACTACCATCTCTGGTGTCCCAAAGAGAAAATCCAGCACACCGCTACGTCTACTCATCCAAACTCAACACACCATACTCTCCTGCAGTAATCCTAGAATCCAGAAACCCAATCTTCGGCTATAAATGTCAGGACAGTTTTCATCCTACTGTCACTGTTACTTGAGCTGATCTTCTTTGTCTTTCTGGATCCAAACCATACTCTTCTTCGTCTTCTTGTTTTAATTCTAACCATGTTCTCTCATCCCCCATTCCCCACCAACACCCTGCTGTCAGAGCTGTCAGCATGAAGTCTGCAGGATGCCAAAGCAGGGAGGTGGGGAGTAGTGTGAGAGCCACAGCAGCCTCTGTTTATCAAATCTTGATGCTGAGCCTCAGCTGGGGCTCAGATCCCATCTTGGAATTGTCATGTCATGAGCAGCCTGTTTCTACCCCCTGTCTCTGTAATGCTTTTCCAGGAACTTTGGCAGTAATTCATCTTCAGTGAAACTGTTACTGAGCCAACATGGGTACATTTGCGAATAAAACTGAACATGTTATTTTTTACATTGTAACATGATGATTATATAATGATGATGATTGACATACATCATTCTGTTGGTCTGTTGTAGCCGGACTGTCAGAGCCAAAGAAGTACTCCCTGTTGAGGTATTTTTTGGCAATATGAGACGACCTCTCCTGTCTGATAGCCTTGTCCTTCTGAGGAGTCCTCCTGTATTGCTCCAGATCCAGCCAACACGTCAGATGGATACTGAACATAAACACATATGTTCAGAACAGATGTTGTTTTCACATTTACATCACAGACCTCATATACATCCTGAAAAACCTTGAGTTTAATGCAAAAATGGTGCATATTTGCAGGTCATGCACAGTGTGATGCTGTTAATCTATTGTATTTATGTATTAAACTAAAGTGGCACACATTGAAACAAAGGATTAAAGTGTGATATACAAACTGTGTGGTTCCACAGCTCACCTAGCGTCCTGATTCTGCAGGAAAGACATAAAGTGTCCAATCTCATGACGGTGACGAAGTAAAGAACCTAAACGGTAGCCCTGGAAATTTGGAGACACACTGGACCAGGAGTCAGACGCATGGGGACTCTCTGAGAAGGGACTACAAGGTGTAATAGATGAGGAAAATAGCATGGACCCACATTGTTTCTCCTGTAGAAGAGATACAGCAGGAGGATGGAGAGAGTAAGGGACAGATGGGGTGAAAAACAGCAAAGTAGTGTCCAACTATGACAAAAAATAAGGTGCGCTATAAAATGCAGTGATTTTTCCACATCACATCATGCCTAATACAGCCTCTAAGACGTTCTAAAGTCACTGTAAAGCGCAGAGCCACATGGATCATTTCTTCTATATGACAGCAGTGTGATTAGTGCCAAGTAAAACAGCCCTGGAACAGCAGATAATCAACATTGTTACTAAGCAATACATAAATATTGGTAAGAGGTCATTTTCACATTAATATTTACATAGCTGTTTTATGCTTGCAGGTGTGTTTACTGGCTATTAAATGAGCACCGGCATTTTATAAATCTTGGAACTGCTGGATGCTGGCTGACTGACCCGTTTCAGTTGCCGCTCTGATTCCTCACACAGACTCTGGAGTTCCCTGTACTCCCGGCTCTTGATGCAGCGAACCTCCTCCTGCACACACACCTGGACACACACAAAACTAATCAACAACTATTTTGATTACTGATTAATTATTGAAGTCATTTCTTTGTCAGAAATACCAGCAGACTGATGGTTCCAGGTATTCAATGTGAGAATTAGCTACAATTTTTGGTCTTTCATTGCATTAGAATGAATACTTTTACTCCGTTTCCTGATGCTTTGCAGATCAAACAAAAAATTACAATAAAAAAACTATCTGATAAAAACGATCACAAGTCGCCACCTTGAAGTCAATCCACAACCACAGTTAGGAAACTATAGACTCAAACTAATAACTCTAATCATGTGTTCACAAATACAGCAACATAAACGTTAGTAGATATTTCTTGGTGCTTTGTGGGAAATCCACATCCAAACACATATTGAAAGACAATCTTTCTAACCATGAACTGGCCTTCATAAGGCTTCATTGTTATTGAACTGTCAGATTTACTAAAAGAAACGCACGTCCTTCAAATAAAAGGGATGTGAATCAATCAGTGGTTGAACTGTGGTTACCTGCTGGAAGGATTCTTTGTCCCTGTTAACTAGAAGTGTCCATGGCTCCAGCAGGATGTTCAGTGTGTATTCTTCAACCCCGTCAAACAGCTCCTCAAAGGCAGGCATCAAACTGTCATACACCTCCCTTCTGATCTCCTCCTCAACACCAAAGCTCCTCCTGGCAGAACTGAAAAGATATGTGGAGTAAAGGAGCTGGAGAGGAGAGGAGAGGAGAGGAGAGGAGAGGAGAGGAGAGGAGAGGAGAGGAGAGGAGAGGAGAGGAGAGGAGAGGAGAGGAGAGGAGAGGAGGAGGAGGAGGAGGAGAGGAGAGGAGAGGAGAGGAGAGGAGAGGAGAGGAGAGGAGAGGAGAGGAGAGGAGAGGAGAGGAGAGGAGAGGAGAGGAGTCATAAAAATGTCTTCACTTCAGAAACATTTCTCCTCACAACCACCATCACTTTCATCATCACCATTGCTTGATGCTCTCATACACAATACTCAGTATCTCTCATCACTGCTGCCATCACACCACATAAATGTCACTCATTCAACCATCCTGGCCAAAACACAATGGAAAGATCATCTAAACGTCAGTCCGCTGGTGAACTAAAGGTTAACTGAAGGAAAATAGGTTTCACTGAGAGGTATTCTGGACCAAACCGCTCTGCTTTCCTTCCTTGGTCCAGCTGTAGTCAGGCAGGGTGGTTCTGGGTGACTGAACTGGCGCAAAGCTGGGGGGGTCTGACTCACTTGTTTTTATGGGAGCTTAAATCTCTCCACTTAGTGTGAAGGGGTGAAGAGGGTAAAGAGAAGCAGGGGGGAGAATGGGAGTGGCAGGCCAAAAGTGCAGGCAAACAAGGGCAGGTGTGTGTATGTGCATGTGTGCAAAAGGGAGGACACCGCAAAAACTTTGTTTCATTGCTCATTTGATCACTGCTTGTTTGTACAATTTAAGACTTTTGATCTCTGCAACTTTAATTGATTGTGATTGAGGATTTTTCCTGGTATCCTTCCTAAAGGAGGCTTTTTTATCTCTGGATATTGTATTCCTCTACATGAAACATCCTAATTTAAGTTTTAGATTGGCTATAACTCACAGAAAGCATGAGTTACACAAATGTACCTACTTTTTATTACTTAAAACTAGCTTGATGTTGCACAGTTGGCTATGGCAGTAACGCCTTTACAGAAACCCAAGAAAAAATATGATATTCTAAACAACTTACTTTGGAATATTGGGTTGCTATTTTCTGACAAAAGAAAAATAAAGTTTTCCTCAAAGAGAGTGTTTTGCTACAGGAAAACAGAACAGAATCAATAAGATGATAGAAACTGATCTGCTGAACTTGTCTGAACCCAGATTTGAATATATAGAGACATGCCAGCAATGCAGACTGACACATCCAAAACATATGTTTCCAAAACATACATGCTAACATAGTACATGCAATTGTTGTCATGATATCAGATTTTCACCACATGATAATCATGCCAAAAGAATTTCTGATAACAAGATTACTGTGATAGCTATAGAAAATTTAAAAAAATAATAATATGCGATCGTCAAATTCATCTATTTTTCTTTGTTTATTGTAAGTTTTGTCTTCATTTTGGCAAAACAATTACACTAAAAAGACAAGTGGAGGGTGGTGGAGGGAGCATCTGTAACTATAACTGTACTGTATGATATTCCTATGTTGGATTGTTAACCACATAGCTACTGGTTACTGTACAGTGACAACAGCTTGGTATTTTCCTTAACTTAGAAGTAAGTGTGATCAAGAGCTTATGGACTGCAGCAGTCTGTGTATGTGCTGACCTGTGCCTCTCTCTGCACTCTGTAGGGATCCAATCCATCCTGGTAGAACAGCTCGTGGTAGTGCTGCAGGTCAGTCCAAAAGTAAATTGCATTCACCCACAACTGAGACACAGAAAAACACATTAAATTAAATTGCCTGTTTTACTACTCCATTTTGCAGTAACAATAATATTTAAAGTACTGCAATCTACTATTTTGGATGTATGTATGCCATAATAAAATGTAATGGGCTATAAAGAATGAATGTGCAATTTTAAGTACAATTTAGTAAATTAACATCCCATAGATGTTTGTACCTGGTTTCCAGATCGTTCACAGAAGTGTGTGAAGTACAGTCCAGCACGGGAGTCGACATAAAGAGCCTGCAACATCTTTTCCATTCTTCTGCTGCACCGCAACTGACTTCTGCTAGATGACTGATGAAACATATACACAGATAAAAAGAAAACCTTCATTACAACAAATCAAAAAGAAAAAGCTTAAAATTAGAACTGCAAACAAATATTTTTTTTCATTTTGCCAAATTGGGCTTTTATTTTACCCACAATGCATTGTTTAGTCACTGCAAGGTGCAAAAATAATGTCCATCAGGAATCCTCAGTGCCCAAGAAGGCATCTTAAATTCTTGTTTTAAAATCCAAAGAATTTAGTAAAATGTAAATCAGAAATATGCAGCAAATCCTCAAAGTAGGAAAACCTGAAAATGAATGTTTGGCATTTGGTTTTAGAAATGACCTTTCCAGCTGACTGACTTATCATCCTACTTATCATTTCAGCTCTACTCAAAACTTAACCAAGCAACATTGCTTTAGAGAAAAGAGGAAATAACTGCCTTGCAAGCTGTAATCCCACCTACTAAAAGTTGGAAGACGTGCAGAGAGAAAGTGCTCTAACTCTGCAGATTTTTGTATTTACGTTATTGTGAAGCTTTGCAGGACTTTATTTTGCACCTTAAGACTTTCATGTAACCGACTATGTCTTATGCCATTGCTCTTTACCTCTGTACGCACAGTATGGGAGGATTGGGGTAAGTAGGTGTCAGGGCGTAGGAGAGGCAGAATCGCAGAGCCATTGCAGGGCTGTATGCTTGATAGGGGCCTATAACACCTCTCTGTCCGCAACTCAATGTGAGGGTAGTCATTACAACCTTCCTGAACAAGCTGGGAAGTCCAGAACCGAGGAGCCCTGTGGAAAAAAAGAGAGAAAGCATTGGCAACATTTAGTTATGGAAGATGTAAACATGCATAAAATTACAAAACATGTTATATTCAGCTAATGCAGTACATGACAAGTACTGTAGATATATAGCACATTACAGGAGTAAATATTATTTGTGGGTGCACAGAGATACTGTATGTAGATAGGCACTGTACGCAATAATACAATCTCTGTTAATGACATTAATTAATTAATTCTGTGAATTGTGAATCTCACCAGTAGCTAAGCAGAGACTCAGTGAGGCAGGGCTGAACTGAGCACAGTTTGTCCTCTGTCCAACAGGGGGAGGTAGTCAGCCCCAGTCTGGAGAGCAACCCCACATTTAGACAGGTCTGACTGCTGCTCAGCAGGTACCAGCTCCTCATCAGGACCAAATACCTTAAACAAGTACCACATTACATCGGACTTTTTTGTTCCTTTATTTTAAATCCCAGCATATTAATCGGTGTCATGTTTCAGCATTTACCTGTTCTTTCTCTCTCTGTGCTGTGTAACTTTAAGTCTCTCTATATCCATCCAGAGATTAAGTATCTTCTCCCCTGGTGTGCCTCGCAAAAATTCTTTGAACTCATCCAAGCCTGGCCTATTGCCATAGCAACAGGTACCATGGCAACAAATATCAAGGACATTTTGTTGGTTTGCGCTTCTACTCTCCACCTCCCTATTCTTCTTTTCCCAATCTGTCTCTTCTTCCCATTCACTCCCCCTTGCGTCATGTTGAACTTTCTCAACCTTCTGTTCCAGTCTTCCTTGGTCTTCATCTGCTGAATGCCGGCAAACTTTGCATTCACAGGGTTCATCTGAGCTGTTACAATTTGTCTGGTCTCCTGACGTACTTAGACACTCAGAGGTGTTTGCCTGGCTCTGACTATTTATCACATTCATTGCATTTCTAAGTACCAGTTTAACCACTGTGGCAGCCAGGTACTCCAGTTGTTGTTCAGGAGAATTAAATATCTGGCTACTGGATTCTTTAAGATGTATCTCTTCCCTAACACCAGCTGATGACTCTGCGAGGTTCAACTCTGCTTGTAGGTTTTGGAGTGCCTGAGTTTCGTCACATTTAACGTGAGAGGAGGAACCTGATGAGGACAAAGAGGAAAAGGTACTTGGGTTTTCTGGCTGAGAACAACTGGAGTAGCAACTGGATGATTTGCTGCTTCTTGTGTTGATATTCTCCTTCTGGCCAAACGACACGCTCACAGAACCTGTACAGCAAGGAAAGGGAAAACATAAAATCTTTAGCTTCATAACAGTACACATAGATTTGCAAGTTGAAAAGTGACACACACCTTGTTCTGCTGAAATGTTCTCTTCACTACATGACCACCTCAGGACTTTCAGTGCATCATTATTTTCATTGTTAAATTGGGAGGAACATCGCAGTTGTGGGGCTGAAAGAGTGGTTTGACTTGAACTGCTTCTCCTTCTGTGGATACAGACGTTTGGGTCCCACTGAAGCAGGAGCTTGGCTAGTCTGTGAAATACCAGAGAGAACGGATGAACCATCAGTCACAGAATACACAGGAATGTGTTTTTCTAAAAACATCTTTTTTTTGGTTTGACAAATGCAAATATCAAACTTGGCAATTGTTATTTCTGCATCACTGCTGCAAGGTGCAAATTGCAAGTGAGTGTGGGTCAGTAATGTGATCTGCACAGGAGGTGGCCCTAGAGTTTCTCACAAGATGCATAAAGAATTAGGCTAAACAGTGCAGAAAGTAGGGCAGCACCCTTAAACACAAACACGATTCTTAGAAGCTGAACAACACAGTATACACAGTATACCACCAAGATATATACAAGACCACTCCGTAGTCACCAAATCTATTACTGAAAATAGTTGACACTATATAATAAATTGTAGAGCTTGAGGTGGCTTGTAAATGTTTAAAATAAGGTCATTAGGCAAGCAGGTTGTAGGAGAGTGGAAACGATGACAGTAAAGCCAAAACATGCAGAAGGGAGAGGCCAGTTTTACCAGACACATGGTGAGTCTGGAACTGAAACAAATTTGACAAGAGCAAATTCAAGTCTGATTACAGTTCTAAAGGGTGGTAGTAAGAACATAATAAAACAACGTAGAAATCAGTGAAAATCATACAGATGGTAAAACACATTTGTTTTTTATTAACAATAGGTTTTGAAAAAAACTATCAATACACTTGTGTACCTGTATTCATAGTAGCAATCGCTTTGAAGGAAATAAGGCAGCCTTTCTCTTTTGATCCACTGGATTCCTTGCTCTCTGTCCAGGAACTGCAAAGGTCAGTAAAACATTCCTCAAATCAACCTTCCAAAGTTTTCTCTTCATATTCAGAGGCAAATAACTTTGATTACTGTTATCCAAACAAATTACTCAGTACTTACACAGACAGTATAATGGTTGTCCACTGGAGTGATTCTAGGCGGTGCTGTGGGGTCACCAGTAAGAAGTTGTGATTTCCAGTGGTGTAGGACTGATCGGATTCTACTGGAGACAAACTCAGCTGCTCCACTCATCACCTCAAACAGCCCAGTCTCCTGGTTGTACAGCAAAGCCTCTGGAAAAGACTGGAAACAAGATTTAATGCTATAAGAAGGGTATGAATTTTGTCAATATACTGAATATATATATGTTAGGCCTACATTACCGGCAGATTTAAGAAATCATTGAAGAAGTGAGCTAGTACATCATCAGAGGCCAGAGAGCTTTCCTGTGTACAGAAGACCAAAAAATACTGAAACGACATTCTCCTAAACCGAAACTGCAGTCACAGATTGAAAAAAGTTGTAAAATGCCAGTACTCAGAACTTGTACTTACAAAATTACCAGCAGTAAGATTGGGAAAATCTTAGAACAGAAAGAAAAACTCAAATTACCAAACCATCATCATTTTCAAAAAGTCATAAAAAGTGAATTGAAATCTTTTAAAAGTACTCCTCTTACCTGTTGAAATGACTCCACACATTGTTCACCTCAAAAACTGCAGGTGCCTATACAGCATTCTCAAACTGGCTGCCCAGAAAGTCAAGTAAGGAAGGCATTTTTGAACACGTTCAGTCACCACAAACCTCTCGGTGAAATAAGACACAGTCCAGGTTGCTATGGAAGTGGACTCATTTTCAAAACACAGGGGGCAGTAAAAGTTTAACTAGACAGGACCAGAGAGATCCCAGCACATTTTTGTAGCTCTGCCTCAATATCCCCAAATTACTTTATTCTAAATTACTCAGTTAATTTACAATAAAATTAGTAACCAAGATCACTTACATGTAATAAAAAGTCAAAGTTTAGAATTGCATTGTTGCTGCAGTTATCATACATACCACTAGATGGTGCCAACGACTAACATTAATTTGTACAGATTACACTTTGAGATCCTCACAAATGAAACCAAAGACACATGTAAAAAGAAAAAAGAAAATCACCAAATTTATTTTAAAGCTGATCTGAAAAGACACTGGTAAAAGTTTAAAATCTTGATAACTTCAAAAAACATTCTGTACAGTCAGTGTATGGAAAAATACATCAAAAATCAACAGCAAAAAGAAACAATTGCATGTGTTGGGGAGACCTCCCACACACATAATTATAAACATAAAAGGAAGAACTGTGTTGTAAAAAGGAGTAAAAAAGGGGGAGGGGGATATGTAGATAGGTACAAACACACATTAAAGAGTACAGACATGGCTTATATACCAGCCACTAATCAGTTTGCTTGGGGGGGGGGGGGCTGCTAAACCACATCTTCACCATTTGGAAGAAAAAAAATGTGAAAGTGACATTGGAATAGCAAACAGGAACAAGAAACACTTTCTACTCATAGTCTTCTAACATTTCGCTTGCTTTGTGCGCTTCCTGGAAGAAGCATGTCCTTCTTGCGGCGACCGGCAGACTGACTGCCACACTCTCTCGAGCTGTGAAAAGCGCACAAGCATGATGTGCAAAACTGAAAACCACAGTCGGCTCTGCTGCACACACCCTCCTTTTTCACTGAATGACACCTTGCAGGATGTTGACATCTTGGGCAAGGCTTGAGGCACTCATCACTGAAGAGGGTTTTGGCAACCTGAAAGGAAGTAAAAAAAGTTATTTGAAATAGCTTCTCGAAGGCATTTCATGTGAACTGCCCTTTACTTCTTCAATAAAGAACCTTACTCTTCAGTACATAAAAAAATATCTAACGTTTATATACATTAACGAAGATTCAACCTTGTGACTCACTTCTAGAAATTTATCACGTTTGCTGCTGCTGCCTGAATGTAAGGCATTGTGCTGTACTGGGGTTAAATTGCGACTTCCGGACTGCGGGGTGCAGTAGCTGGAGGTCCTGGACTGAGCCTGAACCGTTTTCAAAGCTGACCTCTGAAGCTGAGCGACTCTGGTGTCTGCGTCAGGGATGTGGACAGCACCGCCATGCTATGAGACAGTAAAAAGTTTAAAGTTATTTCAAGCATTAGTCACCATTAGCTGACATTTGCACTGAAAAGCTGAATAAAAATCAATCAAATACTACTTCATGCTGGTCCACATCGCATAAAAAACTGCTGTTTTACTGCTCTCTATAAGCGCTGATGACTGCACTGCAAATATGATGGCAGATGTTTTTCCTTTACCATAGGACATCAAGTATCTTCCAGAGGTACAAAACAAAAGCTAAAATACCAAAGTGCCGCACACTGACATGAACCTTATTTAACCATAGTGACTAACATGGAATATTTCATACCTCAAGAGCAGCCTCCACTTCACTCAGGTGGTTTCTCCTCCTTAAGCTTGCTCGCTTGTCCTGCTGAATAATTTGATTCCAGTTTTTGCACACCTGACCACACCTTTCAAAACAAACAAATGCATGCATGAGACCAATATTTTTCAGGCCCTCTAAACTTTTCAGAGAAAATTTATTTGATTTAAAAATTGAACTGTGCTGATTTTCAGAAAAAATCTGAAAATCATCTATAACAAATCTATAATTTGTTATAGATCATATACTGACTGCCATAGAGTACATATGCAATTTGGACAGTGTAATGTACATTGGTCTAAGCTAAGCAATCATACAATGTATAAATTTGACAGCAGACTGCCCTTTCTATTTGATTTTATTTAACTATTTATTTCTAAATTTCATAATCAAGTGACTTAACTTGTATTAAATAAGACAGGTGTGATAGTAGATATGGTAAATGCAACCAAAAAAGTGAAAAACCTTTAACTTTGTAATGACAAACAATTTTGTTTGGAATATAAATTCATCACCTGTAGACACTCTCAGAGTTTAGGTTTCCAAGTATGACAGCCAGGATGTGCCTGAGGTTCCTCTTCTTCAACTCCGTGAGAATGTCCACCTTCCCCAGGCCCATCTTTCTGCCAATCAGCCCTGCCAATGGCATTGTTGTCCTAAATGTCACAGGAGTCTCAACTAATGCTGCTGTGGACTTCAGCTGCTCCTTCAGGCTTGGACTTTGGCCAGCAAACATTTGGGTTTTGTGCTGGCACATAGCATGAACCAGCTGCAAAGCTGGAGTCAGAGAGAGATCAACTGGGGTTGTTCTGTTTGGAGTGGTATCTGGATTAGCTGGATCTGTACTATAAGGTGTCATATTTTCTGGCTTGGTTGTAGTAGCTCTTAGTGGGGTAGTATAGTCTTGTTTTGCTGCAGCCAAACCACCAGAATAAATACTATTACCAAGTTTAACAGAAAGGCTGCAAGGGGTGGTGTCATCAGCAAAAACCTCATCATCTTTAGAATGGTTGGGATAAGGATGTTGATGCTTTCTGTCTGATGGGTCTTCCTCAGACTGAGAGCCACCTTCTTTAAGTGTAGAAAGCCTGTGCTGTCGCTGCAAACGGGAGCGTCGTTTTGATTCAGCTAAATTTGGGGTTCCAAGGCTTCCTCTTGAAGCTGAGAGAAGCAGCTCCTGGAAAGAGCCATCATGGTCCACAGAAGAATCTTGGGAATTATCAAGCGTCAAGGAACTGAAACCACTGTCCTCATACACAGATCTGTTCCAAGGACAGAAGGGGGTTAATGCAGACATGTTTTTAATTCATTGCTTCATCATGAATTCAGCTTACAAAATGTACAACAAATGTTGAGAGTTCAATATCAAGAAAGCACACACCTGATGTACTTGGGCGTATGTCTTGATGACGGCGTGCACAATGTGCTCAAGCTGTCATGCAGGTCATTATTCTCACTGCTGACTGGTGATTGAGAGTTTTCCTTAGATGAGACAGGCTGAAATTTGCAAACACCAGTAGCCTTCATATTAAGTTGGTCAGAGGCACAAATGTTCTGGCTGAAATCTGTGTCTGTGAGTGAAACTCCTTGCTCAAAGCTTAGAAAGTGAGCAGAGTTGGTTTTACCATCTTCCAAAGTGGAGGTTCTCACTTGTGTGAAGAACAGACGACGTTTCCCGCCAGACAGTGCCAGATCTTGGTCCAGTTTTAAAGTGCTTGATGCCAAAATCCCCGTCATCATTTCTAGAGAGTCAGATGATGCACTGAGCCAGTTTTGAGGCCTGACACTGATGGAGGATTCAGTCTTCCTGCTGCATGGTGATCTTTTATTGTCATTTTTGACAACTGTGGTTGACTTGCACATTGGAAGTCTGTGACGCAATGAGGAATCCCTTTTGCATACTTTCGGAGTTTCACACCAGCTAAGTGCTGATGGTCGCAGTAATGCCCTGGAGTCTTTGCCCAAAAATCTGGCTGGTTCTTTTATCCTCTCCTTCGGCATGACAGAAAGCCTTAGATTCTCCTTAGGCGTTTCATTTAATTCTACTGGAGACAAAGATCTACAGGAGTCAACTCCAATGATGCTCCGAGGGCTTTGGAATAAACCCGAGTATCCACTGTCAGAGCAGTCATCATAACAGCTTTGGTCTTTGCAGCTCTCAAGGTAGACATTTGACTCAGGAGTGCACTGCATTTTCCTCCTCCTGGGTCTGCTCCAAACACAGAATTCAGCAAGTAAGGGGGATGTCAAGTGACCTGGACACAAGAAAAGTTAGTAAAAAAACCTTTTTCAGGATAACAAACTAGACATTAATGAACCATTAACAGCGTTAATTGGTCTGGTAGATTATGAATTTAAGAGGGGCAAATTAAGGAAGAGCTAAATGAAGCTAAACTAGCTTAAATGTTGTCTGTGTGTGGTTCAAGTGTTGTTTCTAAGGTAAATTGGACTCACTTTTTAGTAAGAGATAGGCCAGGAATAACTTTTTAAAAAGATGTCTCGAAAGTCTTTCAGTCGTTCTCAGCAAATCTGTTCACCACTGTCAGAGAGAATCAGCTGCTTCATCTCTAAACATTTTCAGCTGCTTCATCATCGTTGCTATGAGAGCGCGTGTTTGTCGATTTAAATCCCCCGTCGCGAGCTCTCGGTGATGCCGCTATAAAGAGACCTGCAGCCGCCAAAACGAACCACCGACCCCGACCGGCTGTGTTACGCTGAAAATGTTCCCAGGGGATGTGTAACGGTCTTCAAAACCATTTTATACCTATTTACATTGACATAACGTCGACTTACGTATAATAAATGGCGAGACAACGGAGGAGGCTCGTTAGCTAGCACAAACAAAGTGCAAATTGCATTCCAGGTTAAGCTAAAAGTCTTCATATTCCATAAAAACCAAATGCATTATAAAAGTCCTCCAGGTTCCACAAACATCCTTGTCGGATCAATTACCATGACCCCATAACTCCCGAGTCAATTACAGAGTTAACGGAGCTCGTTTAAAGTTCATGCTTGAGGATTAATTCTTAATTTATGAATACCACCACACCCAGTAATTTGTGCACTCAGCATATTATCAAACACTTGATGATATATCACCTAGCTAAGTTATGTTAGCCTGAAACCACAACTGCTGCTAGGTAATGTTTGTGGCTTGCCAGGTGTATTGTTAGCAGCGTCGTAAATAGCCTAGAAAATATAATATTTCGCGTTTAACAAAGTTATAAATAAACACCTTACTTCAAGATAAAATTAAACAACTGCAAAGGCCGTAGACTTGTTCGGTGACGTTGTGTCCTCAGGCTGGGTTCCAAGCCACAGCTAATATCCCTCGTAGTTGTTTCTGTTTGCTACATGTTCACCTAAAAGCAAACGACCTGCCACGTTTTCAAATTTGGAGCCTTCTGTTGACGGTGTCACCTGTTTCCGCTAAGCTAACGGGGCTTCCGTCTGTGGTTACCATAGCAACAGAGCCCACCGTGCAGAGAAGCCAAACACTAGCAGGTGTAGTCATTTTCTTTTATGCTAGCTTTTGTAGCCTGTGTTAAGTTAACGTTGCATTTGTTCGCTAAGACTGACAGTTTTATATGCGAAATTTCTGTCTTGTCTGAACGTTAGCTTCTGAAATATAAAACTTAATACTTTATCAGTGTGTCGGACAAGCTAACTACTTTTAAAGTACCAGTAAGGTTAGGTTACATAACTACAGCAAGCTTGTAAAACGTATCATTCAAAACTACTTCGTCTCCGATTTATAAAACCATTATTTTGATGTGATAGCTAACTGAAATTATTTCCAGGCATGAGTGCAGACGCGATTTTCTCTCGTCACAGCCAGCCCACCACCGCTGACTACAGTGGAAAGGTCCCCGTGGAGCACCTGGACTATGATTACATTGAAAAATGCCAAGATGTCAAATACCTGGAGAAGATCTTGAGAGTGCTGAGGTAAAAGCCACATAGATGAGCTTGTTGTATGAGCAGGAAAAATAGATTTTGAATGGTCAGCAAATATTCTTTCCTTTTTTGTTGTTGGTGGGGTTTTCTCTGTTAAGATAATTTACTCAGCCTCCCTTCCAGTTTTATCACCACTGAGGTGGGAAAATGTGTATGCAATGTTGAAAAAAGATTATATGTCGCCTATCACCATTTGAGAAAGGATGATATAGCATATCATAACACAATACAGACTTTAGAAATGTGACTGAGAATGTTTCATTGAATTTGGACTTTCACAAGAATGCATTTTATTTTGTGTAAAGGTCTGGCGACGAGGGCATTTATCCTCATCTGATAAAGTTCTGTGAGACTCACTTGGAGAAACTGGACTCGCGGAGCAGACTTCTCAGGAAGGAAAATCCTGTAGCCACAGCAGCCAGCCTCTCTAAAGAAGAGTGGGGTCAAATTGTTGATGAGTTGAAGGTATAATTTGTAGTCTGTTTTTTATAAATCTGTCTTACTGCTTGACCTTTTCTTTGAAATCACATATTTTTAACAGTAAAGACTCTGTTCTTTACAGACATGGCAAGAGGAAACCAAAAAGACTGAGACTTCACTAAAGCAGCAGGAAATATATGATGCGCTAGTGAAAGAAAATATGCCACCTGTAAGAGGTTCTAATTGCTTTGTTCCTATTAGTCAGGTAAAAATTATCTTAGCATATGTACAGTATATAACCATATACATGTATGTATACAAGACAGATACTTAAGTTAAGCTGTTTTCAACCACAGAGTTCAGTTCCAAAAGGAAGAAGTCCCTCCAAACGCACTCTTCCATGCGATTATCAGGAATGGGACAAGTGAGTCATTTTGTCTTCACATTTGTCTATTATATTCAGAATAAAGAACATGCTGTTACAGCAGCTGTAGGCATAGTAATACAAGGCTTCCAAGTGCTTCACTTTTGTAAGAAATCCTGAGCTAAGCTTGTTTCTTTACAACGATTCTCAATTAAAGAGTTGATTCTGGTCTAGAGTCTTGTTTTGCTCAATGACATCCTTTACCAATAGATATTTCCCTCTATTTCCAGGTTTGATGTGGAAAAAGAATGTGAAAAAATAGATGAGAATGTGGTGATCACTGATCCACCGGCTATTATAAACACAAGACATTCCAAAATCAAGACTAAAGTGGATGTCTCATGTAATGTATTATGGAGAACAACTCATATTTGTTTCATCGTAATTGTGAAGCATAAAATAGATCTCAGTAGTGTGACTATGTGTGGGCCTTTTTTGATCTCCCCTTGTAATACATCCAGTGCTGCCACAACAAGAGAAGCTCCTTCTGGCAAGCCGTGAAAAAGACAAAGGCAATGAGGCTTTCAGAGCGAACGACTATGAGGAGGCGGTTGCATACTATTCCAGGTCAGGTCTTTTAAACAAGTCATTTATTATAGAAAGCATTTTACATCTCTTAAGGGGATCATTTTGCTTTCCATTAAAGTAGACCACCATCCTTAATTATAGTTGATTTATTTCCTGTTTACTGTACTGTAAGTGTTCGTACATTAACCTCAATGTAACAAAATGTCTGCTTTATTTTTCATTCCATTACAGGAGCCTTTCCATTGTACCAACTTTGGCTGCATACAACAACAGAGCCCAGGCACAGATCAATCTCAAGCACTGGCACAATGCCATGAAAGACTGCCAGAGGGTACTCGAGCTAGAACCAGGCAATATAAAAGGTGCTCCGTTTTTTTTCAGATTTTTAATTCTTCCATGTTTGGAAGTCAAAGAAAGCCAAAAAGAAACATTACTTGTGATTTTTTGTGTTCACATGAAATAAATACATTATCGCTAATCTATATATAATGGATATTATATGTCTAATCATCAGCTCTGTTACGTCGTGCTACTGTTTATAACCATGTGGGAAACTTCCAAATGGCCGCTGAAGACCTGAGGATGGTGCTAAGGGAAGAGCCACAGAACACTGCAGCCACTGTATGTGACAGATGCACTCAGCATGTTCTTAATGTGACAATAGACCTTTTGTCCACTAGATGTCACTGTATTTGTGTGAAATCAGGGCCTTACTAGGTATAATACAGCAGCTGTGAATATACTATGAATAGAAAATGATGTAGCTTTCCACAGGCCTGTTAGAGTTTGAGCTCAGTATGGCTTTGCTTAGTTGTCCCTTATAAGGATATTGTTTGTATGCCTTTTAATAAGTTTAATTAGTGTCATTTCTGTGTAATTTTTATAGAGATAAAGGGGAAAACATGTTACTTTTACATCTGTAAGCAGGCCATTCACTGTAGTTCAGTAGTATATGGTTGATTGTAGTATCAAAGTGTGTTGCCTTTGCTGAGCTACTTAAGAGAACTGGGTTGGGTTTCTACTGTTGACAAATTCTCATTTATGAAATATTTGTGGTTTAGCAACTTCTGTCTCAAGTTGAGAAGAAGCTGAGCGAATGTCAACCAGAGCAGCCACGCATGGGCAAAAAAATCCTCATCCAAGAGATAGACGAGGAAGATGACAACAGTAACGATGAGACCAAAGCACAAGAGACCGGTGAGACTGTTTGAGTCCCTACAAAAATCAATAGCAATGTTCTTGATTTACACACACACAGACGCAGACACTATAAACAAGCCAGTGACCATTTATAATTCCCTGAGTGCATCCGAAAATCGATCTTAAATGATTTAAATCTTCACTATTCTTTATTTAACACAAAAATCAGTTAAAATTTTTTTCAGGTAGAGTGGACGTCGGTTAAGCTATGTGTTGTGAATACATTTTGGAATTTGTGAAACCAGAAAACAACTGTGCATTGGGTGACAAGCCCCTAATCACTGTTTATCATTACTGATTTCAAATCAAAAACTAACAACCAAAGAAAGAACTGAGTAAAACAAATCAATAGTTCTTTGGTAAGCAAAAAAATATGTTTTTTCATAGTAAAACCTGACCAGTTAATTGCTTTTCAGATTTCTACTTTATCATGGATTTATTAGTTTTCATATAGTATAGCAGAGAATAAGTAACATGATATTCCAGTAAAGAAATACTAAAAAAAAAAAAAAAGAAATGTTCTTTTATCATTTGACCTCAAACATCTAGTGCTGGTCATGCTCTAATTTATTCGAACATACTTAAATTTCAACGCTAAAATACAGCGTTGAAATTTAAGTAAGCCCTTTCTAAACACTCTGTAAGTGTTTTTGAAGTAGTTTGTCTGTATAGTTGTGTGTGATTTAGTCTCCACTGTAGCTGCCTGACAAAGGTTTTGCCCTGTTCAACATTTCTGGTAATAAAAGGCCATTCATTTTAATCACATACTCTTCTGTCTGCTCTGCAAGAGTTAGAGGAAATCCCCCCCGTCCCTGTGGGTAATGTGACATACAATGCATGTCTGTGTGTTATCCACCCTACCCCCACCCACGCTTTCGTAATTCGCTGTTCAGAGTGACTGCTTCCTGGAACTCCCTCTTTGAAGTGGCTCTGTGTCGTGTGTGTGTGTGTGTGTGTGTGTGTGTGTGTGTGTGTGTGTGTGTGTGTGTGTGTGTGTGTGTGTGTGTGTGTGTCAACCCTCCCCCACTGTGATGTAACTGCTGACTCCTTCCTGTGGGTGTGTCTCCCCCTGCTCTCTGTCTCTCCCTCTGTCTCTCCCCTCCCTCCCTCTCCCTCCTAGCTTGTCCGGTTCAACCCAGCCAGCCTGTGGGAGGGGAGGAGAGCTCAGCTACTCCTGTCGAAAGGGGAGACATGGGTAACGCTCAAAAAAAGCCCCACGGCAGAGGGGACGGGGGTCCACACAGCGAGTCCAACAACTCCCACCACGGACACTGGAGGGGCAAAGGAGGCAGCTCAGACAAGTACAAAGTCACACAGGAGTCCAAGGAAAAGCTAGCCAATGGATCGAGCAAGAGGAGCTCGACAGCTTCAGTCCAGGGAGATCAGAGCAGCAGTGGTAAAGGAACTCCCGTTGGAGGAAATGCAGCAGAAACTGTCAACCTTGATGCCCCATGCGGAGCCCTGCCCCCACCTCTGTCCCGGCTAAAGAATGAAGGAAACCTGCTGTTTAAAAATGGACAGTTTGCCGATGCATTGGAGAAATACTCACTAGCCATTCAGGGCTATACAGATTCAGGTAAGGCTGAGGAGTCCTCTTTGTTAATGGTGTTCTTGTTATGGTATTCTGAGGTGGCTGGTAGTTCAGTCCCACAGTGTGTAAGAGACTTGGATGGTTTATACAGCAGACATGACACTGGAGAGAAGTAAACTCTGCGCCTCCATGTCATTAACATTTATACTGACATCACTGTGACATGCTCTGATAAAAAACAAACTTAAGATATTGGAACCGACTGACGTTTCTTCATCAGTTCATTTATCACAATATTTAAATAAAATGTATGTATGGTGTTTAGTCGTCAGTGCTCTTGAGACTGTAAAAGGCCAATGTAACTTTAAATCAAAGGTCATGACCTTGCAGTTATAATTCTAGTGCATTCACATATTTTTGTGTTGTTTCATCTAACTGTAGGAGCTTACAAATGAAAACCTAACATCACAAGTAGTCTTTCCTATCAATAAAATATTATCTAAACAATAGAAATGTCCTTCTCTATAAGTCCATGTCATCCACATTAGTGTATTTACAGTCTACACGGTCTCACTAACAGCCATTAATATGTTTGTTGGAGCCTTTAGTGACTTTGTCCTGACATCGATGCGTCACAATGTGGCTGTTGTGGTGTACAGGGACAGTGTTTCGGTTTTAGCCCTGCGCTAAGCCTCTCAGCTCAGGTCTGTCCAAGTCACGTGATCGCTAACCACTCACTGTGAAATTGAATCTGTACGACTGCAGCTATAATTCTCACAGAAAGTGAGAGGGCGAGCGGTTGATGGCGGGAGAGGAATTGCTGCTGTCAGGGTCATCCACTGTCAAACATATGGCCTCTGTGTGTGGACTGCTCTGATGTATTCACTTCCAACTGTGCTTGTGGATGCAAAAGTGACTGGGCATTCACATCATCCATCTAACTGACTGTAGGAAAGAATATGTGCAGGGCAAACAGACTTAATCTCAGGGCACTGATGACAATGAGTGTGAACTAATTTAAACCACTTGAACATGCAGTATTTCACTGGTCCGTCAAAAAAGTACTTTCTTACACAAATGGAGTTTAACAAGAGACTGACAATATTGTTCTCAGGGTTGTGTTTGGGTCTGTATTTGGGTGATCTAGTTTAGAACTGTAACATACTGTACATGATCTACTGTCACAGTAACCTCACTAAGTGGGAGCAGTTGCTGAGACATCATCATCACTGCCACACTGTGTCATCATCCATAATCTGATTTCATCTGATGAGGCGGCATGCTAAGCTGACTGCATCTAGTGTAGCAGAAGAATGTTGCTCTGTATGGAACAACCAGTACAGGCCTATCTGATTTGCCTAGCTCTGTGATAGAGATGAAAAACGAGTGAAATTACCTGTCAGGCAAGTGTAGGGAAAAACAAATAAAACGTTTGCAGTTTGTGTGAGTAAGCTGTTGAATTTTCACAACGAAATGTCAGAAAAGTTGTCTGACGAGCTTTTTTCTTGATTGTCATTTTACTTGCGTGTTTCGGCATGTCAGCCCAAGCCCGACATTTTTCCTCGCGTCCTGCAGTATTGCTTTTATTGTCACTTTAGTAAAGACAGATTTATTGTCATGTTACCTAAGTGGGATAAAAGGTAGATCTGCTGCCTCTTTAGGCTCCCACCAAAATACTCAGGTGACAATTGCAGTACAGCTAAAAAAAAAAAAAGACCTGGAACTCCAACAAGGAGAATAGTGAGCACAGGAATGCATAGAATTGCTGCATTGCTGCCTAGAATAGAAGAAATTTTAGGGTAGTGGTTTCAAAGCTCACAAAATAAGGTTTTTATTTCATCAGTACAGGAATCCAGAGTTGCAACATGCAAGCACCATCAATAGAGTGTAGAGTGGGCTTGGCAGTAAAACAGACACTAAACTCTCAATTAGAATTATGTAGCAACACTTGCATGTTCCCACAGTTCCTCTGGGTCGCATTATCCAATAATCTTTGAACCTTATAAATGATTCATAACACATACTAACTTTCTAAAACCACACCTTCTTTAGTGTCAATTTGGATTCCTGCCACCTTTACAGATTTTCTGTGTTCCAGCTCCATAGGGAAGCTACATGTGCTTTTTTTAAGTTGTGTTCCCCAAGTATGGTATGTGTTATGTTCATGATATGTGTCTCTTTTTATACAGGGCTTGATAGTCCAGAGGATCTATGTATCCTGTATTCTAACAGAGCAGCTTGCTACCTGAAAGATGGCAACAGTCAAGACTGCATACAGGACTGCACAAGGTGAAAGGATATACATACATGTTAAACCTAATAAATACAGGAATATGGGTGAGAAGTTATGCTTACTGTGGGTAGGAAACCAAATACCACAATTTTCACTGGTTTTTACCTTGAAAATCCAACACAGCTTCCCAGTTTTGTAGACAGCATTATCAAATAGCAGTCTCAGTAGCAGATCACAGTCATTTTATGAGGGGATTTGCACTGGGGTGTGTTGTAAGGGATTGTAATTAATCTCTTTAGAAGTGGTTTTATAAGCAGCAAACTCAGGATAACTTGAGAGAACCTCTCCCTTAATACTTAATGAGTCTGCAGAAAGATTAGATTGTACAACAGTTTAACTTAACACAGAAACACCTCAAAAACATTTGCACATACTTTGGCTTTCACTCTAGGTGTACAGACACTGTTTCCACCACTACTTATGGCAGATTCGATCCTTTGCTCCTGTCTCATCACATCTATTTATACCAACCAGAGCCCTGGAACTGCAGCCATTCTCCCTCAAGCCCCTCCTGCGCCGGGCCATGGCTTATGAGTCCCTGGAGCGCTACAGAAAGGCCTATGTGGATTACAAGACCGTCCTGCAGATAGACATCAGCGTGCAGGCAGCTCATGACAGCGTCAACAGGTATTAGCCTTCACCTCTCGCTTCAGCTGAAAGGCTGCAGAGAGCAGGGAGATGTCAGCATTGAAACACCGAACTGAGTGAAAGAGTTTTATCATTCCTATTGATATTTCTGAACACTTCAATTGATATCACAAAGCCAGTGTCATTATATCATAGTGCCTATGTACTGACAAAACATCAGTGGTCAAAGTGTCTTTGCTGTACACTATTTGTAGTTGACACATTCCATCATAGTGTCATAGATAAGGAAATAACAAGACAAATGAGATATGGAGATAGGGAGGTTTTATGGTTCAGTCTGCATTGTGCAATATTATTTACACATTCAGAATTTTTCTAAATCCAGAAATCACATTGTAACACAGTCAGAGGACTAAATTAAAATTAATCAAATGAACAAACACACACAGTCTAATTAGTAGCCGACAGATTTAGCTGGTGGTCGAAAGCAGCTCCAGCTAGAGGCTAATTATGGGTCTGAGACTGCATGTCCTCTTTCTGTTATGCAATACTTAAACTCACCTGGCTGCTTTGTGTCCAGAGGGCCAGAAGGTCAAAGCTTTTATACAAGTCCTTATATATCTTTTAGGTTAAACAATGATGTTATTGCATTAAAATGCACTACACTGTATTAAGGAGTAAGTGATATTCCCTTCAACACGTATTTTCTGTTAGACACATATTCATACATCTGTGTGTGTCCTTGTGTAACATCTACATCCAGAATCACCCGGATGCTGATTGAGCAGGACGGTCCAGAATGGAGAGAGAAACTTCCCGATATTCCAATGGTGCCTCTGTCTGCTCAGCAGCACCGCAGAGAGGAGCCACCCAGCGCAGAGGTGCTCCAGGCTCGAGCAGAGAAGGCCGCCAGAGATGCAGGTCTGTTTTTGAAAAGTCATGACCCAGACTGTTAAGGTTTGTCCCCAGAAAAACTAGATTACACTTAATAGCCTCAATCAAAGTCAGAAAGATTCTCTTGAATATTTTGTGTGCAAGTAATTCAATTCAGTTTTATTCACATAGCACCAATTTATATGTCATATGTCACCTAATAGCATTCAACATAGTAAGGTAAATACGACCTGAGCAAGTCACACGTCTGCAGTTTTTGAACCTCTTGTTTAAATTTGTTCATAATTTATCTTTTGGATAATAAATAAAAGTGTGGCACAAGGGCAAGAAAGCCAGACATGAAGTCTGAAGGGCATGGTTATCTCTTGACACTTCACACTGACATTGAGGAGCAGAACAGAATTGACATCCTGATCTTCTGTCACTCCTCTGCGTGATAGGAGGAAGATGTGAAAGGCCTAATTTATATATACAAGTGGACGTGCCACCTCTGTTCACTGACCATGCAGTTTCTCTATTCCCAAGGCTTTGCTACAGCTGTTATTTTTAAACTCTAATAAAAGAATAGACCTGCTGGCACAGTTTTTTTCTCCCAGAAGATACTCTGCAGCAGATTGATTAGCCCTTAGTCCACACTGTGACTGATTGCTGACTTAACTCTCATGCCTCACGTCCAGCTAGCACAGCATTAATTTCGAGCTCAGGCTGTGTAGCACAGGCTTATAAAAAGGAGGTCAATTAAATGGTATTGCAAATGTCAACATGGATTTATGACTGCACAGAAAGGAAAGAGGAACTGGTCTCTTTATGAAGGAGCAATGTTTGCTAATCACCCCTTTACTTTGTCTTCCAGAGAGGAAAGCAGAAATCCGTTTTTCGGCTTTGAAGCAAGAAGGAAATGATTTTGTGAAGAAGGGCCAATACCAGGATGCGCTGGGAAAGTACACCGAATGCCTTAAGCTAAAGCCAGATGAGTGTGCTATTTACACCAACAGGTTAGAGGTTTCATTCTTATCTTAGCAAATAAACACAGACACTCATGTACTCCCTTTCACTTTCTCTTCTGTGCTATTTTTTTGATTTTCTTTGATCTGTCATATATTTTCTGGTACTTGTCCTGGCTTATTTCTTACAAAGCAGGAATGTCAGAAAGCATTATTGGTTCGTTTTAATTAAAACAGACTGATTAACTATCCACAGCTGCTATTTGTCAGCCATTTTTTTCAGCTCTGTAGCTAATCCAAATGAGTCATCACCCTGTCACAGGTGGTAAATTAGCAGTTGTTGTTGGTAGTGTTGGTAGATTGAAACAGAACAACAAATGGTCAGGAAAGCGCATCCTGCTTCAGCTGTTTGTTAGAACTCCACTTATAGGTACCATTATATTATCTTACATCTAAAGACAACTCCAGAGAAGACAGGCCCTACTTCATTCTCTGACCAACACTCCTTCTTTTTCACAATAGTAGGTAGACTGTTGATCATGGCACAGAGGGAACTGATGCTGACATGGAAGATTTTCTATTGTGTGATGGTGTTTGCATGTGCATGTTGAGTTCTGCTGTGGAAACAGCTTGTATGTACAGCCACACCAGAGCAAACACCCATTTTCTACCTCCACACAGCTGCTGACACCCATTAGATGGAAAATACTGACAGCAATTTCATGCAGAAAAGAGGCTTTAAGAGCGAATTTCTGAGCTCTACCTTTTAGATTTTGTCTCATTTGCTTTTAAATGAAAATTATTTTTCCATACCTTTAGCCTTTATTATCAAATCTGATTCCCAGTTGATGATTCACAAACCCATGATGCCTTTTAATCATGCATGAAATAAGATTAGCTGAGGGTGACAAAAATAAAAATCAGTTGACGTGTGTGTTTGCAGAGCGCTGTGCTACTTGAAGCTGGAGAGGTTTACTGAGGCTAAGCAGGACTGTGATGCAGCACTGAAGCTGGAGCCAACCAATAAGAAGGCCTTCTACAGACGAGCCCTGGCCAATAAAGGCCTTAAGGTGATCAGAGCTGGATATTAATGCCACTAGGGAGCGTGTTCATTGAATAGGAGGCATGGACAGAAGTATTTCAATTTAGCAAACTTGTGTGTTTAAGAGGCATAAGATTAGCTTAAGATAAAACTTATTTTTCACATTTTAGTTGCATACATAAAGCAGTTTTTTGTCTCTCATTCCACCAGGACTACCTAGCATGTAGCTCTGACCTGCAGGAGGTGCTGCAGCAAGATCCCAATGTGCAGGAAGCTGAGAAGGAACTGGAGGAGGTGACAGTGCTGCTGAGACAGAGTCTGGCCAGCGCTTCACCAGCCAAACCTAGGAAGACTGTCCCCATCACAGAGGTAGAAGCACATGCCTTTTTTCAATGAATATTTCAGCCAGGCTTCCTGCGCAGTGCTCACATGTTGAGTGGGATTCCTTTTTCCACTCTTTAACTGACATATATGTACACTCTCAGCATTTTCAGCAACTTAGTTGGCATGGTACAGTACTGAAGGAGCAGGACTTAGGCTGCCACAATGTCCCCTTGAAATTGGTTGTGTGGTGATGTAGGTTCAGGTGTTAAAGTCAGAACTCAGGGCCTCAGTATACCAAGTGACTTAACATCTCTGGTTTGATTCTAGTCAGGGACTTTTGTTGCATGTCATACCCCTCTTTCTGCCTCCATAGCTAAAGTGCCATACATAGTTCAGAAATACTCTTTGAGTTACCACAATTTAAACTTCAGAACTCCAGCCTTTATAGATACATTAACACTGAGCTGAGGGCATCCTGATGGCCTTGGGGCAAAGTCATTGATCACAGAGCAAAATGCCCCTGGCTACAACACATCATTCTTCATTTCCCTGTTAGACACGTGTTCTGGTTTTCCAGTCACACATAGACTATCATTGCAGCTGTAGGCAGCTCAGACAAAGGAGAAAACAGAAAATCAAGCACTGAGCAAGCTGAAATGCTAATTGTTTATTTGTTAGCTAAAAATCAGTGCTGGACTCCTAATATTGTAGCTGATAATTGTGAAATTTGAATCATAATCCATTTTTAATGTGCACGCAGCATTGTACCTTCTGTTTTCCAAATATCAGGGGTTTCTTTTGTATATTTCTGAGTCTTGTCCTATTTTTTGTTCAGATTAATCAGCTGTTATATGATATAATTTTCCTCTGTAATTTCACTTTTATCACCCATATTGACCTCCCTTCTCAGGTTGACGATGACGAGGCCATAACAGCTGTTCCCAACTCAGAGAGCAGCTGCAGAGGAGAGAGCATCACCATCAACCTCCAGCCAACCAATGCCTATGAGTTCGGCCAGTCGCTGAACGCCGCTCGCTGCAGCAGAAACACAGCGGCCTGCGCTGAACTTCTAGCCTCCACAGCGCCGGAGATGCTTCCCCAGTACCTAAGCAACCAGCTGGATGGACACACTATAAGCTTCATTATGCAGGCGCTGGACTCACACCTACTGGAGAAAGACCCCAACTTGGTCTACCGACACCTCAACCATCTGCACACTGCGGACAGGTTCTCGGTAAGATTGGATTTAGATTACAATTAGTTTTTGTTAATTTGGTTACTTGTATATCTAATACCTTCATATAATTTTGCAGGTAACCTGTCTACTGTGTCAAGCAGCTATGGTTTTGTTGATAAATAACTGAACACTTTTTGCAGGTCGTACTGATGCTGCTGGAGAAGGACGAGCGTCGCCACATGACTCAGCTGTTTGAGCATCTCTCGGCTGCAGAGAGCACAGAGTTCACTAAAAACGATGTTCAGAATCTGGCCAACAAATACATCTGATGCTCCTGCTCCCTGCTCCCTGCTGCATGAGCTGCTGCACCACTACTCTTGGATCTATGCAAAACACTGCACAAGAACTGAGTACACAAAGACAGGAAGCTGCAGAATGTGCCCCAGAGCAATACAATGGGACTGAGTCAGATTCCCTCTACTGATCTGTGCTGTAAATGAACGTATCCCTGTATGTTTGTGTGACAGTATAAGAAATCTATTTTTCTCTCCAGATCATTTTGCTATGCAGATTTACTTTTGTACCACCAACCATTTGCTTTGTATAACAGACAGTGGGGGCACAGTGGACCTTTCACTTTAGTGTATTGATAAATAGGGTCTAATGTGCAATGTTATATAAGACTACAGGCAAGTTCCCCCTACAGGCAGGTGCGTTTGGTTAGGACTAGGCCTGTGTTCCCAGAACTGAAGCTCAGTTGATCTTGTCCTTGAACTTGGTCAGTTTTTGAATCAGTCATTTGATAAAAAAGCAGTGGTCACACACCAGCTAAGATCAGAAATGCTACTCAGTGCATGCTAAATAACGGGTAGCAAAGAAGCAAAATATCCCATTTGCTACTGAGTTAATTAAGATATACCGTGCTGCAGGACAAACCCATAAGATAAAGTAACAGTTTTATTGTGACCATATGTACTGTATTATCTTTGTCTAAGAAATAAGCCTGCATGATGTCTTATTGCTGTTCTGTGCAGTACAACAGTGATAGCAGTCTGTTGAACTGGTATCTACTGACAATATGATAGGAAAAAAATACAAGACCTTACATGCTCTCCTTTGATTATTCATCTATGCAATTAGCAGATCTTTGTTTTAACATAAATTCACTCTTAAAGGCAGGCGCTCGTGTCTTTTCTATCTGGAATGGCATGGAGTTGTTCACCTTATCTGTTTACCACATCACCTCCCTGCCAACGCACATCTGCACAGTTCATACATGCAGATGTGAACACACTGGAGAGAAGCAGCATCTTTACAAGATGTGTGCCTTGGATTTCAGTCTAGGGATTGACTTACGTTTTTGTGAGTGTACACATACTCCTACAGAGAAAGTGTATTGACGTCATTCTGTAGCTTTAATCAAACTGTTGTAAATCCTACATATATTCACATAGCTTCATGCACAGAATTGTTTGAAATGTGTCATTTATTTGCTAAATTAAAGTCATTCTATACATGTTAAGTAATGAAATATTGAATACTCCAATAATCCACCATTGAAAACTGCCTGAATCCAAACCATTCTTTGTTTTTACATGTTTTATCAGTTCTACATGAATGTATCCAGTCAGGGACACAATCTAGGGGACAAGAGGCAATAGTTCTATATATTCCACAGTTTCTCTTCACTGTGGTTTTAACTGTATGTTTCAGTAGAGTTGTAAAAAATGGGCACCATATTCTCAGAGGGCTATTCAATAAACTGGAAACATATGGGCAAGTCCCTTTTCTGTGCTATGATGATTGTAAATAATTGTTGAAGTGATAGAAATACTCTATTAAAGATATAATATTGTAAATATTCTAAGTATTTGTATTAACTTTCAAGAACCTGGGAAACTGTAAACATTTCAAGTTTTTTTATTTTTTGATATGCATTTACACGCATATAGTAAAGCAAATTACCAAACAAATATACAAATACCTTATGCCGTTCTGCACAAATTACAAATTATATCTGGCACTAGTGTTCAAATTAGGATCAAGAAACTGGAGTTTTGGTTAAGAATGAGAAACAGAACCGAGGAAGAAGAACAAAACAATGTTTTGCTTTAATGCAGGGAGGACTGCAAGCATGAAGCTTTATCCACAGAACCTAATTAAGTGTTCATTCAGTAACAGACCTGGGTCAAAATACAATTCCTGGTAGAGGTTCACCTGAGCCGACTCAGTGGCCTCACTAAAGCGGACCACAGAGCAGTAAACACAGGCTTAAGCAAACACTCTAAAATAAAAGAATTTGACTTCAAGTCTGCTCAGCAGCACCGATTGGCAACACAAACGGGAATCACAGGACAAATCAATAGGGAAGGTAGCCCCTATTATATGTATCCCTATTAACCTTGCATTGCAGAACATCAATGTAATAAGAAATACAGGTAACAGTGCAGGTGCCTTGGGCTGTTGTGCAGCCTCAGTTATTTGCGTAGCATTTGTGAAGCATGTAGGAAACAGCAGTCTGTACGTCTGTATAATCCTGGGTCTAGTTTTCATTCATACCCATGGTGTAAAAAGGATGCACAATACTGTGTCTACAGCTGACTAGTCAAAGGTATAAGATTTAACAAGAGCCTGAGTGCTGTCTTTGGTAGGCAATTGAAAAGTCTTCATTTACCATGTCTACCACAGTATGTTCTGTATGTGAATGAGCATCCCTCCTACACAGACAGACATTCTGCAATTGTATAATGAGTCGTTGTTTGGAATCTAGAAGACACATTGGAGAGACAGACAAACTGAACACAAACAGCTTCTTGAAGGCACCATGAGTTAACAACAAAAGATATCAAAGCTCTCTCTTATTCAGTGAGGCAAAACCATCAGACTGAATAAATCACCTTTGAACAGGACAAAAACATTTTCTTTGTACAATTTCACAGAATTGACCAACCCATTGGTTAATGTATTATACTGACTTTCAGCATTATCTCGACAACCATGGCCTTCCAGAGACCTTTTCTTAAATCAAAGCAACCCTCACCCACCCCTTCCCCACCAAATGCATCATCACAAGCTTTCCACAGAGCTAAATAAGGTCCAGACCCGGTCGACTCATCTTAGCACTAAAAACCCACCCTCAAGAGTTTTAGGCTACAGGTCTAACTCAGTGGTTACTGAGCTGCTAAAGAGCTGTCGAGCACCATCTCCCACAATGGGACTACAGCTATGTGTGGATCTCTCTAAAGAGAATCTCAATTGTGTTACAAGTCCATTTTAGTGCTAAAATGATTCCGGATATTGAGCCCAGGCCTCAAAATTATACATTAGAGGGTTCATTTTAAACAAACATCAAGGGGAAAAAAAACAAAACACCTAATAATAAATACAGACAAGAACACAAAGGTTCCTCTGTTACTAATACACTTTGGGAAAAATAAAACGAGGAAATAGTGAATCATATTGCCTGGTCCCTGTTTGAGTTCACTTCTGGAAAGCTGAAACATTTAAGATTCCTGCATGGTGTTGCATCCACACTGTAGAGTCAAAATCAAATACTAGCAAACTGGCACAGTGGTTTAATTTTAACCATCACAGATCAATATGACAGCAACCAAAACAGTGGGCTGTCTTCTTTTACAAGTGGCAAGAAGGTGAGTGTCTAAAATGTGTCAGCAGTCTATGGGTTGCACAGGGAGAAGCCCCAGCATTCACAATCTTAATGTTTCTCACATGGCTGCACTTTAGAAGCTTTTTAATACTTCCACCAGCCTTCTGACTGTCTGTGGACACAGATCTCTTTTTTATTCAAAGGCTGCTTTTTATGAAGGACATAAATCCAAAAATAACACATCTCCCCTTTAACCCTTTACAAGGGAATAACAGAGAATGCAGGATAAACTGTAAGCTATGATTGTTAGTTTAGTAGAGGAAAAGATGTTAAATAAAAACAGTGCAGCACTTAAGGTATTGAGATTTTATATATCAGTCTGTATACAGGAGTTCTTGGGCTGCTGCTGGGTTTGGGCTTGGTGTTGTGGTTGGGGGTGGTTGTTATTGGTTTCTTTTAGCAGCTCTCCGGTGTTGCTGTGAGAGTCCAACTCAGCGGGGCACACCAGGTTGACATTCTCCTCTGTGATGAAGCAGAGAGGGGAAAGCTCTGCAGCGTGACCCAGGGACGAGGTGGTAGAAGCAGGGGAGTGGGGAGTGATGACAGCTGCTTGTCCCTGGGAGGAGGATGAAGAAGCGGGGCAGGTCTCCAGGCGGTCATTCTCCACCTCAGGTAGGGGGCTGACGGTGGCAAAACGTGTGTGGTAGTCGCCTCCACCAGAGCCATGGCTACAGGATGTCTTCATGCTTTCCAGATCGGAGCAGCTGAACTCAGAGAAGTGGCTGGAGTGAGAGTCAGCCACAGATGGCAGGCTGCCACTCAGTGAAGGAGAGTCGAACTCTGAGGAGTTGGTGCTGCGCTGCTCCAGCAGCTGTGCATCCATGTCCTCACGTGTTTCATTGATCTTGGTGCCTCCACCGCCTTTCTTGCGCAGCTTGCCTTTACTCTTTTTGCCACCCGAGCTGTTGGAGGAGGAACAGGATGCCTCTTTGGCCCACTTAGTCGAGGCACCTTTTCCTTCTGAGGAGGCGTAGCCGTTGGACGGACAGGTCCAGCCACAGCGGCCAACATGGCTGCCGTCATCTACGCTGCTGCTACCACTGTGGTGCCGTAGTTTGCCAGGCTTGGACTCAATGTCAACCTGGACCTCCATACTGTTTCCATCTCTGGAACAAGGGAGGATGATGGAAACAGGACACAGAGTTGTAAGACTTAAGGAAAAATACTGCATATGTGTGTGCATGTGCAAGTGTGTATGCTTAAACCTCAGAGTTTAAAATGAGCCTGCAATGCACTGACACCCGTAGTTTCGTCTTCAATGAAAGATAACTTGTGCTTGATAAACATGCTTTCTCTGAGTAACAATTATAGGTCCACATCATTTCAAGCATAACTGTGCTGTAATAACATAATGCAAACAACACTCAAAGTATACATTGACTCAGTATTTCACTGCATCAGTTACATATTATGGATTTTTGGAGGGATACTAGATGCATAAAACTACATCAACACTGCCAATGAACATACTACTAACTGGTTTATTCAGATGAAAACGATGCTCACCTGTCAAGAGGCATGTAGGCATTAAGAATGGATCCAGCCATTGCTTTGGTGCTAGCATTGTCGCTGATTGTACCCAGGCTGACAGTGCCAGACTCACCACTCAGACTGCAGCGCTCCTTCTGCACATCAGCCTGCACCTCCAACCTGAAAACATGTGAAGGGGAAGATTTAGACAATGCAGGAGAGCACCATGAAATTCAAAATTGCATTAACATTTAAATTCCATGGCATGCCTTTCTGTTTCAGTACCTGTTAAGATAATTGACCATGGCACTGCCAGACAGGCTTCCAGTGATGCTGGCTCCAGCCAGGGCCATGGTGGATGCTGTCTCACTCAGGTTGTCTCTAATGACGCCCAGACGGTCCATGTGGCTGCCACTGGCACTCAGGCTGCCTGTCAGCCCCCCAACACTGCCTTCACCTATACTGGGATTGTTCCTAGTGTCTGCCACTGATGTAGTATCTACATAGAAGATAGAAAACATAAGATTGCTATCAAAAATATAAGAGTAAAGGGAAAGGGAAACAGATTGGGAACTTTTACGGGTATTTTTCCGAGCAACTGTATGCCTTTTGTCTCACAGAAGAGGCACAAATTTAACTTTTTTCTGTTGAAGAGGTGTGAAAGTGCACTTGACAGCAGCAGCAAATTAATTTGATGGGGACTCAGTGGGTCTATCAGTTAGTAAAAGGCAAATTGTGTTGTTTGGCATAAACACACATGGCTGCTTTAGGGTGTCAGCAAAGGGAGTGGGATGAGGCAATGAAAATTACCAGTGGCAGCTGCCCCGCTGCCAACATTCATGTCATTCTCGTCGTCAAACTCTATGCGAACTCCTTTTCCATTCCCAGCTGAAACACCACAACCTCCACTACGGCACAGAGAGATGGGCACTACGCCATAGACATACGCAAGCATGATGGGAACTCCAATGCCTGAGGGGTTAAAGAGAAAGACACAGACAGACCACAGTCAAGTTAGGCCAAGGCACTAAAACAGCAGCGGAGGTGACTGCTGCTGATGCAAATAAGTCAAATTAGTCTAAATCTCCCTAAACTTTCCCATCTTCATGTAACATCTCAAGAGAAATCACGACTTTTGCATAATATGAACTTGAACATTAAAGAAAGTCCTGAAGCCAGCAAACAAAGTCTAACAAAGATACTGTATGTCAATGAAGATGTCCAGTCATTCAGAGAGCCAGATCAGAGAGATTGCCAGAGAAAAAGGAATGGCAGGATGGAGAACACACTTACCGACAGTGACTGCTGCCACCACTGGGGACACAATAACAGAGAGAGTCACTCCACCAGCAATCACCAGGTTCCTCTTGTGGTTGGAAATATCTTTGCCTTCATAGCGGTTATGGATCTGACAAAGAAAGGAGGACAAATATGAGCCACACAGTCAGAGAGAAGAGCCTGAGAAGGTAAACTTTAGTTCCGTAATATTCAGACAAATAGAGATCTGACTCATTGTCTTGAAGACACCACGGAAATAGAATGCAAGACGAGTGTTACGATCAAACACGCTCATATTATTAGGAGGGAATTAATGATTTTCCTCTCATCTTTTGACTGAACAGTAGTGTCTGGGGCTCATAACTGAATTCATAGGTGCTGGTATATGAAGTTTCATGCATAGCCCAGAGAGCCAACACTTGTTTGCATAGCTGTTTTTTGTTCAAAGTTGAGACTACCTCCGGTTTCCTTTCTGGGCAACCACAAATAATAAAACAAGAGGTCTTTGATAAATGCTGTCTGGGCCAGCTGTTTATGTGGTCACTGCTCAAGCAGGCTGCAATGAAAATTCAAAAAACCCCAAGCAACCCACTGCCTGCCAACCTACAGTTTCCTTACCATTTTCGTCACACCTCTGCATAGACTTTATGTTAGAGAGTGAGCATAACTTAGAAAAAAGAACCAAACGCAATTCATTGTCAAAATATCATAAATACATCTTGAGTAGTACCCGGCTATTATATAGCAGCTGAGTAAATTATATGAAGAAATTAAAGCATGTACAGGATTGGTTGCTGAAGTAATGAGCAAACAACACTGCAAGCAAAAGTAAGACATTTTACAATAAGTTCAATTACTAATTGTAAGTTTGTGAAATAAAGCTATTAAGAGGAATTTGAGGGAAAAATTACAACCCTGACACAATCCATAAGGTAGTAATTGTTGAAGAAATCTTCCAAATGAAATTAATAAATAAAAGTCTTGTAAGTACATAAAGAATGACTGGAAGAAAAAATTAGCATTAACATATAACACTCAACATGGCAACATTGGAACGAAAGAAAGGGGTTGACCCATCAACAGCACTGTATGAGCAATGGAAAGATATGACTGTATCTCCCACCTGTTTTTTATTACTGTTGAAACACTCTTTCCAGTAAATATTTAACTGAGAAACAAATTACTGATTGAGAGGAGTCTTTGTCGTTTCAAACCCAAAAGATAACATGAAACTGATCATGCAACAAAAAGTGCGTTATAAGTCATCAGTGACAAAGCACAGCTGATATGACATCTTAAATGGCACATGGCCATCCTGTAACTGAACCATTGGTGTTTCAAACCCATAAAGCACATGCATGTACCAAAAACTATGAATATACAACTCCACAAGGACTGCATGCTTACTTTGAAAGTCAGTCAACAGCGACAAAGCAAAGCTGATATTAAACCTCAAATGACTAAATGGCCATCCTGTACCAAAATGGCCAAGGCATGGGTTTAGTCACCAGGAAGCAGATTTAACATTAAAGGTCCCATACTATGCAAAATTCACTTTAGAATGGTTTTCTAACAATCGTTGTAGACACGTCCCCAGCGAATCTACCCCCCGACCCCAAAATGAGAAAAGTCTATCCTCTCCTCCCTTTCTTGCTTTCTCCACCTTTCAGAAAATGTGTGCTCAAACAGGCGGATTTGAGATTTGCCCTACATGACGTCATGTAGGACCATCAGCCATATCTACGTACTCTGTGTAAACATTAGCATGGTACCGGACAACATCTTCCAGAGAGGGGCGTGAAGGAGGCGTGGACTGGCACAGCTCATTATCACAGAAACAGAAACAGTGTATTCTCAGTGGAGCTCACAAGAGTGAGATACAGGCTGGCTGAAGTCCAGGAACAAACTGGGTTTTTATGCAACAAACTTCAAACTGACTGTCCTGGGACCTCTGAGACCCATATGAACTTGCTGAAAAGGAGCATAATATGGGGCCTTTTAGACTGAACAGCAGCTTTCAACGAGTGCTTGTGGAATGCAGGTGATTCATGCTCAGATGTCTCATGTGTGTCATGTGATCAATACAGAATGTGGTCTGGGTTTTTTTTCGGGGGAAGAAAAGTTTGTTGGCTCTGGCGTCTTCTTAGCAGACGTAAAGTGGGGAATTCCAGAAAGTCTGAATAGTTTCATTATATTGTAATGTGAAATTCTGATTGTAAACAGACCTAGATTTGTGAGTGATACAACACAAGCGTATACACACAGATACATGAGTGATTGGCCTTAGCTAGCTTAAGGTAAGTCAAGAGCATAGCAAAAACAGATGACTGTATTACACTGTTTTTTCCAATGTAACTACTGAGTTACTAATTGATGCAGTGCTTGTTTCTGCCAAGGTAGCATGTTCACTTGAGTACTGATAACTGTGACATGTATGAAGTTATGTAACAAGGATATGGACAACTGAAAAGATAATGCTTTAGAAGAGGGCTGTGTGAGAGGCCAGAGCTCCAATGAAACACAATTATTCAAATTACTACATGCAACACTAAGGATGACATCATGCCTTTATAACAGCTAAATACAGACAAATGTTTAAACTGTAAATCTAAACAGCAACAGATCAAAATTTGTTCTTCATGTAGTGAAAACAATAAGCAGGAAAACTACTGTATATCAGTGCAACTTCCCAGGCTCACCTTCCTTCCCACATATACAGGAATGCCGATAATCATAGCAGGGATAGCTATTCCAGCAATGAGTGCGATGCCGACAGGGGCACCCACGAGTGTTCCCAGTTGCCAAAGAATCTTCTTTTTCCTGCTCCATGGCTTCTTCCCCCAGAAAGTACAGCCTGACGGACTGAGACAGAGGTATAAGGGGGAAGATGAGAAGACAGTCAAAAATGTTTACATGTAGAACTACCAAAACTGCAGAAAAGATTCCTAATGTCTACCGCTGCACTGGAAAAGAAAAGAAATCAGCAAACATGAAACGCTTATATCTAAGACATTGTTAATTTATGCATTATAAAATACTCATGTCCAAATGTAACAATAAAAACACTACACTATGTAAGTGTACTGTACATATGGGTGGATGTGTGCTGAGATACTTCCTACCTCAGGTAGTGCAAGTCTGAGATCTCTTTCATGCAGAGCCAGCAGAACTCACAACCACATACGGCACAGGTCATGTGATTACAGCTGCCGTCATTCATCTTGATGATATAAGCAGCACAGCGTGGACATGGCTTGATGTCGTCAGCTAAAAGAAACAAAACGAAATTCAGAAGATGGAATATTCAAATAGTTTTACTAGAGGTGGTCCTTAATGAGTAAAGAGCTGCCAACTTTTTATATAATTCCTACAAATTCCTCTTCTCATTTAAAACAAAAATATACAACATGATTACAACAGTGTTATATACTGATATACTTGTACAATCTTTCCTCGTGATTAAGGATGTGTGAGTGATCTAATTGACATGCAAGGAGAGTGACATAGAATGAATGCAGAAATGACACAAGAGAAGAGAGAACAAGCAAATGGGCGGCTATGCAGCTGTCTGTATGCCTTTGTCTGTGTGTGTGCTTTTGTGAGTTTTCAGTTAGCCAACCTGCAGCTCCACTCTCTTGACTGTAGCTGAGGGAGGATGAGCGCACGGTTCTCAGGCGGAGGCTCTGGGCTCTCTGCTGCCGTGCTGCATCACAGGTCTGATTGGGATGCCACAACTGTTTACAGTGGTAACAGAACTCTGTACCGCAGCCCTCTCTGCCGCACGTGATCTTTGGACAGCTGGCACACCCAAAGGCTATTACTGCATACCTAGAATAGGACAAACAAAACACTTATCAGGTAAAATATTACAGCATCGTGACATCACAGAATGAGGATGAATGCCATACAAATGAAAACGATAAACAATACACTTAGTACAAATGTCAGTTACAAGCACGTGATGGATGTATAAATAAAAGTGGGTGTTATCAGGTAACAGCCAAAGAAATATATGTCTGCAGTTCTATGATCTTGTGAAAACGTACCAATACAGACTTTTGGTTGCCAATCCACTCAAGCTGTAGACAAGAACACCTTGTCCTTTTTTGATAATGATGAGTTGACAGGGAAAAACATCATAAAAAAGACGACCTCTTATCATTCCCTTTCTCCCTTTCTTTTGCCAATGATTGCTGAGGAAGATTGCCCTTGCTGCTCTGGCTTCCATTCTATCCACAGCCACAAGAAACAAAACTTCAGAAACAACAAATGAAGAGACAATGTACTTTTACTGTTGCTTAGTAAATTTGTCAAAAAAGTGAAGCCTCTAACTGCAGACTAAGTTCTATAAAGTCTGGGTCCAGCTGTTGTCAGTCTGTCTGACTCACCCAGTAGCTGTGTCCTACAACTGCACATGTATCTACAAGACACAGCACAGAGCATGCATCATATCTCAGAAAGAGTGACAGCAGAAATTATGCAACGCATAATGCTTTCACCAGACAGGTTTGAGGGAAAACAATGAGTGCTGACAAAGAGACAACATTCAACAAGAAGGAAAGTAAATCTGTTTAAAGATGACAGCTGCAAAATACTAGCTAGCCAGTCTCATGGGGGGAACCCTGGAGTGCATGACGTTGTTCTATTCGAGTGTAGCAGAAGTCTCCCAGCCCCTCTGTGACTGACCCATGGATTAAGTTTCAATCACTGAGCCATAGAGAGCCTGGGAGACTTCCTCTGCTGTGTATCAATTTACTCTACTGAAGACTTTGTCTACAATAAAGACAGACAGTGAGGAATAGCAGAGACCACTAGCACTAAACACAATGCAGGCTAACTAGACAGACTGCAGCAATAGGCAAGAAAATGGCTGTGGTGCAGCGTTGATTATTAAGTGGACTACAACTACTGCAGTACATTCCCTCACATGTACACAAACACCCTGTCTTGCACACTGAAATCCTAACCTTGCAGTTAAATAAACCACCACAATACATTAGTTCACACAAAATACCTTGAATTAACTACAACACTGGTTACAGTCCCTCAAACATCCCTAAAAACAACAGATTTTTTTCTGTCTTTTTCTGTCTCACTGACTGCTGTCACCTTCTCTTCAAGACACTATGTGCCAGGCGGTGTCAGTATCCTACAGACTGAAAGGACTGAATACAATGAAATATTGTGGCAAGGCTAGATGATTCATACATTAATGCATTAGCAAAATCTACATGTGAATGCTACACTGTATACTGTATATGTCTCTAAATTCCAGTACTGTCTTGCCCAGCAGACATATCTGCAGCTTTCTAGCTTCAAGCGAGGCAGGGAAGCTAATCTAAGGCAAAAGTCTACCCTTGTTTTATGCTGCAGCTTTCTGAAAGCACAATAAACCATGTCATGCCTCCTACAATTCATACCCTCAAAATACATTTGCTACTATTCTGGCCAAGTTTACAAAACAGGACATCCCACAAAAGAAAACAAAACATCCAACTGCAGAATAAAATACAACAGTACTTCAAGAAGGGATGGATTTTTTTATAGCCACCTGACCTCAAACAATTCCTGGAAGAAAAGGAAATGGCTGAGAGGGAGAGCAAGAGACTGTGTTTTCAAACATGATATAAACTGGCTCATTAGGAAACTCTGCCAATGATTTCTCCAAGTAAGTAATCATTTTTACTCAACAATGTGTAGTACGTGTTAATACAACTAAAACCCTAAGGTAATGATGTTTCTACATGTCCAAAATGTAAATTAAAATATACAAAATGCATCAAAACCATATTAAAAATGTCCATATCACACTTTCAAGAAAGCACTGGTTTGACAATTATAAAAAGTCAATTATAAATATGAAATATGGACTCCCCAATACACTTAGCCCAGGAGTTCTGGGCTAATTTACCCCCATTTTACCCCATCCAGACAATCAAGAGAGATCTGGCCTGGGACCTTGGTCTGAACTGATGTTTGGCCCAGATTTTTTGGCAATGTGAGTGCTGTACTGATCCTGTCTTAAACCTCATGAACTGCTTGTTGACTCATCGTGGCTGCTCCAATGATATCAAGCATGTTTGATATTTGCAGGTTAAGATCTGGATGATTTCAATTATTAGGCTAGTGCCCAGAGCAGCAGACACTGCTGTCCAACAATGCTAAACATTCAATATTCATACTTGTCCGTACTTGCGTATTCGCATACTTGTGCACTTGTGAAACGATTCGGAGCCCAAGTACCATTCCAAATCAAAGTAGGCATCTGGCCAAGTACGGATGAAATCTCCGGAAGTGTACTCGCTCCGCACACATTATCGAGGATGCATTGGACCAGACTTGTGTGGACTTGGGGCAGCAAAGTATCCCATAATGCATTTCGGGCCAACCAGTGTCAAAGACTAAGCAGAAAACTCTCAAAGGTAATACAAGTTTTTTTGTAAATACTACTGTTATTGTGACACAAAATGTAGTTTTAAGATTATTTGAGGTGAGAAAGTCGTTGTATAAACGTCAAATCTGTGCTTAAAAATTTACTCCAACAGTTTTGGAGATGTGAGTGTCCCAGTTAGACAGCTACGACTGGGAGGTCAGCGCTCACAGTAGCACGCTGAGAGCAGCCTTATCTTGGCTAAACATTTTGAAATTTGCTGCTAGCTCTGACAGTTCTATAGCGGTTAAACAGAGATATAAGTAGGTTTATGGGTATCTAACAGTCACACTTTGGCCTCACAGTGTTTTTTTTATTGTTCATCATTTTATATTGTTATTTAATGTACTTGATCGCTGACTTTGTACTTCTGAATTGTCTTGTCTTCATTACTTGTAGTATGACTGTTAATGGAAAATAAAAGTTGATCAGCTCCACTAAAGAACATCAGAAGGAGGAGAGGCATAATGTTTTTCTTCTGTGTATATGTTTTATAAGGGACTGTACTCCTGTTATAAAATGAAATCTCTTAAATCAACAAATTATTAATTAAAAATTAAATCAATCTATAAAACAGACCAGCAATACATGCTTTCCTCATCAAGTTTAGGCATTCTTCAGTTTTAGCTTCTGAGAAGTTTTTGTTGATCTGAGAATGAGACAGTTCAGTTCACTGAATCACAAACTACAGCTGTCAAAAAAACAGCGCCTCTAAACCATTCAATAAACATTGGATAACGATCTTAGAAACCTCAAAATATACAAGTCTTAATTGTTTTTATATTAAAACATAAAGAGAAACGGCTGTGTTATTTTATCTTATTCCATTTCGTTGTTCTTCACAGTAAAAATAATCAGAGTAGAAGTGGCGTCATCAAGTACGCTGCTGTTCCAACTGCACATTAACCAAGTAGATACTCCCATCCTCGGGAGTACTTGCGAGTAAGTACTATCAAGTACGCAAGTAAGTACTCACGTACATGGTATTGAGAAACGGCCCATGTTACCCCAAACATTTTCTCACCCAGACCTAATAGTCTCCTGTTTTTATTTTTTTATACATTTTTTAAAATTACATTAAAATTATGTAGTGTGTGTCTGCGTCTGAGATTACAAGATAAGTTTCTCCTCATGTGCGTAATGCAACCCGATTTCAAAATATGTTAGGGTTTTCAAACTCCTGTTGTCTGAGCCCAGCATTACTTTTGTGAGTTAAGAATAGCCTGCAGTTAAGGAACTTTAGACAGATGTACACTCAGCTCCATATAAATGAGCCACTGATTTGATTTGTCAGTGAGTTGGAGTCACCATTTGACCCTACAGGGCCTCTACAAAGACACACTGCAGAGACAGTGTGGGGGGCTGAGTGGAAGCAGGCCAACAAGCCATCACTCAGGAAAGGGATTAGACAGCAAAACAGCCCAGCTCAACTGGATGAGTATTAGAAGGGTAAGCAGCAATTATGGGCGATACAGCAGAAATAAATACATAAAGATAGAAAGGCAGGGAAAAGTTTAGTATACTGATTAACTTGAGCAAATCACACTAGATGCAAGATACATATGTAACGAATCTAAGTTGTGCCTGACTGAAGTTTGTCCATCCAATCAGATTTAGTTGTTCAATATCAGGATTCAACTATTCAATGTTTCTTTTTTACTAATACACTATCTTGCAATCAGAAAAATCTATTTTAGATAAAGAACTTAAGCCTGTAAAAGTGGTGGGTGATCTGACAACCTTGCAACATGAATTATTTTAATTTGGCAAATAATCTGCTTTTCAGAATAACTGTACAGATCATGTCATTGAACATATGTTGTAGGTATATTTAGGTATTTTATTCTGAAGGTTCAGTTGCTGTTAACCAGCTAGCCCAGGCCCATCCTGTCTTATGTTTCCCCCAAACTGGCCAGGTTGTTGCTGTGCCGATCCTTAATGTCATTGAGCCGTCTCTCCCATTAGTCTCTTACACTGTGGATGAACTCCAACTTCACTAGCCAGTACTGCAGCTGGCAACGGCTACTTCATCATATGACATCCTTGTTCTGCTCTGCGACCTGAGTGAGCTTGGTCTAGCAGCACATAAACCATCCCTTCACCTGCTGCAGTTTCTGGTGGGAGTTGCCCTCAGCATGAAGTAGGTGTCCAGAGAGCAGAATAAGGACTACTATCACAAGCTGCAGTCCAAGATTGTTGAGTTTGAGTCCATCTGCACGACAACAGACTGAATGGAGAGGCAGCTGAATGACATTAAGGATCACCACAACAGTTACCTGGTCGCCCTAGTATAGATTCCCTAGATAGTAGGGAAACACAGGATGGGATACGCCTGGACTAGCTGAACTTTCAAAACAGGCAATTCACAAATACAACCTTAAATAAATAAATATGAGCACGGCCTAAATTTTCCTACTCCACATAATCTAAGTAGGGATGCACAATAATATCAGGGCCCGATAATTATCGGTCAATATTGGCAATTATGACATCATACCGATAATTCCGATAATAAAAAATCAGCCAATAAAACGATCCGATAAAAATTAAATACTTTGAATCTCCTTTTTGCCATTGGTCTGTGTATTGTGGCTTGTACTTATACCTGGCTCCTCAACCCCTCCCCTCTCCGATGGCACTGTGGCATGTGTGTGATGTCATAATACTGCGCAGGCAGAGAAAAACAAGCAGCATGGCGTGGCACTCACCAGTCTGGACTTTCTTTAACGTGTCAGAAGAAGACATTTCACTAGGGCTGGTCCTGAATATTGGAATATCCAAATATTTGTTCGTTGTGGTGGTATTCGATAATAATTTTGATATTCGAATAGGCGTGTGTACCGACGCCGAGCGTTGCCGAATGCTGCCGAGCGTTGCCAAAGCTGTAGTACGCCACCAGGCGCCGCCAAGTGCTGCCGAGCATCGCCAAGGCTCCAGTATGCCGCCGAGGCTCTAGGACGCCACTGTGGTTGTAGTACATGGACCTGCCATGTGCCATCAGCCCCCCCCCCCCGACACCAGAGCACGAACCGAATATCCGAATTATGATTATTGGATCCGGAGCACAGCTATTCGGACCAGCCTTACATTTCACTCACAGTTTATGCTCTACTCAATGGTTCTATTTATTTGTATGGGTCAGAATTATAGTAGGGAGTACATTTTTACTCAAATTATAGTTAATGAAGTTAAGACATATCCATTGACATTATCGGTTATCGGTATCAGTATTCAACATCTTCGTTTTCTCTTCCAAAAGAACTGTGTGAGACAGTCTCACAAGCTACAGGCAAGTTCCTTAAAAATACTGTTCTGCTGCGGGAAAAAAACATTCTAGAGAAAGGACTACATGTTTTTTCAGGCATAACAAGTGTGTCAGTGTGAGCCGCACCAGAATGTATGTATGTCAACGGTGATCATGCGCTGTGTAAATTCACTGCTTACCCACAGTCTGGTGCAGGGCACCAGCGGCAGTCTGGGTCAGCCACCAGCCACCTTCTCAGCATGAATTCCTCGTATTTCTCCATGAGAACCCGATCCCCCAAAATCATGCGGATGTCGTGTGGATTGAAACGTTCTGAGCACTCAGGGCAGCTGATGTTGACACGTGACTCTGAGATCTCAATGCGCAGGTATTGGCGCAGGCAATCAATGCAGGAGCGGTGATGACAAGTCATGATGTCAGGGAAGCTCTCCCTGGAGTGGCGCAGAAGGCACAGCGGGCACTCCAGTAGCTCTGACCCTACCACACCCCCCACCTTGGAGGAGGAGGTAGAGGAAGAAGGCCCTGAGGCAGATGAGGTGGAGGCAGCAGGAGCAGCAGCAGCAGAAGCAGCTCCGGTCCCAGCCACAGAGAAGAAGGCAGAGTTCTTATCATTACACATCTCAGAGTGGATACTTTCAATACTGGCAATGCCATCAATTCCTCCTAGCCCTCCAGGTCCAGGATGCTGGAGTTCTCGGGACCTTTGGCGCCCTGATTTGGACTCTCGTCCTCGCCGTCTGAAAAGAGAGGCCAGGGAGAGGCGCCTCTTCCTGGGGGCCTTCTTTACAGAGGGCAGAGAGATGGAGGAAGCTGTGGACTGTAGGTCTCGGTCAGAACCCATGATCCCACCACTTCCAGGACCCAACTGATGGTGCTTCTGCAAGCTCATCTCTCCGGAGGGAGGAGAGGGGTGTGCCAGTGGGGAGCCAGGGTTGGGCAACCTGTCTCTCGCATGTGCAGAGAGGTCTGGCAGCTGGATAGGGCTGGGAGAAGGGGTAAGGTGGTGGATGGGGGAGGGGGAGGGGGGGCCAGGGTAGGGGGACAGGGCTCCAGAGGGCCCGTCTGTGTTTAAGACATGGTGGCTTCTCCTGATCAACCTCGTGGTCACATCTAATAGCCGGATTTTGGCGGAGGGGTGGGGGTCACCTGCTGTGAATCTGATGCAACAGAACCTGGAGAGAGAAAAAGAGAAAACTTCAATAAAACTAAAAGGGAAGAACAGGTAAGGGGGGCGAAGAAGAAATTAAACAGATTTTAATATGGCATATGCAAATAATCAATTTCAGTGCTCAGTGAAATTGGTATAAAGCAGACATGTGAAATCAATTCTTCATTGAGACATTTTCATTCAGTCAGCGAATGCATTTTCTTTCTCATATACCATTTGTAAAGGTACGGTTTTTATGCTTCTTAAATAATTTGAACCAACCGCTGTTGACATTAATGTTGGCTAGTTTGTAGTTGTACACCTAAACTGGCACACTGCTTCCTTTCTTGTCAAGTGGCCACACTGCACAACTAACTGTGTCTCTTTAAGGGCTGAAACGATTCCTCAAGTAATTCCAGTAATTAAATTACTAAAAAACCTCGAGGCTTCGTTTAATCCACTATACTATACTATACTTTACATGCACAATACAGCTCGGATGTGTGTTTTGTCTGGACGGTTATTTCTGTTGCACAGAATGCTCACTTTCACTTTTGATGGTGTAACGTGCATGCCAAGTGAGGAATGCAAAATGGAGACGGAGACAGACAAGACAGAAAAAATTACTCAATTAATTGCCAGAATAATTGATAGAATACTCAATTATTACAATATTCAATAGATGCAGTCCTAATCTCTTTAATATATAATTACTATGCTGAAGGACACTGCAAATCATGAAAATGCCGAAATGCTTTTGTATTTGCTTAATGTTTTTGCAGTTATTCTATTCTGAACACGTTACAGTAATTAATAGCTAACCTTGCATGACCAACATTCCATAATCTGGTTATGTGAAACAACTGAGCTATCTTCATGACAGCAATGCAAACTATCATTGCATAGACACCTCAAGAGACAACTGAAATATAAAAAAGAACATGTTAGTTGACCGTGAGTTTAGATTATTTTGTCAAAGTCCAGTCTAGCCTGCCCACTTTTCTCTAAATTCAGGTGTGACAACGTTGCTTAATGATGTTCTGGGGTGTGAAGGACACGTTATGTGAAATTGCTACAAATAATGAAAGTTAATTTTGATGTGAAGATACTTCTTAACATTTTGTCTGAAATGAGGGCTTCCAATACTCAGCTTCTACAATAAACGCTACAGTATTCCATGTACTTGCTAGCTGTTGACATTTTGCTCAGTCAGTATCAAAGCTGGCCAAGTGTAGGTTTAGCTAATCAGAACATCAGTCACTGATCTGAGAAGACAGTACAGAAGGTTGACAACCTTGGACAGTATTGACACAGAGAGACAGCCCTGGGATCTGTTTGTAAGATCAGCAGTGAGAAAGTCGGGGCTCAGACTATCCTCTGTTGATAACTGAGGAAGTGCGAGATAATTCACAGCAGAGTAGGGCAAGGGTTTTCCATGTTGATGGGTTTCTATGCACCAGCAACTCAAAATGCCAGTTCCGAAAGTCATAATTGCCAAGATAGTTAAATAAGTGATTCAAACTAGGTTTAACAGCAATAAACAACATGGTCAACTTTAATAACTGATCTAATGACTAATCTGAGGAACACCATTTTTAATATGTGAATTTTCTAGGTGACATAAGATCATTTTAAATGAATGGTCTCAAACACTACAGCCATTACAAATAAAGCTTTGAAGCAAAAATAAAATACATTGTAACCCATACAGGCTGAAATAAAATTGCAACATCTTTACATCATTATCTAGCCCTGGAAGGCTGATTTATTGTTGTATAGCTTCACAAAAATAAAACAAAGGTCAATGTTTTGGTCGAGGACAGTTTAGCAGAGATGGTCATATTGACCAATGCAAACATCAGACCTATGAAAAACAGTTACAGCTGAAGATTTAAATAACAAGTTGCATTCCTCAAAGATTAGATGCTAATCATGCAGGGCTTAGCATCTGAATGTTGACAGAACTTTGCTGGTTAGAACTGGAGATTTCACAATTTCCTGTATGACAAAATGAAATTACTTCTCTGTAATCTCCTTGTCTAAGCGTCTCTGTTTATGTGTCTAGTCAATCCGTTGGAGACTAATAAGTGTTCTGTCCACTTGAGAATTTCACACATGTTAGAGAGTGAGAGAACAGCACCAAAAAGAGTGTGTGTAAACTGCATACGTGTTTAGCTGTAGAGGCAAAAGAAATTGCAGATTTTGGGGGTCACAGCTATTTTATTGTTATGTTTTAACATAACCACATTGCTTCAACTACTCAAATGTACCTAAGAGTAAAAGGCAAAACATGTACAATGGCTATTTATTCCATTGTTGAACAACAGAGGATATTGACTGCAATGCATAATTGTTTCCTCATTTGTGATAAGTCATACATTACACAGAAATAAAATTAACTGTAATTTATGCAATCAGTTTCCTTTTTCTGCATAATATGAAGTAACTTGACAATACTTATCAGCCAGTACTGTCAGTCCAATGTTAAATTGTTCAGGCTCTACAAGGAACTATGCATTGCTACAGGAAAACAAAGACATAATGTCTGGATTTAAAAATACCAGCTAAAATGACCAAGCACAGTGACAGTACAGTAAATTTGTGAGAAATTTCATGTGAGCAAATAAAATACAAAATGTGTTCAGTAGTAAATCCACAGATTTTTTAAAATAACAAGAGTGAAAAGGGCTAAAAAAAACCCTTTGAGCTTTATACACATTGCTTCAAGGTTAACCAATTGCAGAACAGTGGTTTGTACCAGAATTTGCAGCACCACTGTGTTGAATGTAAGCTCGCTGATTCTACATCTGTGTTATGCTTTGTGTTTCTGGGAGTGGTGATGAGGGAGGTGGAGAAAGAATGTCTGTTATTTTAGGAGGGTGCTACGAGTAAGGTCCAGTTTGCTCGCTGGGTGTCCATCCCTGAATATGTGTATGTTTATCTGTGTCTTTGGTTACACCTTGGCAATGAACCATGTAGTAGAAACACATGCAGAGTAATGCCAAGGGCTATCCACACAAGCTAGAAACGCCTACAGAGCAAGCTCTCTCTCTCACACACACACACACACACACACACACTGTACATGTGCATAGTTCATAGGCACTTACTGAAACTGCAAGAAAAAAGAACCTCCACAAATCTGTCAATCTGTACCACTACACCAAAAGATCAAAAGCAGCACTCAGTACTTAGCACAGCAGCTGTGGCAGCTGCAACCAAACCACTGACACTACGAGCACCATACTTTTCTGCTTTTCTGAAACACAAGCTGCTCATTCTTACCACAATCTCTCTCTTTCTCTCTCCTCTCATTCAGATATAAAATCAGCAAGAAACAGTTATTCCCTCCCACAGCTCTCACTTCTCTTGCTTTGAGCGAGGACTAGAAAACAGGAAACTCTGATGTAATGGGCAGGGCTGGCCTTTGTATCTCTTGCACATATGGATGGAGGTATGGGACTCAGATATGACATCTCCTACAGACATTTAAGTGACCAGATTGCCACATTAATTTTTTTCTTGTCATGATGTATCATACATGTAAAGATTCCTTAACTGTTTAACTTAAGTATGTTCTGTAACATGGCAATCTTTTCTACCATTTAAGGCTATCTGAGAACTACACACAGTTATAGATGCAGCTGACTTGAAAGAAATCATCAACAATAAGAAAAGCTTTTTCTTCAGGGTAGCCACAGCTCAACAGCACCACTGTTAAGTGCATTGTAGCATGAGTGAGACTTAAGTGTACAGTGTGTAATAAACTGAGTGTCAGAGGCTAAAAGTTTCGAGCATCTTTCAACCATGAAAAGGTGATAGTAGGGTAGTTGCTTTATCCTGACCTTGATGTCTGTCACAAAGCTGCCACTGCATCTAAATCAGCCAAGGAGTCACTGTCTGGGCTTATCGCTGCTGTGCAGATAGGTGTGTGTGTGTGTGTGTGTGTGTGTGTGTGTGTGTGTGTGTGTGTGTGTGTGTGTGTGTGTGTGTGTGAGTGTGAGTGTGAGTGTGAGTGTGAGTGTGAGTGTGTGTGTGTGTGTGTGTGTGTGTGTGTGTGAGTGTGAGTGTGAGTGTGTGTGTTTGGGGGGGACTGATGATTCAGGTAAAATCAGCCAGCTGTCTCATCTGAAGGCTCTGGCTAGGTCTCACTCACAAAATGAAACACCTATGTCAGCTCATTGGCTGCAGGCTGCAGTCAGCAGTAAAAGCTTTTCTCATTCAGAGTGCGAATTTAAGTACATTAACATGATCCAAATCTGCCTAGTATGTCTGCAAGTGGGGGAGAGAGCTCAGAGAGATTGAAAGAGTAAGGGCAGAGAAAAACAAAGATACAATAAAATAAAGCCAAAGATTATAAAGGAGGAAAAAATAAGAACGAGAGAGTAAAAAGAAAGCAAAAGCCGACTTGGAGAGACAGTTAATCATAGTCTGAGAGGAAAATGGCCAAAAGGTGCTAAGAGGGCGTGTGAAGAATTGTAAGCACTCCCAGAACAAAATGCTGCTTTGTGATTTAGCAGATTTTTATACAGCTACAGTACATTTCCCTCACTGTCCCTCACTTTAGTAATAGGGAACAAGCTGAAATGTTAAAAAGGAAAAGAAGAATGGACAGACAAAACAGGAAGGAGAAATCTCAACATTCCCTTGACCTCTCAAATAAGAGATTACTGTTTGTCTCTCATGAGTTTTGGCTCATTAATGTAGCTGTGTACTGAGGACTACAGAACAATTTTTAAGGAATATAAAGGAACACTCGACTGAGAAAGATTAATCAAAATCACCCCAATAATATTGAGTGCACTGGATTAAAGGTTCAGTCTGCAATTCTCCATATTGTTATTTAGCTAGTTAGTACATTTAGATAATTAGTACGTGCCACATTTACTGTTCCTTCTGCTCTCACTGCCACCTTTTTGACGGATTTTTCCCCCATTCAGTGTACAAGCTGAAACATGTACAGGGCATGCTGGAATAGTGTTGTGTGCATTGGTCCAAAAGTTTGCTTCCCATTTACAGAGCTGTGGCTGTGTACAAACACCAGATTTTTGTTAGCCCACACACAGAACAGCCAGTTAGCAGACTGTTGGGAGACATAACTTAGATGTAACTCTACACTGTTTCTTCCTTTACAATGTGCACGTCTATGAAGTCCCAGACTTTATCTGCATCCACCCCTCCACCCCTTGCTGCAGCTTAAGCAAACCAGCTCACCTACAACTCTCCTTAAGCACTGTAAAATTACTCTGTGCTACGCAGTGGCAGGTTGTTGCAGGAAACCAACCTTACATCTTTTGATTCTGAAGTTGATTTTGAAGTAGAATAGTTATATGGAAAGCCACAAAATGTTTTCTAGCACACACATAGCTGTCGGACTGTGAGGGAATATTTACTTAATTTAACAAAATGTATATCAGATTAAAAATTGTATCCTCTACCATCAATTACAAAAAGGTTCTCAGTATTCTTAATTAAACACCAATACAAAGACAGCTTCTAACACTGAATTATTTACATCACTCTGTATAACAGAGTGATGTAAATAAGGGTGCAGTGACATTTCTGGGAGTGTACGTGTGTGGACGAACAAGAACAACAAACTTTGAAAGCAGATAGAAAGATGAGAGCTGGTAGCCGTGCCAGAGATTTCCTTGGGTACAGAATTCATTAGGCATTCCAGAGAGAGAGCAGATCCAGTACTGACCTCAATTGACCTGAGCAGCATGGGAGAGTACAGCTCCAACTAAACACATGCTGAGAACCATGGTACATTCAGCTATTGAAAGCAACATTAATTCCTGTAGCAGGCATTCACATTTCCCCACATAACAGATTTCTCCTTATTCACCTACATGAATGTGGAAAAACATCCAGACATGGGTAGCAAATAATTATTTTTGAGGAATAATTACCACTGCGAATAACTTGTCACTAATTTGTGTATCTTAGACTATGTACTTCCTAATCCTCCTCTCCATTTCCAGTTGTAACATTTACAAAAAAATCCAGAGAAACTCCATTTGATTTTTCTTCATAAAAATAAAAGGAAAGGAAAATTTAGGACAATGGCCTTGTCCATGGCCTAGACAAAGCCAGGCTCTGCCTCAGTCATGGAAGGTAAATTAGCACCTGTCTTTAGTTAGAAAGGAGAGGACCACCATGTCCGACTCAGCAGTGCAGGAGAATACCCATCTTTCCAATCAGTTGATGATTAGACCTGGAATTCTACTAGGTCTAAACATAGACAGTAGAGACTCACTAGTGAGCTGTGTTTCTATAAGCGGAAAGCAGGGTGTGTGGGGTTACATATAAATGAACCAGGGGAAACCACCCGCAAAGAGACTGTGAGGTCTCTATCAGCTAGTGTTGGTATTTTGAGGTACAATGTGAAATTTGTCATATAAAAAGGCCCAAAGACAACACACGCAAGTAGATAAAAAGATATGAGATATACCTAGTGACAAGCAAAGACACAGTAGGTTCAAAAAATGATTGGTAGATGGACAGGAATACAGACAGAGAGATAAGGAGATAACAGTGATGACAGGCTAAGAATGAGACAGGCATTCAGTCAAATGTGAACAGTGAAACATACAGCAGCTGTGCCAGTGTAGTCGACCAGTCAGTATCACTTCAGCCGCATTCCTGGCCTGCCTGTCTCATGTGTAATGCTGTCTCTATGCACATTCCTGGGCTTCTATGGGGCAGGGGACAGTCAATGCACAAGCGATGCTTCCACTGCATCATGAACAGACACAGAGCTACGTCCTGGCAGGCAAGCTGAGCCACTATTGACTGATGTGGGATAAAAGTCAAACAGTGTCCCTCCCTTTTCACCACAGTGTGGAGCAAAGTAAAAACTGGGGATGTGGCCATGACTGTATTTAAATGAATGCTCTAACCTTTTACTTGCATATTAGTGTGATTAACTGACTGTCCTTCTCTGTTGTGGAGTATAAATGCTTTAAGCAATGTACACTATTTAAAACAAAAGAGAAATATGAAGATTACAGGAAATAAAAAACCCAAAACAAGTCTGTGCATTGGATGTTGAATTTGACCTTATACAAAATAAATAATAAATTAACCACCAATGGAGCATAAACAGGGAAAGCATTGTTAAATGCACAAATACAGGCAAAGCAAGCATGCAGGTACAAGAAAAGAAAAAGTTTCCGACCCCAACAAAGCCAGTACAGTACCCAGTTGTTCCCCTCCTCTCAGACTTCCCCTCTTTCCTCCCTCACTTCACTCAAGATGGGAGGAAATGAGGCAAGAATCCTGGCATTTCAGCTCAGCTGACAGAGCCGAGTACTCAGGAAGAGGGTGTGTGAAATTAGACGGTAAATTGTAATTATACTTCCCCTGGTAGCACAAAGAACCAAAAATATTCAAATGTACTACAAAGCAATATTATATTTACCTTAAACTAAATACCATAAAACTGAAAAACATATGCAAACCCACCTTCAAAATCGGAGCAACAAAGAGGTACAAGAAAATCTCCATTATCAGTGGCTCCTTTCCAAACTTGTCAATCTCTCTGTCAGATAAGTGTAGGAGGTGGGTTACACATCAATTATGACCCCATTGCACCTATGCTTACATCTCAACAAGAACATCTATAGCATCTGGATGTGAGTTTTCCAATATATATATTTCTATAATGATGATACAAAGGTTTGGAAGTTACCAAGAAATGAAAGCAGTGCTCCATTTAACTGTGTTTGATTGTATTTTTTACTACAATCACTGAATAATCGTGATAAATAATCGTGTCAATATTGATCAAAATAATCGTAATTATAATTCTGGCCTTAATCATGCAGCCCTTGTTACAAGGTAAGATTAAAAAAAACTTCAGTTACCACATTCCCAGAGAAGTAATCTGATTGCAAATGTATATTTAAGAACCTTTTGCAAGAGTTATCACTTTCAAACAAGTCAGCTAGAATTACTGTGTCTACCAGTGTTTCAATGGTAATCGATTCATCTAACAGCTACTAATTATATGAATTACTATTGTTACCATTGGAAATTGCATTAGTGCTAAAATGCAAAACTTCTATACAGACAGACTTAGTGGAAGCATGGCCAAAAAAAACTAACTTAAATGAACTACAACAAAATAAACGGTCTGCCACACTACATGATGGCTATAGATGTTGGATGTTTCTCCATGACTTAGTGACTACTTTTGCCTTGCAGTTTAGAAGACATTCTTTTTAGAAGGAGCTGAGAGATGAAATAAAATTTGTGGCTTTACACGATGTATGAATTCACACTTAACAAACTTGACAAACGACCAGCTACTATAGGAGTTGGTCTGATTGATTAGACAAAGACCCTACATCCATGGATGAAAAACATATGTGCAAGGCATATGTAAATGTGGGTTAGAATCAGTGAGAGCCCTCTAACGTGTTGGCCAGGTCTCCACTGCATAGTCTTGCAGCTGTGTTTACCATAGAGTAACAAACGGAGGTTACACACAGGTCCTGACAAACACACACACAGAGAACACAGGCCAGGTCGCCACACTGGGCCAATGACCTTTCTTTGGAAGAACACACAGGTCTAGACAACATGCTGCTAAGCACAGGAAGGCCTCTGACACCCAAACACTGATGACTCTGGAGAGCTGCCTTTCAGCACTCATGAAAAACAGTAAATGTAGTTGCGTCAGAATATATTAATGTGTATAATTCCATATCAGAAATCTTCCTACACATTTTTCCCCCTAAATAATTAAATAATTTGTTTGGTAAGTATGCAACGATTAATTAGCCTTTCATCCAATGTGGTTAAAGTGGCCCTCCAAAGCACACTACCCAGTTGTCCATCCCGTTTGTAGAGAAAAATATAAAGTGCATGTGTAGGATGATGGCCAAGTCAGACTGTAGGGAAAGTACATCAAACAAGCGCACATTAGAAAAAAATATGGTGACATTTCTAATGAGCAAACAGATGTATACCAGTGGTATGATGAAAACTAAAGGTGTAAAGTATCATAAAAAGGCCAGATCCAGAATATCACTGGTCCTGAAAGAAAATACTCCATCACTTAGATTTACCACAGAATGGTGTAGTTTGGGTTCTAGTTGTTGCTATAAGCAATGAGTTTTTAACTCTGCAAATTGTCTTTGCTGGCTATTTATTTGACAGATATACCGCAAATAACCTGCTAACTGCGGCTACCTGTTCACAACACTGGGTATTCAAATTGTCAAAAAGATAAAAGACATAAACCTTTGAACAGAGCAAACTTCATAATCAACAATTTTTAATTTTGCAAGACCAGAAACTGCCTACTGAATTTTAGCTAAATGTATAGACACAGTTTGTTCAAAAGGCCAACCCCCCCCCCCCACCAAAAAAAAGCAAGAGCACTGTGTGCCAAAACATATGAACAAAGTGCTTAGTCTTTCTTAGCCACTGATGATAAGCAAACTGGTGGACTGCTGGGAAAAGTAGTGCACAATTTCCACTCTGCTGTAGAGTGTGTATATATTTACTACAATAGCACAGTGCACAATGGTCTACTAAATTATTTGCTATCGACAATTTACAATTTAACAGGAATTTAAGAATGTGATATGTATACTCTGTTACACAATACAGGCACTCAGAAAGGCAAAAACTGAGGTCTCACACATATTGTCTAATATGTGTACAAACTCATTTTCGACTGTATAATGAAAAACTTGGCCTGGATTAGGGCTGCAACTACCAAAGGTAGCTGAGCCAGACATTTCCGAGCTGTTCAACTGCATACTGAATCATAGTAGCTCTAACACCTTTTTCAGATGTATTTAATGGCACAAGAACTGCAGTTCCATTTGGATAGGTGATGTCTAGGATATAGATATCCAAGTCCTATTTATAAAATTGTGTGAGATACTGAACAGGTTTACTGAAAGACCATGGTAATTTTTCTTTCCCTGCTAAAGAATTATTCTTCTCAGTAACCACTGATAGCCTCATTGCAAGTATAAAGTATAGTCGTCAATGTGTTAACACTGCAGATTCACATTTTCACTTTGAATACACCATGTCCAAAGTGAAAGGCAGTCTCCATCCATAGCTTGGACTGGCAAGTAATACAAAAATCATCAAAGGTTGTAACAAACTCATCTGCATGTCTGACTAACTGGCAGATTCTATAATACAAATTCATAAAATGCACAAAGCTAATGTAGTAATTGGGGAGAGACATTAAGAAGCTACAAACCCATGTTAGACATTTCTCAAATCTATCTCTCACACATATTCCTGGTTTATGTTGCAGTGTAATGTTTGACAGATATAACGTAACAAAATAGTGTGAAATCATAACTTTTTCTGTTTGCAGTGTTTGTCTTGAAACGCAGGAACATACTGTTGCAGTACTTTGTTGGATAAAGACAGCTCAACGCCCTTAACTGGTCAAAAACTGAAATCTAGCAATCACATAGTCGTTGGTAAGCAGCTATTGTGATTTAAAAAGTAATGATAACGTAAACAATTGGCATTACGTTCTGTACTGCTCCTTGCCTTAAACTTCTTAATACCGTTAGATTGATAGCTAGGTTAGCTACATAGTTCGCTGTATTCAATGTCAGTTTATGTTACCTATCAAGTTATCACTGTGTGGCATACCTGTCCAGATAGAGAGCAGGGCACAAATTATTAGCAAAGCAAACCTGTGTGCTACAGGAAATTTTCCATAGCGTTCAGCTAGTCTTGCTGACGGTCACCAGAATGCCAGCCAGCTAACTAAGTACCAAACACAGCGAATGTTAGCAGCTGGCTAGCAAGGTTAGCTAGAAACGATGAGAACGTACCGTCTGTTGCTAGTGACACTTGTTCCCGAGACAGCAACAAAGAAGTAACGTTCAGCTTTTCGAAAACGTTTCAACTAATCAACCACTGGTCTTGCTGCAGTGTCGTGAATTACTTCCCCACTGGTGCTGGCACTTATTTTCCTCCGTCTTCGGTCCCACCTATCCGCTCCGTTTCGAACGACAACAGCTCCTACAGAGCTCGTTCTGTTGTTCGCTATTCTCGTTCTAGCTCAGAAATTCAAATCACATCGCGAGATTTAGACCAAAGCGATACACGAGCGCCACACTTTCGTTTGCGACATTGTTAAAAGGCAATTGACTAATAAATAAGTAAATAAAAGGTTATTATTTGTAAAATTAGTAGAAGTTGTATGAAAATACACCCTGCAACGGATTCTAGGCTTGATATTAAGCAATTAATTTAAAACAAAGTTGTTACATTTACATCACATCAAGGGAAAATTCAAAATGTCCTTCCAAATATTTAATGTATGGAACCAAATAATTAGCTTGCTAAATAAAATCTGTACCATTTGGTAAAAATAATAATTAATTTTAAAAATCATAAAGAAAATCTCAAAGAGATCAAGGGGGGGTTGAACTGCAGAGAAATATTATGGAATATGACTAATATGGTGTACCAGAGTGCAATATATATGTACATTAAATTTGACCTGATTAAAGCTCAGAAATGACATCCCATACTTCACATAAACATATAAAACACCTTTTTTTAATTTTAATGTGGCCTGAGTTTCAATAGGATCACTGGTGAAGTGGCAGACAGGGAAGCTCCAGACAGTCAAACCTAATCCAAGCCAGAGAGGATTACATGATAGCGCTCAGTGCGTTTATCATTATTTAAAGAGACACCAGAGGAAGTGACGAATGAGGCAGTGGAATTTTACAGTTCTGATTATTACTGCCACTTACATCCTGAACTGACAAACACCCTGTTTACTTGAAGCAAGGATTCCTTACAGTAAAGCCTAATTAGGGAGCACAACCAACCAAAACAAACAACAGACTGGAAATCATGTGATAGCAGGAATCTAGGGTAAGCCGAGGGTTCTTTCACCAATAAGTGGAGGTCAGAATCTGCGCAAAATCCACACACATGCAGGGTATTCTGTAGTTACAAAAGTGTTCATGTACGCAACTCAGGACTTTGTAATCGGGCTACAAAACATCTCCATCCGCCTGCCAAAAATGAATGAGAAGCTTGAGAACCAGCGCAAAGAATCCTCTGAGAACAGAAGACACATTCTGTTCTGATGGTGCTTTATATGTACCTATCAAACAGTGAAGATGAAAGGAATTAACTGGGAATCCTCACTTTGTGAACCATAAACAGATACGACCAAACATCACAAGAGTCAAAGCTGGATAATCCTACACAATCCCTGTGGAAAGTTGTTTTGGGTCAGCGATGTACTGTATCAGGTTTTGAAATATGGTCACAGTCTGGTCCTGCTTAAAGTTAATCTTGAGTCAGTGACAGTCATGCTGAAGTTTCAGAGGAGGACACTGAAAAAGCCTACTGTCCCTATAGTTATATAGAGTGGGGCCTTTACAGCCAACTTCCTTTTCTTACACTGTCTGAATAAAGATTAAATGTGGAAGGTCCCCTTAGTAAATGAGTACCAGTAGAACACAAATTCATTTTTCTGTAGTATTCCTAGATTACAGTTAAGAATATTGCATGAGGTTTGAATTTCAAGATTTCTGGAAAACTAAAGAAAAACACCTACATATGCAGGCAAGAGGCAGACTGGGTTGACAGCATGTTATGTTTCCCATAAATGAGAGAAAGAAACAACCATTACTTTACTCCTCCAAGGCCTGCATCAACCTCTGGATACTTGTTGGCTTTGTTGGTTACAAGACCACCTCTGCTTTGCATGTAAGGGTTATCTATGTTTGAATGAGGGATGATGGGATAAAATGGTATTTTTGCTGCTATTCTTTATGATGGTGAACTATTTTAAGTGCAGGAAAGTAAACAGAGCTGGTGAGGTAAGAAAAACTGTAGGAGCTTCGAGACAGATACAATAAACAGATGACGGTCACTAATGGAAACGAGGACAGAGAACACGTCAACTCGGGGGTGCAGAGTCCTTCTTCAGAGTGGATGGAGAAGGGCTTTCACACGTGGTTTCTCACTAATTTACCTAAAAAAATAAAATGACATTCTCCAACTCCTGGTCCAAATGTAAAGCATGTTCACAGATTAGGAACCCAACAGAAGTTGGCATTTTTATGCAGACTCCCATTAACCTTGGTCTCTCTAGAATTTCCTCTTTTCAAAGCAACATTTTGTTCAATTCCTGTCCAATCAAGTGTTAAAGTCTTAAAATTTAAGATCGTATGGTTGCAAGCTGCTGCCATTCAGTTCTGCATTTACACAAATCTGTCCCACTTCAGACATCAGAGCTGCATATAATGCAGCTGTTTCACCATGTTACTCCACTGCATGTATTAAATAATACCAGTACCATACTTCACTAGCATATTGTTCAGTAGGTCACATTCTACTTCAAGAAAACAAATCTACAGCAATACATCACACAGCTGCAATAACCAGTACAGGCTCAAATGGAATGCACTTCACTGAACACTAAATCACAGTGCCACCTGGTGGAAGGCAGTATTTTCCATCATACTTGAAAATGGAGCCACTGCATAATACAACTGCTAACACCAACATGCAGGAAACCATCGAATCACAAATGACACTGCTCAGTGAAATAAACCTGTCAATAAAACTCCGTCATGTTCCCAGTTAAATTTGTGTTGATATTTTGCATATTAACATTACTGTTGATGAGTCATTAAACAGAGACATTTTTTTAATGACAATTTATTACAGCCAGTAGTTCACAATACAAATCACCTTCCATAATGCTCAGTTACCACCTTCCTGAACACGGCTGATATTCTGAGCACTGACAGTAAAATGACATAAAACAGAGGAATGCAATCAAATTTACAATTTTCTCTATTTTGCTATTTTTTTTCAACAAATTTTTGTTTATGATCAAGGCCTAGTCAAACCATCCCTAGACCTGGCAGAGTCAATCGTTTTCTTTTTTTAAGAAATAATTTATCATTTTGCGATGTTTTCAGAGTTTTAGGTTTTTCAATGTTTAAGTTTTTTTTCTTTTTCCATCGGTGAAGCAGGTTTCAAAATGCTCTATCTGTAAGACAAAAAAGAAAAGTCATTAATGCCTACAATGTAGTTTCTGAATATGATATCTACTTCATCAATGTTGTCCACAACCTATATCACGGGGAACAAATAAATCCCTCCTTCACACAGACCTTAGACGCTGGGAACACCAGCAGGGGTGGTGGACTTCTGAGCAGCCTCCTTAGCCTGATGGGCCTGAAGCACAGCAACAGCCTCATCCACCTAAAAAAACAAAAGATTCACTGAACCACTGCATATGGAGCATTTTCCATTAGACCATCCAAAAAAGATAAATTGCTATATACAGTTAATCCTTGTGAGCATTCCACAGAGACCATGTCAATTTTGAGGAACAAATAATTAAAAATGCACAAATCAGCTGACCTTTGAGCGCAGTGACTCAGGTGACTCGAGCATGTGAAGCAGCTCTGAGTTGTCAATCTCCAGAAGCATACCAGTGATCTTGCCCGCCAGACTGGGGTGCATGTTCTGGATCAAGGGGAACAGACGCTCACCTGAAAGATGGAAAAACAGTCAACAACCATTTTAAATACTGAACAAAATAAATCTGGCTAAGTGTCAACAGGTTAATTAGCAAGAATTCTATGGTGTCTTGTCACTATAGTCCTTGAAAATCTGAGCAGATTTTTTACTAACCCAGCATCTGCTTCTGTTCCTGAGGGGGGGCAGCAGCCAGCATGGAGGCAGTCAGGGGCTCCTGTCCCTGGACATGGACCGCCGGCTAAAAAAAGAATGAAGATTTGAGTCTGAATCCAGAAACAATCATTTGTCATTAATTTGCATCGTTTTCAGATTTTTTTTTTGATGAAAAGATACAAAATGTATAGAACAACATGTTTTATCCTCTAAAGTACAAGTTGAATGTTTATAACCTCACATTTTTATTATTATCGAAAGTACTACAATCATTTTAAAACCAATTCACAATAACAATATTCATACATGTAATTGTATTAGTGTTTTTCAATTGCCTTATACTGACAAAGTGAAAGTCAATGGCATTCTTACTTGCTGCATGGTGACCTGTGGCTGGGAGGCCATGTGTTGCTGAGGATTGCGCACACCAGCAGCGTATTTGTACTGGGGCATGGCACGCACTGGGGCAGCAGTGGCTGAAGCACTGGCAGGGCGCTGGCTGAGTGCCTGAGTGGCTGAGAAGGTGAAAAAAAGCACATGATCAAAGCAGTGTCAATTGCTTAACAGGCAGTGACAGGGAAACAAAACATAGCCAATTGTTGTGATGTGACAGACGAAACACTTACGCATACGCTGGGAAGCCATCATGCGTGGGACCTGTGTGTTGGTGGTAGTTGTAGCACGGATGGTGTTGAAGGTCTGAGGCCTTGGTGCTGATGGTCGCATAGCATTGGGCATGTTTTGGAAGTCTGAAGGATGAGAAAAAAACAAAGATTATTTCAATGGTAAAAGAGAATTGTTATCAATTAATTTGGAGCACCAGGTTGCAAAAAATTCATAGAATGGACTAAATGATTAAGTTCCAAACGCACTGAATCAAATGAGCTACTTACGCTGAGGACGCACTCCTTGAGTAGCCCAACGAGGGCTGGGGCGGAGCTGGGCCAGCTGGTTGGCGGAGTAGTATGCAGCACGGTTCTGTGCCTGAAGGGGATGAAGATGAATATTTGTCATTAAATGCAGAGTTATCAAAAAAGTGCCTTCCTGCTGGGATTTCTACTGCAAAGCACAGTGCACTGGTATATTTAATTGAAGCAGCCTGGTTTTAAGCAGCAAGGTGACAAAGTAATATTAAAATGTTAATTTGTACATCATGCATACTGAGCAAATTGATTGGAGTTGAGAAACTTACCTGTGGTATAGCTGCCATGAAATAGCCTGAAGGTGGAGCAGGCTGATATGGGTTGAGGACAGGGTTGGGCACAGCACGGACAGTGGCCATCCTCTGCATGTACTGGTTGGTAAGATGGGCCTGACGTTCCTCCTTTCGCTGAGCTAGGGCAACATACAGTGGCTTTGTAGCCACAATACGCCCATTCATCTCTGTTACAGCTTTAGTGGCCTCCTCAGGGGAGGAGAAGCACACAAAGCCAAAGCCTTTGCTGCGTCCACCCTCCATCATTACCTAAGGGAAAAGAACATTTATTACAATAATTTACAATCTTTTTGAGCACCCCAGATTTTTCTAAAGAAATACTAACAAATAAACAGTATGTAATATTACAAATGAAGTACTTCAGCCTTTACCTTAGCACTTGTTATGGTTCCAAATGGAGAGAATTCTTTGCGCAGACGCTCATCATCTAGGCCATCATCCAGGTTTTTCACATACAGATTGACACCCTGATACATTGAAAATGAAATGGAGATTACAGTGTGTCAGGACAAAGACAAAGTAACAACTAAAGAAGTAAGTGAAATCAACTTCTAAATCTTGTAGTTTCAAACTAGCTGAAATGGGTTTAGGTGGAAGCAAAATATTCCTGTGACTGCTACTCTGCTCAAGTATTTGTTCCGACACCATTGCTATTCATATATTTGAAATTCAGCACCAAGAAGACAAAACAGTTGGACAACAACCCTCCCTAAAAAAAAATAAAATCACACCCATGTTATGGACTAACATAAAAAATTGCACCAATAAAGTAGAAGGCCAACAAACCTGATATCTGGTCATGCGATCCTGTTTCATCTGCTCAAATTTGCGCTTCAGCTCATTCTGGCGCTCTCCTTTCTTCTGTGCACGGCCCACATACACTTGTCTGCCATTCAGTTCTTTACCGTTCATGTCGTCCACAGCCTACAATGAAATAATCAGAAGCAATAAGGAAACAAGCTAAACACAAGACATTCTGATACTGATTTAAAGCGCGCTGCAGAAGTTTCATTTGTGACTCCATCCACAAAGAAGAGAACATACTCACCTTTTGTGCATCTTCATGTCTCTCAAAGCTGACAAAGCCAAAACCTTTGGATTTGCCACTTTCATCAGTCATAACCCGGATACTAAGGGCAGGCCCTACAAAATAAAAAGGCTAATTAACACCTTTTAACAGACCAAATCACATTGATAACGTGCATATTTTGTAACTGTTATTTTACCATATTTGCCAAACAATTCCTTTAGCTTCTCATCATCCATGTCCTCCCCAAAGTTCTTGATGTAAACATTGGTAAACTCTCTGGCACGAGCTCCAAGCTCAGCTTCTCTCTCTTTACGCGATTTAAAGCGTCCAACAAATCTATTAATCATAGAAAACAGAGAAAATCACACATTTCAACAGCAACCCTTCCAAAATGAATTCTGTAAATGAATATTATTTAGAGAACACATTCTGAACTAAACACAGTGGGTGACCAGGATCCACCTGTGCTGGGAATGTGAATATTAGCAACGTAAGAGTACATTTTGGGACACTGTATGGAGTACGACCTGCCATTAAGATGCAACATTAGTCTTGACCTAGAGTTCCTGTCATGACTGGACTTGACCGCTTCAATTTTGAATGTAATAATTCTTATCAGTACTGCACAAACATACTCAAGGTTATGAATGTTCCCTAGTGCTTGCTGCAAAATGTTTTAAGCCTGGCCCATTCTCTGAGCTGTCTTAACTAGGCGGCAGGAAAACACAAAGTAAATCAAAAATAAGTGGCAGATGTGTTTTACATCAAGATGCAGTTAAACACACTCAAAAAACTTTGATTAGATGTCAAATCTGCATGTTAATCAAACTCCTCAAACATTAATTATAAGTGTAACAGTAACCCCACTTACACTTTTCTGTCATTGAGCAACATGCCGTTCATTTTCTCAATGGCCCGCTCAGCAGCCTCATGGGTCTCAAAGTGCACAAAGCCGTAACCCTTTGAGCCATTTTCATCACAAACCACCTTGGAGAGGGGAGATTTAGGATGTCATAGACATTCACAAACACCATGCATTCTAAACACATCACACTCAAATCAGGTTCAACCTGGTGCAATCTTTAGTCATGCAAAGTAGTGGTCTATATGTAAAAGTGTCACAAGCAGGCACAAAAAGAAGTGACGCCATGCCTACCTTGCACGACAGGATGTTTCCAAATGCAGAGAAGGTGTCATAGAGCGCCTTATTATCAATGGACTTGTCCAGGTTCTTGATGAAGATGTTGCCCACTCCACTCTTCCTCAATGAAGGGTCACGCTGAGACCACATGATGCGGAGAGGCCTGCCTTTGATCACATCGAAGTTCATGGTGTCCAGGGCTCGCTCAGCTAAAAACAGTCCACAAATAAAAAAAATTACCTTTTAGGCTTTAAAGGTACTCATGTGTCATGACTGTGTTTAACCTACTATACTCCAATGACTAACACTTGTATACAGATAAAACAGTGTCTCGTGTCATATTAGTCATTTTATGACATGTTTTATGACAAGTGCCAGCTCAATACTTTATCTGAAATCAGCGACATAATGACAAACGCATCACTAGTGCTTGGTAAAACGGAGATACTAATGCTACAAATAGCACAGTTTAAAATGGAGTCCTTGTACCACATCGGCCCTGTTACTCTGTCCTTGTTAAATTACGGTAAACCTACCATCAGCAGGCTGCTGGAAGTTGACATAGGCATAGCCAAGGGAACGACGGGTGATCATGTCTCTGCAGACTCTGATGGAGAGGATGGGCCCTGCCGGGCTGAATTTCTCGTAGAGCATGGCCTCGGTAACGTCTGGGTGCAGGTCTCCCACATAGAGGGAGGCCATTGGGTAGCTAGGCGCGCTGGGATTCATGTCGGGCGACGCGTGTTCTCAAGCAATGTGAAAATGCTTAAATTAGCTCGAAATTTTGTTGACAGCAGTCTAACAAAATTAACC